>CM024589.1:29318137-30063882 GCA_014182565.1 Eucalyptus marginata
GATTTTTGAAAAAGCATGAGGATTGTGGATTTCCGCAAAATTTAATTATCTTTTCAAAAGAAAAAAATTTAACAAATAAGACCTAAGTAGAATTTATCTATTATGCATTTATTTTTCTATGCTTTTCCTTGCTATTGTTGGCCTAACTCTTTGATCCAAGCTAGCCTGCTATTAAAAAAAATTAAAAGAACTTTTGCACTGGGCCTCACCCTTGCATTAGTGGGTCGGGCTTTTGCAAGTGAGACAAATCCTCCAACCTAGCCCATTTGTTCTTCGAGCCTCGCAGGACCGATGGAGTTAGCAAACCGGGTTGGGTTCCTATGACTCAATTTAAGACCGTATTATTAAAATGGGTTAACTCGAATGCGACCCCAAAAATAGTTGTTTTAAAAAATTGAACTTTAATATATCATTATTAAATGGGCAGACTGAACATATCTCATGTGACGTAGTGAATGGGTCAAATTTTGTCAATTCTGAAAGACAACAAGCAACAACAACCACCCCATGTGGTGGCGCGGCCTGGCTACTGGCACATCCTCACTTGAAGGGGACGGGTTTAAACCACTAGCGTGCAGCCGCTAGTGGTATTAAGTGTGGTAGGTGGTGGTAGGTCTGCTTAGTGTCATTTAGGGGGTTTCTGGTGGCGGCAGCGAGCTTATTTGGTTATCTGTCTTAATTTATGGAAGAATTCGATGTTCATATTAGTTTGCATAGAAATAGTTTGAGTATAAAATTTTACCAAAATACAATGGCTGGTGTCAATATTCGTTCATGCTATTAGTCGTTAGTCGAGGAAGAACTCTATTAATAAAGTACTCATTTTTACGTGAAATACACACATGAAAATATTTTTTAAGAAATTTCAGTCTCCCACACATTTTTTGAACTTACAGAGAGATGCTCATAATTTTTTGGTCCCTATTATATTCGGGTAAAAGTAATAAAATGAATTTATTTAATATATTTTCTTTAGTCATTTGATGATGTACTATGTCAAAATCATTAATGCTCAAATTATCATTATTTTATTTCATATTCATAGAGATAAATATGATTCTCTTGTGATTTCTCATTGAATAACACATATTAGAAACAAAATTCAGTTATTAGATACGATTTTTCTATAAATTATTGTAACTCAAATAGTCCTTCATTATGTTTAACTCTTCTTGTTTATATTGATGTATAACCATGATAACATCATCTCACAATTCTATTGTCATAACCCCAATCTTTTATATGTGGTTTTAAGGAACATGATGATATATGCACGTTCGTATTCTGAGCCGCACAATTTTTGTCTTGTATATTACTAAAAAATGACAAGGATAGGTGAGGGACAATAAATTATGAGTTGTTTTATAATTAGGCATCTAAACTTCTTTTTTATTCAAGCAAGCACTTCAAATTTTCGAATTTGGCTCAAACTCAAACCTCCATTAGATAAATTATCATGTTATGTAATTATGATAACATAATTCGCTTACTTCAGCCGAGTTGATGATGTAACTCTTTTGCTAAGCAAAAATTATACTTTCTTGATTTAGATGTTCAATCATGAGGAGAGAGAGAGAGAAGAGCCAAAGTGTGTGTGTTTCGATTTAGATGATCTCAGTCATTCATTATGAGAAGAAGTATATCATAAGTGTCTTAACTTGTATATGCGCTCATTTTAGTACTAGAACTTTTTGTTAGCTCACTTAAGTGTCAAAATCGGAGAAAAACAATTACTTAAGTGCCTTTGGTGAAAAATTCCAACTAAAGAAATTATTTGGCTTTTAGAATTAAATTTTTTATCTAATGTGGTATTTTTTGGCACTGAAGTAATTGCTTATTCATTAAGATTGACGTTGAAGTGATTTTTTTTTGTAATGACTGGCATTAAAGTGATCACTTCTTTTTTTTTTTTTTTGGTCAGAAGTGATCACTTCTTAACTTGCCATATGACGTAGTTTAGGGTTTTTTTAGCACTAAATTAACCACTTTTTGATTAAGATTAGCATTGAAATGATCACTTTTAACAACAATTGGTATTGAAGTAATCATTTTTTTTACAACATTGGCACTAAAGTGATCACTTTTTTAACTTACTACACGACGTCGTTTAGAGATTATATGTTGACTGGACACACCCGGCAAGCCACGTGGGATTGAGAAATTAATAAAATATTATCACGTCAAATTTCCAACTACTCATATTAGAGTTGGCACTTAAGTGATCGCTTTCTTTTCTTTAAAAGTGGCACTTAAGTGAGCTAATGAAAAGTTGTGAATGCCTTAAAGTGAACGTCGTACACAACTTAAGATACTTCCGGTGTACTTTTTCCTTCATCATGTCTCTATTGATGTGGTATCATTTTAAGAGGCCATATCAGATGCTAACATGGATAGTTAATTGTTATTTACAAAAACAAATGAACAAAAATATTTATATTGTATACGAAATGTTAGATATAAATTGTTGTTAATAATGAAAATATTTTTTATTATAATTATTTTAATCAATACAAGTGGTCGTTTCTAGAAAAATGTTCTTCAAATCGTTCATTTTTCACAAAGCAAATGGAACATCAAATTTTTAATATGCGTTCAAATGGGATTATATATTGGTCATTGCACTTAGTTATTGTTGCTGTGATAATTGCACACATAACAAATAATATAATTTGGAAAAAAAAAAACTGAATGCATAGAGCATTATTCTATGTTTTTGCTCAAAAAGGATCAGGACACTCTATCTAAAGCAAATTAGGGCAAAAAAAAAAAAAAAAATCATTATGGCATAAAACCTTTCATAGACACCTCGTGACGAAGTTGGAAGCGTCATCTCCAGGTCATCTCCTAGTCATTCACATTCTTCATGACTATCATTCCACTAACTAGTAAAGCTGGAAACTTTTTCCCTCCACTTTGGAAAAATTTCATGGGCTTGATTTACAAGTTGTCACTCTTTTTTTCTTTCGGTGCTAAAGAGAAAAAGAAGATGCCTTGTTCAGTGTGCAGCATGATTGACAGTACACTCAAAACGTTTGAACTTGACTTTAATTTGTTGGTAGTATGCATTTTAAGGATTTTCTTCTTATAATTATAGCATAAATTGTCAGCCAAATTTTTTTTTTACACAAGTAGCCCTATAGTTGCACTATTAACTTAAGAAAAAGAGGTATTATAATCCTAACATCAATTGTGGATTGTTCGATTATGTAAAAAATTTTATGAACTCGTTTTCTCTTTTTCCTTGTTCTCATTTCTTCGTGATAATTAGAGATGACTTGGTTTATACAATAATTTCCAAATGTGGTTTTGGGAGGGGGAGAGACTTGTGATAATAGAGGACTTGTCCAGAGGCTCGCACGCAATTCTTTTGAGAGAGAATTTATATGGCTTCCATGCAAGGTTTTGGAAGGGGCGATAAACTGATGATTGTAGAGGAGGAGCTTGTCCTGAGCTTCTCCTGCAATTCTTTTCGCAAGAGAGGATAAGTGTTGCTCACGGTGATACCAATTATCCGGAACCAGTGATTATAGAGGACCTTGTCTTGAAGTTCACATGTTATTCTTTTAGCTATAGAAGGTAATTGTGCGCACGAGTAATACCATTGTCCGGATGAATGAAGTAAAGACCGTGTGAGTGGAGATTCGAGGCAATGTTAAGAGATTTGGATGCAAGATAATCGGTAAGAGTTTGATACATTAGTATTGGAGAGATTAAAGCTAGTTCTTCTATTGTAAAGTGAATTATCAAATAATTAATTCAAGGAGGATGAGAAATTTTCGATGGCGTACTAAAATCAGCGGACGATGTATCACCATATGTACGATAAGTAGCCAATGTCATAAGGGCATAAGTTGACATTACGCACAATAAGAAAATGTTAGGGGCTGAAGAGGTTAGACCGTTCTTAATGTGCCTCACTCAAAGTGTGCTAAGTTAAAACTCTCTAAATCACCTCAAATTATGTTACCTCTATCACAATTTAATAGTTTTTTTTTTTTGGTCCAATCACAATTCCATAGTTGAGACGATGCCTTCTGGTTAAACTTTAGATTGCCACTTTATTTATTTATTTATTTATTTTTGTTGCCACTTTGCTTATCTAGAAAATTACGTTTGGCATTAAGATCCACTACTTTTTTCTTTAGATTTTTAATCTACGTTCAAATGGTATTTTATTGATCATTGCACTTAGTACAACTATCATATTAGCAACTGTTGTTGTGACAATTGCATACATAACAAATAATAGATATGAATAAAAACTAAATGCATAAAGTTTTATTCGAAGTTATTGCTCAAAAGGATCAGGACAATCCACCTAAAGAAAATTAGGGAAAAAACAAATTCATTCTAGCATAAAACCTTTCACGGACACCTCGTAACAAAGTTGGAAGCATTGTCTCATGGTCATCTCCTGATCGTTCACATTCTTCATGACTAATCTCAAAGCGTCGTTCCTCTTACTAGAAAAGCTAGAAACTTTTTCCTCCACTTTGGAAAAATTTCATAGACTTGACTTAAAGTTGTTGCTCTTCTTCTTTCGGTACTAAAGGTAAATGATGTCTTGTCTCATGGGCTTTTCTTTCGGTGCTAAAGAGAAAGAAGATGCCTTGTCTCGTGGTGAAGAAAAGTCTTATTCAATGTGCAGTGGGACCGATAGTACATACATGTCTTTTTCTCCCAAGCTCTAACATTGGTGCTCTTTGTCACCGGTACACTTTCTCTAAAAGAAAAATTAAGACACCCAAAATGTTCCAACTTGACTTGGATTTTATTGACAAGAAATTTAAGGTGGAGAATTTATAATGAGAATTTATAGTCTTCCACGGATTAAGTTCAACTTTTGTGGTACTCCTAGAGCAAATTCCCCTTATAAATGAGATCGTGGGGAACCAGTTATCATTTTCAGCCACAAGATCATTATTTATTACAATCAAGTGATTAAGGACATGGGTTAACATATGATCTGCTTCCGACAAAAAAAAAAAAAAAAAAAAACATATGATCTGCTTGCACCATTATGATCATCCCCCTCATTCCAAGAATTTTATTTAATGAATCTGGTTTACCAAGAATGATTGGATCAAACACATTAAATAAGGTGAGTCTTATGTGAAATCCATCCCTTCAACACATGAAATTAAGTGGATTGACATTAGATAAGTGGTATTATTTCCTTTGAATTGTCAAAAGGACAATTCGCATGCATTAAAAAGTAGTGACACGGTTATCTATCTAGGAAAACTATTGAGTCAACTTAGTGAATAAACTAAATTGAATTTGAACCATTAAAAATAATGAACTCCGTACCAATCTCTTCAACTTTTATATTATGATTTAGTTTACAATATATATATATATATATATATATATATATATATATATATATATATATTTCCAATTAACAATTTCTTACTTATTAGATGCAAATGATTGCCTCAAGTAGGTTACCAAAAAAAAAATAAAAAATGACTACCTCAAGTTTGACTTTTGGTCGTGGAAAGCACCTCGGGCTCAAAGTGAAGAAGATCGAAGACTGAATTATTGCAATAGGGAAATGCACATGGAAATAGACAAAAATAAATCAAACTTACATAATAATAAAAATACCTCTGAAATTGGTCATCACACTTAAAATAACTGTTTTAGTAATTGATGTTGTGACAATTATACACATAATAATTAATAGAATTTTAAAAGAACTGAATGCATGTGTATTCTAAGTTGTTGATCAAAAGGATCAGGACAATCAACATGGTCATCTCATGGTTGTTCACATTCTTCGTGGCTATTTCGAAGCATGATTTCTCTAACTAATAAAGCTGGAAACTTTTTCCTCTCATTTTGGAAAAATTTCATAGGCTTGACTTAAAAGTCATCACTCTTCTTTTCTTTCAGTGCTAAGGATAAAAGAAGATAAATTAAACTTAGTGAATAAGCTAAATTCAACTTGAACCATTGAACATAGTAGACTCCAACTTTCGGAGCTAAAATCACTTTCCAACAACTGCTCAAGTTTGGCAACCATTGTGTCGATGATCCAAGACATTTTGTTAGTGGCATATATCACCAACATATAAGTCGAGTAGCACTATTATTGAGAAATTATAAATTATAATTAATCAAGATCTTTAGCCATATTAAAGAGATAGAACAATTGTGACATGCCCAAACAGAGAGACTGTAAGTGTTCCCAAAACACAACATGATGATTCTTTCATAATATTTTTCTTTAGAGGAAATTCAAAAGTTCATAGCACTTGATATTGAATAATTAGTTTTGATGACATCTAATATTTTCTCACAAAAACAAACAAAACAATTGTGCATGAACTGTTGCTGGCTCATTTGTTTGATAGACCGATTGAAACTGTATATCCATTAATAAAAGTATCAATACGGATCAATTTATGTTAGTTTGATATATCTTATTACCCATTACATCTCTACGATTGAGAATGGAGAATTTAAATATAAACGGAAGAAAAAACTATAGTTTGTCAACAATGTTGATCTGCATAATTCAACATAAGACAGTATGTATGATTAGCTATTTAATATTAATATTTTCTATATAAGTTTACAGTATTTTTCTTATTTGGAATTTCAATCTCCAAAAGATGTTAGTTATGTGATAAAGCAAGCGTGAACTATTTATACACCACCTGTAGAGACAACTCTATTTTTAATTTAAACCAATACATTTTTTATCATGTAGTATATTTTTAATATGCTCGAAAGCCTTTAATTTCAAAATGCTTGAACATCAACTTGATTGCTTGATCATCAGTAATATGGGAATACATACTGCTTCCTTTTAAGTCTGCAAATCCCTCATAGATATTAATATATGAAAGACAATATTGTGACAAAGAGTATAAATACTATAATACATAAGGAAGATGTTAAAATGATCTTTGAAAATTATAATATGAGATCGTAAATTTTCTATACCATAATAAGTAGAACTTAGCGTGATGTTAATTTTTTATGTGTAATTTCTATGTTTTGATTTTTAAATATATAATCTAGATAATTGTGAATGATGCAACGAGAAGTTTATAACTAAAAGTTAGCATATAATTTTACCATAGTTATCCATAATGTATTTTGTCATCTAAATGCTTACTAAAATGATTTGCAAAAGACTAGTGCCAACCGGAGAGGACAGGCTAAAGAATCATTCCAGTCCTCGCGCTCCTCTCTTTGGGCAACCACTGCAGGCTCCAGAGGAAATAGGGGCATTCAAATCAGCCTCCCCTTTTCTGACTCGAAATTGGCCTCTGTCTCTTCATTAAAGGTGTTTGTCAGTTTGTACAATAATTGAGTTCTGCGGACTGGCAGTGATCTATACTAGTCACTACTTTTTCATTTCAGCCACAAAGGCCTGTTTGTCAACACTTCTTGTTTTCTGTTTATAAACAAAATTTCTGTTTTTTTTGTTAGGGAGCAAAAAAACAACAAAACGTTTGTTTGTGTTTTTGTTCCAAATATATTTTTTTATTAAAGAACTTTTGGAGAAATAAGAAAAATATGTTTCTTGTTTAGAACAAAAATTTAAAAACAGATTTTTCTCTCCTCTCTTTTTCTTCTCTTTTTTTTTTCTTCTTTTCTTTTTCTTTTTTCTTTGGCCGGTCACCGGCCGTCGAGGGCCGGCGACCTCGCCGGAGTGTCGCCAGCCCCCGGCGAGCCCGGCGTCACCGGCCCTTGGCGAGGCTTGACCTCGCTTTGTTTAGGCGACTCAAGCTCGCCCGGATCTGGCGAACCCGAGCTCGCGCAGCCACCGGCGAGGCTCGGCCTCGCCGGGCCACCTCTAGGCCGGCGTGCTCGCCCAGCCTTGCCCCAGTTGGGCGAGCTCGGGCTCACCCAAATCCCGGCGAGGCCGAGCCTCGCCTGGGGCCGGTGAGCCTTGCGGTGGCTCGGCGAGGCCACCACCGGCCCTCGTTGGCCGGTCGGCGGCCATGGCGGGCCGGCGGCCAGCAAAGAAGAAAAAAAAAAAAGAAAGAAAAAAAAAAAAAATAAAACTAAAAATAAAAATATTAAAAATATTAAAAGAAACAAAAAAAAGAATACAAATTTACCAAACGTGTTTCGTTCATTTTTTATTTTCGAACAAGTTCTACCAAACGCGTTTTTGTTGGCTTGTTGTTAGAACAGAAACACTTTTTTTTATTTATGTTAAAAACAATTTTTAAACGTAAATGTTCTGCACCAAACGCAGCCCAAAAAGCTTGTATCAATCAGAAATCCATCGGTGGACCGGTCTTCGGCAAAATAATGTCCACGTGTTCACACCCTTAGATGTCTTGGTCCATCCTAGAGAACCACCATTTACCAAAGTACCAAAGTGAGTCATGCATCTTTGTAATCTAGCATAAGAACAGAATCAACAAGAAGGTGAACGAAGTGCCTAGCAAAACACTGCACTAATTCTTAAGCCAGTATTCACTGCTAATTGTTGAAGTCCATCGGTACATTAAATAACAAATTATCTAACGTTGCATGATTAATCAACAATTTAATAACCAATTCAGCATCAAACAAAGGAACTTGTGTCATTGTGACAATCCAAATAATGCCGTGTTATGTGGTCCTAAGATAAAATAAGTCCTTGTGTTCATACCTATTTGAAATCTGGGTCCATACTTAAGCATCATAATTTTTCAAAGTTATAATATTATTAATAACGCTGTGGTATATGAGCTTGAGTGAAAATTACTCCAGGTGTTCATACCCATTAGTTATCTTTATTTACCTTCAAGAACCCAGATTTACCAAAGTTCTAATATTATTAATAGATATAATATCATTTTATGCTGATATACTTAATTGTGCTTATAATTAATCTCCTTTGATTAGTCATTTGTTAAGTAATTATGCAGTGTTAAAAAACAACTACTTGGAGGTTGGGAATGCCCTTTCGAGGAAGCCCGCAAATTTTTTTTCTTTTTATTAATTGTAAGTGAGCCCATGACAAAAGCTAAACTATTGATACGAAATACTTCAATTACAAAAAGAAAAACGCAAGCTAGATGGATCAATGCCGTTTCCTCAAAGCCGGTATGCAGTCTTCATCGAAATTAAGTCCCACGTGTTCATCCATTTCGCATATTTTGGTCCATACTCAACCACCATATTTTCCGAAGTTCTACCATTATTAATAGATCAAATATTATTTGGTGATGATATGTTAAATTATTATATAGCAAGGAAAAAACTACTTTTGGGAGGTTGGGATGACATTTCGAGGAAGCCAACAAAGTTGTTTTTTCGAGCAAGCCCATGGCCAGGATCACGAGAATCCACCGTCCTAAAGTTGTTTGTCGGTTTGTTCAATAATTGAGTCCACTAGGACTAGTACTAATCAACACCATTCACTTCTTCTGTCGGCCACAAAGAAGCTTTTGTCACTCTAGAAAATGTCTAGTTTTTCAAAAGCAGGGGCATGGGGCCATCCTTGATTCCATTGTTCCTCTAGATGCGGAAAATTAGGATGCAGATTTTTTTCCTAGATATATGAAAATCCATTGCTCTGTGTAGTAGCAAGTTGAACGAAAGTCAGAACAGGAACTATGTTCCCTACATGGGCGAGTTTACTCCTAGCCCCCAAACGTCCTGAAATTATAATTAAGGTCCGAGTAGGGATGACAAGTTTTACCTATAGAGCTCAGCACCCCTAAATTCTTTAAATTTCAAAATTAGCTAGAAGAAATAAATTAACAAATTGTCAAAAGATTTAGAACTGAATTGGGAAATCATTAAAAGATTTAGGATCAAATTGGCACAATTGAAAATTTTAAAGTTTAGAACTAAATTGGTACAATTAGTAGGTTTAAGATTGAATTGGCACAAATACAATAGATTTAGAACTTTCTTAGTAATTCTTTTAGTATTCTTCAGCTTCTTCATGGGTTTTAGTCGTTATTGACAGTGGAATCAGATTTTTCCTTCGTCAGCTTCTTTGTGGGGGTTTGAAGATAGAACTCTGTAATCACTTCTAGACTGATCGAAGTTTGAATTGCACTCAATCTTGACTTGAACGTGAAAGAAGGTGTTTAAGATTGAATCAAAACTGATAATGCCACTTGTCAATCAATTTTTGGAGTGGAACTCGTCTGATCATGAAAGAAAAACCCTAAAGCTGTAGTTTTGCAGTGCACAAGCATCAAACTTTGGATCATAGCCTCATCGTGTACGTGATCAATCTTTAGCATAAGGAATCTAAAATCCTTCAATTAGCCACGTCTTTTCTAATTCAATGTACATGAAAACCAAAACTTATAGCACATGACATAATCACTGTAGCGTGTCCCTCGCAGATTCTTCAAAAGAAATATAATTTTGAGAGTGAAAGTCTGAAAATATCGCCCAAACTCTAGGAGACGGTGGCCACTTTGACCCACATTCTTAAATTGTTTTACGAGTTGACATCCATCGTTTTGTCAGGTTGATTGCGAACAAAATACTCAGCCAGACTATAAAGCGATAATCAAAAGTTTAAGGCTTGAGGATGTGATTAAGCACAGGAAAAGGTTAGCATATTCCACATCGCTCTTTCAGTACTACATTCCTTGGTTAAATCCTCATATCATGAGTAAATACATATATAGTTCTCTTTTAATGTTTCGAAGACTAAGAAGCTTTGGTACTCACCCTCGGGTGAAATTGCCGCATGATGGAGGCGAATAAAGGCTCGACTGATCATGATAAGTGATTTGTGCTTTATTTTTATTTTATTTTATTTTATTGGTGAAATTGCCGCATGATGGAGGCGAATAAGGGCTCGACTGATCATGATGAGTGATTTGTGCTTTATTTTTATTTTATTTTTTATTTTATTTTAAAAAAGGGAAGAGAAGAAGAAGAAGAAAGATGCTGTAAACGAGTCCAACGCATCAAACAAATGTGGATAAATCCATATCAAAGCAGCAAGCAAAAAGAGGCTTGAATCGGATGCCATGTCAAATAAACAAAAGGTCATATTTGAAGACGGTGTCTGAATGTCGATCCAACATATGCAACTCAAAAAACAAAGACGAATTCAGGCCAATCAGAGCAACGTGCATGTTCCATTGCGTACAATTCAAATAACAACATTGAATTCAATCATAGTGGTGTGCATGTGCAACAAATAACAACATTGAATTCAATCATAGTGGCGTGCATGTGCATGGGCTAGTCGTTTTTGATCGATCAAGCACCGTGCGGCCTTAGGACTTTCGATCCCAAGTCAGCCTTTTCACGCATACACACAGACACAAGGGTCGGTTGCACAAAGAGGCGAGTGTATTATTTACGAACGAGCTTAGCTCAATGAGGGGGAGGGACCCCTATTTATACAAGTTCGGGTCTTTCCCCAACCGTTGATCATCCCTCCAATCCAACAGTGGAGTTTGAATCTTGTCAAGTCTACATATTAGGCCACTCAATGGCTGCAGGCATTGGAAAAACCCATGGGCGCATGTCAGAAGCAAGATCAGGGTCAGCAAGGGCGAGCATGGGCACCTGACACGGAGTAGGTGAACAATTGCAGGTCGACCAAGGGACTGGCTGAACATTGATCATGGGTTGGTCACTGGTCGTGCACAGGCATTTGCTCATATCGCGCGGGGACAGATTGTGCACGATTCACGACTGGTAATTCCAATATGTTAGGTGAGGGTTGCTCTTGCCTGATCTGGCGAGGTTTGTCCTCGCTAGATCTAGTGATGACTGTCCTCGCTCAATCTAGGGGAGGGCCACCCTCACCCGCCTAGGCGAGGACAACCCTTGCCTGACGCTGGCGAGGGCAACCCTTACCCTCACCTGGGCCAGATCTACAAGGAATGCCCACGTTGGAGTCGAGTGAGGGCCACCAACCCCTAGGCGGGTGAGGGAAGCCCTCACCTAAGTCAGGCTTCTCTCCCTGACTACGGCGGAGGAAAGAGGGAAGAAGAAACAAAAAAAAAGAAAAATGAAAAAAAAAAAAAAATTTGTCAGTCATAGAGCTTGGGGTAAATATATCACGGTTGGCAAAATTTGGGGTTTTTTGTGTCACATAAAAAAGTTTGAGATAAATTTATCACATTGGGTAAAGTTTGGGATTTTCTATGGCTTTTTCCCAATGATTTTTGAGAAATTCGATATGATGGTAAATTTTCTATACCATAATAAGAAATTAGTGTGATTTTAAGTTGTGATATGCAATTTCTATGTTTTGATTTTTTGGTACATATCTAATTGTGAGTGATGCAACGAAATGTTTATTATTACAAGGTTTAACACATAGTGAATTTCAGCACAAAACAAAGTGAGAAACCAATCATGGAATCTAGAAACAAGCACGGAAATTCTAAACTCGTGCTATTTTACACGAACATCTTAGTTTCATACATGGATGGCTTTGGGACTTTGCAAATAAATCACAAGAGTAGGAAACATGGAATTCGGTTCTGATTAAATGAAAACACGAATGGAAAAGGGTAGAAATCAGCAAGCTTTACCATGATGAGGAGATGGCCGAGTCTGTAAATTGTGGTCCCCTTCTGTGCGTCGCTCTCTTCCTGTTCGTCCTCAAGATCACTGAATCCTACACCTTTTTAACTCTCCAGCTTTTTCTCCCACTCCCCGCTTTCGAATCTTGTTTGATTCTGATTTTCTATTAATTTCCAACTCACACTCTCTCTTTTTTGGAATCCACGGCCACCGAAAGCCATCCCGCGCTTGAAGCTCACAATCCATTTTACTTTTTCAAAGGGTCCCCATCTCACGCATTTCTCTATTTTCTAAAAAGAATCACCGAATCCTTTTCTCGTTCCGTCTCCAAAGCTCACAGACAGATCTTCCTTACTCAATCACCAAATGACTCGCTTTCTGTTTTTCCCCGGCCAGTTCACTTGACCGAATCAATCTTCTCCAGATCATCTGGTTTGCTCTGTCTTCTGGCCATCAACCGAGGGTCCTCTATGAGTGTTTGACCATGTTGGATATTGTGTAATCCAACTCTCTTGACCGTATTTCGCTCCTTCAAAAATCGGTTGTTTGTTCGTGACAGTCCTATATCTTGGCGAGGCTCGATTCATCTCATCGTCATCTTAAAGGTCTTCGATCCAAACTTCCCTAATTCTTGGAGTTGGGATCCAACTTGTCCGAATCATATCTAACTCCACAGCGAGGAGTTAGGACGAATTCCCCTATCTCAGAGTTGTGTCCAATCACGCTATCATGAAATTGAAGCTAACTCCCGTGATTTTGGAGTTTTGAATTCTAGTTAATCTCGCATGTTGAGCCATCCATCGGGCCAATTAAAATGAAGATGATCGTAATCAAGCCCCTGTTTTATTCTATGCAAACAAGCTTTGTTTAATTTGAATGCGTTGTGCCTAAACAAAAATGTGTATATTGTCTCAATGCAGAGAAATGTGACAAACGATGCAAGTGTAGGACTAACCTAAGCAAATGTTTTTGTTTAAGGATCCAATCGCATCGCTATTGACGGACTTGACTTTTAGTTTTCTCATGAAATGAATGAAAAGTTTCCAAACAAAAATTTATGTGTCAATATAGGGTTAGAGGTACAAACTTCGACAAATTGATCTTTTGACATTTGGTGATGAATATTGTGATTATCTTACTATTAGAAAGTATTCTTGTTATTATATGTCGTTTAAGTAGTCCTGACGTATTATTACTTATTCAAGAAGAAATCACTCATTTGACTAAAAAGAAGAAGAAGAAGAAGAAGAAGAAGAAAGAAGAAATCACTCAAAGTTGGGGACGCCATTTCAAGGAAGCGAGCAATATTTTTCTGATTAGTGAGCCTATGACCAGTTGACAAAAAATTAATCACCCCAAAGTTATTTCCTCAGTAATTTTGTCAGCCACGAAGAAGCTTGTGTCAATAAGAGAATCGGAATAATGTGATTGTAAAAATTAAGTCCATGTGTCCATACCTATTACATATATTGTTCCATAATTTAGCACCATGTTTTCCAAAATTCTACTATTATTAATAGATCTATAATATTATTTTTTCTAGGATACTTGATTGTGCTTGTTATTAAATATGCCTTGAGTTGTCATGTGATAAATTATTATATAGCAAAAATACTTCTTAAAGGTTGGGGGACGAAGTTTCGAGGAAGGCCAGCAAAGTTGTTTTTATGAGTGAGCCTAGGACCCATGGATCACAAGAATCCGTCATCCTAAAGTTATTTGTCTGTTTGTGCTGCATTATTAATCTCTACTTTTGTCGGCCACGAAGAAGCTTGTGTCACATGATCGCACGTGGTCTTCATTTTTTGAAGTTGTAATATTATTTTTTTATTTTCCTTACCCCAAAAAGAAGGAATGCGTCTTGGTCCTCCAGTATAAGAATAGATCAACAAGAAGATCAAGTGGTGAATGACCTGCTTGAAAACACAGTTTCAAATTTTTAGCTAATAGTCATTGCCGATTGTTAAACTCCCACGTCCAATGGCTTCTTCATCGAAATCCAAAAAGATTTACGATGTCTTCTTGAGTTTTAGGGGTGCAGAATTGCGTAACAATTTCGTCAGCCATCTCCACCAAGCTTTACATCGGATTGGAATATACACTTTCTTGGATAGTGAGGAATTGAAAAAGGGAGACGAAATATTGATGCTTATGAAAGCAATTGAAGAATCTTGCATTGCAATCATCGTTTTCTCTAAGAATTACGCTTCCTCAATGTGGTGCTTAAAAGAGGTGACCAAGATTATGGAGTGCAAGGAGCAAAACAACCTCACTGTTCTACCAGTGTTTTACAAAGTGGAGCCAAGAGAAGTGAGAGGTGGGAAAGAGAGTTATGAGAGAGCTCTGACCGAGCATGAGTCCAAGTTCGGGGGAGGATTCGGAGGAAGTGAAGATATGGAAGAAAGTTCTTTCTGAAGCTGGGAGCTTGTCTGGGTGGCATTTGAATGATGAGTAAGTTGATTGGAGTTCATATTTTATATAAGAAATTAAGCTTTACAAGTGAGTATAAAGATTGTTTGTATTTCTTTTCTTTTGGTTACCAAAAAAAAAAAAAAAGATTGTTTGTAAAATAAATAAATAAATACTGAATCGACATGCACCTAATGTAAGTTTAAAATGTTAAAACTTGGTCGACCCACGGACAAAATGTTAAGTGGTGTTATTGCGCTTACGCCATTACTTTGGAAGGAATAAGAAAGTTCGTGATGCTTGATTCACGACATATAGTTTGCACAGGCTGTATAAGGCAATGACATCGTGCTTCGGCGTATTTAATAGTTTTGAAATTTTGACCATCATACAAAGTCATAAAAAGATTGATTAGGCATTTAAATAAATCACACATAACAATCGAAAAAATAAGTAAATCGTTGTGCATAATTTATAACAACATGAATCACTTGGATGACTAAAAATTGAACCTTGAACTTGTTTTGATTCGTGTGGAGCTCCGAGTTCTAATTCAATTGAGTGTGAATGCATTTTTTTTTTTTTTTTTTTTTTTTTGCTGTGATTATGTGAAAATTTGACGCATTTCTTTGTCATTTGGCTGGCGATTGCTTATTCAAAAATAATGCTACAACTTCTTTTTTCATTTATGTCAGAAATGAATCAGAGCTTATACAAAGAATTGTGAAGGAAATCTCCACTCGCCTAAACCGAACACCTTTGCATGTTGCCAAGCATCCGACTGGGATAGATTCCCAAGTGGTTAAGCTGAAATTGATGCTACATCTTGAATCTGATGATGATGTTGTCATGGTGGGATTATGGGGACAAGGAGGCATAGGGAAATCAAGTTTAGCAAGAGCTCTTTACAATGCTATTTTTAGACAATTTGAGGGTTCATGTCTCCTAGCAAATGTTCAAGAAGCACAAAATTCCAAGGATGTAATTTCATTGCAAGAAACTTTGCTATTAGAGATTTTATCACTGCAACAAAAATTAGAACTGTCTAGTGTTGAGAGGGTATCAATCTAATACAGCACAGGCTTTGTCACAAAAAAGTTCTCCTCATCCTTGACGATGTGAATAACTTGTGCCAGTTACATGCTTTAGTAGGAGAAGGTAAGTGGTTTGGTAATGGGAGTAGGATCGTTGTTACTACAAGAGATAACCATTTGCTAACTTATCTCGGAATAGATCAAGATCATGTGTACGAAGTTAGAGAACTAAATAACAATGATGCTCGTGAGTTGTTTAATAAGCATGCTTTTCCGACACACCAAAACTTTAGAATTAGGACAGATCTAGTGGATAGTGTTCTAAATCATGCTGAAGGCCTTCCTTTAGCACTTGAGGTGCTAGGTTCCTTCTTATGTGGCAGAAGAGAATCTGAATGGGAAAGTGCACTGGATGATATTTCTACGGCTCCTAAGAAAGAAATCAATGATCTGCTTAAAATAAGTTACGATGGATTAGAGCCAAGAGTGAAAGAGATCTTTCTCCACATTGCCTGCTTCTTCAAGGGGTGGGATAGTGAGTACGTAAAGAAAGTTCTTGATAGTTGTGATCTTAAGGCAGTAATAGGATTAAACATTCTCATGGAGAGGTCTTTGATAAGAAGTGAGTATGGGAAATTACAAATGCATGACTTGATTCAATTGATGGGTAGGGATATTGTGAACCAAGAAAGTGATGATCCTGGGAGACGCAGCAGATTATGGCAGTATGATGATGTTGTCGATGTTCTGTCAAGCAACATGGTAAGACTAGCAAACACCAACAAAATTCTGCTCCTTATCTTTTGGGCTCTAAGTACTGAACATGAATAACGTAAATAGTCTTGTAAATGCAGGAAAATTGTGCTGTAAAAGCCATATTGTTGAAGCCACCTGAGCCAATAGAGATGTGTATCGGTCCTGATGCTTTTACAAAAATGAGAAGGCTGAGATTGCTCATCTTGTGCAATATTCATGATTTTTTCCAAGGTCCTATATGTCTTCCTAATGGGCTTACATGGTTTGAGTGGATTGGATGTGCTTCTCAAATTCCAGAATTTTCCTCCGGTCCAAAGAAATTAGTAGGACTTAATATGAGTGAAGGCAATATCACAGGAGTCATAAAACAATTTAAGGTGAGAATTTACCTACATAGACTTTTTTATTATCTACTTCATTTGTATATGTATATGCTATTGTCTATACTACTACACTAAAGGAAGGGGTGTTCCTATGTTTTAGAAACCACTTCTCTAATTTCTTTCAAAATGATGCTAAATTCTTGCTTTACAAATATTTTTACGTGCAGCAAAATTGGCATTTGAAAAATTAAGCAAACAACTTTTTTAGTAATACTCAATGGAAACATGTTAATAAAATACACATTACAAAGAAGCTTTATACAAATGCATGGAAAGAGAAAGATATTTCAAGATTTGAAATTTATTTATGAAGGTCATTGCATCATTAGAAAATTCAAATTTTAATACTAAAAAATGTGAGAGATAAAAAATAATATAATCAATTTCACATACCTGTCCGTGTTATAATATCTGTAAAATAAGTAAGTGAGGATAATTGATAGAAGGAATATAAAAGAAAAAAAAAGATAGAAATCTTTTAAAGTAGGAGATCATCTTTACCTTATCTAATATCTCTAACAATCAACATAGATATATTTCAAAATCAGATCAAATCTACCTAGTTAAGATATTCAAAATGCAATTTGCTGTCGGTTGTTTACATATAATTTTTTTTATTCGACAGAAAACTTGTATAATGATCAAACAAAAGGAAACAATAAAATGACTAACCTACCCGTTGACATACATGTATAAGTAAAAATACTCGAGGACTAACAGGCTGAGTGGTAGGCCACGTGGTCACCAAGTGATAGAGCATTATCCAATGCATATTACCTAAACGGTGGGGATTTGTCCGGCATCAATAAATTTAGCTCAGTCGAATGTTCGAATACATCATTCTGTAAAACCAGGCATTGTTAATTGCTTAAATAATTTCTTAAGGAGCAGCACTTCCAAGTGGATGATAGAGTATTTATAAGGAACTTTGTGTGTAACATGTGCACAACTAAATCGATATGAGTGATCCAGTAGGGCCATAGCACTAATTTCTTAATAGAAAATCAGAGCCAGATTTTGAATTAAGTACAAGAAATTTTTATTTTTTGAATGTTTATCAAAGATGCCTTCATTGTCTTTGCCTGACTTCACATTTTTTTTTTCAAAGTTTATTCATTTTTACACAATTACATTGTGATAGTGTTTACATACCCCATTCATCTATGATATAGTTAATTCACGCTCGCCCCATGGCACTTCACTTTGCTTTTGTGATTGTCACGTCACATGACATGTGGAATAGTTTTGTCATGTGGTCTGCATCAGCACTCGTCATGTGGCACGTCACCATGCTTCTATGATTGTCACAAGGCATGATGCATGTCATAATTTTGTCATGTGGCCCACATTTGTATGCTCGTGACATGATACTTCACTTGAATTTTATGATTGTTACATGCATGACACACGGCACAGGTTTGTCCCAAACTAATTTTCGTCTGGTAATGGATGGTAGCTATGGGCGAGGAGTACCAATTTAGGATTCTTTTGTTAAAAGAAAATTAGTTTGAGGTAACTATATCATAATGGTATCGGTTTAGGATTTTTATGAAATGAAAATTAATTGAGAGTAAATCTATGTATAGATTTGGGATTTTCAATGATATTAATTCTAATTTTTTTAATAATTGTCTACACAATTTTAAGTGTGAAATTTTTTATGCCGTGTACCTATATATTATCTAATTCTTTCACGTGGTGTATATACAATATAGAAAAAAAAAAAAAAGGCTATAAGAGTGAGTAGAAGTTAAACCAACAAAGTTCAATATGCGCACAATTATTTCTATACACGCAAATACAATTGTTATAGATTATGTAAACGAGTGATAAATTTAATTATGAGTATTGTCACGTAAAATATATGTACTCTTTTTAGGGTTGATAAAGATATAAATTTAATTATGAGTATTCCTAGTATGTTCTCTAAGGGAAAAAATCATACTAAACGTAGTTTTAATCTCAAAGTTGCCTTTAGTTGTATAGACATTGTCGCCGCATATGACAAGATTGGGAAAAATAAAGATAGAATAGGATTTCGAATATTCCATATATTCCCTGACAAGTTTTTGGATATATAAATATATTATCCAAATGAATGCTTGGTGTGCAAGGACAAAATTGAATTAACCATAGAATATTACAAAGATTTTTTAGATTTGGGAAAAAAAAAAAAAGGATAATAGTTTCTCATGTAACAGTTTCTAAACAGGTCACTTTGGTAAATAAGGATATCTTATTTTCTATATCTATACTGGCGTAACTCTTTACTGCATTTCATAGTCTGGGCATAAGAAAGAATTGTTCCGAAATAATTTATGAAAGAACTTGACACGTGATGAACCTACATAGGTCAAGTGGCACGGACTTAACCAGGTCAAGGGCTAGCGGGGTCTTCAAACGGCTTTCAAGTAATCGAGTCTTTACGCTGTGACTCTAGATTATTAAAAAAAGGGGGGACTAGACATGTGTGATATAATTAGAGGAACTGTGACGAGTAATTTAAAAAGAAAAGGGGAAGACCCAATGGAGAATGCGAGAGAGAGAGAGAGAGTCGAGAGTTCTATATTATCGGAGAATGTAAAAAAAATTTACATTGTGTACCTATATATTATTCAACTCTTGTCTAAAATATAAAATGATAAGTTATCTCTAATTTGCTAAAGTGATGATGGAAACCAAATTGCTGGGTATAGCTTAGTCATGCATGTGCCATGCGACACCACTTCATGCAAGCTTTGTTGAAATATATACATGCTTTTATACATATATATATTAGAGATTTGTAATTACCGGTAAAGTTTGAAAGTGTTGAGTCAATTCTCAATACAACATATAATTTACAAGAAAAAAAATGAAAAGTTAATTTATAGATTAATAAATTTTATTCGGATTGTGCAAAAAAAGAAATTACTCAGTGACCTAAATAGTAGGTTTCAAGTTGTCTGATCTACTGACGCTCCTTGCTTCCTTCCACATGAAGAGTTTTGTGGCCCTAGGATATGTAATTATGAGACATCCACCCGGCCAATATATATTATATAACAGTCAAGGATATGTAATCACGACACATCCTTTCCCTATGAAACTATGCGTCCCCATGTGTTGTATAGCCAATTTTATAGCCCCTACAAATAAATTATGATATTATTAATCATCAATATTATAAAACTAGGGACAGTGTGAATGACATTCGATATTAAATTACCATCATTTTGCAAGTTTGACTCTCCAGTCCATGCACAATAACTAGCATAGGCCTATTTGTGGACTCTGCGGCAAATCACCTCTATATTAAATCAACAAATCGCTCAATATGTACAAGCGACAACCTAAAATATAATAATTTTTTGAATCAATAACAGATATGCTTCAGTGGCAACCTATTCTCAAATGGGAATCCCATGGTTTATATGTAAGGAAGTGACGTCATCATACGAGCACCCCTTTTGTGTTCCTTTTAGAATGTTTGTCCAAAGTTGTTTTCGTTGTTTTTGCAGGACTTCCAAAATTTGAAGTACATTAATTTCAGTCACTGCAAGTCGTTGGTTCGCATGCCCGACCTCTCGTGTACTCCAAATATCGAGGAATTGGATCTCTGTAATTGCAAAGACTTGGTGGAAGCTCACAAGTCCATCGCATATCTCAACAAGTTACAAGTGTTGAATTTAGAGGAGTGCTCTGAACTTAGTGTTTTTCCAAATGAGCTCCAGTCAAAAAATCTTCGAGTTCTCAATCTTAAAAATTGCACAAAGTTTGAAAGGTTCCCTGATATTCCACATAAACTCGAAGCCCTAAAAGAGCTTTTTTTAGAAAGAACCCCTATTAAAGGACTTCCCGCATCAATAGAAAATCTTGTCTCTTTGGAGTGTATGTATTTAAGTCATTGCAAGAACTTGATGAGCCTTCCGTCTAGCATTTACACATTACAAAACCTTGAAGAGTTGGCTCTTGATTTTTGCACAAATTTAATCGGGTTTCCAAAGTATGAGGATTCAACTAATCCTTGCATGACGACCGAACTTTCAAATTTACATCGGTTAAACCTTTCGGGATGTAATTTGTCCGAAGTAGACTTTCTTGAGAATCTTTCATGTTCTCCATTCTTGACATCATTAGTTCTGTCGGGGAACAATCTTACCGGCCTTCCTACATCCATCAATAAACGCCATTGTTTGTGGGGTTTGCTTGTTAACAATTGCCATCAATTACAGGAGATTCCCGAGCTTCCACCATTTTTGTATGCTTTTCGGGCGGATAATTGTGAATCTTTGCAAAACTATGGAGATTTAACTTCAATTCATGATTTTGTTCGTAGAGGGTTGACCATGGCTGATATTTCTACACATGACGAGGTTAGATTCTCTCTCTCACGCATAAATGTGCACACGCACACATGCATATCAATGTGGACTATACGCTGGGTTCAGTGCATGGTTGGATATTGCAATAATTGAAAATGCAAGATTGGAGGCTTAAGAAAATCAAACAAATATAAAGTGTTCCGCATGTGTATGCATGTAATGGAGTTGGCTACCGTCTTTTATGGGAATGATTTTTATCACACGACACTTGTATATTAATGCAAGCAAGGATCAATGGATCTCTACTCATTTATAGAATTGTGATTCCAAGTGGAACTTCGTAGGATTACTTATTAAATTCAAATTGAATTTTTCTATTTGGGTACTAATAATAAATTTGGGTACTTTCTAATGATTTATCTTTATTTCAGCCTTTTGACTCCATTACTATTCTTTCTCAAGAAGAGATGCCAGAGTGGGTTCACCCTATTGAAAAGGAGTCCATATCTTTCATGGCTTCAAAAGACTTGTATGACAAGTTTTATGGATTTGCTTTATGTTTCGCTCTCAACAAGCATTATTCCAAAGGGGAAAGCTCACATCGATTTGTTATCCATGTTAATGGCCAACAACAGAAAGCTATTGACTTCGGTCTTCATCCATTGGAGTTGGATCATATCTACCTTCTTTATCTCTCACCGTCAAAGTTGTGGGGCGTAGTTGATTTCGGTCAAATTGATGGAAGTCATGTAAAATTTAGCCTCACAGGATCCGGTAAATACATGAAAAAGTGGGGATGTCGAATATTATGTGAGCAACTAGAGGACAATCTAAAAGTTATGCTTCAAGATAATCAGCTAATCGATCCAACTTTACTCTACGAGATTGATCATGAATCAATATATTCAGAAGTCGAGAGTTTATTTATGTACGAAGATGGTTCCATCGAAACAAACAGACAGAAACGCTCGCAAGATTATCGAAGGAGAATTGCGAAATATCATCCGAATGTACCGAAAAGAAGCGGTGGTCCATTCTACTCAGAGTATACGAATCAGGACTGTTGACTGCCAGTTTGACCGATGGAGCAGAGAATGATCGAGAAACTTGCTTAGGAAGGAATTCGTTGGTAAGCAAGCTCCCTCATTTTACCTCATTTTTTTTGGCTCTTCTCGTTCTCTTCTCTGTCTCTTTTCTTTGTTTTGCTAAATCCTCATTTTCTCCACCGACGCCACTTTCAGCATCGCGACTGATCATCATCTTCCGTCCGACGCCGCCGAGCTCTGGCGAATTCAAGATCGCCACCTGTCAACGGAAGCGACGAACAGAAGAAGTACGTCTTCCTGAAACAGAGTCCCTAACGAATCGACGGCGACGGCGGCGGAGACAGGCGAGCGAAGGCAACGGACTACCACCGCCGACCGAAGCCATGGCAACTGATGAAGCAGCTTGGGGTGAATGATTCTCTCCTGAGGTTCTGGGCTTCATGCAGATTGCTATTAGATCAGCTCGATTTTGAATTCGATTTGTGCGGTGCTGCAATTGCGCGGGAACTCGAAGAATGCGTCCGTGGATTTGTTCGAGAGACGTTGAATAAGGTGTTTCTTCGTAAGTTTGGTCTGTGGATGCTTGGTAGTGAATTCACTGGCAATCGACGTTACACGCTGCAAAATCAGCAATAATAGGAGGTATAGCTTTTCTTTCTTTCTTTTGATAAGTGGCCATTTATTCAAAGAAGTAGGTGAAGTCTAGGTTCAATGGAAAAACAAGCGAGGGAGAGTGAAACAATGGGAAGTAGCTCGTCCGTGGTTCGGTTTAGTCCGCTTTTCAGGCGAAAACTGAGCCAATCCGGGTGCTATAGGTTGGGACTCCCTTATGCGGACAACCAGCCACAGCAGGGTTGGGGTTGGGGTTGGGGGTCAGGGTTGGGGGGTGGGGTGGGTTGCTTTTGAGGTGTCTAGGAAATGTGGATGTGTAACATGAACAATTCCCACAGATGTGCAGCAGGCGAAAGGTTTTCTAGGAATATTGAATCGTGAGAAACTTCGATTGCTGGGATAGGGCTCTGTCTCTATGTTTTATGCGGCGCTTGAAGAGGCAAAACCCTTCTGGAATGAAGAAGATGCAGTTAGATGGCAAGCCACTAGGAAAGGTTGCTAGATGGTCGAGTCCTTTTACCACTTGTTGACTTTGGCATTTGCAGAGAATTGAAAACCAAATTTACTTGGAGCATGAGAGTAATATGGACATTAGTTGTGCCAATGGATAACTGGTTAGGTGGTTATTTTCTTTCTTCGTGGACTTTGGGTATGAAAAAGAAACAAAATCATAAGTAGCACAGAGTTTACTTAAGTTATTCAGTAGAATAGAGACAAAAGCACAGGAAGCTGATTATCAATTCTGATTTCTAAGGCCTTTGCAACTGTTTAACGTTCTCCCTTTATGGTTATGTGCCATAGCTCTTATGGAGGAAATTGACCTAGAAGCTAAAGCTCCCGGAAGCTTCTTGAATGTTAGTGAAAGCTGATTAATGAATGATGAGCTTTCGAGGTGCCAATGATAGGACACACTGGAATGAACAACATGTAGTTTCTCAAATTAGTTGCTGTTTATGCTTTAGAGCCATATCAGTTCAACAGTTAGGTGGGATTCGCATCTGAATTACAGGATGAGAATGTGGTAATAACCATTGCTTGGACCTGCAAGATCTTGATCATATAGCTATGAGGCATGCATTCATTCTACCCGTAGCTATGAGACATGCTGAATATTTCTACTGGTAGCGACTTAATGCTGATTTCCTCTTGAATTGCCTGTATGCATGGAGAGAATTTCTGACTCTTATCCTCATGTTCTTCTAAGCAGTAACCGGACCTATTTGCTTTTCTTATGAAAGGCAAAGCTTGCTTTGGACAGCCTTGAAGTTCTAGTTGGCTAAGAAACTGATTTTCAGTAACTAGGTGATTTCAGATATGTTACCTTGTTTTCTAATTAAGATGATTAGTATTTTAGTCTAAATTAGTGAATGGTTTTACAATCTACTTTACTTATTTATAGTATATTTTGATTGATCAGCTGTGTGATTTTTGAGGATGGGAGCGTTATTGCGACAGGAAGAAACCAGATTTATAAGCCATGAAATGTATGTGTTTGTCATTACTTCTCCACCTCCTTCCATAAATTTTGGTCAACAGTACATTGTTAGTGTTCTAAATTGATACCCTTCATCTATACGCTCAGTAGATCATTGTTAATCATTTTATGTTTCTCCCTTAATTATTTATTTGATAGATCATACAGTAGAATATCTTAACAAATCTGTTAATAGTGGAATTTTCCATGCATACTTAGGCTGTAAAGGTTTTTTTTTTTTTTTTTTTTTTTTTTTTTTTTTTGCATTGTTCTTTCATAAGATATGACTAAAGCCAACAATAGCAATGTTCTTGATTTATTATGCACAATGTGTTGCATTTTTCTTTTACCATCGTGCTCTGTCTGGAGCCATATTATGGTATTTATCTGCTTTTGTGAAGTTCCTGACACTGTTTTCTTAGGATGTATTTAGCTAACTTTGGTATTTCTTTTCTTGGTATAAAAATGCATTGTGAGCATCTTATTGCCTTTTAAGATGTAAGAACCAATTCTTTAAGCACATTTCTTCGTACAATGGTCATAGTATATTCAATCAGTCCTTTAGTATAGAGATCTATGTGAATGTTACTTATGACGGTCGGCATTCCATTTTGTGGTAAGAAAATGTAGATAAATATCTAGCATGCCATAAAGTGGATTTAAAGATTCTCTTCATTTGACTATAACCTAAGTCAAACTTGCAGTTCAAGGTAGTTCCCATTCTTGAGGTGAACTCATTGCAAAATAAAGCTTGATCTATAATGTTCCAACCCCACTGGTACTGATTAGCACAATAAGACACTCTCCTATTTGTGTGTGATGTCAGAAATAATTAATTATTTTGTCACAAGATGTTAAAGCATTTCATAATCATAGCATGTTCAAACAGCCCTTTAGTATAGAGATCTATGTGAATGTTACTTATGATGGTCGGCATTCCATCTTGTGGTAAGAAAATGTAGATAAATATCTAGCATTCCATAAAGTGGCTTTAAAGATTCTGTGCACTCTGGCTGACAATATGTGTGCCATTTACTGCTTTCTAATCACAGAATTTCCTCAAGGTGCCTGAGAGAAAAGCTCAATTCTTGTCCAGATCATTTTTTGTCTGTGGATGCTTGGTAGTGCATCCATTGGTAATCGACATTACACGCAGCAAAATCAGCAACAATCCCTAGAAGGTATAGGTTTTCTTTCTCTCTTTTCATAGGTGGTAATTTATTGAAATAAGTGGGTGAAGTCTAGGTTTAAAGGAAAAACAAGCAAGGCAGAGTGCAACAAAGGGAAGTTGGGTGTACATGGGGTGGTTTAGTCCCCTTTTCAGGCAAAAAACAGAGTCAATCCGTGTGCTGTAGGTTGAGAGGGAGGGAGGGATAGATTTGGGTGCTTTTGAGTTGTCTAGTAAATGTGGATGTGTAGTATGTGCCTATTATAAAGATATGCAGTGGGTGATAGGTTTGCCTGGACAATAAATTGTCAGAAGCTCCAATCACTGGGATAGGACTCTGTGTTAAGTTTCATAAGGCTTTTGAAGAGACAAAACCAGAGAGGAATGAAGAAGATGCAATGAGATGCAAGCCACCAGGAAAGGTGTTTGCTTGTCCGTGGAATCCTTTTACCACCTTTTGACTTTAGCACCTAGGGAGAATTTAAAACCAAATTTCCTTGGAGCGAGACAATAATGTGAACATCGGTTGTACCCATGGATAATTGGTTGGGTGGTTATTTTCTTTGGCACTGTGGTGTGGATATGGAAAAAGAAAAAAATCTTGAGAAACACAAGAGTTTACATAAGTTATTCAGTGGAATAGAGACAAAATCCCAAGATGCTGATTGTCAATTCTGATTTGTGAGGGCTTCACAACAGTTTTAGGGATCTCTTTATCCTCATATGCCATAGTATTTGTAAAGGGAAATGACCCAGAAGCTAAAACTCCAGGAAGCTTCTTGAATATTTGAGTGAAACCTCATTAACGAAAGAAAAGCCTCTGAGGTACCCATGATAAGACACACTGAACTAAGCAACATGTAGTTTCTCAATTAGTTCTCATTTTTGCTGTGCTGTTGTTTGAGCCGTATCAGTTTAACTGTTAGGTGGGATTTGCATCTGTATTACAGGATGAGTATGTGGTGAGACATGCATTTGTTCCATTGGTAGCTGCATAATGATACCGAAACTTTTTTACCGCCAGCAACGTGATGCCAATTTCCTCTTGAATTTGCCTTTATGCATGCTTGCATGCATGAGAGAATTTTGACTCTCATTCTCATATTTTTTTCTCCTAACAAGTAACAAGATCTATTTCTTTTCTTATATAAGGCAAAGCTTGCGTTGGACAGCCTTGAGGTTCCAGTTGGGTAAGATACTGGTTTTCAGTAACCAGGTGCATTGCATATATGTTACTTTATTTTCTAATTAAGATGATTAGTACTTCAGTCTTAATTAGTGAATGATTTCAGATTGGACTCTTTGATTGAACAGCCGTGAGATTGTTGAGGATGGGAATGTTATTGCGGCAGGAAGAAACCAGACTAACGAGACACAGAATGTATGTTTATCATTACTTCTCCACCCTTTTATATAGATTTTGGCCAGCAGCACTTTGTTATTGTTCCAAATTGATACCCTCAAATTATCCACTTGTAGTTTATTGTTGATCATTTTATGTTTCTCCCTTAATATGTATTTATTAGATAATAAAATAATATATCTGAGCAAATCTGTTAATAAGTTGAATATTCCATGCATTGTTAGGTTGTAAGGGCTTTTGTTCCCATTACCCTTCATAAAGTATGGCTACATCTAACAATAACAATAATCTTGCTTTATTATGCACAATGTTTTATATTTTTCATTTGCCGTTGTGCTATGTCTGTAACCATATTGCGGTCTTTATATGCTGGTGTGAAGTTCCTAACATTGTTAGACCGTATGTAGCTAGACTTTTGTTATAGTTATATGGTGTAAAAATGCATTGCAACCATTTTATTGCCTTTTAAGATGTCAGAATCTGCGCCTTGGGCAGGGTTCTTCATACAATGGCCATTTACACAACTAGTTTAAGCCTAGTTCTGGTTGAGATCATCTCTTATCTAATCGAATATTTCTGTAATCATTTATAGTCATGAGGTGACATCACTGTAGATGAATATATGGATGGTAATAGATAGTTGATGCCAAAAACTAAAGGCCCCGTTAGTATCTTGTGGAGCTTAATAAAAAAACAAAGGCACCTTGCTACAGGGGTATAGTTAAAAATACTGTCAGAAAAGGTGGAGGTGGCTGATTCAATGAGAAGCCTCTTTTTCCGTGTGAGATTCTCAGCAACTTCAAGCAAAGCCTCTTTTTCCGTGTGAGATTCTCAGCAACTTCAAGCAAGCAAAACTTGTTGACTTGTAGTATATGCCTTGATCAATCTTATATGTACTCTTAATCAGTTAACTTAATGGAGAAAACACATTTCTCAAGAATTGCATTTCCAAGATTTATGTTGAAACTACACTATGAGCAATTGTCTCTTTGACAAAGCTCCTAAGTTTTTATATGCTTGATTTGTTTTTCTCCTTGTGCTTTCATAGGCAACCAGACATGCAGAGATGGAAGCTCTTGATGTTCTTCTTGTACAGTGGCAGAGGACTAGATTTACGGCTGCAGAAGTTGCAGAGAAGTTTTCAGCATGCTCCCTTTACGTGACACGTGAACCATGCATAATGTGTGCAGCAGCATTATCGATCATTGGTATATCTGTTGATCATACTGAAATAAAACTGAACTCTGCCAAAATAAAATTATTTATAAATGATTGGATGACTCTTGCCCTTTTTAGGTATAAAGGAAGTATATTATGGTTGAGCAAATGATAAAGTTGGAGGCTGTGGCTCAACATTGTCTTTGCATTCAAGTAGCTCTGAGGCATGTGTTAGGTCAGTTCCTGAACTTGCTTTTGCTGCTGGTGTTGTATCTACATAGCTTTACTTTGAAATTGTGACATATGACAATTGACAAATAAAGCTTACTGGAGGTTTCTGATTCCTTATGTTGATAATTGATGGATGTGGGTTCATAGCGATTGTGTATGTTGTCACGTGTTGAATATTGTAACATATAACCGTTAAAATAAATGGAGGTTTATGGAACTAATTTTCCATATTTTCAGTGCTTTCCTTCGTCTAAATGGAAGAAAGTGGTGTTTCTGGAAGCATCAAGAAGTCAAGTTTATAATTATTCTTTCTTTTACCACTTTGTTTCCTTTTTCTTAAATTCTTTGTGACTTGTTAAACATTTCCGTGTTCTTTATTTGCCTAAAAAGTTTACAGTTCTGAGAAGTGCTACAAGTTAAGCTAACATTGCTTTGTTTTATCCTATCCCTTCCCCCCTGTTTCTTCATTTTTTTTCCCACTACTGTGAGATTATTTGATGTCTTTAATGTTATCATATTCAGTGAGAAATGCTAGTTTATCTATGAGGAAGTTATGCTTTCTGATATGCCCTGGGCACTGTACCTGATAAAGAAATCTCTTTTCTTGTTTATTAGTTGCAATTGTCTCTTCTTGCATAAATGAGAGCATCTTCTTGCTAAATCGTGGCATATTGCTTGTGTTTTTAATATGATTTTTCATCTGTCTGATGCTGCCATGATCTAACATTTTATGTTTCCTAAGCTTGTTCAAACTCCTCAATTTTTTGCTCAAATGCTGTTGACATAAAAGTTTAAAAAGGATCTGTTTCATTGCGATTTGAGCAGTACATGAAGCAGCTAATCTAGATTATGGACACTGTCTTTCTGTTTACATATTAGTTTTAAAGAACGAGCTTATAGTGCGAAGAAGCAAGAGAGATGTATGAAAAATGCATCTAAACAAAAAAATTTAGGTAAAGAAACAAACCATGAAAACTTTGACTTTTAGAGCTTAAGATTTATATTTATGCTTCACTTATTAATCTGCTTACGAGTCAAAAGTACTGTGGGAAACATGAACTAGCTCATTGCCTTTCTGAGTACAACATCAAGCAAGAGGACATGTCTTGCTGATAAAGAACCACCTTGCTCATTTCCTTGCTCTGGAGCTTAGAAACTAGCCCTTGGTATTGCATAGATTTATGATAGCAAGAATGAGACTTTTGTCCTAACAGTGAGCATGGTTCCTATGCAACGTTTGGAAGACGTAGCTGATTGAAACCCATCCTAGACAATACTAGTATACAAGTCATCCACAAATCTTCTCTCAATCAGATCGCTGGTGCCAAGATCTCTTTGAAGCGAAGTTGCCTGTCTGAATTAAGAGCCTTTAAGAATCATCCTGTTTACAGAATGTTGTTTTTTCTCGAATGACATTAGGTTTTATGCCAAAGAGAAAATAGAATGACCAAAGGCATTGTTAAAGTAAAAAAATTTAAGCCATTGTTACCCCAAACACATTCCTCTTAAATTTGATGCAAGAATATTGCCAAGGTGAATGTCACTTAATAGAGACTAGTTACTGTCAATTGAATCAAATGGTGCACTTCAGAGATAATTTGCTTCCATGAAAACCTATTTCCTGGAGTACAGACATTTCTGCAAATTGATGTCTTTGGACCAAAATGTAAGCTTTCTCAACTAAACATATTCTTTTATTGGGGAACTTGTTTTTGCATAGATAGTACCTTCTTTTGCAAAGTGCTTTGTCAATTGGTCTGATAAATATTGCTCGCGTGATATTTGGACATTGTTTGCAAATATAATCTGTCTCCGGTTTTAAGCTTATGAGCTGGGTAAAAATGTAGGATCATTGGAAATATTGGCTGGTTTCCACAGAAATTCCATCTCTGTTTCCCCTATCTAGTGTGTGCCTGATTGATGACTGTTTCCAACTGTTTTCTTATTTCTCTTTCAGTAATGAGGATTCTGGATTAAAGGGTTTCAGATGTTGTGGAAGTATATTGGCATCACAAGCAATTCCTCCTGTGAGATTCTTATGAAAGAGGAGACCCTAATGGTATGAACAGCAATCAACCACTTCAAGCAGTTGAACTGTCTGTTAGAAAGAATGTTATAATACTGCAGTTAGCACCTTTTTTACATTAGATAACATGAGGGAAATGATAGTTCTTATTTCAATCGACCTACAGTTAAATACACTTTTTAAGAGGCTTTTATGAGCATAATAGACTAATTCTACTTTTTGAACCAAAGTTTACCAATTAATGAAGTTGAGCATTGTGCCTTCTAGCAACATCTCCCTGAAAGAACCTTCTAGAAAAAGCTCTCCTTTAAAATGTAATATTATGGTTTTCCTAGAACTCATGCCCTTCCATATCGATTAAGAAGAATTTAGGAAGCCTCTTTCTCTTTCTACTTTCCAGTCAATTCTCTCAACAAGCTATAGGAAGTGCTATTGCTGGCGCTTCCAGTGATTGCATATCTTGTCCATATGTAAAACATTTGCTGGAGTTCAAATAGTTGTTGTATCTCTGATCTGGAGAATTATCTGTGCATCCCAGGTAAATAAAGCTGGCCCAGTGGAATGTTCTGTAATGATTGCAAGCATAGAACTATGGGTTATTGGTAGGATAAGAACCCATTTAGAAGTTTAGAATCCATTCAGAAGTTTTCTCCATCAAGGATAAGGTGCTTATTTTTAGATGCTGTTGTGTGGAGCGGTGATCAGCCATATAATGGTTGCTTTGAATGGGCGTAGAGTTTGCCCAGTAAACAAAAACTAGAGTTTCAGATGCCCAGTCTTTATTTATTGGCCAATTTTCGGATGCCCTGTCTGTCATTTGTAGCTTTCCTCTAGACTGGGTATTTTTAGCCAGATTGCCATTCAACAAATGGGATGTCATGTTCTTAATAGCAAGGTGCAGAATTTGCTTAGTAAGCCAAAAGTAGAGTTTTTGATGCCCGCTCCTTTTTTTGGCCAATTTTTCAGCTGCCCTGTTTTATCATATGTAGCTTTCCTCTAGACTGATTGCCATTTGAGAAATGGGATGTCATGTCCTTGGTTAAGGAAATAGATGTAGTGCAATATCTTAATAATTGATAATCCATTGGTTAGACTAGTTAGAGAGACATATCTTTTTGCTTGATCCCTATCATGAATTACTAAACATATATGGTTTTGGGTCGAGCAATTCTCCAAGTTGAGCTCTTCAGTAGCAAATATATCAAGAGACTGATTAGACCATAGTTTTTAAGCCTCTGAGACAAATTGGCACTCTTCGGAAACTCATTACGTTCAAACATGGCCGTAAAATAATTTGTCTTCGCAATGATAAAATCAACTTTGTTCATGTTGCTTCTCCATTTTTGTAGAACCCAGGTACATGCATATCATTTCTCTTTGCCTTTTTGTCCCCTTCCTTTTCCATTCATTTATTGTTGATGACATTGTGGAAACTATGAATTGTTCGACTGTTATATATACACTGAATGCTGATATTTGGTTTTCAGCTCCAAAGCCTCACAGGTCACAGGTTACTCAAGCTTCTCATTGGATCTGCACGTTGATTCTTCCTGTTGAATCCTCTCATAGCTTTACACAACTAGGTAAGACCTTTGAACATATGATTCCTTGCTTTTCTGAACATCAAGCATACTTTTGATGCACCTCTACTACATATTGAATGATTATCAGTTACTTTTGCATATAACTCATGGTGCGACCCTTGAATATGAATATTATAGCCTGTTAACAACGGAATGGCAAAAATAGGGCGTTGTGGCAGTATGATATGATGCTCATGCTGAGAATGAATATACCTATGGCTATAGATTTCCTTGTATGATGGTAAGTCAATCACAATGAGGACACCAGAAAAGGTCTTCAAGATGACGTTAGACAACATCCTTTCTATTCATTCCTGATTCTTACTTTGTTCTGATTATATTGTTCATTGTTCTTATTCCCGTTAGTTAATCTCTTCAATTGACCATTAGACAAACTGGCTGTTCAAGGTAGTTTTTATTCTTCAGGTGAACTCATCTCAAAATAACTTTTGGACTATAGTTTTGTGACTCATTGTATTTTACATGTAAAGTGCAAATTCGGATGTGAAATCATTGGTGCTGATTCTAGCATATAATAAGATTCTCTCCTGTTTGAGTATGATGTTAGAAACAGTTGATGTAGTTGAACATCTAGCATCCCATAAAGTGTTTTCAAATGATTCACTGCACCGTTAGCTGACATTTACTGCTTTTCCAATTTCAGAACTTCATCAAGAGACCTGAGAAAGGAAGCGTGATGCACGTCCAAATCAGTTTTTGTCCAGATGTTCATGTGTTTACTAAGGGTTGCAGCTATGATCCCAAGTCCATTTCATGCTTTAAGTTGATTATCAGATTGTTAAAATAGTTTACGACAAAATTTATGCTTAACTACATCTAGGTCTTAATGGGTGGGGAACACGCCCATTTCCATTGCAGCATAATTATCCATGTCAGGGATTGAATCTGTAGTGATTTTTTGCTGATGAGTGAGGAGTCCATTATATTCTAATATGTGCACGGGCACAAGTAAGATTGTAGATTTACATGGGCCCGCACAAATTTAATATGTCGCTTGCGAGGCCCAGGAATAATTATTTAAATAAAATAAGGTCAGGGGCTAATAAGAATTAGGGGCATGAATAAAAATGCAAGCGCAATGAAAGTGTCAGGTTGGTGAAGATCGATTAATTATCACATGTATCATCGGATCTGTTCGCCTTCTTGTTGCGGTGTATATGCCTAGGACCTTCAAAAAGTATTATGCTGTAAGGTCAAGGATGTATAAAATGAATTTATATTATATGAGCTCTTTGTGCTTTTTTTCAGACAATTTTATGTCGGTTTCTATAAATGAATTACCAAGAGGTGCAGTTGAGATCTTTGTTCTTGGTTTGAGCTGGCGAACTTAGGGGCAAATTATATGGTTCTTGCTCGATTCGGTTGCTGAAGCTTGATTTGTTCAAAGTTGCAGTGTCCTCTCTCCCTCCCTCTCTCTCCCTTCCTCCCTCCTTCCCTCCTCTCTCTGTGCTGTGTTGCGGAGTGAAATCAATTTGGGGCAAGTTTTATGATTCGTCCCGCTTGATTTGATCTCTCGCTATAAAGCTCGATTTGATTGTTGAAACTCGATTAGATTGTTGAAACTCGATTAATTCAAAGTCATCATATTACAGATTTGTCTTCAAGCTCTCAATTCACTAACTATTTGTAAATATTCACTTCATCGATCTTTAAGAAGAAAAATTACTAGAATTGGAGCCTAGATTGGGTTGAGAATGAATTGGAGTTTGGGCAAGTCAAGTATAGGTCGTTAAAATTATATTGCATACGTTAAAATTATATTGCATAAAAATGAGTCAATATGAGTTAAATAAGTTGTTTTGGGTTAGATCATTTTCAAGTGATCCGAACCTAATTTAACGTACTTGTTTGACAGGCTTAGGAATAACATTATGTACCCGTCACTTTTATGATGCTAATTTTATCATATACATGTAGCTTAATTCTTTCTGAGTTTTCAAACTTTGAGGTAATTCTAGTCATGCAATTGATGGGTTTGAGCTACATAATTTTGGATCATGTCACGTTTGATCCCTAATGATGATAACAGAAGTAAATGATTTTTCGCATGGTTTTCTTAGCAATGAATTGTGTTCACTAGTTTTAAGCTCGTGGTTATACCAATTGTGTTTGGTTGAGATGGGTCAAGTGATGGCTCCAAAAGTACAGAAAAATCTAAATATTTTGTTCAGTCAAGGGGCAATTGGCAATTGCTTATTCCTTGAGGCTCTATTTCTTTTATCGAAAATGTGACATTTTTTGAAGAAAAATTTCAGGTTGTCATTTTCCAAACAAATGAAAAAAATTTCTATATTTGACCATAATCTTAAAACGAATTGAGAAATGTTTTTCATCATTTGGTAAAGAAAATGTGATATAATTTTCTTAAATGAATACACACTATTCAGACATTAGGGTTCTAGATCCTACCTTGGTGGACACTGACCTAGGTGTTGGGGATTTGGGCATGAGCATCGAGGTCTCGGCCTGGCTTCTATAGACACAGGCTAGGGCGCCGAGCAAGAATATTAGGGTCATAGGCCTGGCCTCTATGGAACTCGGCCAAGGTGTTGAGGTCTTAGGCACTAGCATTGGTGCCCAAGCCTAAGCTCGTGTGGACCTAAGCTCGAACCTAGACACTAAGGGCGCGCATGACAATCATTCTATTTTTGTTTTAGAATAATTTTTCTATTCCAAAATCGTTTCTAGAATAGAAATTCGTTTGGTTATGCAATTTCATTTTTCTATTTCTAGAACAAATTTTTAATCGATAAATTGATTTGGAACAAAATGAGAAGAATTTTTTTTTTAACTTTTCTATTTTTAGAATAGAAATGACAAATAAAAACTCTTTTTATTGCTTGTCCTCTCTACTAGTCGACCACCCACCCAACGTCCGTCGCTTTAGTCGTCGTTCACCACTATCTGCTACAACCGCCTGCTACTGCTCGTCACTGTCGGTTGCCATCCGCCGCCCTTGAGAGGGAAAAATTTTGTGTCATTATCAAACAAAATTCTATTTCGGAAACATAAATTTTGTGTTGTTATCAAACACGAATTTTTGCTCAGAAACTCATCTATGAATAGAAATAAATTTGTTTCTCTTCCAGAAATCAATTTCTGACTAGAATGATTATCATTCGTGCTCTAAGGTTCTTGGCCCGGCTTCTTTGGACCTTGGCTTCACCTTAGTGGACTCAATTTTGGCCTCTAGACCCAAGTTCGTGGCCAAGGGCTTGGGAACAAGCATTGAAGTTCTCGTGCCCAAGTACAGAGTTTTTGGTACAAGAGCTGATATCTAGTTATATATTTCGGAAAATGAAATCCAATTTTTTGAAAGAGGAAATTAGTCTCTTGAATCTAAGTATAGGTTTTCCATTGATTAGAAAAGCAATTTTCATTGACTCATTTTCCTATCCGATCCAAAAAGCCAAAAAATGAGAAAAATGTTTTCCTAAAAGATGTTTTCCGTGAGATAAATGGAGCATAAGTGTGCTTTCCTTACTTTTTAAATCTTGAACGAGAGACTTTTTTTCTTCCAGTAATAGAAAGTCAAAATTTGAATATTTATTAAGCTAGTAACCGTGACAATCCAATCTAGTAAAGCATCATAAAACACCACAACATTTGGCTAAAAGACTCATATTCTAAAACGAACAGGTTGATGGTAATTTTGGACCATAATATGTTAGAATTTCTTATAAGTGTGGGCTAACAGCAGTCTTATAATATGTGAAAGATAGTTTGTCACACAGTGTACAAGATATATGAGGATGCTATGTTGCCCAAATGATGTTATGGGATTATATTATATTGAGCTTGATACATCTCGATTACAGTAATAATGTAATTGGGCAGTCGGGATAGATTAGTATTTTAACAATGACTCTCGATAGATGGTTTATTAGAAAATGCTACATGAATAGGCTATGGTCTTACCCCTCCTAATATGATGTTCTTACCATTTATCCATGTAGAGCTGTCTAATGGAGGAGAATGAGAGGAAGATCTAGTCTCAAATTCGTACAACGTCATTTGTATTTATTGATTAAAGGACGATGATTGGTTAAATCAGTTACGTCTTTTCGATTCAAGGCTAGGTATATTAAATTTTATATATAACTCTTTTGAATTTCCTACATGCGGCATCAAAAGCAACTGCACATGAGTTCGTAATCCAGTCGATGCATAATCTTGACCTTTTTGCTTGTTATTTTGCACAATCATTGCATCGCTTTTGTTACCCATGCATTGATTCTTGCACACCCTAAATTTCGTGTCCTAATATAATATGTGCATAAAGAACTTCGAACTTGAAGATTCGAAATGAATAATAGAACCAGAAATCATGTAGTGAAATCCACAACTTCACTTGGTAATGCTCAAAATTAGTTAGAGGGTTCTGTTCGACGTTGAATATCAGTTCTAGCATGTTGATTTCATGTTGTAATATTACCTGTGTTGTGAGAATTTGGATCTAGAATTTCATATATTATTGTATCCAATACTAAATGGTGAAATTGAGAACACACCGGTCTCGACAGAATTATTAATATCCACTCAATAATCCATCAACCGAGAACGGTTTAAAGATTCAGTCTAACTATGAACCCGTCACATATATTCTTAACATCTCAAGAATAGGTCTAGTTGCAACTGATCTTATAGAATCATTCGTGAATATAAAATAATTGGACAAATGAATGAATACGTCACTGCCATTAATTAAATAATAATAATGACAGTATAACTGAAACCCCTAACATATAACTTGTTGGGATCGACTGATCCCCGAAAAACCGGATTCGACACTAAATCGAATCCCTAAACGAATGCGGAAGATAAGCCCGGGAATTAAACACGTATCACCGATCGTAAAGCACACCACGGATTCGAGCGTACCTTGTTGGCCACAGATTAGACACCGACGCCGTAAAGAAGAAGAGGATTCAGTCCCGTTCGATCCGATATCGAAAAATCGCCGTGAAGGGAAGACGGAGTCGATTCTTGAGTTTTCTTGGAGAGAGAATTCTGAAGAGATGGAGAACGTACATTCCAAAAATGCCAAGAAGTGTCTTCTCCCTATCTCTCATCCCTTTTATATGTTTCCCTTCCATGGGCCTTATTCCCGTGGGCCGGGCCTTTAGGCCCATCGTGGCCGGGCCAACTTAGGCCCATATAAATAAATCCATCATCTCCCACTCGCACATGGTGGGTTAAAAAACCAACATGGGCGGATAGGCCCAACTTCGGCCCATCAACTGAAAATCCCTCTTTTCCTCTTTCAACATTCATATCGGTGAATAATCCGTGCGACCAAAGATACTTTGAGAACTCGTTGCTATACATCTGTTAGGAATATATAGCAGCTCATAATGGGCGTCACATTCCGAGTAAATTTAGTATGCAGTACCCTAGATCGATCGATCACATTTATATCTATCTTTAATCTCATTTGAACAATGATATATATATTGTATTCACAATTATGATTATCCCAAAGACAGTCATAATTGGTCGACCAGTGAATACAAAACCACAATGTGATTTTCCAAATCCGATCTTCTTCTTTCCTTCAAACTCTCAATTTCAGTTCAACTTGCTTTTCTAGAAATGTCCCATTAGATCGAATCAACTCATGACCATTGGCAACATTCTAAGATAGCAAACACTAAATAGAAATCTTGAGAATAAGTAAGAGTCATGAGGGCACTAAAATTGAGGAACTCTTTTCCTCAAGAGTCTCACACGTCATAAAAGTTGAGATCAAACTTTTGCCACTCTTATAGGTCGTCTCATGCATACGTAGTATGAAATACGTATTACGGTATTAACTCCTTTCCCATGGAGCGTATGTCTACAACATCAATACCGTACAGATGATAGTTCAGACATACCCAATGTTTAACTTGAGTTCACGTATTTACTCATTCACAAAATTCATCAGAACTCACATCTGGCATCTTAGACAGATAAAGTAAAATGTGTGGGTTATTTTACTTTCGGACATCGTAAGTATTATGTTCTCATCTTAACACTTAGTTAAGGCGACATATTTATTTTAAGCTTGAGCTCGATTATCACCTAGATAATAAGCTTAAAAACAGTCTCATCTCTATCTATCACATAGTAAATAGAGGCGATTACCCGTGTGAGTGGGCTAATCTCTTATCTGTCCGACATACTTTCTCAACATAATATAATGCACTAAGCATTAAGATGCATAATGATCAAACAAAAGATTCATAGGCATTAATGATGAAAACATAAATTCATTAAATGTGAACAGCTCGGGAAAATTACAATATCCAGTACATCAGACTCTACGCAATCCTAGAGATTTTACATGACCACAAAACACATCTCTAGGTATTGGCTTTGTCATAGGATCTGCTACCATTCTATGCGTAGATATGTACTGCAAGTTCACATCCTTTCGTGCAACCATATCTTTGACTAAAGTCATACTTGGTATCTATGTGTTTGATCTTGCCATGATATTTTGGATCTTTGGTGTACGCTATAGCTGCTTGGCTATCACAATTAACTAATAATGGATTTGCAACTTTCTCAATAACACCTAAATGATCCAAAAATCTCTTAAGCCAAACTCCTTCTTGTATTACTGCTGATAATGCCACGAACTCATCTTCCATCGTGGACAAGGCTATACACGTTTGTTTCTTACGACTTCCAACATATGGTGCCATTATTCAATAAGAAAGCAAACCTAGAGGTAGATTTCCTTTCGTCTAAATCTCCTCCCTTATCGGTTTTTAAATAGCCTTCAAGTCGCAGATCCTTTCTTTAATGACTCAAATATAATCGCCAGCTTCCTATAGATACCTCAGTATTTTCTTAATGGCTTTCCAATGTGCTTGACCTGGATTGGATTGGTATCTAATCACCATTCCAACTACAAAACATATGCCAGTCTTGTACACATCATAGCGTACATCAAGCTCCCAACAGCACTAGCATAAGGAACATGTTTCATTTGTTCCTTCTCTTGTGGAGTCCTTGGACACGCCTATGGCTCAATCCTTCACCTTTTGCAATAGGAGTGTCTATGGGTTTACAATCTTGCATACGAAATCGTTCAAGAACTTTATTTATATATGTTTCTTGTGAAAGAGACAACGATCTCTTCGAACGATCTCTTGAAATCTTAACTCCAAGAATGTATGCAGCCTCACCCATATCCTTCATCTCAAAGTTGGAAGACAACCAACTCTTGACATTATGAACAAACTCCATATTGCTTCCGGCAATCAGTATATCATCAACGTATAATGATATGATCACAAATTGATCCTTGGATCTTTTGATATATACACATTGATCCTCATCAATCATTGTAAAATCATATGCCATTATAGCATTATGAAAACGTATATACCATTGTCTCGATGATCGTTAAGGCCGTATATCGATCTCAAAAGTCGACATACCTTTTCTTCTTGGCCTTTCACTATGAAACCAAGTAGGTTGTTCCATGTATATTTCTTCCTCTAATTCTCCATTGAGGAAAGCAGTCTTTACATCCATCTCGATGTAACTCAAGATCCATACTAGATACTATTGCTAGAATAATGCGAATCGAGGTAAATCTCACTACAGGAGAAAACGTATCTTCATAATTAATTCCTTCCTGTTGATTATACCCCTTCGTAACAAGGCGAGCCTTATGCCTTTCTATCGAGCCATCAGCCTTTCGCTTTATTTTGAGAACCCACTTGTTCCCAATAGCTCAAGGCCCTTTTGGAAGATCAAATCCAGCTTCCCGCACTTGGTTTGATTTTATTGACTCCATTTCCTCTTCCATTGCATGAATCCATTTTTCCTTACTAGGGCAATTCAGAGCCTCATTAATATTTCTAGGCTCATCCTCATCTTGTGGAGCAACCATAAAAGTTTCCCCTTCAATGTCAAAACATCGACGGGGAATACTTTGGCGACTTGTTCGCCGTGTGGGAGTTTGTGCACTTTGCACATCATTCCCCATTATGCTCCCACTTGGATTAGATAATGATAATATTGTCTCATTATGTGGTTGCAATTGAGAATGAGTTGAATTCAATTCATCACTTCTCATATTACTCCCACTTGGACGAACTCCATTAAGATCATTATCTTGATCCGAGGTTTCAAATAGGGAGTTGTCTTCCCTTATTTCGCCCTTCTTAGGAAATTCATCCTCTAAGAATGTGACATCCCGTGATTCAAATTCAGTTATACTCTCACTTTCCTGCTCACCTATGAACACATACCCTTTTGAGTGTTCCGAGTATCTTATGAAAATACTCTTCTTTCCTCTGGGACCTAATTTCCCAAACTTGTGAGAGGACTCATGTGTATAGGCAGCACAACCCCATGGCTTAAGATAACTTAAGTCCGGTTTTCTGCCTGTCCATAACTCATATAGAGTGGAAGTAACTGATTTGGAAGGCACACGGTTAAGTATATAGGCAGTAAACAACGCATCACTCCAAAAAGTGATGGGTAAGTTAGCTTGTGCCATCATGGACCTAACCATTTCCAAAAGGGTTCTCGTTTCTTCTCTCAACACCATTTTGTTGAGGAGTATATGGAATAGACAACTGTCTTTCTATTCCTTTTTCATCACATAATTTTCTGAACTCATCGATAAATATTCTCGACCTCGATCGGATCTTAATGCTTTTATTTTCTTGTCTAATTGATTCTCTACCAGGTTCATAAACCTTTTGAAACAACTTATTGCTTCAGATTTGTGAGAAATCAAATAGACATATCCGAATCGAGTATAACCATCTATGAAAGTGATGAAATAAACAGCCCCGTGCCTTCCTCTCACATTCATTGGACCACGACATCGAATGGATTAAATGCAGAGGAAATTCAGCTCTTTTACCCTTTCCAAATGGTTTCCTTGTCGTTTTCCCTTCTAGGCAATGCTTGAGATGGGCAAATCGACTTTTTCAATATTGCCCAACAAGCCCTCTTTGGCTAGTCTATTCATACGCTGTTGGCCAATGTGACCAAGTCTAGCATGCCATACATTCACATCATTATCATATGTATTAGGAGATGTGAGAAGGGAATAACAAACATTTGTATTAACATAATCAATATCTAATACAATGAAACCATCCAGAAAATAACCATGACCATAGTAGTTTGTATTCAAATACAAATCTACACCTCTATTATGGAAGTTTACATTAAAACCAAACTTAACCAACACTAAAAGAGACACTAAATTTCGACGAATCTCCTGGAGCATACAACACATCATGAAGGAATAATGTGCGTCCACCACGCATATTTAGTTGGCAGTGCCAATTCCTTTCACTTCAGCTGAGTTGTTTCCCACATAGATCCACTTAGTTCTAGTCGGAACTGTCGAAATTCCACGAAGGATCCTCTATCCTTCGCTACATGGTCTGTCGCTCCCGAATCCACAGTCCACGAGGGATTAGATTCAGTCAAGAATACAGAACTTGACACATATGCAAAGTTCCCAATTGTACAAATGGTGTGTACCTTCTTTGGCTCGCGACAATCGCGGGCATAGTGACCCTTCGGTCACGCTTGTAACATTTCACCCTTGAGATATTCTTCACATGAGGACGTTTTCCTCTCTTTGTTGGTTAATTCTTGGTTTCTTGCAAGGAGGACTTGATCCCTTGTATTTCCACATATTGAACGAATCAATGCGCTTGCGCTTAGAGCTTGAAGCCCTTCGAGCTTAAAGCAACACAGAAAAAATATGTTTCCCTCGCTCTAATGCCTTGAGGCGATGATCGCTATCTCAAGGTGGCGCACAACATCCTCAAGATTTTCCATAACATGGTCAAGAGCATTAAGTGCCTTTTGCTTTTCCAACACATTGAATTTTCATTTGCCAAAATTCATAGTTGTCAACATTGAGCTTTTCACCTTTGTTCAGCTCGGCAACTATGCTCTTTGTGGTCAAAGCCATTGATCCGAACACATCGACATATATGCACGAGTTATTAATGCCTATCATTTATGCATCTCTTTTTGCAGACCCATCATATTAATGAATAATTTCAAGTAAGGTTTTAGAATCAAAAGGTCACTACGTTTCCAATCATCCTCCAAAATCCTAACTTAAAACTATCATTAATATGATTGTCATATGCAAAATCAATTCTAAGAAGCTACAAAAACTTCTCTAACTACCCATAGCTAACTACCCACAGCAACCAGCAATCGCAGAAAGCAACAGATAATTGACATACAAAATTATAATAATGCTTTCACATAACATTGCTAACATATAGGTTGCTACATCAACAACAATCAGGTAGTTAACATTATATATGATGTCCACAAAGAACACTAAAAAAAAAAAAAAGCCATTACATTTAAAAACAATGCATCATACAACTAATAGGGAGAGCTGCTACATGATTCAGTTTCTTTTCCTTTTTCTCTCGTAAAATTTTCAGGCAATCTCGACAGCCATGGAAAAAAGACGGATATCCCTTAGGATTTCTCCTACGCACATTCATTCCTGGCCCAATCGAAGTTATTCCTTGGGTCGCAGTCTTTGTGGCCCCAACCCGATGATATTCATTTACGAATTCCATTACTAGCTCCTTATAGCTAGTAAATCCTTTGACCTCCCGTAGGCGATTCAACACTCCTTGCCATTCTAGTGGAAGAGTGTTCATAAAGAATCGCATCATCTGAATATCTGGCATGGGATAACCGTTCCAAATGACTTCCTGAATTTTGTTGTTGACCTCTATGACGTGATCAATTATGTTGTCACTCTCCCATCGATAACCATTCAAATCGGCTATCATCCTTGTAAGCCTTTCTTTTTGTTCATCTGACATTGTGCGCACTGACGCGCGCGGCTTACGGGGAGGCATTGTTCCTGCAACAAATGCAGAACAAAAAATGGATTACATATAATCCATATAGACATAATTGAAAAAAGAAACAAATTCTTTTTTTTTTTGGTCAACGGTCAACGGTCAACGGTTGTCGGTCAACGGAGTCAACGGTCAACGGTCAACGGAGTCAACGGTCACCGTCGTCGGACGTCGGATCGGTCGGACCGGTCGCGCCGGTCGGACCGGTCGGACCGACCCGACCGCACGTGCCCAGCGCGCGTGCGTGGGCCGACGCCACGCGACGTCGGCCGCACGTGCCGCGCGCGTGCCGGCCGCCGCTGGGTCGGGTCGGGTCGGGTCGTGTCGCCGCCAGTGACCGCCCGGCCAACCGACGCCGGGCGCCGACGTCGCGATGACGCCACCCCGGCGGTTACCGACCGTTGGGTGACGCCATGCGACGCCGGCACGCGCCGGTCCGTGGACCGGCTGGTGCCGGCTTCGCCGCCGGCGGCGCGCATGCGCCGGTTCGCCACCGGCGCGTGTGCCGCACGCGCTGGACGAACCAGCACGTCGGGGCGCGTCGCGCCCACGCGCAGCGGCTTCTGGCCGCGCGTGTGGGTGCGTGCGGCGTCCCCCAGCGGCGCGCGACACGTCGCCGGACTCGTCTCGACGTCGTCTTCCTCCCTATGCCTTCAGATTTTCATTTCGACTTACGAAAAGTCGAAAAATTGGGCGAACAACGCTCGGGTGTCGGGATTTCTCGCCCCGATCCGTACGGCCGAAGTGCTTTTGCGAAAAATCAATCATAAACATCAAAACAAGTCGGGAAAGACGTGAACTAAGGCTCTGATACCAATGTTGGGATCGACTGATCCCCGAAAAACCGGATTCGACACTAAATCGAATCCCTAAACGAATGCGGAAGATAAGCCCGGGAATTAAACACGTATCACCGATCGTAAAGCACACCACGGATTCGAGCGTACCTTGTTGGCCACGGATTAGACACCGACGCCGTAAAGAGGAAGAGGATTCAGTCCCGTTCGATCCGATATCGAAAAATCGCCGTGAAGGGAAGACGGAGTCGATTCTTGAGTTTTCTTGGAGAGAGAATTCTGAAGAGATGGAGAACGTATATTCCAAAAATGCCAAGAAGTGTCTTCTCCCTCTCTCTCATCCCTTTTATATGTTTCCCTTCCACGGGCCTTATTCCCGTGGGCCGGGCCTTTAGGCCCATCGTGGCCGGGCCAACTTAGGCCCATATAAATAAATCCATGATAACTATTACATGGTAGCTTTAGAGCATACATCCAACATGTTCTTGCGTTGTGTTCCACGCACCATATCCTATTTGTCTATCATAGGTTTATGGTACATTTCTTTGAGAAAAATCCAAATATAGTGTATGCATCCATAATTTTCTGGAAGCGACGAGCTAAAAAACTACTTTAATATGGTGCATCAGTTATATACTCTCTCTTGCATACATGTCTATATTTTTGCTTGGGCTTATAAGATTGATGAATTCGATGTCAAAGATAAAGTTTTCTGATTCGCTAAAATAAATAAAGTTTTGTATCTTATTTAGAGTGGCCACGGTAGATATGCATAGAAAAGGTGTTTGGTAAGTAATACTTTGTGAGGGTTAATGAGAAAATACTCATGTTGTGCTGTAAATGCTTAGCCACCCAAGTGGCACATGCATGGGACATTTGAGATTTTCCCTAGCATGTACTCTAATATGAGGAATTTCATAATGTGCTGTGGATGCTCGTTCACAATAATAGGTGATGTTTTCTTGTGAGTAGGGGTGGAAACAGGGGTCAGAAACCCACTTATTAACTCAATTTTAGGGTGCCCAAGTTGAATATAGGTCACTTAAAATTTTAAAAACAAATCAAAATGGGTTTGAAACATTAAAGCCTCAATTGATATGGGTCTATTGGGTTTGCAACCAACCCATAATTTACCCATTTAAGTTATTAACGTAAACCCAAAATGTAAACTACGGGGCTCCTAGGATCGCCATTGTCCCCGTCGCTCGTTGCTCGCGCATTATCTTCCTCCATCACTCATTGCAATTGCTCGTCTGTTGAGCACCGCAATAATCCTCTGTTCTCAGTTTTAGATCTCTCCCCCCCAAGACTCAAAATCTCTCAAATCTAATGCTGACGAGAAGGTCCGCAGCCTCGGTGTTGAGGTCTTGGACCTCCAAATCACCTCCGGTGGAGGTTCGCAACCTCCGATTTGAGGTCAAGGACCTCTATGGCTTCAAATATGAGGCCGAGGACCTCCACCTACTTTGACTAGGTATTGAGCTTGGTTTTCCGAAGGTCCTTGAACTCGAGTTGAAAAGGCGACGACCTGATGAGGGTGGCAGTGTGGTAAGGGTAGTATTGGCGTGACAAAGTGACCAATGACTATGCTTAGGAAGAGGCGTGCATATGCTGTTTGGGGAAGAAGACGACACTCTGCAATCTCCACAAGAAGAATGCTATGCCACGCCATGGCGTTGTCTTGTGTTTTACAATTTCCTTTTTGCCCTTTTCTTAAGAAATTAGCTTTTTAAGTTTTCTTTTTTTACATTAGTATTATGGAATTCTATTTGCCACTGAAGTAAATCATGAGATTTTTCTTTGTGACCAAGTGAATCATAAGATTAAAAAAGGAATAGAGTAGGATTGACCAAAAAAAAAAAACTTCGAAAATTTATTACAACCGACAACAACATCATAACACATGCATATTTTTTTAGCTCTTTATGTGCATTTCAATCTTTAGGTTTTTTTTTTTTCTTTTATTTACTCACAAATATTATTTAGTTAATTTAGTTTTTTAATTTGATAAAATAATCGATCCAAGTAACATATTCTTACGAAGAGCTTAAAATAGGTTAAATATATTTTGGTATGGGTATTTATGCGTTTTAGTAATATGGATAGGGCTAGGTTTGAGTAAGACTCGAGTAAGGTAATACATAAAAATGGGTCAATTTGGATTGGACCATTTCAACCTAACCCACTCATTTGACAAGCCGGGTACGATATCCCTGATCGAGAGATTCAATGTTGGGTTGTAAGTGTTTGGCTGCCAAGGTATCTCATTCATCGGTTGGTATGGAATTCGTTGATTTAGAGAACTTATCTACCCAACATGCTTCTCAAAGATTCCCGTCGTTGCATTGGTCAGCTGCATTCTTGATTTTATAATAGTCTATTTTGGTGGAAACGATACTGTTATTTCCATTAAGTTCTTGATTTCATAGGATGTTTTATTATCTTATGGTATGCAATCACATAACGAAAAGCATTATTGTACGTTGTACATTGAGCATTTGGGGCAGTGTAGTGAGACACAATAGTCTCGGAGGCTTGCTGCCCAAGGGAAATAAGCTTTCTTGGACCGATATTGTCTCATGATTAGCTTCAGAGAGGCTCCAATTGATGAATTATTTACTCTGTTGTAAAGGGAAGCCTTTTATAATCACATGGATAGTCATTCATATGAAATATTGATTCTCATCATAGCCCACTCTTGTCTTCTTTGATAATATGAGACGGAAGTTTATAAATAGATTGCTTGTTAATTTTGTGGCATTTATACTACCTTGCACATTGGGCGCTTGTCATATAAAGTAATTTACAACATCTTGTTACTAAGTGAAACAACTTAGTGATACGTATATAATATCTCCTTTGTAAGATGCTTAGAGCTTGTAAAAAATGATTGCATTTTACGATACGTGCATGTACTTGAGGCAGATATTAAGGTTGATTGACATTTGATCAAACTCAACATTGTTGCAATTTTACAATTGTTATTCTCTTTTGTATCCAAAGTTACTAAGAGGTTCTATTGTGGTTAGAATCAAAGAATTTGAGATCTTGATGCTATCTGCATTTGATGTCGTAATTTGATGACAATATTGTGACTACTGTTTTCCGTTTGAGAGTTGAATGCCTTTAAGGATATTTGGAACTTCATTGTACTTTTTGTAGTAACCTAACTGATTCATATCAATTTGTGTTAAGCAGGAGCATTGCTCTTGTAACATCTTTTGTGAAAGAATTATGAGAGACCCTAGGTTCGCAAGGGACACATAAGCTTGAATTTTCGTCTCGTGCTATAAATTGTTTTTTAGGAGTCAATCCGGGAGCGTTAATGCCTGGATATTTGCCAACAAGTTGAAAATGCATTTTTTTTTTTGTAAAAATAAAATAAAAAGAAAAAGTAGAGAAAAGAAAATAATAAAGCTCCAGCCCAGTCCGACCCCAAGCGCGGCCCAGACCATTTAGCTCAGTTCACGTCAGCCCCATCACTCCCGCCAATGGAAACACTTTAAGCTCAACTCGCCGTCGCTGCGCCTCCACCTCCGTCGCAGCTCGTCTCCCTCCGCCGGCGTGTCTTCGCCACTGTCCATGGTTCCTCTGCGTGGGTTCCACCCCACCTGTGACGATCTCTATCACAATCTGACTACGCTCGCTTCACGATGCTTCAAGCTCCGAGCTCTGGCCTCCCTCCTCTTCCATCATCTGTCCCTCTCCAGCATTGCTTTGGGCTTCAGCTCGGCGTTGAGTTTCTGAGGGCGATGGTTTGAAGCCGTCTGTGACCTTTGTGACTTATTGATGACGCCCACAGCTGAGTCAGGTCGTTTTGTGTCTGATTATACTCTAGATATGATTTCAGTTCATTCCTGCTTTGCCCTCGCTGTTTTCCGAGTTCCATTGCGGTTGATTACGCTGTGGAGGAAGAATCGAGTTTGCAAGGAAGGTGTTCGATGAAATGACGAAGCTGCACTCTGTTTCGAGGAGTACCTGTTCAACATAGAGGTAATCGACGACCTGGCTGTGATGACCTCAAGCTGTGGACTGGTGATCGAGCGAGAGCAAGTCTCCGCCATGATTGTGTCCATGGACTCTCTCCCGCTCTCTTTTCTCTGCATTAGTCCGTACGCTTCTTCTCTTCTGTCCGCCATTAATGTCTCTGTTGTTGCTCTGCTTCAAGGCCAGCAACGTCTCGCCGAGGGACATTTCAGGCACACCAGGCGTGGCTCATTGGCCCATCATCGGTGCCGCTCGTTCGCCATGAATTCAAGGTCCAGCATGGTTCGTCGTTCTGGGTCATGATTGGAAGTGAGGTGAGTCCAGGTGAGCAGGTTATTACTCAAGCGTGTTGTTCTTTTCTTTCGCTTATGACTTTTGCGTACGTTGAATGCTTGTTCAGAATTATGAACCACGGATTTACTGTTTCTTTTCCTTGAATGTTGTTACGGGTAAAGCTGCATTCTTTTTGCTGAAATAGTTCATTCCCTGCCCATTTTTGTTTGGAGCTTAACTAGAAATAGTCAGCCTTGTTAAGATACTTCTGTGGGCTACCTTATCCTTTTTTGTTTCAAGAAAATGATAACATATGTGGAATTTGTCTTACATCTACTTCAGTTGATGCACTAGTCTCACTTACTAGTTCGAAAGTTTGGAAATGGTCTGATGTTACTCGGAACATGCATTAGAGTCGTGGATTTCAAAATATTAGCGAGCCCTTGTTCTGTGAACTTCTTGTAATTTAAGTCTTCCTACATTTTCTTTTGTGAAGTAAACGCTCGGTTTGCCCATAAATAAGAAAGGAAGGATCGAATCATCTTTTACGAATTGATATGGGGTCGTGTCTTTCTTTTCTATGTGGGATGAACAAATTCTTTGTTCATGTTTCACTCTAGTAGTTGATTTAAATTTGTGGTTTACTCCGTAATTACCTCAAAAATAATGGAAATATTAGCTTCGGGAGGTCAATTGGATGTCTAACGTTTTGCTTCTATATAATGGAATAGTGATCTGCTTATAGCTCATTTGCTTGTCTGAGTTCGTGAAATGTGGTTTTTTGATATTGGGTAATCTAGAAAAATCATCAATCATTTTTCTTAGAAAAAAATCATCAACTAATTGCATGTAAATAATTGTTATACTATAGGATTTGCATAGTTCTTTATTGGTCCCATTTCATTTCGTTTGATATTCCATCACCATCATTTAGTTTAGGAATTTCACAATTGGTAAACTTGCCTAAAACATGTTCACTTTTTCTTTTTCCTTTTCTTTTTTATTTATCTCTTTTGCATAGCTCATAGGGTTTATTGTCCTGGAGCTTAATAATAAGTCCATGTATAATATTTGCTCTATATAGTATCAGGTTAATTTTCTCGCACTTTACCTTGATCCCTTGATTAATTGAAATGTTGATAAGCACCCACTTCGCCTATTCCTATTTCCATGGAAGTTGTTCTCATTTACCATTCCATATCTATATGAGAGTGGTAAATGAGTTTGGACATCACAGTTCCATTCTATACTAAGTTCAATAACAACATTACTTAGAGAGAGCTAATTAACGAAACACGTCACAAGACTTCATGTTTTGAGGCTTACCAATGTCTTGCAAACCTAATGCAACAGACAGTTGCTAAGCTCAATCACCAAATTACCCAGAACATATAGCCAATTTTCACCCTTGTCTATCACTTACAAACTAAAAACAACAAGCAGATGCCCAATACCGAAGTTCTATTCTAACTTCACAGTTCCACAACCAAAAAACCGCAATAAGCCGAATATGTGTTAGCTCAAGTCATCAAGCCACACCAGTGACACTCCGTATTACACAGAATCCCAACCAAAAAGAAGAAAATGAAGAAGGGGCATTAAGAACATCTGCCCTGACTGGGTTTGTGGGCTTTATTCCATTCTAGATTTCGGGCCGGACCTTCAAGTTTCATTATCCCGAAATGTTTTACTTTTCAAATACTTTCTTTTTTTAGTGACCCAGAATCCGCTGGGCCTGACTTGCTTACGCTCGCCAACCCACTGCCTATAGAGTGCGCGGTGCACCCTGGACCAAGTGTCAATACCTGAGGGGAAGCTAGCGCTACTTTTCAAATACTTTTTAATACATATAATTGAGAAAATTACATTTCTATCTTTAGATGTCAAGTTTATCACAGACATCTGTGAAAAAAATATGTAGACGACTAACAATTGTAACAAAATAAAAGTTTAACATCGTTGAACATGAGAGGTACATGAGTGCCACTCCAAAGTTTATGCGAGAAGTTCCATAGGATGATTTAATGGAGCAACAATATCATACGCTGTAATAAGTTAATCAAAAGTTACCAATTCTAAAATTTAAGTTGACGTTAAGCCCAATAAAAAGAAAATCTTAGGGTTTGAACTCCTTCACTTGCCCCCTAAGAGATTACTAAGTCAAAACTAAGACATTACTAAGTCAAACTATCAAAAGATCTATGACTAAATTGGAAAGACTTCTAAGGTTTAGGACTATATTGACTCAATTAAAGGTTCAAAACTAAATTGTAAAATTGTCTAAAGGTTTAAGACTAAATTGACATAATTGAATAGTTTAGGACTAAATTGGCTACTGTATGATAGGTTTAGATTTTTTTGGATAATTTTCTTATTTTCTCGAGATTCACATGTAATTTTTTGAGCTGGAGAGGGTAAGTATTGCACAAGATACTACCGGTTGTCTGGATGAATGAAGTGAAGTAGTTTCAAGCAATGTTAAAGGACTTGAATGCAAGGTGGCATGTATAGAGTTTGATACATTGCTATCGGAGAGATTAAAACTATAGTTCTTTTCGTTGTGAAATCAACTATCGCAGAGATTAAATGGTTTAGGGTATTTATAGGGGAAAATTATCAAAAAAAGTTCTAAACATGTTATACTTATGCCAATTCAGTCCTAAATCTTGCTTGTGGTCGGCAAAGGCGACTCTCACCCAACCCTCTTTGGGTGTCATTTTTGGCCGGCCATCAATTGAGCCCAACCACTAGTGAAAAGGAAAGAGAAAAACACAAAAGGAAAAAAGGCAAAAAAAAAAAAAAAAAGAGAGAGGAATACAAGGAAAGCACTTAGAGAAGAAAATTTGAAAGAACTTTGAAAATTGCCCACATTAGCATCGATACACAACATAGGGCAAACGTTGATTAGAATGCCACGTTAGCTTTTTCTGGTCAAAATTTGTCAAGATAACTTAATTGATAAATCATCAAAAGGTTTAGGATAAGATTGACAAAATTAAAAAGTTTAAGACTTGATTGGTATAAGTACAATAAGTTTATAATTTTTTTAGTAATTTTTCCATATTTATAATGAAATATGAGAAATTTTCCATTCAACAAAATGATTTAATAAAATCGGCAGATGGTATCGCCACGTGTTAGGAGAAAACAAGCCAGAGGCCAATGCCCCGTATCGTAAGGGCATAAGTTGTCGTCAAGCACAATAAGAAAATATTAGGGGTTGATTAAGTCAGGCCGTTCTTAATGTGCCCCACTTGAATTAAAATAAATTATGTTACCTCTGCCCCAAATTTAGGGTTGAGACAATGCCTTCTGCCTAAAGTTTAAACTGCCATTTCATTTATTTATGTTTTTTTGTTGCCACTTTGCTCGTCTTCAAAATTTCCTTTGGAATTGGGACCCACTACAATTTTCCTTAAGATTTTTAATCTGCTTTCAAATGGGTTTATGTTGGTCATTACACTTAAAATAACAGTCGTATCACTAAATAGTTTTGCTATCACATTAGCACGGGCCTAAATAAAAACTGAATTGCACTATAGTAAATAATAAATTTTAAATTATTGCTCAAGAGGATCACAACAATCTAGTTAAGGAAAATTAGGAAAAAAAATTATTCTCGCGCAAATAGACGCCTCATAACAAAGCTAGAAGCATTTTCTCATGGTCGTTCACATTCTTCTTGACTATCTCAAAACAAAGCTAGAAACATTGTCTCATGGTCGTTCACATTCTTCATGACTATCTCGAAGCGTTGTTCTTCTAATTAGTAAAGCTAGAATCTTTTTTCTCCCACTTTGGGCAAATTTCATAGGCTTGACTTAGGCTTCACTCATTTTGCGGAAAATGAAGAAAGAAAAAAAACGAAAAAGGAAAAAAGTTATAAAAAATTCAGAAATTTGTTTAAAAAAATTATCCACGTTAGCGTCGATACACATCATATGACAACCGATGATTAGACTGTTGCATCAACTTTTTCGGGTCAAAATTGACCGCAATGACTAAATTGATAAATCATTAAAAGGTTTAGGATAAAATTGGTATAATTAAAAAGTTTAAGATTGAAATAATTTTATAACTTATTTAATAATTTTTCCATAACTATAATGAAATATGAGAAATTTCCTATTCAACAAAATGGTTTATTAAAATTGGTAGATGGTATTGCTACGTGTTAGGAGAAAACAAGTCAGATGTAAACGCCCCGTATCATAAGGGCATAAGTTGACGTCAAGCACAACAAGAAAATATTAGGGGTTGATTAAGTCAAGTCGTCCTTAATGTGCCCCACTCGGTCTAAATAAATTATGCTACCTCTGCCCCAAATTTAGGGTTGAGACAATGCCTTTTGCTTAAAGTTTAAACTGCCATTTTGTTTGTTTATATTTTTTTGTTGCCACTTTGCTTCTCTTCAAAATTTCCTTTGGAATTGGGACCCACTACAATTTTCCTTTAAGATTTTTAATCTGCTTTCAAATGGGTTTATGTTGGTCATTACACTTAAACTAACTGTCGTATCACTAAATATTGTTGCTATCACAATAGAGTGGGCCTAAATAAAAATTGAATTGCACTAATAGTAAATAATAAATTCTAAATTATTTATCAAAAGGATAGCAACAATCTAGTTAAGGAAAATTAGGAAAAAAATTATTCTAGCATAAAACCTTTCATAGACGCCTCGTAACAAAGCTGGAAGCATTGTCTCATAGTCGTTCGCATTCTTCTTGACTATCTCGAAACAAAGTTAGAAGCATTGTCTCATGGTCGTTCACATTCTTCATGACTATCTCAAAGCGTTGTTCCTCTAATTAGTAAAGTTAGAATCTCTTTTCCTCCACTTTGGGCAAATTTCATAGGCCTGACTTAGGTTTCTTTTATTTCATGGAAAATGAAGAAAGAAAAAAAGGAAAAAGGAAAAAAGGCAAAAAAATTTAAAAAAATTCAGAAAAATCTAAAAATTGTCCATATCAACGTTGGTACACAACATAGGACAGTCGTTGACTAGACTGCCACATCAACTTTTTCCGATCAAAGGATGACTAAATTGATAAATCGCTACAAGGTTTAGGATTGAAGAATGTATATATGTGTGCCCAAAAGGTCAAAACTTTGACCTGGGCCCACCTATTTTGTTTCCACATATAGATGCTTCTTTTTTGTTTCTTGATCAAGTAAAAGAAACCCATGCGTGAAATACGTGTGCGTGCGCGCGCGCGCCCAAGGTCAAAGGTTTGACCTTGGGCCCCACCAATTAACCAATCTTCACGTGCAGTGAGAATCTACGTGCAGGGGGGCTTCGGCAGCTTCATTCCAAAGGGGAAAATTTTATTTTTTAATTATTTCCTCCTTTGTGCAGCTTTAAGGAGTCCAAATGAATCGCATTTTAAACGCTCAAACTCAAGCTCGAGCATAATTTAACATTCTCCACGTTGGCTCGATGTTTAAAAGCCCAGGGTTATAATCTTCATCATCATCTACTGCCGCTTCTCCCAACGCCCGACGAGCTCACTCTCCACAAATGCCAATAGAGCTCAAGTAGAGCTTGAGCTTCACCAAAGGAATAACCTTAGTCATTATGTTTGTCGGGTTATCTGCTGTAGCAATATTTTTGATAATAACATTACTCTTAGCTAAGACATCTCGGATGAAGTGGTACCTGATGTTGATATATTTCGTTCGCTCGTGATAAACTGGATTATACGCCAAATATATCACACCTTGGTTATTACAGTGTATATCCACACTTTTCTATTCTAACCCAAAATCCGAGAGCAAACTTTGTAACCATATCATCTCCTTCGCTACAAAAGTTAATGCCATGTATTCTGCCTCAGTCGAAGACAAGGCAATGTGATCATGTAAGAACGCTTTGCAACTAACTGCACCACCCACTAGCGTAAACACATACCCTGCTAAATCTACGATCATCCAAGTCATCGGCGTGATCCGAATCCACAAAACCAATGGTCTCACTACCATTGCTGTCCCTCCGATACATACTCACGTCTATTGTCCCTTTTAAATATCTGAGGATCCACTTCATAGCTTTCCAATGAGCTTTACTAGGATGCTTCATATAGTGACTAACCACACTCACAGCTTGTAAAATATCAAGCCTAATGCACCATAGCATACATAATACTACCCATGGCACTAGAATAAGGAACACGAGACATATGCTCCTCCTCCTCCTCAGTCTGTGGTGTACTTACAGATTTTGCCGACTGCATATTAAAACGTGTCACGATCTTCTCAATGTATTTCTTTTGAGATAGACGTAAAACTACTGCAATCCTGTCACGCAAAATCTCCATACCCAAAATTTTCTTTGCAGCACCTAAATCTTTCATCTAAAATTCAGCATTTAACTATCTCTTTAGCACATCAATATCAGACATATTCTTAGATGCTATTACCATATCATCAACATATAAGAATAGATAAATCAAAGAACCATTCTCCAATCTCCTAAAGTAAACACAGCTATCCATCTGACTTTTTGTGTAGTCTTGACTAGTTATGAAAGCATCAAAATGTTTATACCACTGCTTAGGAGATTGTTTCAGTCCATACAAAGATTTTTTTAACAAGCAAACATGATCTTCCTTACCCTAAATAGCAAATCTCTCTAGTTGCCTCATGTAAATCTGCTTCTCTAACTCACCGTGAAGAAACGCAGTTTTCACATTTAGCTGCTCTAACTCGAGATCCTATGAAGCAACTAAAGCAAGTAAAACACGAATTGAAGTATGTCTTACCACAAGAGAGAACACCTTATTGTAGTCAATGCCCTCACGCTATGTAACCCCTTCGCCACAAGTCTCGCCTTATACCTCGTTGCCTCGACACTGGGAATGCCCTCTTTCCATTTGAAAACTCATTTACTTCCGACAATCTTTTGGCTTTTTGGTACTTTGACCAGCTCCCATGTCTGATTTTGATAGAGTAATTCCATCTCTTCACTCATAGCCCCTAGCCACTGCGATAACTCCGAACTAGCCTTCGCTTTAGAGTAAGACGAAGGCTCATCTATCTCCACCTCATCACCTACAGTCAATGTATAAGCAATATCTGTATAACCATAACGTATTGGTAATTTAATTTGCCTTCTCTATCTATCTGCGGCTATAGTGTGCTGCGGCTTTGCTGGTTGTTCACTATCACCGACTTCAAGAACTACAGCTTCATCTATAGTCTCAACTTATGTTACCTTCGAGGTCTCCGAAGTCTCTACTTGAAGCTCTGCCTCACTAATGACACCATGATCTGTCTTCTCTGCTGGTTGTGTCTCAGAACTCCTCTGTTGAAGCATTGCAGTTTCATCGAAGATCACATCTCTCTTAATTAGAAAATCGGGTGATCTGGGATCAGTGCACCACAGCCGATAGCCTTTCACCCCATGTGCATAACCCAGAAATATGCACTTCTTTGCCCTCGGCTCAAGCTTACCATCACTCGCATGAGCATACATAGGACATCTGAATATACGTAATCCGGAATAATCAACAAGTTTCCCCACACATACTTCCTCAGGAGTCTTCCACTCGATAACAGATGATGGAGATCGATTAACCAGGTAACATGCCATGTTCACTGCTTCGGCCTAAAATTCCTTGCCAAGTCCTACATGTGAAAGCATGCATCGAGCTCGCTCAAGCAAAGTTCTGTTCTTCCGTTCTTCCACACCATTCTGCTGTGGTGTCCCAGGTACTATGCGGTATCTCACAATACCTTCTTTTTCACAAAACTCGGTAAAATCTTTACTACAAAACTCCATGTCATTATCGGTTCTTAGGCACTTGATTTGTTTATCTGACTGCTTCTCAATTAATGCCTTAAATTTCTTGAACCGATCGAACACTTCATATTTATGCTTTAGAAAGTATACCCATACATTCCTTGAATAATCGTCGATACATGTTAGCATATATCGGTTACCTCCTTTCAAAAGAACCGAAGACGGGCCCTAGACGTCTGAATGAATATATTCAACTAGTCGTTTGGTCGAATGAATAGCTATAGTAAACTTAACTCGGTGCTGCTTTCCAAAGATGCAGTGCTCACATAAGTCCATCTTTCCTGTCTTTTGACCCTTCAACAACATTCTTTCACTCAACATCGTCATACCTACCTCACTCATGTGCCCCAAATACATATGCCATAATCAAGTCAAATTAGAGTCCGACTCACCTAATGAAATTGCAACGGTTCCAGTCACAGTCTCTCCCAGTAGATGATAGAGAGTATTCACTTTCTTCCCATTCATCACCGTCATGGCACCTCGAGAGATCTTCAATACTCCACCTTCAGCGGTGTACTTACACCCGATGTCATCGAGTGTCCCTAGAGAAATAAGATTCTTCTTGAGCTTTGATACATGCCTCACATCTATCAATGTGCAAACCACCCCATCGTGCATCCGAATCCGAATTGTCCATATCCCCATAGCCTTACAGACTGCATTATTCCCCAAAAGAACTCTACCACCATCTGCAGTTTGGTAAGTAGTAAATTAGTTCTTATGAGGCGTCATGTGATAAGAACACCCCGAATCTAGTACCCATTTGTCTCCTGACGAAGTAGTAGTCGTACATAAAACAGCTTCTGCATCACTATTGCTCCCCTCGGCAACGTTTGCCACACTGCTTGTGGCATTCTGCCTATCAACTTTATTCTTCCGATTTGGAAAATCTCTCTTGATGTGCCCTTTCTCATGACACTCAAAGCACTTTACGTGTCCCTTGGACTTTATATGGCATGATTTCGATATGCTTTTACCTTTACTGCTACTAGGCCATCGATGTTGTTTTCTACCTCGAATCACCAGTGCTTGCACTACTCCTTGCACCAGACCGTCATCTCGCAACTTTCTCTACCACTCCTTAGAGAATAAGGTGGACTTTGTAGTATGCCCCTACAATAGTGAATTAGTAAAATGCTCCCATGACTCTGGTAAAGAGGCTAACAATATCATGCCTTATTTTTCATCATCAAGTATCTTATCGACGTTCTTCAGATCCATCATGAGTTTATTAAATTCATCTAGGTGAGTTCTGATAGACGCACCTTCAGTATATCTAAATTGAAACATCTTCTTCAACATGTACAAGCAATTGTTCAAACTTTTCTTCACATAGAGTGCTCGAAGTTTTGCCTATAATGCTGCGGCATCCTTCTCCTCAGCAACCTTTATTAAGACCTCGTCCGACAAATTTAACAAGATTATACTATTTGCTCTTTCCATTAGCTCTACCCTCTTTGAGGCTTTCATTATAATAGGCAACTCATCTTCACCATCCAGTGCCTTGGCCAAATCTTGGGTTGTCAATAATGCCCGCATCTTGATGCTCCATAACACAAAGTTGTTGCTCCTGTTAAACTTCTCAATTTCATATTTTCTCTTAGATATAATTGCAATAACAAAATTTCCATATAATAATTAGACAAGCAAAAGCTCCAAATTACAATCAAGAAATTTGATCCAAGCTCTGATGCCAATTGTTGGAATATAATATGCGGAAACGACAGGATCTTGCAATTTACGTCAACGCGAAATAGCCAGAGAAATAAACGAGAAATAATAAGGACACTAGAAATTTACGTGGTTCGGTCCGAGTATCGGTACCTATGTTCACGGGGAGAGCCAGTATCAAATAATCCACTATAATTGGAGAATTATAGTTTACAATCATTCACACGCTCAAGTGTTTCCCACACCTAGATTTAACCCAAAATCCAAAGTGTTTATAAATAAACAACTCACTTGGATATAAACTCACGACACAAAATTATCACGCGTTTAAGCTTTAAACAAAACGCTCTACGTACACCAAAATCAGGAACTCCAGCGTTCGTATTTGGTCCACGTACGTATGGCTTCGCGTATCTCTTCAAAGCTTCTCGCGGCTTGCGGCTTCAAAGATCGTTGGACGTGCGGCTTCGTAGGGTTTTTCCACCGTCCACGCTCGCACGAAAAGAATGTATATATGTGCCCCAAAGGTCAAAACTTTGACCTGGGCCCACCTATTTTGTTTCCACGTACAGACGCTTCTTTCCGTTTCTTGATCGGGTAAAAGAAACCCAAGCGTGAAATACGTGTGTGTGCCCAAGGTCAAAGGTTTGACCTTGGGCCCCACCAATTAACCAATCTTCACGTACAAAGGGAATCTGCGTGCAGGGGGCTTTGGCAGCTTCACTCCAAAGGGGAAAATTTCATTTTTTAATTATTTCCTCCTTTGTGCAGCGTTAAGGAGTCAAGCGAATTGCGTTTTGTAAACTCTCAAACTCAAGACATAATTTAATAATACTGATGAGACTTTGCCATTACTTCCAATGCTCGCGACAAAGGACAACTAAGTATAAACCTCGTGCCACTTCAAGCAAATTTTCGGTGATCAACTGACTTCGAATATATCCATTTCTTAGCTTTGTGCATCTTAGCCTCGATTGCCATCTTCTTCAAGGCACGTGAACTACGAAGAAGAAATTCAACCAAAAAATGCTACTGCTTCAGCTTCAGACACATGTAGCATTGAAACCAACAATCTCAACACTCCCAAGCTGCTCGCCAAATACTCGGATTCTTTGTTTTCTGACACAATACAGTTCCTCTTCTTCATCGTACCGGTCATCCAAATCAAGCTGAAGCTGCAAACAGGGGAGTACTAAGACCGAGTACCTTACAAGTTAGAAGGCCATAACGTCACATTCTTGATCATGCTAGTGAGGAAATGCCTAGAATTTGTCAATTAACTAATCTCTTCACCATGACTAACATTTCACAAAAAAAAAAATGAAATAGATTCTAAACACATGAACTCATCTAAGCTGTTATAGCAAGGGTTTTTCTTCACAATGGTAAAGAATTACAAGCAGTTACAGGCTAATTCCAAAAAAAAAAAAAAATTCAAACTTTAGGTCTAATCTCAAATCTGTTCTGAACTTTTTTTTGTTTCCTAAAAAATCAAACTTTAGGTCCAGTCCCAAATCTATCATGAACTTTTTTGTCTCAGAAAAAACACAAAACTTTAGGTTTAGTCCCAAATCTGCATCGAACTTTTCTTTCGTCTCAGAAAAACTCCCAAACGATAGGTTCAATCCCATATCTACCCCAATTTTTTTTGTTGAAAAGAAAATCATCAATTTTTACTTTAGTCCTAAATTTGCCCTTGTTAGCTTTCTGTCGGGTTAGTAGTCCCTAATATTTTATATCCTAGAACAATTTTATTTTGAAGATAATTTTCCATATTGCCTTACCAATGTGTATTTATTATTGACGTGGAAATGCCACGTTAAGTTGGCACTGGACCGTAGGGGTAGATTTGAAAATAGATTAAAAGTTGATGACTTTTTTTTTTTTTGTACAAATGAAAGGTAAAACCCCAAATTGCTATACCCGTCAACTATCACATGTCATATAACTCAGCAATTTGACAGTAAAATTTAAAGAAAGTTAACATAGAGTAAATTTGTCATATACATATCAGTTTGAGATTTTTCGTGGTTAAAAAATTAGTTTTGGATAAATTTGTTACAAGTGTACAAGTTTGGGATTTTTTGTGGTCAAAAAATTAGTTTGGGGTAAATTTGTCACATATGTATCAATTTGAAGTTTTTGGTGATATTAACCCTTTTTTAGACAAAACAAAATTCGTGGTAAATTTGGGATTGGACTTAAAGTTTAGTGTCTTTTCTAAGACCAAAGAAAAGTTCGGGAAGATTTTGGACTAAACCTAAAGTTTGGTTTTTTTTTTAGACAAAAAAAAATTCAGAATGGATTTGAGACTAGACCTAAAGTTTGGATTTTTTTCTTTGGGGGGGGAATTGACCCAAGTAGTTACTTGAAAAATCTTTTTCTTTGTCTAGTTAGTGGAGAAAGATGAATAAATGTATGCCTCATTCCAAAAGTGATAGTGGCGATCATTCATCACGGATCAAGCTTTTCACGGAAATGGCGGATAGAAATGGGGAAACTAATGCATGATTGAAAAAAGTACGGTAATTTAAGAAAGTCATGCATATTAGAATCTATTGAAAAATGTGACGGTCCTTACCAATTATGTAGCATTGACATGGACACATAACGCGCGACATAATATAACACGATACTTCGACACATCATTTCTCAAAAATAGAGAATTCTAACACGTTCTGACACGTTATATATTAAATATATTTTTATAAATAAATAAATAATAAAAAGGCCTAGAATTAATTTACACTAAAAACATTAATTCAACATTTATTAATATCATTCATTATTTTAATTTGATAAATTCAACTGCACTCCATAACAATAATACATAAAACTTGGAGGGAAAAAATATTGTTTAAAGGAAAATGCTTAAGTGGTATTTTTAAATTTATTTATTTATCCTATGTGGCATTTTTTTTTTTCAGAGTAAGAAACTTTTAAAAAAGCTAAAATATTTTTTTTAAAAACTAAAAAAAAGAAGAAGAGAGAGGCACGGTCGTGGTTGGGCTTGGGCATGCCACTGCTGTTGCCATTAGTAGCCTTGTCAGTGGCTTGCCTAGCCATCGATAGAGGGGGCCGACGAGGTAGTGGCGGAGGGGGGGCGACCCTCACCTTGCCCAGGTGAGGCATGGGCGAGGCTCACCCAGATCTGAACGATGTCAGCCATTGCCTGTGGCTGGCGAACCTCCCTAGCACTAGGCGAGGCCTCGCCGACCCCAGGTGAGGGCCAACAACCTTCACTAGGCTCGAGTGAGGGCTTGGCGTCCCCCAAATCTAGGCAAGCCTCAACCGAGCCTCAGTCAAGGCATTGCCCAGATCTGGGCGAGCCTTACCAGTCCTTGCCTGGCCAACAATGGCCTCACCTAGGCCGACAAGGGCCACCCCCTCTCCTCACCGGCCTCCCCTTTGATAGTGGCAGCGGCAGTGGTGCTCAACCACCAGCCCTACTTTTTTTTTTCTTTTTTTTTTTTTATATTTACATTTTGACCCCTCAAATATTGAAAATTTTTAAAATTGACCCCATGCATGTTGGAATCAAGTGTCGAAATTTTGGATTCGTATGTCGGAGCGTGTCAGGGAGAATTGACCACATGTCGGATTTTTCAATACTCATTGACTACCTATCAGAGTGTGTCAAAGTGTCGGATATGACACGAAGGCTCCTAAAGAGTGTTGGTGTTTCCTAACTCACTAGTCTCTGGGGAGGGCTGGGTGAGGGTCCCCTCGTAGGATCTAGCAAGGGGTGGCCTTGCACAACCCTTACCCTCGTTGGTGATTGGCAACCTTCGCCGGCCATCACAAAGGCGTTGACTAGCGAAGGGAAATAAGGCAAAAAAAAAAAAAAAAAAAAAAAGAGAAAGGAAGGGAAAGGGAAAAAAAAAAAAAAAAAGAAAAGAAAGAGAAGGATCAATCGTAATAGTTGTCACTGAAAACACAATGTTGCCAAGTACGTCATTGGGATTGCCCTGGTCACCCTTCTCACTTAGGAGAGGTTAGATAGAGAGTTTGATTCTCCACATTCTCAGGGGCTCGGGTGGAGATGCATAAGTGAGGGAGCATGGTTTCGCAACCTATGCACAACATATAGTACATATTGTGGCTTGTAAAATAGATATAGGGTAGGATAGAACTAGACAAAAATTAAAAAGAAAATTGCCTAAAAAGTTCTAAACATATTTTACTTGTAACAATTCAGTCTAAAATTTTTTAATTTGATCAATTTAGTCTTAAATTTTTGGACGATTTACCGATTGAATCATTCCAACAAATTTTGATTCGGAATTGCTAACGTGATCACCGGTAGTATCATTAATGCTGATGTGGATGATATTTTAATTTTTTCATTCTCATATATCTATTTTTTTAAATATAAAACACTTATTAAAGTTAAACCAAAGCCTTTATGTTTACATTAAAAGTTTATCACTATCGCAAGTTCGAAACTGATTATGCAATTTGTCAGTCAATTTTTTCTAGTGGAACTCGTCTAACAATGACAAAGAAAAAGATCTAACGCTCTAGTTTTGCACTGCCATAAGCATCAGACTCTAGATCCAGGCCTCATCGTGAATATCATCACTCTTTAGCAAAAAATATTTAAAATCCTTCAATTAGTCATGCCTCCTTTAATGACCAGACAAATTCAATGTACATGAAATCAAAATTTTTATAAAACATATGATTGTTGTAAAATATTGTGTTGCGAATATATAATAGAGAAGAGATTGAGAAGAGAAAGCAAGTGAACACCAGAGATAGTAGAGAAAGTCAAAGGAGAGAGTATTATTTCCAGTGTATCATTGTATTTCACTGTATTGTGATTGTTCTTCTCTATTCATCTTGTACATCAAAACTAAACTCTTATTTATAGGAGAACAATAATATACTTATCATTAATATCAATGTATCGAATGATACATGTACTGGATAGGGGAGATGAACGTTCATTGTATAGGGAGATGTACTTAGAATGTATGATACAAATGTACCATAATAAGTACATTAGATAAGATGAATATAATGAATATTCATTCATGTATTTCATAACACTCCCCCTTGAATATTCATTGTATTCATTACAAATGTGCATCGAATGATACTGCCTCATTAAAAACCTTAAGCCAGAAAAACCTAGTGGGACAAAAACCGGACAAAAGGGAAAAAGAGTGCAGAGTATAAATGTTATGACCTCTCCATTTTATGGATGCATTAATTGCCTCGTTAAAAACTTTAAGCCGGAAAAACCTTGTGGGAAAAAACCGGACAGAAAGAAAAAAGAGTGCAATGTATATATAGCCACTGCAGGGGATAATCAATCTTGCATCTTGTGAACTTGCCGCATACCAATGCTGCAATGCATAGTTCATAATATCTCCCCCTCAATTGAACCATATAGCCACTTCTGGGGCTAATCAATCTTGCATCTTAGTTATAGAGTCAAATAAATATTATATAAGGTTCATAAGCATTTCATAACCATATGAAAGAACAGTAAAAAAATAAGACATTTAAAGCGAAACAACTAAAAGAAATTATTATAATCATAAAATTCGAAATTCAAATAATCATCCACCAATCTAATGCATCATCAAAGTAATCAGAGGTCCTTACATTTGCTACTTCAGGAGCAAGAGGAGTCCCACCAACGTAAATATTGTTGGTCTCAACAGTGGTTATGGCAGTAGAATTGATTTCAATGGTATGAGATTCACCATGCTTGCCCGTATTATTTAAAGATGCTTGGTATAGGTCAACAAAATGCTTTGGCGTATGACAGGTACGTGACCAGTGCCCACCATGCCACAGCGATGACAAATACTTTCATTAATCACCTTCTTTGGCTTCTTTTCTTTACCATGATTCAGGCCAAAGTTTGATTTCATAGGGCGGTTAAATTTCCCACCATCCCTTCTAATTTTATGATTTTGCCTGCGCTTATAGCCCTTAAAATGGTAGTATTTTTCTCAAAGTTAGCATGTGCTTCAGGCAATGCTTTTGAGCCAAGAGTCTAAGATCATGATTTTTGAGCAAAAATTCATTAGTTTGCTCGGCAGTTTTAGTTAACTCTTCTGGAGTTCCAATCAAATTTATATTGTCGACAAAAAATGCTATAATAGCAAATCCGGTTTCTGATTTCTTAATAAACACACATGGGCGGATATGATCATTTTTGTACATTTCCTTAATTAGTAACTCACTTAGGCGTTGATACCACATGCGACCAGATTGCTTTAACCCGTACAAGGATCTTTACAATTTTATTGAGAATAAATTGCGAGGAGTGCATGCTTAAGGCATTTTGAATCCCTCGGGAATTTTCATATAAATATCAAAGTCTAATGAGCCATATAAATATGCCGTCATAATGTTCATAAGACGCATTTCTAATTTTTCAAAGATTGCTAGGCTAATGAGAAAACGTAATCATATCCATTACAATTGGATATGTCTTATTATAATCAATCCCAAGTCTCTAGGAGAATCTTTGGGCAACGAGTCGGGCTTTATACCCGACAATCTCGTTTTTATCATTTCGTTTCCAGAGAAATACCCATTTATATCCAACGGGTTTTACATTATCGGGGATACGAGTTATAGGTCCAAAAACCTCTCGTATAGTTAGGGAAGCTAATTCAGCCTTAATTGCTTCCTCCTACTTAAGCCAATCTTGCCTTTGATGACATTCGATAATAGATTGCGGCTCACAATTATCATCCATAATTTTATGAGAAACTGAGAATGCAAAAGCATCATCAACGATGATTTCATTTCGATCCCAAATCTCATTACAATATGTAATCGAATTCTTAGTATTCCCGGGATTGGTGTTTCTTTCATAGGTTTGCGCCTTTTCAGGGGCAATAAGCTCTTCAGGAGCAATAAGCTCTTCAAGAGCAAGCACAATGCCAAGCTCTTCTGGAGCGGATTCCTGATTCTTTCCCCTTCGTTTTTGAGGAGCAGTATCTTTTGACCCTATCGGTCTACCACACTTCAAATGCAGGGGATTTTGATCAATTTTAGCCTATCCTTCAGGAACAGCTATCCTAGCTGGAGCATTTGTAGTTGGAATATGATAATAGTGCAAATAAACGTGCAAATGTGTCATTGCGTGTAGATAATAGGCAAACATGGAACCATCTACAGGATGCGTCCACTAATACCATAAAATATCGAAATGGTTCACTTGGTGGTTGTATTGGTCTACAAATATCACCCTGAATTTTTTGCAAGAATAAAGGGGATTCAAGATTAACCTTTGTTATATAAGGTTTGATAATGAGCTTTTCTTGTGAGCAAGCCTCACAATTATAATCTTTGGACAACAACACCTTTATATCCTTTAAAGGGTGCCATTTTGTATTTTGAATTATCTTACGCATCATTGAAGTGCTAGGATGACCAAGGCGATCATGCCACAGTCTAAACTGATCAGGGCTTACCAATCTCCAGGATGTGGTGGCGTAGGTTTCAACAGCCTTAATCATGACACAATACAAACCCATAGAAGAAGCTTCTAGCTTCTCATGAATGGTCTTCAGGCCATCTTATAAGAGGAAATGCCAATATATTCCTTATTTTGCTCATAAATAGTCTCAATATGGTACTCATTACGGCGTACATCTTTGAAATTGAGCAGATTCCTATTGGATCTAATGCTTAGAAACGCATTCTCAATATGTAGGATAGTGCCATTTGGCAAAATAATTGTGGCATTCCAAAAACCATCAATAATCGGAACAAAACCTGATATTGTATGGATTTGTGCCTTCTGCAATATCATGCTCGAGAAAAAGTGTCTACTACGAAATATAGTATGTGTTGTTGCACTATCAAGCAAACAAATATCTTCCTTTTTCTCGGTATTTTCCATTTGCATTTATATTAACAACTTCAGGTGTCGAGTATCATAAAATTTGCATATAATCCTTGCAAAATCAAATCCTTAAATTAATTTAAAGGATTTCAAAATATCCACTACCACTTCAAGAGCAGAAGGATACTTTTAGATTTGAGATTTGGCTTCGGGCCAAGAAAAATAAAAATGAAGAATTGATAGAAGAAGATGAAGTATAAGTTGATTAATAAACAGAATACCCACCTTGCAAAAATTACTTACTTAGTCGGTAGATCCTCGTGCTTGCAGAAATTACTTACTCAGTCGGTAGATCCTCGTGTTGATAACGTGTTGTCAAATATTGTGTTGCAAATATATAATAGAGAAGAGATTGAGAAGAGAAAGCAAGTGAATACCAGAGATAGTAGAGAAAGTCAGAGGAGAGAGTATTATTTCTAGTGTATCACTGTATTTCACTGTATTGTGATTGTTCTTCTTTATTCATCTTGTATATCAAAACTAAACTCTTATTTATAGGAGAACAAGAATGTACTTATCATTAATATCAATGTATCGAATGATACATATACTGGATAGGGGAGATGAACGTTCATTGTATAAGGAGATGTACTTAGAATGTATGATACAAATGTACCATAATAAGTACATTAGATAAGATGAATATAATGAATATTCATTCATGTATTTCATAACAATGATATAATTATAGCGTGTCCCTCAAGGATTTTTCAAAAGGAAAAGTTATTTTCAGACTAGTTGTGTGATAGTTCCACCTAAAGTCTAAGCATCTATGTTCTTCCCTCCCCAGGTCGGGGTAAGTCACTGCGATCCAAATTCTTAAATTGTTGTAAGAGTTGTCACCAATCATTTTTTAGATCAATTGCAAACATAAAAGTAAAATAAACTATAAAGCGATAATAAAAAATTTAAGGTCGGAGTGTTTAATCACGTGCCAAAAAGGGGAAGCACCTTCCACATCACCATTTCTATTACAAATTCTTATGTGATGAGATTTCTAATGTAGTTCAAGTATAGTTTTCCTTTTATGTTTAGAACATTAAAACCTTTGGTACTCGCTCTCAGGTGAAATCACCTCGTCACGGGATGAATAAAGGCTGGACTAATCGTGTCGTGTGTGATCTGTGCTCTTTTAAGGAAAAAATTGCAATAAACGAGTCCAGTGCATTTGAATCAAACAAATATGGGCGAATCTATACAAATGCGAACTCAGTCAGGATGCAATTAATCCAATGCATACGATTCCAATAAAAAAAAAAGTGAATTCAATTATAACATCATGCATGAATTGGATGCATACGTCTCTAATAAAAAAAAAAATGAAGTAAATCTAATCAAAATATCTAACCAAACATCCATATTCTAATAGGTGCAAAATGACAAGAAATCAAATCACGAGGAAGAATCTAAGTACGTATCCAAACATCAAAAACATAATCTATCGCATAACATGCAAGTTCGGGTAAATAATTAATTTTGATGGGAAATATGTTGACGATGCATGATGCGCAAATAACTAATTTTGGATTTATTATGAATTAACTAATCTTGTGATGCAATAATCATCTAATATGCCATCTAAAATTTTTATTATATATTTACGATTTCTTTTCATTACTAACATGATTTAATCTAAGTGCTTGTGAATAAAATAAGAGCCAATTGAATGCTTACGAATGAGTAAAGCTATATGCATGACCAAAACGGCAAAAAGATCCAATCTTTTTGGGTGGGTGAAGGCGTAGGTAAAAGGCCAACACTATGTAAAAACGACCATCAGAATACTTCCAAAAACCGCAAGTAACTACGCACATACTGAATTTGATGTAAAAGCAAATCTAACACAACTAGAACAGCGAGGTGATTCTGGAACACTTCAAGGGCAGACCATGGACGAAGCATGCTCAGTCCAATACCATCATGCAAAGGGAACGACTAGGCAACTTGATTCTTCCCTAGACAAATTCATGTGAAGGGGATTAAGACAGCGAATTTCATATCAAAATAGTGTGAGAAACGAAATCTGCACCTTTTTTACTTTCAAGCTTTTTTTTTTTTCCGCTTGCCGCTTTCTAATCTTGCCTATATCTCATAACTTTCCAACTCTCACTCGAGTCTCCTTTTTTGCCACCGAAAGCCATCCCTCCTTGAAAGCTCACGATTGGTTTTACTTTTTTAATGAGTCCCCATCTCTTCTCTCTTTTCAAAAAAGAACCACCGAATCCTTTTCTCATTCTATCTCCAAAACTCACGGACAAATTTTCCTTAATCAATCACCACATGACCCGCTTTCTGCTTTCCCCCTCTTTTCTCATCCCCGGCCAGCTCACTTGACCCAATCGATTTTTTCAAACGCCAGATCGCCTTGTTTGCTCTGTCTATTTGGCCATCGAACTCCAGACCATGGACGAAGCATACGAGTGTTTGACTTTGTTTGATTTTTGTGTAGTCAAAATCTCTTGACCGTATTTTGCTCCTTAAAAAATTCCTCTTTAAAAACCGGTTGTTTTCTCATCACAGTCCCCTCTCTTGGCCGGCCTTGACTCATCTAATCCTCATCTTGAAACTGTTTAATCCAAACTTCCACAATTCTCGAAATCGTGATACACTTTGTCTGAATCATATCAAACTCCACAGCAGGGAGTTAGGACCAATGCCGGTATCTTGGAATCATATCTAATCCCACAATCTTGGAGTTATAGACCATCTCCTGCGAGCTGTGTCCAATTGCGCTATCCTGAAATTGAAGCAAACTACCACGAATTTGGAGTTGTGAATGTTAATTTGTCTCGCATGTCGAGCCGTCCATTGGGCCAATTAAAATGAAGAAGTTCGTAGTCGAGCCCCTATTTTATTCGACGCAAACAAGCTTTGTTTAATTTGAATGCATTGTGCCTAAACATAAATGCGTCTATTGTTTGAATGCAAAGATATTTAATAAAAGATGTGAGTGTAGAACTAAGTCAAGCAAATGTTTTTGTTCAAGGATCCAATCGCACCGTTACAAACGAATTCGATTCTTAGTTGTCTCATGAAATGAATGAAAAGTCTCCAAGTAAAATTTTTTGCATTAGACGTATAAACTTTCCAGAACGGACTCTTTTGACATTGTTAGGAATGTTGTGATTATCTGACTATTAGAAAGTATCGTTGTCATGCATATTATATGTCGTTGAGAAGTCATGTGTTGACTTCTTATTCAGTAAAGAAGAAACCACTTAGAGGTTGAGGATCCCATTTCGAGGAAGCCAGCAAAGTTTTTCTGATTAGTGAGTCTATGATCAGATTACAAGAACCTACCACCTTAGAGTTGTTTCTCCACTACTTTAGACGGCCACGAAGAAGGTTCTGTCAATCAGAGCACCGAAATAACGCAGTGGTGAAAATCAGTCCACGTTTTCACACCTATTACATATCTTCGTCCACACTTAAGTACCATATTTTCCAAAGTTCTACTATTATTAATAGATCAAATATTATTTTTTGCCGGTACCCTTGATGGTGCATGTTATATATCCCTTGGGTGGTCATGTGGTAATTATTGTATAGCAAGGAAAAAACAACTTCTCGATTTTATCAGCGGGCCCTTGACTAGAACATGAGAATTCACTGGGACCAGTACCGATCTATATTATTCACAACTTCTTGTCGGCCCCAGAGAAGCGTGTTTCCATCAGATTCGGAATAATATGGTGGTACGCGGTATTCCGAGAAAATAAATCCAAATGTTCACACCTTTAGATGTCTTGGTCCATCCTTAAGCATCACCTTTTACCAAAGTAATGGTCCATCCTTAGGCATCACCTTTTACCAAAGTACTAATGAAAGTCTTGCATCTCTGTCCTATTAGTATAAGAATAAATCAACAAAAATCAAGTGGTAAACGAACTGCCTGAAAACACCATACCAAATCTTAACTTAATAGTAGTTGTGACTATTGAACTCCATCATCCAATGGCTTCTTCATCAAAACCCAGAAGGATTCATGATGTCTTCTTGAGTTTTAGAGGCACGGACGTGCGCAATAACTTCCTCGGTCATCTCTACAAAGCTTTAAACCAGAATGGAATATCTACTTTTGTTGATAGCGAGGAACTGCGGAAGGGAGACCAAATATCACTGGCACTTATGAAGGCCATCGAGCAATCGTGCATTGCAATCATCATTTTCTCAGAGGATTATGCTTCCTCGCAATGGTGCTTGGAAGAGTTGGCAAAGCTTATGGAGTGCAAGGAGCAAAAGGACCTTATCGTTCTACCAGTGTTTTACAAAGTGGATCCAAGAACAGTTAGAGGGGGGAGAGAGAGTTATGGGAGAGCTCTGACAAAGCATGAGTCCAAGTTCGGGAAGAATTCGGAGAAAGTGAAAATATGGAAGAAAGCGCTTCTTGATGCTGGTAGCTTGTCTGGGTGGCATCTAAATGATGGGTAAGTTGAGTGGAGTTCAGATTTTGTGTAAGAAAGTATTATTTACAAGTATAAAGACTGCTCGTAGAAAAGAGTAAATAAATCGACACACACGCATGATTGAAAGTATAAAATGTTAAAACTTGATCTACCAATAAGTAATGTTATTGCACTTACCAATTTCTATGGAAGGAGTAAGACAATTCTCAATGCTTGATACAAGATAATTAGTGTGCACATGCCATGTAAGGCAATGACATCGTGCTTCCAGTATTTACCAGTTCTCGAATTGAAACCGTAACTACCGTTCAAAGTCCTAAAAAGCTCTTTTTGATTAAGCGTGTGGATGAATCACATAGAATAGTCAAAAGGAAAAATAAGTAAATTGTCATGTATAATCAAATGAACATGGATCACTTGGATCACTAAAAGTTGAACCCTGAACTTGTTTGGATTGGTGTGGAGCTCTTGGAGTTCTAATTCTGACTTGGTGGAAACAAATTTTGTCTTGGCTGTGATTATGTAAAAATGTGACGCACTCCTTTTTCATTATTGGTTGGTGACCGTTCGTTATTTGCTTATTCAAATTGCTAAAATAATGCTACAACTTCTTTTTTTCCATTTTTGTCAGAGATGAGTCAAAGCTTATACAAAGAATTGTGAATGACATCTCCACTCACCTAGATCGAACACCTTTACACATCGCTAAGCATCCAGTTGGGATAGATACCCAAGTGATTAAGTTGAAATCGATGTTAAACGTTGACTCTGATGATGATGTTGTCATGGTGGGATTATGGGGACCGGGAGGCATAGGCAAGACAACTTTAGCAAAAGCCCTTTACAATGCTACTTTTAGACAATTTGAGGGTTCATGTTTTTTGGCAAATGTTCGAGAAACATCTAAAGGTTGCATGGGTCTAGTTACTCTGCAAGAGAAATTATTGAAAGATATATTATCACTACAACAAAGGTTAGAAGTGTCCAATGTTGATGAAGGTATTAATATAATACACCATAGACTTGGCTGCAAAAAAGTTCTCCTCATCCTAGATGATGTGGATGACTTGCACCAATTAAATGCCTTAGCAGGAGAAGGCAAGTGGTTTGGCAATGGAAGTAGGATCATTATTACTGCAAGAGATAGACGGATGCTAACTAGTCCTGGGATTGATTTACATCATGTATATGAAGTTGAAGTACTAAATGATAGTGAAGCTCGTGAGCTACTTAGCAATCATGCTTTTCCAATATACCAAAAATTGGAAATGAGGATAGATTTGGTGGATAGTGTTCTAAATCATGCAAGAGGCCTTCCTTTAGCACTTGAGGTGTTGGGTCCCTTTTTGCGTGGTAGAAGAGAATGTGAATGGGAAAGTACACTAAAAAAGCTTTCCAGGATTCCTCACAAATCCATTAATGATGTGCTCAAAATAAGTTATGATGGGCTAGAGGAAAATGAGAGAGAGATCTTTCTCCACATTGTTTGCTTATTTAAGGGAAAGGATAGTGAGTACATAAAGAAAGTACTCGATAGTTGTGACTTTGAGGCAACAATAGGATTAGAAATTCTCATTGAGAGGTCCTTGATAAGCATTGATTGGTATGGATTCCTAAGAGTGCATGACTTGATTCAAGTGATGGGTATAGAAATTGTGAATCAAGACTGTCGAGATGATCCTGGAAGACGCAGTAGACTATGGCTATATGATGATGTTGTCGATGTTCTGTCACATGACATGGTAAGACTTGCGAATACGATCAAAATTCTGCTCCCTATTTTTAACTCTATTCATTGAAAATGCATAATTTAAAATAGTATTGTATATACAGGGAAATTGTGCAGTAAAAGCCATAGTTTTGGAGCTACCTAACCCGACAAATATGTGTATCAGTCCTGATGCTTTTACAAAAATGAGAAGGTTAAGATTGCTCATCTTACGCAACGTGCATAATTCTTTCCAAGGTCCTATATGTCTTCCCAATGAGCTTAGATGGTTTGAATGGCCTGGATGTGCTTGCCAAATTTTAGAATTTTCCTCTGATCCAAAGAAATTGGTGGGACTTAATATGAGCAGAAGCAATGTTGCAGGAGTGGCAAAACAATTTAAGGTGAGCATTTAACTGCATAGACCTTTTTTGTTATCTCCTCCATTTGGATATGTATATGCGTATAATACATACTAGTACACAAAAGAAAGTGGTGTTTCGATGTCTTAGAAACCACTTTTTCTATTTTCTTTCAAAATTAACAACTTATGTTAGAAATATTTTTACGTGCAGCAAAATGAGCATTTGAAAGAAATAAGCGAACAACTTTATAAGAGATATTCAATGGAAGCATTTTGTTTACACATTACAAAGAAGTTTTATACATATATGTGAAAACAGCAAGATATTTCAAGATTTGAAATTTTTTTTATGAAGGCCATTGCATCATTAGAAAATTTCACTTTTAAGATTGAAATATTTGTGATAAAAAAAATAAAATAATAAATTCCTTGGATATTTGATGGAAGGAGAATAAGAAAAAAAGATGGAAATCTTTTTAAAAAGGAGATCATTTTTCCCTAATAGTATAGACATAGTTGTAATCTAAATCAAATCTAATCTACTTAATGAAGAAATTAAAATGCAATTTGCTGTCGGTTGTTTATATATAAACTTTTTAATTTTACAGAAAAGTTGTATAGTGATCAAATAAAAGGGAAACAAAAATGTGACGAAGCTACCCGTTGACATGTACATGGAAATAAATACACTCAAGGAGTAGCTGGTTGAGTGGTAGGCCGTGCAGTGATCAAGTGATGGAGCCTTACTCAATACACAAATCTAAACGGTGGGATTTGCCAAGTATCAATAAAATTAGCTTGGCCGAAAATATGAATGCACCATTATGTAAAACAAGGTATTTTTAATTGCTTATCAATTCTTGAGGAGTAGTAATTCTAATTGGACATAATAAAGTATTTATTAGGAACTTTCCAATAATGTGGGGAAAAGTACGAAAAAAAGTCCTAAACCTATTACATTGGTACTAATTGAGTTTTAAACTTTATAATTAGACCAATTTAGTTATAAACATTTTCACATTTATATCAATTTAGTCCATCTAGCTGATTTATGATGGAAATTGCTAACGTGAACACTGGTTGTCTTACATGGCATGATTGTTATCCAAGTGGACACTTTTAAAAAATTTTAACAAATTTTTTTTTCATTTCCATTTACTTTCCCTTTTTCTTTTTGTCGGTGGCTAGCCATCGGCCACAGGCCATGGCTGGTGAGGGCCATCCGCCACAATAATGCCAATATACAATTTTTGTAAGACCAAAATTAATTTGGTAAATTTGTACACTAATTTGGGATTTCTAATAGTATTCATTCTAATCTTTATAATAATTGTTAACATAATTTTATTTGTGAACTTTTTGTATTGTGTGTTTATTTACATATTACTCAATTGTTTCAAGTAATATCTAAAATTAAAATTAGACAATATTTAACTCATATATATATAGCAGTAAAGGTTCTAAGTGCCTAGTTTTTTTTTGTCGATTCAGTAAGTAATTCACACAGAATTAGTTTAAAGTAGGTTAGGAAATTTACTCAGAAACCTGAATAGTAGGTTGCAAGTCGTCTGATCTATCGAATCTTCTTGTTTCCATCCCCATGAAGAGTGATGTAGCCTGACCATATGTAATTATGACATAAACACCAGGTCAATGTAGATTATATGATAGTCAAGGATATGTAATTATGACATATCCTTTAGAAACCCAATCTTCCCGATTTGTTGTGTAGCTAATTTCAAAGCCCTCAATTAAACTAAACCCCTACAAATAAATTATGATGTTAGTAATCATCAATATTCAAAACCATGGACAATGTGATCGACATCCACTATCAAGTTACCATCATTTCACGAGTTTGACTCCCCCGTCTATGTACAACTTACATAGGCCTATTGTGGACTCCGTAGCGGTTCCGATTGACAATAAAAAATATAATAATTTCTTGCAAGATCAATACCAAATATGCTTTAGTAACAACCTATTCTCAAATGGGAATTCCACAGTTTAAATGTAAGGAAGTAACATCATCATACAACACCCCTTTTTTTCCCTTTTAGAATATTCATCAAAGTTACATTCGTTGTATGCAGGGCTTCCAAAATTTGAAGTACATTAATTTTAGTAACTGCAAGTCGTTGGTTCATATGCCCGACCTTTCATGTACTCCAAATCTCGAGGAATTGGATCTCCATAGTTGCAAAAGCTTGGTAGAGGCCCACGAGTCCGTCGCATATCATGACAAGTTACAGGTGTTGAATTTAATGGAGTGCTCTGAACTTAGTATTTTTCCAAATGTGCTCAAGTCGAAAAACCTCCGAGCTCTCCACCTTGAATATTGCACAAAATTTGAAAGGTTCCCTGAAATTCCACATAAACTTGAAGGCCTGAAAAAGCTTTATTTAGAAAGTACAGCTATTAAAGGACTTCCTACATCATTAGAAAATCTTGTCTCTTTGGAGGGAATGTATTTAAGGAATTGCCGGAGCCTAATAAGTTTCCCGTCTAGCATTTACAAGTTACAGAACCTTGATTCCTTGGAACTTGAGGATTGCACAAATTTAATTGGGTTTCCAAAGTACGAGGATTTAGCTGATTTGCCCATGAAGTCCGGACTTTTAAATTTAACTTATTTAAACCTTATGGGATGTAATCTGTCCAAAGTAGACTTTCTTGAGAATCTTTCCTGTTGTCCTTTATTGGAAGAATTAGTATTGTCGAGGAACAATATTACTAGACTTCCTACATCCATCAGTAAGCGTCATCGTTTGTCCCTATTAAATGTTAACAATTGTCATCAGTTACAAGAGATTCCTGAGCTTCCACCATATTTGAGGTATTTTTTGGCAGACAATTGCGAATCTCTAAAAAGTGATGGACATTCAACTTTTATTCATCATCTTGTCCGCAGGGGCCTGCCCATGGCTGATATTCCCCCACACCAGGTTAGATTCTCTCTCTCACACGCATCTAAACTGTGTGCGCTCGTTTATTACCATAGTAGAAAATACAAGATGGGAGGCTCAAAAAAATATAAAGCGATTCTGCACTTATATGCATGGAATGCAGGAGGTTACTGTACTTTTATGAGAATGATTTCTATCACAAGACTTGTATATTAATGCAAGCAAGGATCATTGCATCTCTATTATTTTATTACTTCGAAGTCAGATTCATTAGAATTTCTAACTAAACTCAAATTGAATTCTTATATTTGGGTACTAACAACAAACTTGGATGCCTTTTAACGGCCTCACTTTATAACAGATACCTCCTGACTTCAACAATTTTCTCTATGGAGGAGAGATTCCAAAGTGGTTCCTCCCAGTCGAAGAGGGTTTCGTATCTTTCATGGCTTCAAGGGACTTGTATAATAAGTTTCTTGGATTGGCTCTCCGTTTCGTTCTTGATTGTATTGAATGGTGCAAGGATCCCGCATTTGAGATTATACCATATGTTAATGGGGAAATGCGGGATTGCAAAGAAGGATGGGCCTGCTCAACGATGAATTCGAATAATTGGCTTCGGTATTTCACACCATATGATCTATGGGGAGAAGTCGATTTTGGTCAAATTGATGGGAGCTATGTACAATTTAACCTTGTAGTATCGACTACAAACGTGAAAAATTGGGGATTCCGAATAATATGCAAGCGAATAGACGATGATTTAAAGGTTGTGCTACAAGAAAATCAGCTAATAGATCCAGCTTTACTCTGCGAGGTTGGTCATGACTTAACAGATCTAGAAACCAAGAGTTTACATATGTACAAAGAAAACCAATCAAAACAGATTTACTAAAAGAATTGCAAGAGCGTTCACATGTGGACGGAGATAGTCTGACTGAATTAGATCTACTAAAAAACTTTGAAGATTGTCAAGAGAGTACAGAGCGGCATAATCAAATAGGATCAAAGAGAAAATATGAGTTTATTCTTCCTCAAGGCAAGTGAATCAAGATTACGTTGGCTTCCAATTCGACCGATGGACACGAGAATGGTAGTGTTGGCTGGCTGCATTTGTAGTTGCAAAGATGGAAACTTGCTAAGGAAGCAATTTGTAGGTGAGTGAACTCAGCTGACCTTGATTACAATGCCTTCTTTCTTCTTGTTCCTTCTCGTTCTCTTTTTCTCAAAAAAACTTTTAAATAAAATTCTGTAATTCTGCCTTGTCTTTGTGTCTTTTCTTTGTTTTTAGTTTTTCTCTCTCCACCTTTCTTCTTTGGGTATATCTTTATTTTGTGTTGCTAAATCCTCTTTCCTCCGCCATAGGCAAACTTAGAACTCCACCGACGCAACTTTCAGCATCACGGTTGCTCATCTTCCATCCGAACCAGCAAGCTCTGACGAATGTAAGATCGCCACCTGCCAACAGAGGCAGCGGACAGAAGGACTTCCTGAAACAGTCCCTAGCGAGCCAACGGCGATGGAGATGGGCGATTTGAGGTGACGGACTACAACTGCTGACCAAAGCCATGGAAACTGATGACATAGCTTCGAGTGAACGATTCTCTGCCGAGGTTCTGGGCATCATGCAGCTTGCTATAGATCAAGGAAACGCCCGGCACATCCGAAATGTAATACTTGAGATGAATTTTGAATTCAACTCGTATGGGGCTACAGTTGCGCGGGAACTTGAAGAATGTGTCGTTGAATTTGTGCGAGATACGTTCAATAAGTAGTTCGTAAGTTTTGTCTGTGGATGCTTGGTAGTGAATTCCATTGGCAATCAACGTTACATGCTGCAAAATTAGCGACACTCTCCGGAAGGTATAACTTCTCTTTACTTGTTTTCATAGGTGGCAATTTATTGGTAGAAGTAGGTGAAATCTAGATTCAAAGGAAAAACAAGCGAGGGAAAGTGAAACAACAGGAAGTAGGGTCTACATGGGTTGGTTCAGTCCCCTTTTCGGGCAAAGAACTGAGCCAATCCGGGTGCTATATAGGTTGGGAATTCCCTTACGTGAAACCAGGCATTGAAGCGGACAACCAGCCACACTGGAGAGAGAGAGATATATGGTTGCTTTTGAGGTGTGTAGGAAATGTAGTATGTACCTATCATGAAGATGTGCAGCCAGTGATAGGTTTGCCAGGACGATTGAATTTTGAGGAACTTTGATCACTGGTACAAGAATCTGTTGCTAAGTTCTACAAGGCACTTGAAGAAGATGCAGAGAGATGGTAAGCCACTACAAGAGGTCACTTGATAGTCGATCCTTTTACCTAATTTTCATGGAGCATGAGAAGTAATATGAACATTGGTTTGTGCCATGGATAACTGGTCAGGTGGCTAATTTCTTTCACCCGTGGACTATGTGAAAAATAAAATCACGAGAAACAGAGTTTAGATAAGTTATTTAGTACAATGGAGACAAAAGCACAAGAAGCTGATTGTCAATTCTGATTTGCGAGGCCTTTACAATAAATTAGGATTCTGTTTCCATCCTTTTGTGTCATAGCGTTTATGAATGAGAATGACCTGGAAGTCATGGAAGCTTCTTGAATGTGTGAGTGGAACCTGATTAATGAAAGATAAGCTTTTGGGTACCAATGATCGGACACACTGGAATAAGTAACATTTAGTTTCTCAAAGTCATTGCTGTTTTTGCTTCAGTGTTGTTAGAGCCATATCAAATTAGCAGTTAGGTGAGATTGGCATATGAATTACAGGGTGAGTATGAGTTGATAATCATTGCTTGGAAGTTTGCGATCAGTATATCATACAAGATCTGCAAGATTTTGATCGTATAGCTTTGAGATATGCATTCATTCCATTAGTAGCTGCATATTGATACTGAAAAATTTCTACTGCTGGCAACTTAATGCTGATTTCCTCTTGAGTTGACTCTTATCCTCATATCTTTTTCTTGAAACAAGTAACAAGGCCCTATGTGTCTTTCTTGTATAAGGCAAAGTTTGCTCTGGACAGCCTTGAAGTTTCAGTTGGGTAAAAAACTGATATTTAGTAGCCACGTGCATTTCAGATATATATCTTTATTTTCTAATTGAGATGATTAGTAATTGAGTCTTAATTAGTGAATGGTTTCAGATTGTACTCTTTGATTGAATAGCTATGTGATTGTTGAGGATAGGCACGTCATTGTGGCAGGAAGAAACCAGACTAATGAGACGCGAATCGTATAGTTTATCACTGCGTCTCCACCCCCTTGTTTAAATTTGCCCAACAGCACTTTGTCATTATTCTGAATTAATACCCTCGAATAATCCACTCGTAGTTATTTTTTATCTTTTTATGTTTCTCCCATGATCATTTCTTTAATAGATGATAAAAGAATTATCTGAACAAATCTGTTAGTAAGTAGAATTTTTGATGCATTATATGGCTGTCAAATGATTTTTTTCCCATTATTCTTTCATAAAATATGACTACGGCTAACACTACCAATAATCTGGCTCTATTATGCACAATGTTATATGTATTTCATTTACCATCGTGCTCTGTCTAGAACCATATTATGTTCTTCATCAGATTTTGTGAAGTTACGTTAGCTAGACTGGTCAACTTATTTCGTATAAAAATGAATTGTGAAATTATTGCCCATTATGATGTAAGAACCTGCTTCTTGGGCACAATTTTTTCACACAACGGCCACATCTACACAAATAATTTAAGCCCGATTTCTCGTAGAGATAATTTCTTGTCTAATAGTCTATTCCTGTGATCATTTATAGTTATGTGGTGACAAAACACTAACATAAATGACTTTGCGGACAGTAATAAATAGTTGATGAGAAAATTATTTGGCCTTTTATTACCTTTTTAGAGCATAATGAAAAAACAAAGGCACCTTGCTTTAGGGGTATATAAAAAATACTGTTAGAAAAGGTGGAGGTGGCCAATCCAATAAGAAGCCTCTTTTTCATTTGAGATTCTCAGCAACTTCAATCAATCAAAAACTTGTTGATATAATCTAATATATGCCTTGATCAATCTTTTATATACTCAATCGGGTAACTTTTCAAAGAAAACATTTCTTATGAAATGCATTTCCTAGATTTATATTTCTCCTTGCGCTTTCTTAGGCAACAAGACTTGCAGAGATGGACACTCTTCATGTTCTTCTTGAACAGTGGCAGAGCACAGGATTTTAGGCAGCAGAAGTTGCAGAAATGTTTTTAGCATGCTCCCTTTACGTGACATGGGAACCGTGCATAATGTATGCAGCAGCATTGTCAATCATTGGTATGTCTGTTGATCATACTAAAATAGAACTAAACTTTCCTAAAATTTGTTTGTTCATAAATGATTAGATGATTCTTAGCCACTTTTAGGTATAAAGAAGTATATTATGGCCATGCAAATGATAAAATTGGAGGCTGCGACTCGATGCTGTTGTTGCATTCAAGTACCTCCAAGGCATGCATTAGGTCAGTTTCTGAACTTGCTTTCGTTGCTGATTTTGTATCTGCTGAGCTCCACTTTGAAATTGTGACATATGATAATTGACAACTCAAGCTTACTGGAGTTTTATGATTCCTTATGTTGATTACTGATGGATGCGGTTTTGTAGTGATTCTATTTGCTGTTGCACCTTGAATATTGCAACACATAACCTCTCGGAGTTTCTGAAGCCTCAAGAAGTCGAGTTTATATCAATTCTTTCTATCCTCGCTTTATTTCCTTTTTCTTAAAGTCTTTATGACTGGTTAAACATTTTCCTTTTTGTTAATTTCCACTGAAAAGTTTACAGTTCTGGGAAGTGCTACAACTGACATTAGTTTGTTCTTTCCTTGTCCCTTTGTCCCCTGTTTCTTCATCTCTTCTTCCTCGCTTGTTTTCAGTGCATTGAGATTCTTTGATGTCTTAATGTTATCAAGATTAGATCAGGAAATATAGTTTCTTCAAATAAATATGATTTTGTGACTATGAGCTAATTATGCTTTCTGATATGCCATGGTCAATGTACTTGATCTTCTTGCATACATGAGGGCAAGTGCTCGCTAAATTGTGGTGTATGGCTTGTGTTTCCAGGAAGATTTATCATCTAACATTTCATGTTTTCTAAGCTTGTGCAAAACTCATCAATGTTTTATTCAGACTTTGTTGACATCAAAATTAAAACGTAGTGAAACAGGATCTGTTTGAATGTGGTATGAAGTACCTAATCTAGATTACGAGATGATCTCTCTGTTGAAGTATTAGTTTTGAAAGAGGAAGCTCAAGTACATGGGGTAAGAAGCATGAGACGTACCAAGAGATGCATCTAAACAAAAAAGTACAGTGGGAAAAAAAAAAAAAACCATGAAAACTCTGACTTTTAGAGCATGAAATACATAGATATGCTGCTGTTAATAATCTGATTATGAGTCAAAACTATCGTGGGAAACATGACCTGGCTCATTACCTTTCTGAATACAACATCAAGCAAGGAGACTCATCTCGCAGATAGAGGACCACCTTGCTCAATTTCCTCTCTTTGGAGCTAAAAAACTAGCCGAATGTACTGCATAGTTTCATGATAGAACGAGACTGTTATAACAGTGAGCACGGTTCCTGTGCGATGTTTGGAAGATGTAACTGATTGAAACGCCCCCTAGCCAGTATTAGTACACAAGCCATCCACAAATCTTCTCTCAATCAAATCACTGTTGCAAGATTACTCTGAAGAGAAGTTGCCCATCCAAATCAAAAGCCTCTAAGTATCACCCAGTTTACAGCATGTTGTTTGTTCTCCAAGGACATTAGGATCCATGTTGAAGATAAAATATAGAACAACCCAAAGGCATCATGAAAGTTAAAAATTTTAAGCCATAGTTACCCCAAACACCCACTCTTTTATATTTGTTGCAAATATTTTGCCAAGGTCAATGCCTAGTTACTGTCAAGTTAATCAAATGGTACAATTCATAGATGATTTGCTTGCGTGAAAACCTATTATCTGGAGTACATACATTTCTTAGAATTGATATTCTCAAGACCGATACGTAAAATTCCTAGCTAAACACATTCTCCCACTGGCGAACTTGTTTTTGTTTAAATAATTTCTTTTGCAAATTGCTTTGTCAATTAGTCTGCTATATTATCTCTAGCATGATATTCGAACATGTCTTGCGAATGGAATTTGTCTCGAGTTTCAAGCTGATGAGCTAGGCAAAAAAAAAGCAAAATCATCGAAATATTGGCTGGTTTCCACAGAATCATTAGGTTTCAAGTGTCTACTTGATATATGAATGTTTCCAACTTTTTTCTTCTTTATCTTGCCATAATGGGAATTCTGGATCAAAGGGTTTCAAATGTTGGAGGTATGATGGTGTAAGAAACAAAATCTCTTATGCAAAATTTTAATGAATGAGGAAACCTTGATGGTATGAACAGCGATCAACCACCAGTTGAACTGTCTATTCGAAAGAATTTTATAATATTCTATAGTTAGCACCTATTTACATCAGATAAACCTAGGGAAAATTATAGTTCTTTTTCAATGAACCTGTAGTTAAGTACACAAATTAAGAGGCTTTAACGAGCATAATAGAGTAGTTCTATTTTTTGAACCAAAGTTTACATTATCAATCAATGAAGTAGAGCATTGTGCCTGCTAGCTATATATCCCTGAAAGACCCTCTCGGAAAAGGTTCTGTTCTAAAATCTTATACAATGGTCTTCCTAGCACTCATCCATTTCCATATTGTCTAAGAAGAATTCAGGAAGTCTCTTTCTAATTCTACCTTTCGATCAATTCTCCCAACTAGCTAGAGAAAGGATTGTAGCTGGGGCTTTCAGTGATTGTAGATCTTGCTGAACAACTATCTCTCTCTCTCTCTCTCTCTCTCTCTCTCTCTCTCTCTCTCTCTCTATGCATGCATGTGCACTTGTCCATATCTAAATCGTTTGCTGCAATAAAAAATGTTGTTGTACCCTTACTCTGGAGAATTATCTGCACATCCCAGGTAAAAACAGCTGGCCCAATTGAATGTTTTGAAAAGAAATTGCAACCTTAGAACTAGCGGGCCATTGGTTGGATTAAAACCCATTCAAAGGTTTTCTCCATCAAGGATAAGGTGCTTATCTTGAGATGGTGGGTATACTTATCCAGACTGACACTAAGTATAGTTGCTTGAGCAGAGCGGAGTTCAGCCATAGAATGGTTGCTATAAATAGGTGTAGAATTTGCCTAGTAAACCCAAAAAAAAAAATTTCGGATTCCCAGTCTTTTTACTTTTGCCAATTTTCGGATGCCCTGTTAATCTTATGAAGCTTTCCTCTAGACTAGGTACTCTTAGCCAGATTGCCATTTCAGAAATATAATGGCACGTCCTTGGTTAAGAAAAAAGACGAAGTGCAGTATCTTAATAGTTGATAATCCCCTAGTTAGACTGGTTTGAGAGAAATATCTTCTTCCTTGATCCCTTTCTTGAATTAATTAACATATACGGTTATTCATCCAACAATTCTCCAATTTGGGCTCTTCAGTTGCAAATATTTTAAGGGACTGACAGACCATAACCTTTTCATGCCTCTTAAATAATTAGTACACTTTGGAAACAAATTACATACAGAAAAAAATGGCCTTGAAATAATTTGTCTTCACAATGATAAAATCAATTTGGTTTCATGGTTCTTCTTTGTTTTGTAGAAACATGTTACATCAATATCATTTCTCTTCGCCTTTCTTTCCCTCCTTTTCCATTCATTTACTCCTAATGACGTTGTGGAATCTATGATTTGTTCAAGTATTTTATAGATATGCTGAACACTTCTATTTGATGTTCAGCTCCAAAGCCTGACAGTTCATGGGTTAATCATCAGGCTTCTCGTTCGATCTGCATGCATTGATTCTTCCTGTCGACTCCTCTTATACCTTTGCACAACTAGGTAAGACTTTTGAACAATTGAATCCTTACCTTTGATGAATATCGTGTACACCATGTATAGTATTATGATGCACCTCTGCTACATATTAAATGATCATCAGTTACTCGTGCTTGTAGCAGGTGGTCTGCATGGTTTGACTTTTCTCTGTCATAGCCTGTTAACATTGAAATGGCACAGATTAATGCGCTGTGGCATTTTTTCTTGTAGTGAAATGAAACTCATGCTAAGATTGAGTATACCTATCGCTATAGATTTCCTTTTATAATAGGAAATTAATTACAACGAGGACACTAGAAAAGGTCTTCAAGAGAAGTTAGATGACATCCTTACTCTTTATTCCTGATTCTTGGTTTATTCTGATTATATTGTTCATTGTTCTTATTCCCGATAGTTAATCTCTTCAACCTAAATCAAATTTGCAATCCAGATAGTTCCCATCCTTGAGGTGAATTTATCGTAAAATGACTTTTGAACTATAGTTTTGCGACTCTTTGTATTCATGTAAAGTGCAAATATGAATGTTACATTATTGGTGCAGATACTCGCATCATAAGATTCTCTCTTGTTTGTGTGTGATGACAGCAATGGTTGATGTTAATTATTTTGTCTCATGATGTAAAAACATTTTATAATCGTAGCGTTTGTAGATAGTCCTTTAAGTGTAGAGATCTGTGTGAATGTTATTTGTGATGATAAGCATTCTAATTTATGGTCAGAGGATGTTTCTAGCATTCCATAGTGTTTTAAATGATTCAGTCCACTCTGACTGATAATGCATGTGCCTTTTATTGCTTTTCCAAACGCAGAATTTCATCAAGGGACCCGAGAAAGGAAGCATAGTGCATGAGCAGATCGTTGTTGCCCAACTGTTCATGTGTTTACTGAGGACTGTAGCTGTGATCAAAGTCCATTTCATGCTTTATCTTGCTTATCAGATGTTTAAGATAATTTACAGCATAATCTTGTGTAGGCATCGTTTTTCTAATGCTAAGTTTTTTTGTCATCACACGTTCTCTAATCTAGCTTGATTTTTTTGAGTTTTTCCAATTTTGAGGTAATTCTAAGCATGCTATTGATGTGTCTAAGCTTCATAGTTTTGAACTATATCGTGTGCTTTCCCTAATGATGACAAAAGAAGTGAATGATTTACATGTGATTCGCATGGAGTTTTGGGTAAAGAATTGCGTTAACTGGATTTAGGCTTTGTGGTTATATTAATTATGTCCTAAATACTTTAATTTATAGTAATGTAGAGTGAACTAGTATCATGATTAGGAGTGTGTATTCGTCTGGTTCAACCCAGGAACCAAATTGAATTGGACCGGACCAAACCGGCTAGTTTTGAGAGGTTTTCATGGGAACCAATCCTTTTCCTGATTCCATGTAAAAGACTAGACCAACACTATTTCTCAGGCTTTAGATGTTTCGTGACTATATGCGTGAGACTCACTTTTTTTATTTTATCAGAATTAATGATATTTCATTACTAACTCGGCATTGTAGAAAAACATAAGGTTTGATGTCTGAACATAAAATCAACATCTGCGAATTAGGGGGAATGGTAATCCAGTTCTTCGGGAGGGAATCGGCTAGGTGGGCTTTGCGACCTAGTCGGCCGCTTGATTGTACATGCTCGGCTCAAAACAGAGAATCACGCCCTTGAGCTGGCCCAATGGATCTTTGCAGTCTTTAACGATGGATTGAACAGCCCATGTGGGCTCAGCCCGGCCCAATATAAAATCCACCGCGTTTAGACAATCTAAAGCTAACACAGTTGACTTTGCAGGTGCAAGTACACCGCGCGAGACTTGCTTTTGCAGTGCGAAACAAGGAAGAGGGTGAGGTAAAAGCATTAAGGTGACCGATCTGGTTCTAATATTAGTCGAGGAATAAGAATTGACTTCAGCTTTTTTCTCTATTTGCATGTGTTGCTGTTGCCACCTTCGTTACAATAATTTGTGGGCAGGTGTAATGTGGAAGGGGAAGTAGCCACTCATCCAACATTATAATTACACCCACCAATGGTTCGTTGCTATATGCATCTGCATATAACCTTGCTGAACACCCGAGCTGAGATGTGAAACCCACATGATGTGCCATCAGTCCTCAGTTTCTATTACGCTATAAAGCAGAGAGCCAACATCGACCCCTTATGATTTGAATCTTTGCTTCCTCCCATCATTACCACCAACAAACAGAAAAAAAGGCCAAAAGAGAAAGATGATTCGGAGTAGGAAATAGCAATCTGTTCAAGAGTCATATAACTTGTTTGCGCATCCGCGCTTAGCAATACCTAGACCTGTAAGGAATAGAAGGAAAAAAATGAAAACAAAAAATCACTGGTTTTGGGATTATCCCAAGAATCAGCCCCGATCGGTTAGTGCGGTTTCAAAACAGGATAGGCCGATTTCTGATTCCACAAATGGGAAACCAACCATGTCCAATCGAGTTCTCGGTCTTAAGGGAGAACCAACCCGTCTTGAAATTGATCACCCATAATCATAATCATTGGTGATTTTCCTTAGCAAACTATTATAAATCTCACTGACATGATCGGCCACGTGGTGACCATGACAGGTTGAGATGGTCATGTTATGGCTCTGGAAGAATGTAAAAAAATTAGCGTTTTGCTCGATCAAGAGGCAATTGTCAATTGCTTCTTTCCTATGCGCTTTCAGTGTTGTTCAATCTTGAACGAGAGACCTCTTTTCTTTTGGTATTTTTTCTCTTGGTCAGAAGTTTTCTTCCGGTATTAAAAAGTCGAAATTTTGAGTTTTTTTCTTAAGCTAGTAATGATTATGTTATAGCTAATTCTATTAAAACATTAGAAAGTACCAAGCCATTTGTCTAAAACACCGCAGTCTAAAATGAACAAGAAGACTGTAACTTTGAGCCTTAATTTATTAGAAGTTTTTATAAAATGTGGGCTAGCATTATTGCATTTTATTTTGCCAAAAGTCGTTACAAAGTTTATAAAATATGTGAGAATGCTACATTGCTCAAATACAATTACATTATCATATTATATTGGGAGCCTAATTCTCCTAAAAAAACACAAACTTTCACTCATATCCAATTTTGACCCAAACGTTTTTTTGTCTCATAAAAAATCACCGACTTTCACTCTATATCCAAATCCGGCCCGTTATTTATATTGCTTTTTAAAGTCTGATGTGTAAATTCCATGCATACATTTCCCTCTTTCTCCATAGATGACGTCGAATTTCAGCAGAAGTAAATATTTATAAAAAATATATCTTATTTTCTTTTCTCCTTCGTTTTCCTTGCAACCTCCATGGATGAAGGTGCTTGAGCTAAAATCTGAGTCGCGCAACCTCAGAACTGAGTCGCATGACCTCAAATGTCAGGTTGCGCACCTCTATCGTGAGTGGCGAACTCCATTAATGAAGGTAAACCGTAGGGCTCAGAGTGAAGAAAACGATGTGCGCCTTCTCGGCCACGGTGGTTTTAGGGAAAGCGTGGGCTCTTTTCGTCATCGTCCGGCCACGGAGTAGATCTACAAAGCTTCGAGGATGGCTGAGCAAAGATGGTGGCTGATGAAAACGGCTTCTCGAAGCTTGAAAAGCCGGAACAGAAAACAGGCGTTTTGGCCTAGCTCGCCAGAGATGATTTCGACGACAGCCAACCGTCGCGGAGGGGTTGTCAGAGGTCGGGGCGCGGAGTCGGATGTTTAGATGGCGATGGGGGAGAGGTGGTAAAGCTGTGGCCGAGTGAGTCCTTGCGAAGAAGACGATGAACGGTGACGAGGAGGAGGAGCTGGGACCTCTCGTTCGGTAACTGGCTGCATCAAAGACGTTTTGCTGGTCAAGCTACTTCTTTTTCTTTTTCTTTTTTGGGTCGGAAAGCCACTTCCATTGATGTGGCATTGTTTGCAGTAACTCTTTGAATAGGTATGGGCGTCGGCTGCTTGTTTCGAACTCGAGCACCTCCCTTCAAAATAAGAAGATAGAAAAAAAAAAAGGATTTTTTAGAATAAATTATTTAGTTGAGCCGAAATTCCATGTCATCAATGGAGAAAGAGAAATATATGCGTGGATGTGACACATAAGACTTTAACGGCGATATTGAACGGATAAATAACGGGGGCCGGATTTGGGCATGGAGTGAGATTTGGTGATTCTTTATGAGATAAAAAAAAAAAGTTCCAACCAGATTTGGATATAAAGTGAAAATTTGTCCTTTTTAAGGGAATTGGGCCTTATATCAGGTGTAGCACCTTTTGTTATAGTAATGATGTGGTTGGATAATTATTATAAGTCAGTATTTCAACAGTGACGTGTGATAGATGTAGGGGTGAGCGGTTCCAGGTTCCGGTTCGGTTCCGTCTGGAACCTGGAACCTACCCTCGGGTACAGGTTCCTCAAAATGAGGAACCCGGAACCTCCGTTAGAATGGAACCTGGAACCCTACTGCCCGTCACGGGTTCCGGGTCGGTTCCAGGTTCCAACAGGTTCTTTTTTTTTTTTTTTTTTTTTGTTATTTTCAGATTTGAACTATAACTTACGCGCACGTTACCAAAAAAAACTATAACGTACGTGCACGTTACCAAAAACAAAAAAATATAACGTACACGCACGTTGCCAAAAAAAAACTATAACGTACGTGCACGTTACCAAAAACAAAAAAATATAACGTACACGCACGTTACCAAAAAAACTATAACGTACGCGCACGTTACCAAAAAAAACTATAACGTACGCGCACGTTACCAAAAAAAAAAAATATAATGTACACGCACGTTACCAAAAAAAACTATAACGTACACGCACGTTACCAAATATATATATAACGTACACGCACGTTACCAAAAAAAAAACTATAACGTACACGCACGTTACAAAAAAAAATATATATATATAACGCACACGCACGTTACCAAAAAAAACTATAACGTACGCGCACGTTACCAAAAAAAAAAAATATAAGGTACGCGCACGTTACCAAAAAAAAAAATATAACGTACATGCACATTACCAAAAAAAACTATAACGTACGCGCACGTTACCAAAAAAAACTATAACATACGGGGAGGGCGTCCCGGGTCGGGACTCGGGAGTCGGGACTCAAGAGTCAAGAGTAGAGCAATAGATGTGAGGTGAGCAGGGGAGGGGTTCCAAAACCGGTTCCGGTTCCGGTTCCGCGACCGGTTCCGGTTCCGGTTCCGCGACCGGTTCCGGTTCCGGTTCCGGTTCCGGAACCGGGATCGCCGGTTCCCGGAAAAATGGAACCGGGAACCGGAACCGGTCCTTTAAGAACCGGGAACCGAACCGGAACCTCCGGTTCGGTTCTCCGGTTCCCGGTTCTACCCGGGAACCGCGCTCACCCCTAGATAGATGGGTTATTTTTCACCTTCTAAGTATAGAGAAGGAGAGCAAGACTTAGTCTGAGATTCGTACGGCTTCATCTTGTATTGATCGGTAGGTACGTGATTTCCATTCAAGGCTAAGTATTCGAAACTCTTTATATAAAATTAAGATTACTAAATTTCTTACATTTGTCATCGTCAAAGGACATACATACGAGTTCAAAATCTAATTGATGCATAATCTGGATGCAATTGTATGTAGTGCATGGATTTCAAAGTTCGTGGGTGAGTTTGAGAATTTGATTCTTTTGATTACTTATTTTCGGTATCTATACGGGGTTTTAGTTACCCTGTTCTGTGGGAAATATGCTGGCAAATCTTCTTCTCATATGTGTTGATTCACAGTAAAAAAGAGACAAAGCGAGTATAGAACCTGAATTTTCGACTTGGGGATCATTTCGGGTCTTCACTTCCTGGCCTTGACCCATTTCCATTGCTACTGCCACCACGCAACATGCAGCAGATGCTAATGGAGGAGAGTTGAGGGCAAACCAGAGTGTTGTGGACGGCGGGCGCGTTCACTTTGTGGATAACGCACGTTCCAGCACCGAATTCTGCCGCCTCTTTGTGCGTTGCTGTCGCCGACTGAACAGCAAACATGCCGGTGGAACAATGCATTGCAGAGGGACTTCACACGTGTCCCGATATTTCCTCTGTCCTCGGAAACACCCCATGTTTTATGACAGTTTTAACGGCGTTTATTTCCGAATATAATGGTCATGTTAGAAGTTACAAGCTTTTATAAAGATATAAACTGCTCTAATTGCAGTTCACTTCTCAATATATATTAACTTGCAATGTTCGTGTGCTGGAAAGCTCCCCAACGAAATGTGGTTGAATTAATGAAACAAATGCCGGGTGGGTTAAATAGGTAGTATGGGAATTACGAAAAGCCTTTTTCTAGTCAAGTTAATTCCAATACAAAGAAACCCATTTTATTGTCAAGACAACATGTCTATCTTATGAGATCTTTCGGAACTCATTTGTGTTTGCTTTCAAAAAAGCATCCCTTGAAAGGATAATTGACTATAAGTTTAGCGGAATAAAAATACCACGAATGTCATAATTTTCATATGGCGCTTATTTAAATGCTATAGCTTCCTTTTTTTTACTACTTGAGTGTCATGATTTCTAAAAAACAATAATTTGAATATCATAACTTTTAATCAATTATTTGAGTGTTAAAATTTATTAAAGACGTTCAGTCAATTATCCGAAATCTAACATAGCATAACACTTTTGGTGAACGGTTTTGTAAAAATTATAGCATCAAAAAAAAGTGATCGATTGAAAAGTCATATGATGATCAAGTAATAAAAAAAGAATTATAACATTCAAATGAATGACATATGAAACTTATGACACTTGTAGTGTTATTTTTCCTAAATTTAGCATTTTTCGAAGCTCTTGTGGCTTGGTAATAGTTCAGTCACTTCAAGCATATTCCAAAGATCAACCGGCTTCACTGATACTTTTGGATGACATTTCCACAATCCAGTATTGACAATGGTCTTCTCCAGTATGACTGCATCCTCCGGAAGGAACTTAACCAAGGCAACCAAAAGTTTTTAGCTAAGAGAACGAGAATTGGAGAGAAAGATTTCGACATGCTTGAGATAATTTGCCCCACGAGGGAAAAACTTCTTTATCGAAAGTTCCTTTGAAACCGACGCTATAGATTAACACTAACATTGGGTAACTCACTAAATCAAAATGATGAGTAAGGGGATAAAAAAGAAGCAACTTACCCAGACCGATTAAAAAAAAAAAAGAGTGATTTCTTTGCCTCTTTCGACAGAATAAAAGATACACTTGCAAGTCAAATAAATTAATGCTCTCATCATCTGCATCAACATGATCATTTTCTCTTCTTCTCTGGTAACTCAATATCTAAAATTTTCATTAGTTGGAAATGTTTGTAAAGCCTACAATGCAATAGAAGAGACTTGATGACACTGCTGCAGGTCAGGTTTCTTGTTGATAACACAAAACAGAGACTTCAATGCTTCCTTGCGCGGATACATTATCTAACAGGACTAGATGTTCAAGTAGATTAACACCCCTGACACAGTGAGAGGAATCGGGCCTCTGTAGGACTAATTTTCTAGGCCTGGCAAACTCTTTAGCCACATTACTGTCCCGAAGAGGTTCAATAGACTTGTCATATGGGTGGGTCAAGTTATAGATGATCCAACCCAAATAAATTCATTTAACTTGTTTTAACCCATATCCATGCAATGCAAATCCAGTAACTCATATCCGTAGACTTATATTATAGAAATACTTCCATATTTAACCAAATCTATGAAAATTCATAACCTAACTAAGGTGAGAGTGAGTGAATGAGTGAGCACGACGTCCAAAAGGTGAGAGACTAAAAAAGAGTCATAAAAATAGATTAGGTTTTTATGACCCATTTAACACTTATATTGAGTTAAAACCCATTTATGACTCATTTACTTATTATAATTAGCCTATCTATAACCCATTTAACACTTATATTGAGTTAAAACCCATTTATGACTCATTTACTTATTATAATTAGCCTATCTATAACCCATTTAACACCCATATGGGTTATGGGTTATGGGTTAAGAAATAGGTTTATAACCCATTTTTATGGATCTAATCGTGTATGCAAAATAAGATTCCACCATTTTGAGGCGCCAAGCACGACACAGTCAGACCACGTGCTTGGATAGGGCACCTTCTCCAAATTGGCCCCACCTAGCCCAATCCCTAGACCAGCCACTACTAGTTCGGAAACGTAGGTAGAAGGAGGCAACACATATGATGTTGAGTAGGCAACGCATCAATCTAATTAATCTAATAAGAAAGTAAAAATAAACACAATTCAGATGGAATTTTGGAAAAATTGCTAAATGGACAAACAAAAAAAATTAAGAATCTTCAAAGGATCTATTGCTGTATATGGCAGTCGTCCATCTCCATATTCTACAAACTCGCAAACACTTATCTTGTTCACAAACCTTTATACTCTCTCTATACCTCTGTGAATGTTTGGCCTCGCAAACTCTTATCCTGAGTAACGTAAAAGTTTGATGGGCATGACCATCATTATGTTGATTATGTTAAAGAGGAAATACCTAGAATTTGTCAATTAAGTAATCTCTTTACCAAAACTAAATTGATATCATTGCTCTCAATTGATTTTTTTTTAAAGAAGGGAAATTAACTTGAATAGGATGTAACAGTTACTACAACTTTATGTGGAAGGTAATTTAATGACGACTAAGTATGTATGTGAGTGTAATATATATGCGTAAAACATGTATTTGGTTTTGCAAGTGTCCCTTTTCTTTTAGAGTGCGGACTTATTTTACATCTGTGTCATGATATAATTACTAATTTTATTTAGATTTATTGAGAATTTCATTCTTCAATTTTGTTCCATGCGTTGGCGCCTAGTTACTAGTAATATAGAAAGAAACAACATCGTAAGAACGGCAATTAGAAGAGGAGGAGGAATAAACTTCAACTTTCCAAATGCAGGTCGCTGCTGCGCCTCCATTATAATCACGGACGGAAAATATTGGCGGCTGATGTGGAATCAACTGCCAAAAAAAAAAAAAGCCTCGACGTTCCATTGACCCATACGTCCTCCGCCTTCCATCCCACAGCGACCGCACCCATAACTTATGGGCCATAAGCTATCCTTCGTTGAGGACCTTGCCTCGTGACCTGCAAGTTGAGTTGCAGCAGAATTTTAGGGGCTTCAATTTTGTTTAGAAACCAAATCAACCCCTATTTATCAATTTAGGGCAATTTATTGCCTCAATCGACTGCGTGCTGCACATATTTTAAGTGCACATGTGCCTCCAATGAGTCAAGTCGTGTAACCTATTCTTAAAATAATGTCACCTTGAATTTTCAAGCAACCTAAATTACCAACATCCCTTAAATAATGACTTTATTATGTAGAGAGATTAGAGATATATTGCCATGTAGAAATCATTGGGTTTGCTTTATTGCACAGAAAGACTAGAGATATAATATCAAGATGTAAATTCATGGATTAGTCCCACGTTATAGAAAATGTCTAGTGTTCTTATAAGCAGGGGCATGACCCCATCCTTGGTTATGTTGTTCCTCTTAGATGCGGAAAACTAGGATACAGAGTTTCTTCTTCCCTAGAAATATGAGAATCGCATTGCTGTGTAATAACAAGATGAATATATAAAGTCAAAACAAAAACATTATTCGCTAATTCAAAAATAAAGGGGGGAAAAAGACAGAAACCTTATGCCCGGCATGGGCCAGTTTACTCCTAGCCCCCCAACTTCTTGAAATTGCAGTTATGTCCCAATTAGGTAAAAGTATGTTTACATATAAATCCATAAAGCTCGCCCCCCCCCCCCCCCCCAAAAAAAAAAAATTTAATACTATTTCTTTAAATTCCAATGTTTAAGGAGGTGTTACGAAGTTCTCGTAAAAAAAAAAAAAAAAAAAAAAAAAACTGAATTAAGATCTATTTTCCTCTAGCGATGTTGATTATACGGTAAATTACTAGGACACCCCCACAATTTCATTAAAGTTACTCGAAAACCTCCGCATTTTCAAAAAGTACTGCGGCCCCTTGTTAGAAACGTTTTTGGATTTGATAGATTAATAAAAAATTATGTGGTCTAATTAAGTTCTCAATATATAGCTGGAATATGAACATTGACATGGAATTTACAAAATTCCACGTCACCTTTTAGAGAGATATTAATTCATACCATGAGTTTTTGGATTGCAGTTGGACATGATACTATCCTCCTCGGTATGCATCCAACCGTAATTCAAAAGGTACAATATAAATCAGCATTTTAAAAGATGTCAAACAATTTAAAATTAGAAACCAGAATAGCATGACAACAGATATTTTTTTTAAGTTAGACTCAAAAAGTAACATATACTTTCATAATTCATATTGATTGCCACCTTGGGTCAAATGGCTTTACCACTGAACATGAACAGTGTTAAAGAAGAGGGGTTCACATGCCCGCGCAATTTATCATCTAAAATATGCCGACAAAATACCCAACATCTAAAGCTGGTTTAGGGTATTGGTCAGCTTCTTCGTGGGATTTTGTCGTCGTTGATTGCGGAATCAGATTTCTCCTTGGTCAGCTTCTTCTTCGTGGGGTTTTGAAGGTTGAACTTGGGAATCACCTCTAAACTGATCGAAGACTGAATCACGCTCAACCGTGACTTGAACGTGTAAGAAGGTGTTTAAGATTGAATCGAAATTGATACAGCAATTTGCCAGTCAATCTTTTCTAGTGGAACCCGTGTAATTATGAAAGAACAAAATACTAAAGCTATAGTTTTGCACTAACGTAAGCATTAAGCTTTGGATCGTAGCCTCATGGCGTGTCATTGATCTATAGCATAAAGTATCTGAAATCCTTCAATTAGTCTTATGTCCTCCAATTCCATATACATGAAACCAAAATATTGATAAAACATATGACTTAATCACTATACCATGTCCCTCGTGGTTTCTTCAAAAGAATTATAATTTTGAGAGTAAAGTCCGAAAATTCCACCCAAACTAGATCAAGGTAAGCCACTTTGATCCAAATTCTTAACTATTTTAGGAGTCGACACCAATCATTTTTTTAGGTTGATTGTGAACTAAAATGCTAACTAGACTATAAAGCGACAACCAAAAGTTTAAGACTTGACGACTTAATTACACGGAGGAAAGAGTAAGCATATTCCACATCATCTTCCGATATCACATTCCTTCATTAAATCCTCATATCATGAGATCTCTTAATGTAAATACATATATAGTTTTCTTTTTTTGTTTCAAACATTAAAAACTCTATTACTCAATCTCAGGTGAAATTGCCGCATCATGGAGTCAAATAAGGGCTTGGCTGATCATGGTGTGTGATCCATGTTCTTTCAGAAAAAGAAAAGGAAAAATGCTCCATATGAGTCCAATGTATCAAAAGAGCATGAATCAATCTGAATCAAAGCAGCGAGAAAATAGGGGCCTGAATGTGATGCCGTGTTAAATGAATGAAAGCAGATTCGAAGAAACTGTTCGAATGTCGATCGTGAATCCAACATACACAAATCAATTACAAAGATGAATTCAGTCCAATCAGAGCAACATGCATGAATATGTTGCGTACAATTCAAATAACAGCATCGCATTCAATCGTAATAGTGTGCATGAGTCCAATGCATACCGTTTTAATAACAAAAGTGAATCTAATCAAACTACCGAACTAAATGGTCTTTGTACTTCCTTTTATATTAACCTTCTTCCTACCCTTGCGACCTTTTGATAATGTGCAAAATAGAGGATTGCATCTCTTAATTAGAGGAGCAGTGGATTGGGCGAGAATATTTTCTCTTTTTTAAATTCGCTTTCAATATAAATTCTGTTGTCTGTGGTCACCGTTCTTCTTTTTCCTAAATTCTGATTGGGTGTCTATGCAATAGGCTGTTGCGATACTTTTCACTTTTCCAGGTGAAATACCATTTTCGATGTATGACGTGCAACTAGCTAATTTCGTGACAGGTATGAACGTGTCCGAATTATTCATGGCTTAAAAAATGCAAAATGACATGTGTTGGTCCTACATGTAGCATAGATGATACGAACTAACATAAATCAATATTCAAATGTCCGATTCATGGCATAAGTTTCACGACATAACATGGATGAGTCCCCATAAGCAAATACAATTCAATCTATGTCGCAAATGATCGAGATATGGAATCGGTTTTTTTTTAAACCTAGTTTTCAAATATATTTTCATTATAATCAAAATTCTGTAGACACCTAATTTTTTAGCAAAAGGTTTGTCAAAATTTGACTGAGAATATTAATTCCTTAGAAATTCAATCCAAGGATATAATTAGATTGTACTTGTTAACAGTTTTCCAAAAATATCCAATTTGTTGAAGTTGACTAGTCATTTTTCAAGATATCGCAACTTTTAATGACAATTATTCAATCATGAGGTGTCAAGAATTTTGCAATTTGACCTGGTTGATTAATTTCATTTTATATATCGAGTCAAATTTTTCGAAGCCCTAAGAGTCACGTCAAGCAGATTTTTAAGAACGAAAATTTTATAACTTTCCACTACAACCATCTCTTGGCCCAAGTTTAGAAAATCCATTTCGAGTCACGAGCTTATGAAAACTTTATGGTCATAGACTCATAGGGGCCAATGGCCCCTTAGCCGGAGACAGGTCGGGGTTTTGCAATACCCACTTATTGCTAACCAAGGCCTAGTGTGTGCCTACCCTAGCATAGGGCACAATGGCCTTCATCTAGCTCTCTAGCCCTTTAGGAGGGTTCTTCTTAACTAAGAAAATTTACATGGAGCTAATTAATAAATCTTGCTCAAAACAAATCAAATTATCTCTACAAAGTTTTAAATGACACTCCCTCTACTTAGTCAAAAATATTAATCTCCATCAGATTTTTCCTCTACATCTCTTTGTGGATTCCGACACCTAAAATAATTGGAATTTGAATTAAATCAATTTAGAGCTGGGTTTTTGTTTCCAGGTACTTGGAGTATTGTCTACTCCATCGATAATGCAATCTTCCTTTACAATGCAATACGTCCAAACTTGGTGACTTCACATAATCTCAATCTATGCATCTTCTATATTTAGTTCCTTCCAAGTATATTGATGTACTCATATTATTGAAGTCGTTCTCCATTTATTTGGTCCGTCCAAGCATCTTGATGATTTAATGTCCCTCGCTTGTTCACCAAAATCCAAAGGTTCTTTCAAGTTTTTCCACTCAATATCTTGTTCTCTATATGCAAACTAAGAATATTCTTAAATAGCATAGACATCATTGTGTTAACACTATCTGCATATAAACTTGTACATGTAGAGAATAATTTGTTTGTGTGCACACACACATATGTGTATATGTGTGTATATATATCTTCAAAATACATAAGGAGTCTTATTAATATAATTTACCTTGTTAAAATGGGCATTTTTTTTTTTTGGTCGGTTAAAATGAGCATTTGACCCCCTATTTAAATGGAAAAATCGGAAGCAAGCGAGGGAAATGATGCGCAAGGGACCTCGGGATTGGGCCACTGCACACCGTCATGGGGATATTGTACAGGGCCCTCGGCTTGGCGTTGCAAACGCTATGCGGCATTTGCTCGTTAGGAGTGCCACCACCTGGATCAAATTTTGCTTCTTTTTTTTTTTTTTCGAAAAATCACTTATTTTATTTTTATATCTGTCCGAACTTTGACCACTCAGAAAAATTACTTATTTTAACTTTTGTCCGAACTTTGACCCCTCATTTCCCTTCGGTTCGATAATTGTAAAAGTACTGGGATTATCTATTTCTGCAAATTTGATCGGAATGGTCATGGTGGAAAGTCACAACATCTTTCTCGTTGAAATTCTAATTGACCTAATTCTCAAAATATTAGTTGTGACTAAATATACCTGAATTCATGAGTTAATTTGGAAAATCACAATTTTCTTGACACCCTCAAGATTGGTTGGCAATAGTTAAAAGTTGTGATATGTGTGATCCGGCCATCCAATGTGGGCAAATTGGCGTCATTGTTCTTTTGGAGCACAACCCAGTAACACCAATCATCATAATTTCAACGATTTTTGTTTTTCAACACTCAAGGCTTCGACACATTGGAAACCAAAAATTTTCCAATGGAGCAAGTGCTATCCGAGAATAGTTTGCATGGTCAAACATGTTAGCTGGGTTCACTCCTATGTGGAGGAAGCCCAATGAGTTGCAAGCCCAAAAAGGGCTTGAGCCCATATAATAAGTTATATGGAGAAATAGTGTTTCTTACTATCTTCAGAGTGGTAGCCGTAAAAGACGTAGTAACAAGAGAAAAAGAGAAAGCAAAAAATCTGGGGGTTGGGGCAATATTTGATTTACATCAAGCTGGCGTCGGAGGTCGATTCGTGGTCCATTGAGCTGAAATTTTGTCAGCATGTTCATGGCGCAATCTTCTCGAATCTAAACGGTTTGATTTTTGTTTGAAGCTGCCTACATTAGGTTTTTCGTGTACTGATCAAAACCTGTGTTTTTGGTCAGATTTATCCTTGATCTCTTGTGAAATTCATGTGTATTGCCAAGAATTATATTCTTGAGATCTTTGCTACTATGTACCTCTAGTATTTGCTAGAGAAGAACATTGTTCACCCAATCTTGTTGATAGTGAAGATTTTCGGGTGGACTCCAGTCCCGTGGTTTTTGATCTCCTCACATCGAAGAGGTTTTCCACGTAAAAAATCGTCTTGTGTTCTTGTGCTTGGTATTTATTTTACTCTACTATATCGATTCCTATTAGGTTTACACAAGAGGATATATTATTTTATTCCGCTACGTTAATTCGATATTGTTTGAATTGTTACCGTTCTTCCATCAGAGTGGTATCAGAGCTTCTGGTTATTGCTTGATTTTTCTGCCTTGTGTTAAACAATGGAAACGAATACAAGTAGAATGGTTACACTCAATGGTTCGAATGATCATATTTGGAAAGGGAAGATGGAAGACCTTTTATATGTGAAAGATTTTTATTTGCCCGTATTTACCGAGGAGAAACTGGAGAATAAACTGATGCTAAATGGTCTATATTTCATCGTCAAGTGTGTGGTTATATCAGGCAGTGGGTGGATGATAATGTTTTGAATCATATTATTGAGGAAACACATGCACGCAGTTTATGGGATAAGCTCAAATAGTTATATGCTCGAAAGACTGGGAATAATAAGTTATTTTTGATAAAACAGATGATGGCTCTGAGATATCAAGATGGTATTCGTTTGACTGATCATTTAAATTCTTTTCAAGGAATTATAAATTAGTTGGCCGCGATGGGAATCAAGTTTGATGATGAGATACAAGCACTATGGTTGCTTGGTATTTTGCCGAACTCATGGGAGACGTTCCGAACATCTTTGTCTAATTCTGCCTCGGATGGTACGATTACCATGGATTTGGCCAAGAGTAGTATTTTGAATGAAGAGATGAGAAAGAAAATACAAGGATCGTCCTCTTCACATTCTGATGCTTTGGTTGTTGAGAAAATGGGAAGAAGTGAGTCTCGAGGTCCGAGAAATAGAGATACAAGTCGAGATAAAAGTAGAGGTAAGTATAATAAATTTGCTAATGTTGAGTGCCATTATTGTCATTAGAAGGGACATATTCAGAGGTTTTGTCGCCAGTTAAAAATGGAGAAACAAAAGGAGAAAGGTAAAGAGAAGAAAAGTGATAATGACAGTGATGACAATCGTGTTGCTGCACTTAAAAAAGACTTTCTCATTATTTTTTATGGTGATGTGGTGAATTTTGTATCTCATGAGACCAATTGGGTAATTGATAGTGGTGCATCTGTTCATACTACGTCTCGTAGGGATTTCTTTTCATCATACAGGTCAGGTGACTTCGAATTTGTGAAGATGGGAAACAATGGGCTAGCTCAAGTTGTAGGCATCGGTGATGTGTGCCTAGAAACCAGCAATGGCACAAGGTTAGTATTGAATAATGTTAAACATATATTTGATATCCACTTGAATTTGATTTCTACAGGCAAGTTGGATGATGAGGGGTATTGCAACACCTTCAGTAATGGTCAATGGAAACTCACCAAAGGTTCTCTTGTTGTGGCTAAAGGTGAAAAATATTCTTCGTTGTACATTATGCAGGCAAAGTTGTCCATAGACAAAATTAATGTAGTAGACAATGAAGATGCAGCTGAGTTATGGCATAAGAGGCTTAGTCACATCAATGAGAAGGGTTTGTCAATATTGGCCAAGAAGAAGCTCCTTTCAGGATTGAAAAGTTCGGCGCTAAAGAAGTGTGCTCACTGTTTAGCAGGAAAACAGAATAGAGTTGCATTTAAAAGCTCCCCTCCTTCAAGAAAATTAGGTATACTGGATTTAATGCATTTTGATGTTTGCGGTCCTATGAAAACAAAATCACTTGGTGGCTCTGTTTATTTTGTTACCTTCATAGATGATTTTTCAAGGAAAATTTGGATTCATACCTTGAAAACTAAAGATCAAGTGTTAGATGCTTTTAAGCAATTTCAGGCTTCAGTTGAGAGACAGACTGGAAAGAAATTGAAATGCATCAGAACTGATAACAGGGCAGAGTATATTGGACCTTTTGATGAATATTGCAGACAACAAGGTATTCGACATCAAAAGACACCTCCCAAGACGCCTCAGTTAAATGGCTTAGCTGAGAGAATGAACAGAACATTGGTTGAAAGGGTAAGATGCTTACTTTTACAGTCAAAGCTACCTAGATCCTTTTGGGTTGAGGCTTTAAGTACAGTTGTGCACGTATTAAATCTTACTACATGCATTCCTTTAGAGTTTGATGTTCCTAATAGAGTTTGGACATGCAAAGATGTTTCTTATGATTATTTGCGTATCTTTGGTTGCAAAGCATTTGTGCATATTCCCAAAGATGAGAGGTCTAAACTTGATGTGAAAACACGAGAGTGCATATTTATTAGTTATGGACAGGATATGCTTGGCTACAAATTTTATGATCCGATTGAAAAGAAAATTGTAAGAAGCAGAGACTTGTGTTTATGGAAGATCAAACAATAGAGGATATTGAGAAAGCAGAGATGATTTCAGCACCACATGTTAGTGATAATTTGGTTGATTTGGATCTAGTTCCTCTTACAAATATTCCTGCACAGGTTGATGAAAAACAGCAGGAAGTCAATGTTCCAAATAACGCACATGTTCCTCAACATGTTGAAACAAATAATAATATTCCTGAACCAGAGGCTCAATTAGATGTTCCACTGGATGTTCCAGTTCGGAGATCCGTTAGAGACTGACAACCTTCCACCAGGTATTCTGAAGATGAGTATGTATTATTGACTTATGCAGGTGAACCAGAGTGCTATGCAGAAGCAATAGAAGATGAGTACAAAAGCAATTGGTTTGATGCTATGCGAGATAAGATGCGGTCACTTTATGATAATCATACTTTTGAGTTGGTGAAGTTACCTAAAGGTAAAAGATCTTTGAAGAACAAGTGTGTATATAGATTGAAGCAAGATGAACATACTTCACAACCACGGTACAAAGCTAGATTGGTTGTTAAGGGATTCGGTCAGAGAAAGGGTATTGATTTTGAAGATATATTTTCTCCGGTAGTGAAAATGTCTTCTATCCGTGTGGTACTAGGCTTAGCAACTACCCTAGATTTGGAAATTGAACAAATGAATGTCAAAATAGCCTTCCTACATGGTGACTTGGAGGAAGAGATATACATGGAACAACTTGAGGGTTTTAAAGTGAAAGGGAAAGAGAATTATGTGTGCAAATTGAAGAAAAGTCTCTATGGCCTAAAACAAGCACCGAGGCAATGGTACAAAAAGTTTTTGTCAGTTATGACAAACCAGGGCTATAAGAAGACTTCCTCGGATAACTGTGTGTTTGTCCAAAAATTTTCTAATGATGACTTTATTATTCTCTTGCTTTATGTTGATGATATGCTGATTGTTGGTAGGAATGCTTCAAGAATTGAGTTATTGAAGAAACAATTGAGCAAGTCTTTTGCCATGAAAGACTTGGGCTCGGCGAAGTAGATTCTTGGCATTAGAATTACCCGAGACTGTTTGTAAAATTCTAAACGCAAGTGAACGTGTCGAACAAGTAATATAATGATGAAAAAGAATATCGTCCCACGGAGATCGATGATTAATAAACTAATTAAATACTAAAATAGATTAACTCTAAAATTTATCTAACAGATCAAAATATAATTGAGAATAAATTAAAAACAAAATTTGTAGACTAAATGCAGTAAATCAATCAGATAAATATGTTAGAGCATCCGATTTCACCATAACCACTAGATATGAATTTCAGATTGTTGTGGGTACAAGAACGATATCAAACATGTGATAGCGGAATTTCCTAACCTATTTACTATCCTATCTCTAGGTATAGTAAACCTACTCAATTTATTAATCCACTATATCTCTATGTGAATTAAAATAAACATGAGTGCATTAAAAACTATGAATATTCCCTGCTTACAATGAGTCTTTTGGATCACCTTATCATTGAAAGCTACACAAATAACACGATATATCTCTATCCACGTTTAATTCATGGTTATATATTATAATGAGCAATTGCATATTACCACTTCTCAGTCTCAAACATGCACATCGGATCATTCAAGTGGTGGCCAGTCACTCAAAAGCATTATGCACAATAATATATAACTCACATGAATGAAATCAATTGCAAAACATAAAAATCATGAAATTCACATCATCATGGTTAAGCTACATCGTAGCCCTAACAAAAGAAAATTAGAACATAGTAAAAGAAAAAATATAAATATAAATCAAACTCAACATCTTGAATCAAAGAACAAGAATTCTGTCACCACTTTTGTCTTCTCTTCAAAATACTTGAAAAAACTCTCGGAACAATGAAAAACGATTTAACAAAAACCTAGCTGCTCTCTCTGGCTCTCAATGTTCTCCTCTTCATAGGATCTATCCAAGATCCTTATCTCCAAGCAATTGCGCACAAAATCAGGGAGTAAATTAGAGGAGTTTTGATTTGATATCTATCTCCCACTACTGCTTGATTTAAATTCCTCAGTTTTGCCATCTTTTTCCTTATCTTCTCCATATATCATTATTCTGCATAAATAAGAAAAATTCAAATAATCAGAAGGAAATCCAAATATTTTCTCATAGATATTACATTAATTGTTGCCTAAAATAGGTAAAATAGTCCTCGAGCAAAATCAAGACATAACACACACTCAAGCTAACAATCTCCTCCATGACATCTTTCCATAATTGCTCAAATTCACAATTCAAAGAAAAACACAAATTTCATCCAAACATTGAAATTGATTTATAAGTTAAAACCAATTCTAACTATGTGATCCAAGTGTGTGTGTGTGAGTCCTCATCTTTTTCGAATTATATGCAATCCAAATAAACTCACATTGATATGCAACCTCGAAAAATTCTCAATAATTACGACCAAATCTCATAGGTTTGCTTTTCATTCATCTCTCCACTAATGTAAGCTAATTATCCAACCAAAAATCAATAGGACTTTCTCGGTTTGTAATGTAAGGCTGGGCTAAAGGTGAGATAATGGTAATTTTAAGCTCAAATCACCCATCAACACGTTGATTTCTAGGATCTAATTAGAGCCAATATCACTGTCCAATTTCACTCCTTCAAGATAATTTTTCTGCCACTATATATCATCATTCCTTCTTCTTCTTCTCCTTTTTCCTTTCTCTCTCTCTCTCTCTCTCTCTCTCTCTCTCTCTCTTTTGAATTGCTTTATGGTGGAGTTTCTCCCAAAGTCCCTCCTAATATAACATGAAAATTTCCAACCCATTGAGTATCCAAAAGGCTCACTCAATTGAAAGTTGGATAGGGAACCATAAAAGCAATATATATATTTTTTTTTCATAATACACCCCAAACAACCATAGCAATCATTTTTTTTCTTTTTCATACTCCATTCTTCCTCCCAAATTTCTATCAAGCTCAAATAATTTTTTTATCCCAAAAGAAAATCAACATGTTCATAGGGCATGGGACAATGATAAATTTGATAACGGCTAAGCTAAATATATATGGGTGCCAATGAATAATTGGGTAATAATTAAGGCTCAAATGGGTGACTAGGGATAAATAAATAGGGTTAGCTTGAAAGGCTCAATCGATCCAAAAATTGCCTAAATCATTTTCTCAGTTAGATTTAACTTAGGATTTTGCCTCAAGAGAAAATCAAACAAATTCTAAGATTTGGGTGAAATCTAAGAAAATCACATACTTCACATGAATGTTCTCTAGATTTACACACAATTAAAAAAATTAAGGACTTTTAGTGCTCAGTAGTGGATCAACATAATTAGAATTAAAATTAATTCACACATCAATTGCAAGTTTAAATAAAATTTAAATTTTCCTAAGAATCGTAAAAATTCACAACTAGGAATGTAATCATGATAAAAAAAAAAATTTAGCCAAAAATTTTGTCTCCCCCCCAAACTTGAATGAAGCAATGTCCTCAATGCGAAAAATAGAAATAAGAAGACGAAAACTCCCCTGGTTGTAGGATAAGTTAATCGAATGACCTTGATGATTAAACTCTTGAAAGATGATCCCTAAAAAATTAACTTGGATAAAACAAAGAAAAGTTAATCTTTTTTTTTTTTGAAAAACATAAACTTAACAATAAAAAAAAAACATAATTAAAATGCTTGGGTTGCCTCCCAAGAAGCGCTTGCTTTATAGTTTTCAGCCAAACTATCTCAGATGTCACTAATCTGGAGGATGAAGTTCAATGGTGGTCTTCTGCTTGTTGTAACCACCTTCAAAGTAGGGTTTCAAACGTTGACCATTAACTATTTCTTACATCTTCGGGTTCAAACGCCTCTGAGGTTGGATAGTGGGTTTATATTGTTCCTCCATCAAAATTTTGTGCATGCAAATTGAACGACTAATTCCCTTTATATCAGCTATTTTCCATCCAATTGCACCCTTATGCTCTCTTAATACTCTGAGCAGTTTCTCCTCCATCAAATTTGTTAAAGAAGAAGATATAATTACCGGGAAAGAAGAAACTCCATCTAAATAAGAATATTTCAAATGAGAAGGTAATGGTTTGAGTTCAAGAATTGGAGGCTCTTCAATTGATGGTTTAGGCTTTGTAATTTGTTGTCCCAACTCCTCAAATTTAATTGCCTTTTGCCTTGAATATGGTGGAATTGCCTCCATGAAATTTGCGTACTCCTTTATCTCCTCATTCTAAATATCTTTGTCCCTTGGTGGAATCAGACATGCTTCAAGTGGATCTTCAAAAATATTTTCCTGAAAAACCTTATTCACCAACTTGTCAACTGTTTCAACTCTAAAACAAGAATTATCATCAGATGGATATTTCATTGCTTTAAAAACATTAAATGAAACAAGATCATCTTGAACTCTAAGGATCAACTTCCCTTGTTGTACATCAATAAGAGTTCTCGCTGTTGCTAGAAAATGTCAACCTAAGATAAGTGGTACCTCAAAATCTTCCTTCATGTCAAGAACTATGAAATTTGCAGGGAAGATAAATTTGTCAACTTTTACCAAAACATCTTCCACAATACCTCTCGGATATTTAATTGATCAATCAGTCAGTTGAAGTGACACTGTGGTTGCTTTTACCTCGCCCAATCCTAATTTTTTGAAAACTGAATAAGGCATCAGATTAATACTTGCACCTAAATCACATAATGCTTTTTCAAAGTAAGAATCCCCAATAGTGCAAGAAATAGTAAAACTCCCTGGATCTTTTAATTTCGGAGGCAATTTGTTTTGTAGGATGGCTGAACACTTGTCACGCCCCGATCCTCGGGCACGCGCCCATCCCTCACCTTGGTCGATTAATAACGTGCGATATCCCAGGACTATGTATCATCGACCCTTTCAATTTTTTATGCGCATGCGGAAACAGTTATAAATCCCTAGACAATAAAACAATGGGATAGAAAAGTAGGCCATATTTTTCATATTGAAATTCACAACCACACTTTTATTTACAACATATAGGTCTCACACCTATCTACACTAAGACAGGGTTCACAAAAGGGATGGGATCTCAATCCACATCTAGGTTGTACTCAAGATCCTTCTCTGGATCATCTTCTTCTTCAAAAATCTTTCTTCTCCTCTGGCTCCTCCTCCTCAGCTCTCCCTCAGGGTCCTGAAATGTTGTCCCACAATCGGGATGAGACTATGTCTCAGCAAGTTCTACCCCCTAAGACTTGATTAGTAAGCCAATACACTATGGGTTGCCTAAACACGCACAGGTCAGATGACTTACCTTGGCCTCAGATTCCACCTGCAAATCAGTACAAATCAGAATAGGCACACAACTACTCAAAACGAATCGAACCAGTCGATTACATGTCACCGAGCACACGTGCATTCTCTAAGGCACTAGTTCACCAAAGTGATGCATCAAATCACCGAGCCCACGTGTCTCTCCCAAGATGCCTCACTTAATTCCCCGGGCCCACGTGCATTCTCTAAGGCACTAGTTCACCAAAGTGATGCATCAATTCACCGAGCCCACGTGCCCTTTTCACGATGCCTAGGGCCACGTGCATTCTCTAAGGCACTCGTTCACCAAAGTGATGCATCAAATCACCGAGCCCACGTGCCCTTTTAGATGCCACACTAATTCACCACTCCACCGTCGATACTGACAATCGGTACCCAAACATTTTCCCATCACATAATTGAAATCAACCAATTAGGAACATGTCCTAAAATTCACAATTTAAATCAATTCTATATAAATTGAAGCTCAATTAAATAAACGGACTGCACCACGACAATCAACACGAAATTTCGGTCACCGATCATCCCGGTTGAATTTCTGGAAAAATAATTAATTAAATAATTAATTTCGAAAAATAAATAAATAATTATTAACAATCCAATTTAGGCCCATAATACCTTATTGGAAGCCGAGACAAGCCCGGAAAATTACCGAGACTCGTTCAATAAATAACATGGCATGTCTACTTGCTAATGTCTATTTCTAACCACCTAACATGCATCATTAAGTCTCTAATTTAATTTATCTAAATTAATCTAACCACCTAATTGCATTTAATTAAATCTAACCAGCCCTAAGTATAATTAGCAGACTAAGAAAGCATTAGTGAGCAAAACTCACTTGGTTAAAAGCGGGAATCGAAACACCGTGACGGCGACCGAAATCGGACTTTCGACAACACCAGTGGGCTTGGACCGGGTCTTCAACTTGGGCCCAACAAATCTCAGCCCAACTGAGATTTGTTCTTGCACTGGACTGGGCTCGCTCTTGGGCTTGGGCTTGGCTGCGATTGGGCTTTCTTCGCGGGCTGAACTTGGGCTAAACTTGTTTGGGTCAAAGACTCAATTAATGGGCTGTACCTATGGACTTGGGCTTCAACTAAATTAAACCAACTTGGGCTGAGCTTGCTAGGCCACTTGGTCTTGTGGGCTAAGGTTCACTTGGGCCGAAGTTGGGCCGAATCCCAATGGGTTGAACCGCGGGTTTGGCTTGCGGGCTGCAGAGAGGAGACCAATAGCTTCTACGGCGAAAATGGGCCGACCGGAGCTCCGGCGAGCGGGTGGTTGGCAACCGGTGGCTCTCGGGGGTCTTGGGGATCTTGTGGGTGGATGGAATGGGCAAATGAAGGGCTGAAATGGGGCGAAACAGCAAGAAAAAGCGAAACAATGCTGGCGGGCAGCTTCCAGACGATCCGGCGAGCGGCGGACTCCAGCGGCCGTACGGGACGAACGGTGGCTCCGTTCGGGGCGTGGTCACACTTGTTGGAACGGTTTGGATGTCCTCTTCACGGTGATAGGTGGCTCATTCACTGGTTCATCCGGAAAGACCACTTTTAACTCGAATCTTTGACGAAAGGTCGGCTGGAGTAGAAACCGGCAGTGGCGCGGGTGGAGGCGTGCGACGGTTGTAGCTCCTTCTGCCGGTCTTCTTGTTGGCTTGAGGGTTTCGAAAATGAAGAGGAGAGGGTCTTGGATGGTAGAGAGGTGAGAGAGATGGAGAGGATAAAGATGAGGGAAGAGATAAGAGAGATGAGATAGAGTTGACGTGGGGCCTTGGCTTGATATTTTCCAATCTTGCTCTCAAGATTCATCCTAGGACAAGTAAAATCTCTTGGCCTCCATTGATCCACACCAACACCTCTCATGACTTCACTTTTGGTCCATTTGGCTAGGGGAAGGGAGAGTTACGAATTTTGCAAGAATTGTCTTCAATTGGTGGCTTGATCCACTTCAATTCCATCTCAATTGGCCTCCATAAAATCAATCGGTCATCCATCGACCATCTCGATATTTTTCCTCACCCATATATCCATCTTGCTTCCCAATTTTGCTATAAAAAATAATCACTGGCTTTTTCTGCACAGAAACGACTCGGCAACGACTTTTTTCCAAAAAGTGTCGGGTGTTAGAAAAAATCTTCTGAGATTGAGTCGACGCTCCTAAAATTTATTGTGACATGACAGAATCTTCAATTTTTGAAATCGGACTCGAATTGGCGGTTAATTTCTATTTGACGTGTTTTTAGCGTAACCTAGGCTACCGGGTAACTTTCAAATATTTTTAAGTGCAATTGACTCGTGGTCGATTTTCTTCGAGCCACTATGAACCCACTCGACTCATTGGCGACTCTCGATTGTCATGAAAATCCCGAGGATCCAATACGGACACAAGGTACCAAAACAATAAGAAAATCAGTCTAGTGTCGGTCGACATGAATTTTCTAATTTAGTGGTGTCACCCACGATTAGCCACACATCACTGTTGATCCAGTCTATCTCTGATTTCAAATCGATTTTTAACTGTGCCGTAATCACCTCTAAAGATGGACACGGTCGAGAAGCCAATTCCTAGTCGAATTCTCAAGTCTATTGCCTTAAAATTTCTTAATAATTTCCCCAGATAATCTAGTTATCTCAAGAGTGATCGGCTCTGAGAATAACCCTATAGACACGTCAATGAAATGCCCGATTCATTCAGTAGAAGACAGGGTTGAAAATTTGAGATGTCACAACACTCCTCATTTAACTTCACAGTTTCATAATCCTCCAGTTTCCTTTTGTTTGCCAAAATCTCCTTAAAATTTTTTGCATAACTAGGCATTTGCACTAAAGCATCTGCAAAAGGAATGCTAATATGCAATTTTTTAAATACATCAAGAAATTTAGAAAATTACTTATCTATTTTATGCTGTTGGAGTCGGGAGGAATGGAATTGGCGGCACATATGGCTTGGGATTATCTGGAATAAGTTTACTCTTGCTTATCTCCTTTGATTGTTTATTGATCACCTCTTCCTTGTCTCTAAAAATCTCTTCTTCTCCCACTTGTTTATCACTTTTCAGGGTAATAGCCTTTATGTTTTCAATTGGATTTTTCTCTATGTTGCTCGACAAAGAACCTTGTTGTCTCCCTGACATCATGCTTGCTAACTGACCCACTTGCATCTCCAGATTTCTGATTGAAGCCTCTTGGTTTTGAAATCTCACATCCATGCTTTTGATGAAGTCATAAGTCGTATTAGCAAGTTTGGTGACTATATCTTCCAAATTGGACTTTGTCTCTTCTGATTGTTTGAATCCTTGTGGTCTCGTCACATTCTGATTATTCCATGAAAAATTTGGATGATTGCGCCATCTCGGATTGTACGTGTTGGAGTAGGGATTATTCTGTGATTTGTTAAAATTCCCAACAAAGTTAGAATTTTCACTAGATTGTTTAAAAGTATTACCTACCTGACACGTTGTGCTAACATGTCCTCCACCGCAAAAATCACATGTCAAATTCTAAATTTTCATGGCTGAAACACTCATATTATCTAGCTTTTTGTTGAGTGCTTCAAATTGTGCAGCAATTTTAGCAAAAGCATCCACTTCATGAACTCCGCTAACTTTTCGCATTGGTAGTCTCTCAGTAGGCCATTAATAACTATTTGATGCCATCTCCTCTAACAAATTGTAGGCTTTTTCTGGTGTTTTATTATTTAGAGTTCCTCTTGTAGCTACATCAATCATAGAACGAAGATTTGTACTAGAGCCATTATAAAAAGTTTGTACCTGCATCCATACGAGTAGTCCGTGATGTGGGCATCTCCTAAGAAATTCTTTGAATCTTTCCCATGCTTCATATAATGATTCATTATCCATCTGCATAAAATTAGTAATATCGTTATGCATCTTCGCAGACTTTGTGGGTGGAAAGAACTTACCAAGAAATTTCTGAGCCATATCATTCCATGTAGTGATTGATCCTACAAGAAGAGAAGAAAGCCAACTCTTAGCTTTGTCTCTAAGAGAGAATGGAAATAATCTCAATCTAATAGCATCATCTGTAACTCCATTATATTTAATGGTGTCATAGATTTCAAGAAAAGCATCGATGTGAGCATTTGGATCATCGCTTGGTAGCCCACTGAATTGCACTGATTGTTGAAGCATTTGAATGAGTGACGGCTTGATCTCAAAGTTGTTTGCTTGAATTGTAGGTCTTCTAATACTTGATGTGGTGCCTTGAACTGTTGGTGCAGCATAATCTCTTAAAAGTCTACGTGGATTTTCATTATCACCGTCTACCATCTTTTAGCGTGATTTCTTTGTTCTCTCAGTCGCCTTTTGAATGTATGCTTGATTTCTGGATCAAGCTCAGCAAATTTCCCTTGTTGGCTACGTGTCATAAACCGATGTACACCCTGAAAAATAAAATGAAACAAAAGCTAGATTAAACTTAGAATTATCTGGTATCAATATTCATTAGTATTAAACAAACGATCCCCGGCAACGGCACCAGAGACTGAGATGCTAAGAAGTTGTTTTTGTCACAAGAGAAATATATCGAGAAGAGCCTTAGAAATTTTACAAGGATAAGGCTAAAGTGGTTAGTACTCCTCTTGCTGCCCACTTTAAATTAAATATGAAGCAAAGTCCTACGACTGATAAAGAGAAGAAAGATATGGAAAGTATTCCATATGCTTCAGCTGTAGGAAGCTTTATGTATGCAATGGTATGTACATGCCCAGACTTGGCGCACGTAGTTGGCATTGTTAGTCGCCATTTGTCAAATCCAGGCAGAGAGCACTCGAATGCAGTGAAGTGGATTATGAGGTATCTTCGGGGAACTTCAAATTTGAAACTCAGTGTCGGGATCGGGAAACTTGAGTTAGTTGGATACACAGATTCTGACTTGGCAGGAGATATTGATACTCGTAAATCTACTTCTGGTTATTTGATTTCCTTTGCAGGTGGAGTTGTGTCATGGAAGTCAAGATTGCAGAAGTGTGTTGCACTTTCTACAACCGAAGCTGAATTTATTGCAGTGACTGAAGCTAGTAAAGAGATGCTATGGATGAAGAAGTTCTTAGAAGAACTTGGGTTCAAGCAAAAGAGGTACGTGCTATTTTGTGATAATCAAAGCACAATTCATCTTGGTAAGAATTCATCTTGTCATTCTAGATCGAAACATATTGATGTTAGATATCATTGGATAAGGGATGTTCTAGATGAAAAATTGTTGGAACTTGAGAAAATTCATACGGATCATAATGGCTCTGATATGATGACGAAGACTCTACCAAGAGAGAAGCTTGAATATTGCCAATTGATAGCAGGGATGGTGAATCCCTCCACATTGTTGTGAGAGGGAGATTTGTTAGTTGGGTTCACTCCTATGTGGAAGAAGCCCAATGAGTTGCAAGCCTAAAAGGGGATTGAGCCCATATAATAAGTTATATGGATAATAGGGTTTCTTACTATCTTCAGAGTGGTAGCTGCAAAAGATGTAGTAACAAGAGAAAAAGAGAAAGCAGAAAATCTGGGGGTTTCGGCAATATTTGATTTACATCAAGCTGGCATCGGAGGTCGATTCGTGGTCCGATTGAGCTGAAATTTTGTCAGCATGTTTGTGGCGCAATCTTCTCGAATCTGAACAGTTTGATTTTCATTTGAAGCTGCCTACATCAGGTTTTTCGTGGACTGATCAAAACTTGTGTTTTTGGTCAGATTTATCCTTGATCTCTTGTGAAATTCATGTGTATTGCCAAGAATTATATTCTTGAGGTCTTTGCTACTATGTACCTCTAGTATTTGCTAGAGAAGAACATTGTTCACCCAATCTTGTTGATAGTGAAGATTTTCGGGTGAACTCCGATCTCGTGGTTTTTGATCTCCTCACATCGAGGAGGTTTTCCACGTAAAAAATCGTCTTGTGTTCGCGTGCTTGGTATTTATTTTACTCTACTATATCGATTCCTATTAGGTTTACACAAGAGGGGAGATTATTTTATTCCGCTGCGTTAATTTGATATTGTTCGAATTGTTACCGTTCTCCCATCAAAACATTGGTAAAAAAATGAGGTGCCTTCAATAATAGTTGCAAAGAGAGAAATACCCATTGAGAAAATTTTACACCCTCGTGCAAGGCAAATACAAAAGAATGCAAAAGTAACCGAAGGCCTCCATGCTTGGCGTTAATGCTTTTTCTTACCATTGTTAGCCTAATTTTTTCACTGCAACAAATCTGGAAGCATCGTCGCCTAGTCGTCTTTTGGTTGTTCACAATCTTTATGACTATCTAAAAGTATCATTCGACTAACTAGTAAAGCTAGGAACTTTTTCCCTCCGCTTTGGAAAAATTTCATAGGTGACTTAAAGGTTTTCGCTCTTCTTCTTCTTTTTCCTGGTGCTAAAAGAAAAAGAAGATGCGCTGTCTCATGTGAAGGAAGCCTTGTTAAGTGGGCGATGGGACCGACTGTACGCTCAAAATGTTCGAACTTGACTTGGATTCAACAACAATATGCATTTTTACAATTTTATTTTGATAATTATAGCATACATTGTCGGTGTTAAAAAAGATTTACACAAGTGACCTCATAGTTACATCACTAACTTAAGAAAGAGGTATTATGATCCAAAAATAAATTGTCGATAGGTTGATTTTGTAAAATATTTTATAAACTTGCAGTCTCATTTTTTTGTTCTCATTTCTTCATGATAATTAAAATTCAAGATGACTTGATTCATACAATGATTTCCAAATATGGTTTTAGGAGGGGGAGAGACCTGTGATTGTAGAGGACTTGGTCCGAGGCTCGCACGCAATTCTTTTGCCAAGAGAATTTATACAACGGCTTCCATTTATGGTTTTGGGAGGGGGGAGAGAACGATGATTTTAGAGGAGCTTATCCCAAAGTTCTCATGTGATTCTTTTCGCAAGAGAGGATAAGTTTTACTCACAATACCAGTCAACCGGAACCGGTCATTATAGACGACCTTATCTTGAGGTTCACACGTAATTCTTTTAGCTAGAGAGGGTAGGTATTGCTCACGAGTAATTCAATTATCCGGATGAATATTGTAGAGAACTTGTGAAAGGAGATTCGGGCAATGTTAAGGGAGATCAATGCAAGGTGACGGGTGAGAGTTTGATACATTACTATTGGAGAGACTAAAGCTATAGTTCTTCCTTTGTGAAATTAATTATCAAATAATTGGTTTAGGGCATTTTATAGTGAATAATGAGAAATTTCATGTTGAACATGATGGTGTATTAAAATCAGTGGATGGTGTATCGCCATGTATAAGGAAGAAACAAGTTAGAAGTAGCCCATGTCATAAAGCTGGAAACTTTTTTCCTCCACTTTGGAAAATTTTTATAGATTTGACTTAAAAGTTGTCACTCTTGTTTTGTTTTGGTACTAAGAGAAAAAGAAGATGCCTTGTCTCACGGTCCACTTTGGAAAAAATTTCATAGGCTTGACTTAAAAGCCATCACTCTTGTTTTCTTTTGGTGCTAAGAGAACTTGACTTAAAATCGCCACTCTTTTTTCTTTTGGTGTTAAGAGAAAAAGAAGATGCCTTGTCTCATGGTCTACTTTGAAAAAAAATTCATAGACTGGACTTAAAGGTTGTCACTCTTGTTTTCTTTTGATGCTAAGAGAAAAAGAAGATGCCTTGTCTCATGGCCCACTTAGGAAAAAATTTCATAGATTTTACTTAAAAGTCATCACTCTTGTTTTCTTTTGGTGCTAAGAGAAAAACAAAATGCTTTGTCTCATGGTCCACTTTGAAAAGAAATTTCATGGGCTTGACTTAAAAGTCGTCACTCTTTTTTTTCTTTTGGTGCTAAGAGAAAATGAAGACGCCTAGTCTCATGGTCCACTTTGGAAAAAATTTCATAGACTTGACTTAAAAGTCGTCACTCTTGTTTTTTTTTGATGCTAAGAGAAAAGAAGATGCCTCGTCTCATGGTCCACTTAGGAAAAAATTTCATAGACTTTACTTAAAAGTCGTCACTCTTGTTTTCTTTTGGTGGTAAGAGAAAAGGAAGATGTGTTGTCTCATGGTAAAAATTTCATAGATTTGACTTAAAAGTCGTCACTCTTGTTTTCCTTTGATGCTAAGAGAAAAGGAAGACACCTTGGCTCATGGTGAAGAAACCTTTGTTCAGTGCATGGTGGGATCGATAGTAAACTCAAAATGTTCTAACTTGACTTGGATTTGACGACACGAAATTTGAGGTTGAGAATTTATAATGAGAAGTTATTCCACGCGTAAAGTTTAATTTTTGTGGTACTTTGCTAAGCAAAGTCCTCTTAAACCTACAAATGGATCGCGAGATTTAGAACTCATTCTTTGCCCACAGGATCATCTGCGATTGAGGGATTAGGAACATGGCTAAAAGTCTTATCCACTTGCAACATTATGTTGGTCATTTCACAAATTCATTTAACGAATCCAATGTACAAAGGATGATTGGATTGTATACATTAGATAAGGTGGTCTTATGCAATATCCATCCTTTCAATGGAGGAGATTTAGCAGATTGAGATTGGATAAGTAGTAATATTTCCATTGAATTGTCAAAAGGATAGTTAAGAAGTAGTGGCACGGTTATCTATCTAAAAAAATTATTGAGTGAACTTAGTGTATAAACTAAATTGAATATGAACTATTAAAAACAGTGGACTTTGTAAGAATCTCTTCAACTTTTCTGATTTGTATTTAGTTTATCATGTATATTTTTTATTTCATAATTTCTTACTTATTAGACGCGAGTAACAGCCTCCGAGATTGGATTTTTGGTCGTGAAAAGCACCTAGGACTCGAAGTGAAGAAGATTGAAGACATAATAATTACAGTGGGGAAATGCATGCGGAAATAGACCAAATAATTGCAGCAGGTGGTTGATGCTTCGAAAGCATCTTACATTTTCTCACGAAAAAACAAGCAATTGTGGATGAGCTATTGCTAGCTCATTAATTTTATAAATTGGTTGAAACAGTACATCCATTTAGGAAATATCGATACGCGTCACCCTATGCAAGTCTGATTTATCCCGTTGCCCGTTACATTTATATGATTGAGAATGGAGAATTTAAATATAAACGGTAGTAAAAACTACACATTGTCAACAATGTTTTTTTTGGTCGGAAGAGGCAATATTATATATCAACGTGAAGAACCAGTGCAGCCCATTGCGTGGGCTTCAGCATACAAAAGATCAGGAAGGAAGCCAGGTGGGGACGTTGCCCAGTTTGGAATTAAAGTGCCATTACAATGGGCCTTGGCAGCCCAATCGGCCACAAAATTTGGCTCTCTGCTACAGTGACGCACAGTTAGGTTAAGGCAAAGAGATACCTTGGCCACCGCTTCTGCAATGAGGGAGCGCACCTCCCATGGAGTCGCGATCGGATCGTGAAGAGCAGTCACCAACACCAAACAGTCTGATTCGATGAGAAGCTGAGCTTGATGCATCCCCTCTCGTAACAGATGATCCAGGGTTAGGATGAGCGCTTGGATCTCGGTTTGTAGAGTTGATGTCGCTAGAAAATCACAAGTAAAACCATATAAAAGAGAGCCAGAATGATCTCGATGAATGCTGGCCATCGCCCCTTTTACACTATCGGGATAATAGGCCCCATCAATATTAATTTTAACGACGCCAGGTTCTGGTGGCCGCCATAGTGGACGAGAATATGGAGCAGATCGGGGCGAGCGCCATTGTCAACAATGTTGATTCACATAATTCAGCAGAAGACATTATGGATGCTTAACAATTTAGCTGCACTAATTTCTATGTGAGTCCACGGTACTTCAATTATTTGGAATTTAATCTCCAAAAGATTTGAGTTATGTGATAAAGCAAATATAAACTACTTATACACCACATACAAATACAACTTTAATGAGATTTACAGAAATTTTTTATTATATCATATATTTTTAATATGCCTGAAGCCTAAAATTTTCACAAGGCTTGAACACAATTTGTTTGCTTGATCATGTGCAATATGTGAATACATATTGCTTCCTTTTTAAAGACTGCAAATCCCTCACAAACACTAATATTTTAAAGACAAATCCTACAACAAAGAGTCCAGATACTATAACACATGAGGAAGATGTTGAAATGATTTTTAAGAAACTCGATATGATGGTAAATATTTTATACCATTACAAGAATTTAGTGTGATTTTAAGTTCAATATGTAATTTCTATGTTTTGATTTTTCAATACATATCTAGATAATTGTAAATGGTGCAATGAAATGTCTATTATTAAAAGGTTTAACATAGTGAATTTCGGATCAAAATAGAGTGGGAAATGAATCATGGAATTCAGAAACGATCATGGAAATTCCGAACTCATGCTACTTCACACGAACACCTTAGTATTCACACATGCATGGCTTTGGGACCCAGCAAATAAATCGCAAGAGTGGCAAACATGGAATTTACTTCTAATCAAACGAAAACATGAACAAGAAAAGGGAAGGAATCGGTAGGCTTTACCGTGATGAGCGGACAACAGACTGATTGTGATGTGTTAAGAATTTTGTCATTTGACTCAATTGATTAATTTCATTTTTAAATATCGAATCAAAATTTTTCTAAATCCTCAAGAATCACATCAATTGGATTTTTAATGAAGAAAATATCTTAACACTCCACTATAACCGTCTATGATTCTTGGAAATCCAATTTGAGTCACAAGCTTTCTGTGAATGTGAATATCAGGACAATTGGACAACAGATGAAAACTCCATGCACAGTCATAAGGGCTAGTGGCCCCTCTGCTAGAGGCCGGTCGTCACTTCATTGCACTCACTCTTTGCTAACAAAAACCTAGGTTTTGCCTACCCTGCACAAGGCACAAGTGGCCTCAACTAGGCGTTCTAGTCTTTTACAAGGGTTCTTCTTAACTAAAAACGTTTACATGCAGCCAATTAGATAATTTTTCCCAAAACAGATCAAAATTGCCCCAAGAACTTGCATGACACTTACTCTATTTAATAAAAAATATCAAACCCCATATAACTTTTCCACAACGTTTAGCGTGGAATTTTGAGGCCTTAAATAATTGGCTTAAAAGTACAAATTGGAATTTGAATTAAATTGATTTAGAACTAAGTCTTCGTTTCTATTAAATTATGTTTCAAGATTTAATTCAATTTCAAGAAGTCCACTTCCGATATGGAATAGGACGTACTCCAATTATCTAGCGAAGGGGGCACATGTATTTGAGATCTCCAGTTTCTTTAGTCGGAGAATATTTGTTTTTTATTGTTGGAGATATTTATCCAAGCTTGACCAAGAGAGTGGCTTCTGGCAAAAGTGAAAGGCTTTCTTTTTTTCCGTACAAAAGAAAAATGTGTGGGGCCAAGTAAAATTCAGAGAAGGAAACAAAAAGCAAGGGTCTTGGGCTTTTTATTTTTTCTTGCCTGAAGTAGCCGTATGGAGAAAAGAGCCGCCCCGTGACTCCCGTAAAGGACGAGCAGCGAATATCAAAAGGGCACGCTCGGTGACGCCCAATTTGATCGCGCGGAGGAGTTCTAAACACGGTCATGCTATGAGTTTTACACCAGATTGAATTATTTATAAACATTTTGGGGATGAATGGAAATCTTAAATGTGGAAAATAGGTTATTTGATGTTAACTTTTCCTATAAACATAGGTATCAACACTCAGATTAAGCCGCAAAATTATTTGGTGTCCTTCATCGTTTTTCATTTATATTTTTGATGATTTCACATTGATTTAATTGTAAAGTCTTGGTTAGTTTTTGTGTTAAATTTTATAGTAGTTTTTAGGTACTGGAGTACTGTCTACCTCGCAATAACATAAAGAACATTTTGTAACCTTCAAATTCCTTCTGATTTAATCTGTTCACCTTCTATGCTCACATCATTCCAAAGCATATTGATGGCGCTCATATTATTTAAATTGTTCTACTTCGATTGGGTCCGTCCAAGCACCTCAATGATCCTATGTCCCTTGGTTGTTCAAAAAGATCCAAAGGTTCTTCCAAGTCTTGCACTTTCCATCTAGTATCTTATTCTCTATATGTAAGCTCCGTTCATTTTGTAAAAAATTATGGCGTTTCTGAAAAGTATTTTCCAAAAAGTCATTTTTCAATAAAATGTAATTATTTTTCAGTATTCGGGTGAAACCTATAAATGAAGTGGAAAATATTTTCTGCTATTCAATAAGAAAAATCTTTTCCTCTATATACACTTTTTTCATTTTATTTTATTCTATTTTTAAATAATTTTTTCATAATTTTTTATGTTTTTAAAAAATATATATTTAATTATTTTTATTTTAAAAAAATTAATTATTAAATTATTTTTCATCTTTCTTTTTCTTTTCTTTGTTTTCCTCCTCTTCTTCTTGGCTGGTTGCCGGCCACAATGACGGCCAACGACCAACTCGTTCTTAGCCCATAAGATAATCTACTGCGATCGAGGGATGAGGAACATGGCCAAAAATCTGATTCGCTTGCAACGTTATGACCATCCCTCTCATTAGATGAGGTGGGACTTATGTAATATCTTATAATTAAGACCATTTCCTGCAATCTTGGAGTTGTATCCAATCACACTATCATGAAATTGAAACTAGCTGCCACAATTTTGGAGTTGTGAATTCTAGTTCATCTTGCATGTCGAGCTGTCCATTGGGCCGATTAAAATGAAGAACTTCATAGTGGAGCCCTGTTTTGCTCAACAGAAACAAGTTTGGTTTAATTTGGATGCATTTTGCCTAAACATAAATGTGTCTATTGTTTGAATGCAAAATGCAATAAAAGATGCGATAGTAGGTCTAATATCATCAAATGTTTTTGTTTAAGGATCCAATCGCACCGCTATTGACAAACTTGATTCGTAATTTTCTCATGAAATGAATGAAAAGTTTTCAAGCAAATATTTACGTGTCGACACAAGGTTAGAGGTACAAATTTTGAAAAACCAACTCTTTGACATTTGGTGATGACCGTTGTGATTATTTGACTATTAGAAAGTATTGTTTTCGTATGTATTATATGTCGGTTGTGTGACATCCCAAATTTTCAACTCTGTTTTCTTATGAATGAATCGAGCATTTCATTGACGTGTCTATAGGGTTATTCTCAAAGCCGATCACTCTCGAGATAATTAGACTATCTGGGGAAACCATTAAGGAATTTTAAGGCAATAGACTTGAGAATTCGACCAGGAATCGGCTTCTCGACCGTATCCATCTTTAGAGGCCATTACGGCACAGTTAAAAATCAATTTGAAATCAGAGATAGACTGGATCGATAGAGATGTGTGGCTAATCGTGGGTGACATCACTAAATTAGAAAATTCATGTCGACCGGCACTAGACTGATTTTCTTATTGTTTTGGTACCCTATGTCCGTATTTGAATCCTCGAGATTTTCACGACAACCGAGAGTCGCCAATGAGTCGAGTGGGTTCATAGTGGTTTGAGGAAAATCGACCACGGGTCATTTGCACTAAAAATATTTGAAAGTTACCCGGTAGCTTAGGTTACGCTAAAAACGCGTCAAATAGAAATTAACCGCCAATTCAAGTCCGATTTCAGAAATTGGAGTTTCTGTTATGTCACAATAAATTCTAGGAGTGTCAACTTAGTCTTAGAAGATTTTTCAGAGATTCCGAGATTTTGCGGAAAATCGTTGCGGACGTCGCAGAAAATTGACGGAAATTCATACGGGCCGAATTTAAGTGAGTTTTGACTTCCAAGCCGAGCTTTTGGATATTGAGGATTTATAGAAAATTGTTCGGGATTTTTCTGGGTCGAAATCGGACCTTAATTTGGGAAATTGAGTAAGAAAATTTAATTTTTTTGGGCGAATTTCGAAATTGGAAAAGGAGCAGAAATTGGGGCTTCAAATTGGATAATTGAGATGAATATTGGTGCAAGAAAGTATTGGGAACATTAGATATTTGTGTGGGCTCTAAGGGGACCAAGCTTTAATTGAAGATGGATATTTTTGTTGACTCTAGTTTTCTCTCCCCTCAATCTTCGATCGCACGCTTCATTGGCTTCTCTTTCGCGCGAGCACCACCCCTCCTTCGGACATTCACGGCCGCACAAACACCACAGCTAAAGAAGACAAGAAACTCACGCCCATCTCCATCGAATTCCTCCATTTCCTTTCCCCAGCTACCTGTCCTAGTCAGCGGCCACCGATTCCTCTCAACTTTAGTCTTCATCCTTGCAGCCACCAAGTCCTGTGTCGTCTCCAGGTTCGGTCAACACTTCAACGCCACCAACGGTTGTCTCATCCACCGAAGACTCATGCCCGCAGAAGCCCACCGAAGCTGACGCAGCACTGCTTGAAGCAACGAAGCAGCTCGCCTCCTCTCTGCTGGGTTTCCCTCCTGCCAGCACATCAGTCAACCTCGTTTCTTCTCAGGTGGCTTGTTGACCACAACAGCCCACGCCAATGCATGGATCAGTCGCCAGCAATGCCATCCACCGAAGAAGAAGTCTCCACGCATCCCAGTCCACGTTGCAGCTCCTCGGTTAGATTGTTGACCAAAGATCTTCAGCTCCTTGGACGCCAGCGACGCTTGCTCCTCCACGCGTCCGAGACACCACCAACGAAGCCGCTTCTCTCCTCTGCTGTGCCAATCCCACATCGAGCAGCCTTCCTTTATCTGTTACGTCGTTGGGCTGTGCGGCTCAACGTGGAGCCCATAATTTTCATGAACATCAGACAATCGGCCTGTCGGTCCACTTGTTTCTCTCACCTGGCCCAGCTTCACCAATTCCTCGGCCCAGAAGTCTTCAAGAGTCCAGTAGCCCAAGTCAGCCCAACAGCCTCTTTGCAAGCTCAGTTTTTTAGGCCCGTGCAGTTAAACCCGTTCGGCCCATTCAAGGCCTGTTCAGCCCAGCGAAGCCCAGCCCGTTTCAAGAAAAAATCTCAATTGGGCTGATATTTGTTGGGCCCAAGTTTAAGGCCCGGTCCAAGCTCGTCGGTGTCGTCGAAAGTCTGATTTCGGCTGTCGTCGCGTCGCCATCGCAGTGATTCGGTCTCCGCTTTTACCAAGTGAGTTTTACTCACTAATGCTTTCTTAGTTTGCTAATTATACTTAGGGTTTGTTAGATTTAATTAAACGCAATTAGGTGGTAAGATTTAGGGGTGAGTGCGGTTCCCGGGTTACCCGGGACCGGAACCAAACCGGAGGAGGGTCCGGTTCGGTTCCCGATTCCAAGGGGACCAGTTCCAGTTCCCGGTTCCTTTTTTTCTCGGGAACCGGTTTGAACCGGTATTGAACCGGAACAAGTTAGGGCTCCTAAAGAAGAACACAATTTACAAAATCGATTCAATTCAGAGTCTTCAGACCTCACACACACACGGTCACACCGCTCTGAGTCTCGCTACCGACGCCATCGGATGCCGTCGGACGCCAATCGCCGACGCCGCTCGCCTGAACCCTCGCCGCTCAACACCAGTCGCTGCCCAAATCTCTGAGTCTCTCCCCCCGAGTCTCGATGCCCTTGGCCGAGCCTCCCTCGAAGCTACTCCCCCCGAGTCCTGACACCCAAATCTTGGTTTCGCTTCCCCCCCGCGACTGCATCCTCCACGTCTTCAAGGTCGCGCTTCAAGGCCTCCGCCGCCGACATTCCCGACTTCCTCTCCGCCAACTGGTACTGTTTCCGTAGGAATCCTTCACCGAAGGGAAGGTTAGTTTATTTATTTTGAAGCTGCGGGGAGTATGGAGAAAATGATCTCACTAGTTTATTTCACTTTGCAGACTTTATTCATCGAATTCAGGCGACTAATATCTATTGCCGCCATTGATGTTCGCTGCCTTAAACTTTAAGTAGTGGCCTCTCTGTTTTGCTTCGTTTCCCTACCGGGAAGACCAAAGTGCTCGGATCTCGCTTGAGTTACTTCTACTGGATTTGATTTCATCCTGTTAACCTAGTAACTTCATCATCCCCAGTTCTGCGTCGTTCGAAATACAAGACCGAGTTGCGTTCATACCACTCATGCATAAATAACGAGAATCTAAAGTGTTTCCCGATGATATGTGACGACATTGTTGTGCCAGTGACAGTTTTAGATGAAAAATTACTTGGAAATTCGTGACCAGATTCAATGCTCTCGATGCACACAAACTATTTGTTAAAATAACTCTAAGACACTATTACGAAATAGGTTATGTTTTTTGCGCAATCTAAGGGCGTTTTGGTGTAGATTAATCATTTTAGTAACGCAAAGCTTTGATTGCATTTACATTTCATTGCTATCACAATTGAATCTGCACACATTTCTATTGCTTTTTTTACTTTGTGTTTACTGTTTAGCCGTGTTCCCGTGACTGTCAACGGAGATCACCTGCAAAAAAAACGTTCGAGATGATGGTGATAAATCTATGGTTGAGTGTTAACATCTCTACACTCGATTGCAGCAGTTTCTTTATTGCGTCTTGCGCTATTTGTTTGCTTCAGTTGTGTTGTTACCGTGTACGGGAGTTTTGAGTGGATGTCGTTTGAGATGGTGGCTGACGGATAGAAGTCAGCAAGCGGATTAAGATAGCGTGATGATATTCTATATTCTCAGTATAAGGTGGGTTTGTTATAATGAACCCATGCACTTTAGTGACCCGAACCTTTAGGATGTGTGTCGAATACACAAGTTTGTGATATGTTCCATTGAAAAAAAATGAAAAAAAAAATGAAAAAGAACCTATTGGAACCTGGAACCGACCTTAGAACCTGTGACAGGGTAGGTTCCAGGTTCCAAAAATTGAGGAACCTGTATCCGAGGGTAGGTTCCAAGTTCCTGACCTGGAACCGCTCACCCCTAGTTAGATTAGTTTAGATCAATTAAATTAGAGACTTAATGATGCATGTTAGGTGGTTAGAAATAGACATTAGCAAGTAGGCATGCCATGTTATTTATTGAACGAGCCTCGGTAATTTTTCTGGCTCGTCTCGGCCTCCAATTAGGCATCATGGGCATAAATTGGATTTTTAATAATTATTTATTTAATTTTCGAAATTAATTATTTAATTAATTATTTTTCCGAAAATTCAACCGGGATGGCCGGAGACCGGAATTTTGTGCTAATTGTCGTGGTGCGGTCTGTTTATTTATTTGAGCTTTATTTGGTGCTAAAGTAATTTATGAGTGATTTTAAGATTCATTCATGAATTGAATCTTGAAAGGGTCGGGTGGGATCGTAAAGCCACTAAATCTAAGAAAATTGCTTGGTGAGGAATGAATGACCTAGAAATGGTCCAACTGACATGTAATCGACTAGGTCGATTTAATCGATGCTTCGATCGGTGATGTGATTGTTTGAGTACCTATTGAACTGTACTAATATGCAGATGGAATCTGAGGCCAAGATAAGTCCTCTGACTCGTGCTGTGCTTAGGCAACCGAGTAGTGTATTGGTTTACTAATCAAGTCTTAGGGGGTAGAACTTGCTGAGACGTAGTCTCATCCCGGTTGTGGGACAACATTTCAGGACCCTAAGGAAGAGCCGAGGAGGAGGAATATGAGAAGGAGAACACTAATGTGAAACCTAAGGAAGAGAAAGATTTTTGAAGAAGAAGATGATCCAAAGAGGGATCTTGAGTACAACCCAGAGGGGATTGAGATCCCATCCCTTTTGTGAACCCTGTCTTAGTATAGATAGATGTGAGACTAGTATGCTGTGAATAGTATTGTAAATATACTGGGAATTGTGCTGTTAATAAAAGTGCGGTTGTGAATTTCAATGTGAAAATATGGCCTGCTTTTCTATCCCATTGTTTTATTGTCTGGGGATTTTATAACTGCTTCCGCATGCATATGAAAATGAAAGGGTCGGCGATACATAGTCTTAGGATATCGCATTCTAAAATCAACCAAGAAGAAGAATGGGTGCGTTCCCGAGGATCGGGGCTTGACAAGTTGAGTAGTCATGTGTTAAATTATTACTTTGTAAAGATGAAACCACTCGAAGGTTGGGGATACCATTTCAAGAAAGCAAACAAAATTTTTCTGATTAGTGAGCCTATTACCAGATCTCAAGAGTCCACCATCCCAAATTGTTTCTCCACTACTTTTGTCGGCCTCAAAGAAGATTGTGTCACTCAGAGAATCGGAATACCTTGGTGGTGAAGATAAGTCCATGTGTTCACACCTATTAATATATGTTGATCCATACTTAAGCACCATGTTTTCCAAAAATCTACTATTGTTAATAGATCTAACATTATTTTTTGCCGGTACACTTGATTGCGTGTGTAATTAAATATCTCTTAAGCGGTCATGTGGTAAATTATTATATAGCAAGGAAAAAACTACTTGTCGGTGGTTAGGGATGAAATTTCGAGGAAGCTAGCCAAGTTGTTTTTATCAGTGAGTCCATGACCTAGATCACGAGAATCCACCAACCTAAAGTTGTTTGTCAATTTGTGGAATAATCGAGCCCACTAGGTCCAGTGCTCTTCTATATTGTTCACTACTTCTGTTAGCCACAAAGAAGCTTTTGTCAATCAGACAGCGTGAGTGACGGGGTGGTATGCGGTCTTCAATGAAAAAGTCCATCTGTTCACACCTTTAGATGTCTTGGCCCATCCTTAAGTCCCATCATTTACCAAAGCACACAAGCAAGTCGTGCATCTTTGTCCTCTTTGTATAAGAATAGACAAACAAGAAGATGAAATGGTGAACAAGCTACCTAAAAACACCATATCAAAGCTAATAGTCGTTGATTGTCGAACTCCATCATCCAATGGCTTCTTCATCGAAACCCAAGAGGATTTACGACGTCTTCTTGGTGCTAAAGTAATTTATGAGTGATTTTAAGATTCATTCCTAAATTGAATCTTGAAAGGGTCGGGTGGGACCGTAAAGCCACTAAATCTAAGAAAATTGCTTGGTGAGGAATGAATGATCTAGAAATGGTCCAACTGACATGTAATCGACTAGGTCGATTTAATCGATGCTTCGATCGGTGATGTGATTGTTTGAGTACCTATTGAACTGTACTAATATGCGAGATGGAATCGAGGCCAAGGTAAGTCCTCGACTCGTGCTGTGCTTAGGCAACCGAGTAGTGTATTGGTTTACTAATAGAGTCTTAGGGGGTATAACTTGCTGAGACATAGTCTCATCCCGATTGTGGGATAACATTTCAAGACCTTGAGGAAGAGCCGAGGAGAAGAAATTTGAGAAGGAGAACACTGATGTGAAACCTAAGGAGGAGAAAGATTTTTGAAGAAGAAGATGATCCAGAAAGGGATCTTGAGTACAACCCGGATGGGATTGAGGTCCCATCCCTTTTGTGAACCCTATCTTAGTATAGGTAGGTGTGAGACTAGTATGTTGTGAATAGTATTGTAAATATACTGGGAGTTGTGCTGTTAATAAAAGTGTGGTTGTGAATTTCAATGTGAAAAATATGGCCTGCTTTTTTATCTCATTGTTTTATTATCTGGGAATTTTATAACTGCTTCCGCATGCATATGAAAATGAAGGGGTCGGCGATACATAGTCTTGGGATATCGCATTCTAAAATCGACCAAGAAAAGGATGGGTGTGCCCCAAGGATCGGGGCGTGACATCCCGTTTAAGTGGTATCAGAGCGAAGTTCAAGAATCGAGTGATAAGGAGCGTTGACCATGGGATAGTCGTTAGGAAAGGCCTTTAAATTCATGCTGGTGCATGTCTGTGATAGCTGAGTTCTAAAATTGTTTGACGTTTGGATCGCTCTGTTTCTAATTCGGTGTTGAATTGGAAGCAGGTGTTAGTTGTTTAAAGCTACACTATGAGCAATCAAGAGCCAAGGACTCCTACCTAGAGGACTAGTAGGGCTGTGACTCGGGGAAGAGCGCCGACTAGAGTCGGTACCTGAGGAAGCTGTGGTCGAGCACCAGCACAGGCTAGCGTGAGTAGAGCGGCATCCACTGTAGGGGTAGCATCCCCTGGTGATCCTAAAATGGAAGGGATCATGTAGGCGCTAGAGACCTTGAGAGATGTAGTAACACAACAGGCCTTGAATCAAGCAGCTGATGCACCTGCCGCCGCACCTGTTGTCGCCCTACGCGTAAGCTCAACCCGAGAATGTTAGGGCACAAAGGGAAAGACCAATCCACCAGCTAGTGGAGCAGCCGGTTCACCGAATTTAAATCCACCGAAATTTATGGGTACTAGAGACCCTGAGGCTGCCTCGCAGTGGATACAGAATTTAGACAAGGCATTTGCACTCCTGAGGTGCACCAAAACAGAAAAGGTAACCCTGGCCGTTTATCAGTTGCAGGACAATGCCAACATTTGGTGGAGGGCTGCCAAGGATACAATGTTCCCGGAAGGTGTAGTCCAGACATGGGACATCTTCCTAAGAGCTTTCAACGATCAATATTTTTCGGGTATGGCCCGAGAACAAAAGATGGAGGAGTTCCAACGCCTTCGTGAAGGATCAATGTCGGTCGACCAATATGGGGTCAAGTTCACGGAGCTTTCACAGTTTGCTCCTAGGTTAGTAGAAGACCCTGAAGAGAAAGCTACAAGATTCATAAATGGTCTTTGTTCTGAGTTTAAGCAACCCTTATTGCCATTGGATTTGACGACCTATCGAGAGGTCTATCGTCGAGCTCAGATGATAGAGCGAGGATTGAATGAGCAAGCTACCTCGTCGGGGTCGAGATTTGGTGTTAACCGGGAAGCGATCAGGCAAGGAAAGAGGCCAATGTCAGGGAACAGATTCTAAGGTCCGCATAGCAAGAAGGGTGGATTTGGTAGGTCGATGGCTGATAGAATGGGACCATGTTGCTCCTATGGGAGACGACATGGGTCAGCACCGTGTCCAGCTAGGATGGGTGTGTGTTATGAATATGGCCAACAAGGCCACATAGCTAGACATTGTCCCAGGAAGCCAAGGGGACAACCGCAGCTACCACCGCCACCGCCACGAGGACAGATTGGAGGGTATGCCCCTCAGAACATGCCACAGGGAGGACAGTTGAGGCCTCTAGCTCAGAGTACCGTGTATGCAATTATATAAGGTCAAGCAGAAGCTACATCTGACGTGATCACAGGTATGGTTTCGCTCAACGATCAGCCTGCTTATGCTTTGTTTGATCCGGGAGCAACCCACTTATTTATTGTCGAGCAGTATGTTAAGTTGATAGGAGTCAGCCCTATATTATTGGAGTCGGCAATGTGCATATCTACACCCTTGAAAGATAAAGTTATTGCTACTTTGGGTTGTTCGGGGTGCAAGTTAGTGATTGGTGAGCGAGTGGGGAAGATAGATCTTTTAGTCCTAGCCATGTATGACTTTGATTTAATAATTGGCATGGACTGGCTCACCAATCAACGAGCTAAAATGGACTGCTATCGTAAGACGATTCAGTTTGACCCGTTAGAGGGTAAGAGCTTCGAGTTTGTCGGGAATCGAGGAGGACCTCGATTGTCCTGATCTCATCGCAAGAGACAACTCGTTTGTTAGAAGATGGTTGCCGAGGATACCCGGCGACTGTCGTGGAGACGACAGTTGAGGAACTGAAAATGGAAGACATTTCAGTGGTGCAAGAATTCCTAGATCTTTCCAAAAGAATTGCCAGGATTACCGCCAGAAAGGGAGATTGAGTTTGTAATTGAGTTAGCACCAGGGACAAAACCAATCTCAAAGGCACCTTATAGGATGGCGTTATCAGAGTTGAAAGAACTAAAGGTGCAGATGCAAGAGTTACTGGATAAAGGATTTATTCGTCCAAGTGCATCACCTTGGGGAGCACCAGTTCTATTCGTTAAGAAGAAAGATGGTTCGTTGCATCTATGCATCGACTATCGACAACTCAACCAGGTAACCATTAAGAACAAGTATCCCCTCCTAAGGATCGATGATCTGTTCGATCAGTTGCAATGAGCTTCAATATTTTCGAAGATTGACTTAAGGACAAGATATCATTAGCTGAGAATTAAGAAGGAGGACATTCCTAAGTCAGCATTTCGTACTCAGTATGGTCATTACGAGTTCACAGTGATGCCATTCGGGTTGACGAATGCTCCAGCTGCTTTCATGGATATGATGAACCGGATATTCAAGGAATATTTAGATCAGTTTGTGATCATGTTCATTGATGATATCTTGATCTATTTGAGAAGTGATGAAGAGCATGAGAATCACCTGAGATTAGTGCTCCAGACTTTAAGGACGCATCAGTTGTATGTTAAGTTTAGCAAATGCGAGTTTTGGTTGACTCGTGTTGCGTTCTTAGGTCATGTGATTTCCGGAGAAGGAATCTCCGTTGACCCGAGCAAGATAGAAGCCGTGATTAATTGGCAGAGACCGACATCAGTGACAGAAATCAGAAATTTTCTGGGATTGGCAGGATATTACAAATGGTTTGTGAAAGGTTTCTCAGCGTTAGCATCGCCTCTAACTAAGCTCACGAAGAAAGAAGAGAAATTTGTATGGTCAGACAAGTGCGAGCGTAGTTTTCAAGAGCTGAAGGAAAAGCTGACTACCGCACCTGTGCTGACAATTCCATCTGGTCCTGGAGGATTCAAGATCTACAATGATGCGTCATTTAGAGGGCTGGGTTGCATGCTGATGCAACATGGTAGGGTTGTTGCGTACGCTTCTTGTTAGTTGAGAACCCATGAGCGAACTACCTAACGCATGACTTAGAGCTCGCACCTATTATCTTTGCCTTGAAGATTTGGACATTATTTGTGTGGTGAAAAATTTCAGATTTTCACGAACCATCAGAGTCTCAAGTACCTGTTCTCTCAGAAGGAGTTGAACATGAGACAACGTAGATGGATGTAATTATTGAAAGACTACGACTGTGATATCCTATATCACATGGGAAAGGCGAACAAGGTCGCCGATGCTTTGAGTCGAAAGTCTTCAGTGGCACAGATCTTGATTAAGGAATGGAACTTAATCGAGAGAGCTCGGGATTCGAAATTCAAATTTGGGGTAAGCCACCTTTCAAGTTTTATGGCAACCCTCAAAATTGAACATGATATCCAGGTCAAAATTAAACAACTCCAACCGACAGATCCGGACGTATAGAAAATTCTTCAGAAGGACACTGGAAAAGAAAGGCTGATTTTCAGATTTCTGATGACGGAATTTTAAGGTTCCAAGGACGTTTGGTTGTACCTAACGATGTAGAGCTTAGAGAAGAGATTTTATCTGAAGCACATCGTAACAGTTACAGCGTTCATCCTAGAAGCACTAAAATGTATTAGAATCTACGTCAACACTATTGGTGGTCAGGTATGAAGGCGGATGTCGCCAAACATGTCGCCAAGTGTTTGACATGTCAGCAAGTAAAAGCTCAGCATTGTAAGCCGGGAGGACTTCTGCAACCTCTTGCAATCCCAAAGTGGAAATGGGAGCATATCACGATGGACTTCGTGAATGGACTACCAAGGAGTTAGAGAGGGAATGATTCGATCTGGGTAGTAGTCGACAGACTGACAAAGTCTGCTCACTTCATTGCAATTCGAAAGGACCTCGGTCTTGATAGGCACGCAGACCTGTACATGCGTCAAGTGGTTCGAATGCATGGAGTGCCGGTTATGATAACCTCAGATAGAGACCCGAGGTTTACTGTTGCTTTTTGGAAGAGCTTGCAAAGTGCTCTTGGTACAAAAGCTTCAGTACAGTATGGCTTATCATCCTCAGACGGATGGCTAGTCTGAGAGGACAATTCAGACCCTCGAAGACATGCTGAGAGCTTGTGTAATAGATTTCAAAGGAAGTTGGGAAGATCAGTTGTATCTGGTAGAATTTGCCTACAACAACAAGTACCAGCAGAGCATCCAGATGGCTCCATTTGAAGGGTTGTATGGCAGAGCATGCAGAACACCAGTGTGTTGGGATGAAGTCGGGGAAAGGAAGATCACAGGCCCAGAGTTGGTTCAGCAGTCAGTGGATGCCATGACAGTGATCAGAAACAGATTAAAGACCGCGCAGAGCAGACAGAAGAGTTACGCAGATAAGTGCTGGAGATCTTTGGAATTCCAAGTTGGTGATCACGTTTTCCTAAAGGTGTCACCAATGAGAGGAACTTTGCGCTTCGGAAAGAAAGGCAAACTGAGTCTGAGATACGTAGGTCCATTTGAAATTCTTGAGAGAATCGGGACCTTAGCGTATCATCTTGTGTTGCCGCCAAGGTTGGCACAAGTGCATGATGTCTTTCACATGTCGATGTTGAGGAAGTACGAGCCTAACCCGACACATGTGCTCAATTTTGAAGAATTGGACGTGGATGATCGTGTGTCATATGTGGGAAGACCGGTCCAGATTGTAGACAGAAAGGAACAAGTGCTCCGTACAAAAACCATTTCGTTGGTCAAAGTGGTCTGGCAACACCACGGTCTTGAAGGAGCAACTTGGGAGACTGAAGAGTCGATGAGAGAATTGTACCCCCACCTTTTTGCTTAAGTTTGTAAGGTTTAAATTTCGAGGACGAAATTTTTATAAGAGTGGAAGAGTTGTGACATCCCAAATTTTCAACTATGTTTTCTTATGAATGAATCGGGCATTTCATTGACGTGTCCATCTTTAGAGGCCATTACAATAGACTTGAGAATTCGACTAGAATAAAAATCGATTTCGAAATCGAGATAGACTAGATTGACAGAGATGTGTGGCTAATCGTGGGTGACACCACTAAATTAGAAAATTCATGTCGACCGGCACTAGACTGATTTTCTTATTGTTTTGGTACCCTGTGTCCGTATTTGAATCCTCGAGATTTTCACGACAACTGAGAGTCGCCAATGAGTTGAGTGGGTTCATAGTGGTTCGAAGAAAATCAACCACGGGTCATTTGCACTAAAAATATCTTAAAGTTACCCGGTAGCTTAGGTTACGCTAAAAACGCGTCAAATAGAAATTAACCGCCAATTCAAGTCCGATTTCAGAAATTGGAGTTTCTGTTATGTCACAATAAATTCTAGGAGTGTCGACTCAGTCTTAGAAGATTTTTCAGAGATTCTGAGATTTTTGCGGAAAATCGTTGCAGATGTCGCGGAAAATTGATGGAAATTCATACAGGCCGAATTTAAGCAAGTTTTGACTTCCAAGCCGAGCTTTTGGATATTGAGGATTTATAGAAAATTGTTAGGGATTTTTCTGGGTCAAAATCGGACCTCAATTTGGGAAATTGAGTAAGAAAATTTAATTTTTTTGGGCGAATTTCGAAATTGGAAAAGGAGCAGAAATTGGGGATTCAAATTGGATAATTGAGATGAATATTGGTGCAAGAAAGTATTGGGAACATTAGATATGTGTGTGGGCTCTAAGGGGACCAAGCTTTAATTGAAGATGGATATTTTTGTTGACTCTAGTTTTCTCTCCCCTCAATCTTCGATTGCATGCTTCATTGGCTTCTCTTTCGTGCGAGCACCACCCCCTCCTTCGGACGTTCACGGCCGCACAAACACCACAGTTGAAGAAGACAAGAAACTCACACTTATCTCCATCGAATTCCTCCATTTCCTTTCCCCAGCTACCCGTCCCAGTCAGCGGCCACCGATTCCTCTAAGCTTTAGTCCTCATCCCTGCAGTCGCCAAGTCCTATGTCGTCTCTAGGTTTGATCAACACTACAGCACCACCAACGGTTGTCTCATCCACCGAAGACTCACGCCCACAGAAGCCCACCGAAGCTGACGCAGCACCGCTTGAAGCAATGAAGCAACTCGCCTCCTCTCCGCTGGGTTTCCCTTCTGCCAGCACATCAGTCAACCTCGTTTCTTCTCAGGCGGTTTGTTGACCACAACAACCCACGCCAACGCACGGATCAGTCGCTAGCAACGCCATCCACCGAAGAAGAAGTCTCCACACGTCCCAATCCACGCTGCAACTCCTCAGTCAGATTGTTGACCGAAGATCTTCAGTTCCTTGGACGCCAGCAACGCTTGCTCCTCCACGCGTCCGAGACACCACCAACGAAGCCGCTTCTCTCCTCTGCCGTGCCAATCCCACGTCGAGCAGCCTTCCTCTGTCTATTACGTTGATGGGCCGTGCGGCTCAACGTGGAGCCCAGAATTTTCGTGAAGATCAGCCAAGCGGCCCACCGGTCCACTTGTTTCTCTCGCCTGGCCCAGCTTCACCAATTCCTCGGCCCAGAAGTCTTCAAGAGTCCAGCAGCCCAAGTCAGCCCAACAGCCTCTTCACAAGCTCAGTTTTTTAGGCCCGCGCAGTTAAACCCGTTCAGCCCATTCAAGGCCTGTTCAGCCCAGCGAAGCCCAGCCCGTTTCAAGAAAAAATCTCAATTGGGCTGAGATTTGTTGGGCCCAAGTTTAAGGCCCGATCCAAGCCCGTCGATGTCGTCGAAAGTTCGATTTCGGCCGCCGTCGCGTCGCCATCGCGGTGATTCGGTCTCCGCTTTTATCAAGTGAGTTTTACTCACTAACGCTTTCTTAGTTTGCTAATTATACTTAGGGTTGGTTAGATTTAATTAAACGCAATTATGCGATTAGATTAGTTTAGATCAATTAAATTAGAGACTTAATGATGCATGTTAGGTGGTTAGAAATAGACATTAGCAAGTAGGCATGCCATGTTATTTATTGAACGAGTCTCGGTAATTTTTCTGGGCTCATCTCGACCTCCAATTAGGCATTATGGGCCTAAATTGGATTTTTAATAATTATTTATTTAATTTTCGAAATTAATTATTTAATTACTTATTTTTCCGGAAATTCAACCGGGATGACCGGTGACCGGAATTTCGTGTTGATTGTCGTGATGCAGTCTATTTATTTATTTGAGCTTTATTTGGTGCTAAAGTAATTTATGAGTGATTTTAAGATTCATTCCTAAATTGAATCTTGAAAGGGTTGGGTGGGACCGTAAAGCCATTGAATCTTGAAGGGGTCGGGTGGGACCGTAAAGCCATTGAATCTTGAAGGGGTCGGGTGGGACCGTAAAGCCACTAGATCTAAGAAAATTGCTTGGTGAGGAATGAATGACCTAGAAATTGTCTAACCGACATGTAATCGACTAGGTCGATTTAATCGATGCTTCGATCGGTGATGTGATTGTTTGAGTACCTATTGAACTGTACTAATATGCAGATGGAATATGAGGCCAAGGTAAGTCCTCTGACTCGTGCTATGCTTAGGGAACTGAGTATTGTATTGGTTTACTAATCGAGTCTTAAGGGGTAGAACTTGCTAAGACGTAGTCTCATCCCGGTTGTGGGACAACATTTCAGGACCCTGAGGAAGAGTCGAGGAGGAGGAATCTGAGAATGAGAACACTAATGTGAAACCTAAGGAGGAGAAAGATTTTTGAAGAAGAAGATGATCCAGAGAGGGATCTTGAGTACAACTTGGATGGATTGAGATCCCATCCCTTTTGTGAACCCTGTCTTAGTATAGATAGATGTGAGACTAGTATGCTGTGAATAGTATTGTAAATATACTGGGAGTTGTGCTGTTAATAAAAGTGTGGTTGTGAATTTCAATGTGAAAAATATGGTCTGCTTTTCTATCCCATTGTTTTATTGTCTGGAGATTTTATAACTGCTTCCGCATGCGTATGAAAATGAAGGGGTCGGCGATATATAGTCTTGGGATATCGCATTCTAAAATCGACCAAGAAGAAGGATGGGTGCATTCCCGAGGATCGGGGCGTGACAAGTTGAGTAGTCATGTGTTAAATTATTACTTTGTAAAGATGAAACCACTCGAAGTTTGGGGATACCATTTCAAGAAAGCGAACAAAATTTTTCTAATTAGTGAGCCTATTACCAGATCTCAAGAGTCCACCACCCCAAATTGTTTCTCCACTACTTTTATCTGCCTCAAAGAAGATTGTGTCACTCAGAGAATCGGAATACCTTGGTGGTGAAGATAAGTACATGTGTTCACACCTATTAATATATGTTGGTCCATACTTAAGCACCATGTTTTCCAAAAATCTACTATTGTTAATAGATCTAACATTATTTTTTGCCGGTACACTTGATTGCGTGTGTAATTATATATCTCTTAAGCGGTCATGTGGTAAATTATTATATAGCAAGGAAAAAACTACTTGTCGGTGGTTAGGGATGAAATTGCGAGGAAGCTAGCCAAGTTGTTTTTATCAATGAGTCCATGACCTAGATCACGAGAATCCACCAACCTAAAGTTGTTTGTCAATTTGTGGAATAATCGAGTCCACTAGGTCCAGTGCTCTTCTATATTGTTCACTACTTCTGTCAGCCACAAAGAAGCTTTTGTCAATCAGACAGCGTGAATGACGGGGTGGTACACGGTCTTCAATGAAAAAGTCCATGTGTTCACACCTTTAGATGTCTTGGTCCATCCTTAAGTCCCATCATTTACCAAAGCACACAAGCAAGTCGTGCATCTTTGTCCTCTTTGTATAAGAATAGATAAACAAGAAGATGAAATGGTGAACAAGCTACCTGAAAACACCATATCAAAGCTAAGAGTCGTTGATTGTTGAACTCCATCATCCAATGGCTTCTTCATCGAAACCCAAGAGGATTTACGACGTCTTCCTGAGTTTCAGAGGCACAGATCTACGCAAGAATTTCATTGGTCATCTCTACACAGCTTTAAACCAAAATGGAGTACACACTTTCATTGATAGTGAGGAACTGAGGAAGGGAGACCAAATATCGGTGGCGCTTATGAAGGTGATCGAGGAGTCATGCATCGCGATCATCATTTTCTCCGAGGATTACGCTTCCTCGTGGTGGTGTTTGGAAGAGGCAGCAAAAATCATGGAGTGCAAGGAGCAAGGAGACCTCATAGTCTTTTCGGTGTTTTACAAAGTGGAACCCAAGGAAGTAAGAACACCAAGAGAGAGTTACCATAAAGCTATGGAAAAGCATGAATTCAAGTTTGGGAAAGATTCGGAGAAAGTGAAGAGATGGAAGAAAGCTCTTTTGATGCCGGTGGCTTGTCCGGTGGCATTTGAATGAGGGGTAAGTTGAGTTGAGTTCATATTTTGTGTAAGAAACTGAACTTTTACATGCAAGTACAAAGACTGCTTGTAAAAAAGAAAAGAAAAAAAAAAGAACAAAGAAATCAACACACACATGATTGTAAGTACAAAATGTTAAAACTTGATCTACCAATGAACAAATGAACAAAATGTTTTAAGTGGTGTTATTGCATTTACCCCATTTCTTTGGAATAAGTAGGAAAGTCTGCAACGCCACATATTTTATAATTAGCGTATACAGGCCAAGTGAGGCAATAACATCGTGCTTCATGTATTTAATAGTTTTCGAATTGAAACCACTATTCAAAGTCATCAATAGCTCTTTTGATTAAAGCGTGTAGATAAATCACATAGAACAATCAAAAGGAAAAATAACCAAATCGTCATGTATAAATCAAAAGAACAAGAAATGCTTGGGTGACTAAAAGTTGAACCCTGAACTTGTTTTAATTGATGTAAAGAGCACTTGGAGTCCTAATTCGACCCGGTGAAAATATAATTTCTTTTGGCTATCATCATTCGGAAAATGAGACGCAATACTTTGTCATTGTTGGTTGGTGATTGCTCATTAATTGCTAATTCAAATTGCTAAAATGATTTTGCAACTCTTTTTCTGTTTTTGTCAGAGACGAGTCAAAGCTTATACAAGAAATTGTGAAGGAGATCTCAACTTACCTAGTCCAAACATCTTTGCATGTTGCTAAGCATCCTGTTGGGATAGATTTTCGAGTGGCTGAGTTGAAATTGATGTTAAACCTTAAATCTCATGAGGATGTTGTCATGGTGGGATTATGGGGACAAGGAGGCATTGGGAAGACAACTTTATCAAAAGCTCTTTACAATGCTATTTTCAGACAATTTGATGGTTCATGTTTCCTAGCAAATGTTCGAGAAGCTTCAAAAAATTCCAAGGATTTAGTTCCATTGCAAGAAAAATTACTATATGATATTTTAAAATTGCAACAAAAATTAGAAGTGTCTAGTGTTGATAGAGGTATTATTCTAATACAACAGAGACTTTGTCACAAAAAGGTTCTCCTTGTCCTTGATGATGTGGATGACTTGCGCCAATTGGAAGCTTTAGCAGGAGGATGCAATTGGTTTGGTGACGGAAGTAGGATCATTGTTACTACAAGAGATAAACATTTGCTAACGTGTCATGAGATTGATCAAGATCACGTGTATGAAGTTAAAGCACTGTATAATAATGAAGCTCGTGAGCTATTTAGCAATCATGCTTTTTCAACACGCCAAAAGATAGAGATCAGGACAGGTTTGGTGGATAAGGTTCTAAATCATGCTGGAGGCCTTCCTTTAGCGATTGTGGTGCTGGGTTCCTTCTTACTCGGAAGAAGAGAATGCGCATGGGAAAGTACACTAAATAAACTTTCTAGGATTCCTGACGAAACCATTAATAATGTGCTCAAAATAAGTTATGATGGACTTGATGCAAATGCGAAAGAGATTTTTCTCGACATTGCCTGCTTCTTTAAGTGGAGGGATATAGAGTACGTAAAGAAAGTTCTCGACAGTTGTGGTTATGAGGCAACAATAGGATTAGAAATTCTGATTGAGAGGTCCTTGATAAGCATTAGTTTCCGTGGAGGTCTAGAAGTGCATGACTTGATTCAATCAATGGGTATGGATATTGTGAGACAAGAATGTTGCAGTGATCCCGGGAGACGCAGCAGACTATGGTTGTATGATGATGTTGTCAACGTTCTATCACGTGATATGGTAAGACTTGCAAATATGCTCAAAATACTGCTCCTTTGTTTTCACTCTAATTACTAAAAATGCATAATCTAAAAGTCTTCTATATATAGGGAGATTATGCTGTAGAAGCCATAGTGTTGAAGCCACCTAAGCCAATAGAGATATGTATCGGTCCTCATGCTTTTACAAAAATGAGAAAGCTGAGATTGCTCATTTTGGAAAATGTGCATAATTTATTTCCAGGGTCCTATATTTCTTCCTAACGAGCTAAGATGGTTTCGATGGGATGAATGTGCTTCTTCCAATCTAGAATTTTCCTCTGGTCCAAAAAAATTAGTGGGATTTGAAATGAGCAATTGCAGTATTACAGCAATGCCAAATCAATTTAAGGTGAGCACTTACCTACATTGACCTTTTTATTATATACCTCATTTGTGTATGTATATGTGTATTATACGTACTAGTAGACGAAACAAAGTATGGTTCCTCTGTTTTTTAGAAACCATTTCTCTATTTTCTTTCAAAATGATGCTAACTACCTACCTTAGAAATATTTTTAAGCACAGCAAAATTGGCATTTGAAAAATTAAGCGAACCACTTTATTAGAAATACTTAATGGAAACACTTTCCTGATAAAGTACATAACGCATAGAAACTTTATAAATATGTGTGGGAAGAGAAAGAGATTTCAAGGTTTGAAATTGTTAATGAAGGTCATTGCATCATAAGAAAATTCAAATTTAATATTTGAGATATGCAACAGAAAAAATAGATAACCAATTTCATATCTGTCCAAAGTAGGTCTTCTTTACAATATATAATAGTATAGATGAAGTACAAATACTTTCCAAACCTAATGTCTCAAAGTATCAACATAGTTATATTTCAAAATCAAATAAAATCTACCTAGTGAAGAAACTCAAAATGCAAATCTGTTAGCGCAAGCTATGTGACCTAATTCTAACCATGTCAGTTATTTATATATAATTTTTTTTATTTAAAAAAATTGTATAATGACCAGATAGACAGAAAACAAATATATGATGGACCAACCTGTTGACATACATATAAAAGTAAAATCACCTGAGGAGTTGCTAGCTATGCGATCAAGCATTGAATTTGGATGTGACATATAAAATATCCTAATCGCAACGTCTCCCATTCAAAAGAATCTTAAATGCCATGTAGTCACGAAGTTATGGAGGCTTACCTAATGTAGTTCGTAAATGTTGGAATTTCTGCCGTATCAATAGAATTAGCTAAGTTGAAGGTTTGACTACACCGTGTTGTAAAAAAGGCAGCGTTAATTGCTCAAATCAGTTGTGAAGGAGCAGCATTTCTAAGTACACGTAATTGAATATTTATTAGATACTTTGCTATTCATGCATATCCAACTAATTTGACATAGGCGATCCCGTAGGGGCATACCACCAGGAATTGTCACTAATTATAAGGTGACGTGAATTATAACTAATTCGTTAAAAAACTCTCGGCAATCCTTAATTCAATATATATTCTCACTAATTATAAGGTGATACAGATTATCTTTATCAACTGTAAAGTAATAGGAATTTTCTTTGATCATATTTGAATAATTTAGAAATTTAGAATAATTAGGTTTTTTTACTCGTCTATTAATGTGCAATTCTTAAATTTGAATTATTAAGAAAATTATCTTAAATATAGATATTTAAAAATTTATGTTGTATTTGTAACTATGCATCAAAACATCATATGCCATGTGTGTATCATGTCATATATAATTGTTTGGATGATCATCTAAAATAACTTATTTGTGATTTTTTTTAATATTGTGTATTTACATATTATTTAACTCTTTCAAGTATTATCTAGAAACTAATATGATAAGAGTTATCTTTGATTAACTGATCATAAAAATTAAATTGCTGGGTAAAACTCGCTCGATAGCATGTCATATGACTCAGCCTCACGCAAGTTTTACCATACATACATAAATATATGTAATTGCAGGTAAAGTTTGAAAGGGTTTTGAAACTTCCCAATACGATATATAATTTCACATTGTCTGTTTATAGTAACTTTGAATGAAAAGTTATTGATAGGTTAAAGAAATTTACTTAGAACCCTCAATAGTAGGTTCCAAGTTGCCTGATTTGATGAAGATCCTTGCTTCCTTCCACATGAAGAATAATATAGCCTAAGGATAAAAATCCTTAAGAGTGGCAACATTATCGTACAAACACCTTCTTTTCCTCTCAGAATGTTCATCAAAGTTGGTTTCACTGTTTTGCAGGGCTTCCAGCAATTGAAGTACATGACTTTGAGTGGTTGCGACTCATTGGTCAGTATGTCTGACCTCTCTTGTACTCCAAATCTCGAGGAATTATATCTCTTTCATTGCAAAAAGTTACTAGAAATCCACGAGTCAGTGGCATATCATGACAAGTTACGGGTGTTGCATTTATTAAGATGCAATAAATTGAGTATTTTTCCAAATGTGCTCCAGTCGAAAAATCTCCAACGTCTCTTCATTGAGCAGTGCAAACAATTCAGAAGATTCCCTGATATTCCACATAAACTCGAAGGCTTAAAAGAGCTTCATATAAAGGGATCCGCTATTAAAGAAATTCCTGCATCAATAGAAAATCTATGCTCCTTGAAATCAATGAGATTAAGTTCTTGCGAGAACCTAGCAAGTCTTCCGTCTAACATTTACAATTTACAAAACCTTGAACAATTGGCAATTGAGTATTGCTCAAATTTTATCAAGTTCCCAAAGTATGAAGAATTAATTGGTCCGTGCAAGGAGATCAAACTTTCAAATTTACAGTATTTAAGTTTTATGAAATGTAATCTGTCCAAAGTAGAGTTTCTTGAGGATCTTTCCTGTTTTCCCTTCTTGAGAGACCTATGTTTGGAAGAAAACAATATTACTAGCCTTCCTACATCAATCAATAAGCGTGATCATTTGAACAAATTGGTTGTTTATAAGAACCATCAATTACAAGAGATTCCCGAGCTTCCACCATCTTTAATAAATCTTGACGCGGAATGGTGCAATTCTCTGCAAACGAATGGACATTTGACTTCAATTGATCGGTGGGTCCATCGAGCATTGACCGTGGTTGATACTGCATCACTTGCCAAGGTTTGATTCTCTCTCTCATACACACAAGTATCGAGGTGTAGTATAGGATGGATACAATGTGTGCTTGGATATTGCAATAGCAAAAGATGCAAGATTGAAGGCTTGAGAAAACCAAACAAATATAAAGTAATATTGCACGTACATGCACGTAATGAAGGTGGTTTGCTACCATACTTTTACGGGAATGATTTCTATCACATGAGACTTCTCTATTAATGCGAACCCAGGTCAATCTCTACTCATTTATGGAGCTCCAGTTAGAAGTAGAATTCACTAGGATCACTTGCTAAACTCAAACAGAATTCTTCGACTTGCATACTTTCTTTTTTTTCGGTTAGTTACTTGGGTACTTTCTGACGGTCTATTTTTATAACAGTCTTTTTTCTTGCAAATTTAGTCTTCCTGGAATGGAGATGCCAGAGTGGTCGCAATCTATTAAAGGGAATTCGTTATCTTTCATGGCTTCAGAGAACTTATATAACAAGTTTCTTGGATTGGTTTTCTATTTTGCTGGTTTTAATTTGCCATGCGTGTGCCCCTACACTCATATTCAAGCATATTTTAATGGCGAAATGCGGGGTTCACTTTTAAATGAAGACATGGGTTCCCCAGAATTTTGGGTGCTTTACTATTGCACCCCATCTAAACTGTGGGGTGTAGTTGATTTTGGTCAAATTGATGGGAGTTATGCACAATTTAAACTTACGTAGCCATACAACGTATGGCTAAGGTGGGGAATCCGAATAATATGCAAGCAATTAGAGGATGATTTAAAGGTTGAGATTCGAGATCATCAGCTAATTGATCTAGCTTTCCTCTACGAGGTTAGTCATGACTCATTACATCCAGAAGCCAAGACTTCAGATATGTACAATGACAGTCCGATCGAAATAGATCTACCAAAAAACTTGCAAGAGAGTTCACATATGAACGAAGGCAGTCCGATCGAAATAGATCTATTGAAAGACCTGCGAAATTGTCATATGAGCACAGAGGAACATAGTCAAAGGGGATCAAAGAGAAAACGTGAGTTCATTTTCCCTCAAGGCAAGCGAATCAAGACGATGCTGACTTCCAATTCGACCGATGGAGATGAGAATGAGATGCGGATGATAGATCTCCTTAAAAACTTGCATTTGTAGTCGGAATGATGAAACTTGGTAAGGAAGCAATTCGTAGGTGAGTGAACTCCGCTGATCTTCATTACAATGCCTTCTATTTTCTTATTTTCTCGTTTTCTTTTCTCAAAAAGAAACTTATAAATAAAATTCTGTAATTCTGCCTTCTCTTTTATCTCTTTTCTTTGTTTTTAGTTCTTCATTTTGGCTAAATCCTCTTTTCTCCGCTCTAGACAAACTTCGAGCTCCACCATTTTTTGTCGGACAACGGCGAGCTCTGACAAATGCAAGATCGCCGCTTGCCAGCGGAGGCGACCGACAGAAGAAGTCCCTAGCGAACGGACGGGCGACGGAGGCCGGCGAGCGGAGGCGACGGACGACCGCCGCCGCCGACGGAAGCCATGGGAACTGGTGACGTGGCTTCAGGGGAACGATTCTCTCCTGAGGTTCCTGGCTCCGTGCAGATTGCTGCAGATCAGTTAACGCCTGGCACATCCAGATTGTATAAAGTTGGTGGAATACTTGAGCTGGATTTTGAATTCGATTTCTTCGGCGCTGCAATTGCGCGGGAACTGGAAGAATGCGTGGTTGAATTTGTTCGGGAGACATTGAATGAGTGTTTTCTTCGGAAGTTTAGTGTGTGGATGCTTGGTAGTGAATTCAGTGGTAAGCGACGGCGCACGCTGCAAAATCAGTGACAATCCCTAGAAGGTATAACAATTCTTTCTTTCTTTCTTTTCTTTGGTGGCAATTTATTGAAAGAGGAGGGTGGAGTCTAGGTTCAAAGGATGGAGAGAGGGAGAGAGATTTGGGTGCTTTTGAGGTGTCTAGGAAATGCAGACCGATAGTATGTACGTATCATAAAAATGTGCTGAATTGTGAGAAACTCTGATCACTGAGATAGGAATCTGTTGCTAATTTTTATGAGGTGCTTGAAGGGGCATAGCCATAGAAAAATAAGAAGTGAGATAGCGAGCCACCAGGAAAGGTTGATTGACAGTCAGAACCATCTTACCATTTGTTGACTTTGGCAACTAGGGAGAATTGAAGCCAAATTTATTTGGGGCGTGAGGGTAATATGAACATTGGTTGTGCCCATCGATAACTGGTTAGGTGCTTATTTTCTTTGGCCCTATGGCCTCTAGGTATGAAAAAGCAAAAATCACGAGAAACACAGAGTTTACACTAGTTATTCCGTAAAATAGAGACAAAAGCACAAGAAGCTGATTGTGAATTCTGATTTGTGAGGCATTTGCAACTGTTTAGGGTTCCCTTTTTATCCTTATCTGCCACAGCTTTTATGAAGGAAAATGACCTTGAAGCTAAAACTCCTGGAAGCTTCTTGAACTTTTGAAAACCTAATAATGAAACATAAGCTCTGAGGTACCATGGTAGGACACACTGGAATGAGTAACATAAAGTTTCTCAAATTAGTTGTTGTTTTTGCTTTAGTGTTGTTAGAGCTATATCAGTCTAACAGTAGGTGGGATTTGCATCTCAATTAGAGGTTGAGTGTGCGGTGACAATCATTTCTGGAAGTTTGTGATCAGAATATTATGGAGGACCTGTAAGATATTTATCATATAGCTATGAAACATGCATTCATTCCAAAAGTAGCTGCATATTCATAATGAAATATATCTACTGCTGGCAACTTGATACTGCTTTCCTCTTGAATTGCCTGTATGCATGCATGCGTTAATGAGATAATTTCTAATTCTTATCCTCATATTGTTTTCTCCAAACAAGTAACAAGACCTCTTTGCTTTTCTTTTATTAGGCGAACTTGCTTTCGACAGCCTTGAAGTTCCAGTTGGGTAAGAAACTGGTTTTTGGAAAACAGGTGCATTTCAGATATGTTACGTTATTTGCTAATTACGATGATTGGTATTTCAGTCTTAATTGGCGAATGATTTCAGATTGTGCTTTATTTGTGTAATACTTTGATTGAACAGCTGTGTGATTGTTGAGGATGGGAATCTTATTGCAGCAAGAAGAAACCCGACTAGTGAGACACGAAATGTATGATTATCAGTACTTCCCCACCCCTTTCTTTAAATTTTGGCCCAGCAGCACTTTGTTATTGCTCTGGATTGATACCCTCAAATTATCCACTCGTAGTTTATTGTTGATCATTTCATGTTTTTCTCTTAAGTATTTCTTTAATAGATGATAAAACAATATATCGGACCAAATCTGTTAATGAATGGATTTCTTTATGCATTATTAGGCTATAAAGGGTGATGTTCCCATTATTCTTTCATAAAATATACTGCTAACAATAACTAAAATCTTGCTTTATTATGCCTAATGTTTCACGTTTTTCATTTGCCATTTTTCTCTATCTGGAACAATATTACGGTCTTTATTTGCTTTTGTGAAGTTCCTACAACTGTTTTCGTAGGCCTTATGTCAGATAGACTATTGGTATACTTATTTGGTATAAAAATGCGCCATGAGCATTGTATTGCCTTTTGAGATGTAAGAACCTGCTCCTTGGGACATTTCTTCATACAATGACCATATTTACACATAGTTTAAGCCTGGTTTCTGGTAGAGATCATCTCTTATGTAATAGTCTATTGCTGTAATCTTTGATAGTTATGTGGTGATGGTACACTGCTATAAATGGCTTTGTGGACAGTAATGAATAGTTGATGCGAAGATTATCTGGCCCTTTTAGTATCTTGTGGGGCATAATAAGAAAAAAAAAAAAAAAAGGTTCCTTGTTAAAGGGGTATATATGAAAATATTGTTAGAAAAGTTGGAGGTGGCTAATCCAATAAGAAGCCTCTTTTTCCATGTAAGATTTGCAGCAACTTCAAGCGAGCACAACTTGAAACTTGTTGAATTCACGTAGTGTATGCCTTGATCAATCTCATATATACTTTCAATCAGTTAGCTTAAAGGAGAACACATTTCTTATGGAATGCATTTTCTGAATTTATGTTGAAACTACGCTAAGGGCAATCATCTCTGACAAAGCTCCTAAGTTTGATATGGTTGCGTTGTTTTCTCCTTGTGCTTTCAAAGGCAACAAGACATGCAGAGATGGAAGCTCTTGATATTGTTCTTGAAAAGTGGCAAAGGACTGGATTTTTTACTGCAGAGGTTGCAGAGAAGTTTTCAGTATGCTCTCTTTATGGGACATGTGAACCGTGCACGATGAAAAAAAATGGAGGTTTGTGGAACTGATTTTCCATCTTTTCTGACCTTTGCCTTGTCTAAATGGAAGAAATTGGAGTTTCCAGAAGCGTCAAGAAGTCAAGTTTATATTAATTCTTTTTTTCCTCAATTTATTTCCTTTTTCTTAAATTCTTTGTGAATTGTTTGAAATTTCTGTATTCTTTTAATTTTCCCTATACAGTTCTGGGAAGTCCTACTTTTTAAGTGCAGTGAGATTCTTTGATGTCTTTATTGATATCGAGATATAGTATCTTCAAGGAAATATGATATTTTAACTATGAGGAAATTATGCTTTCTGATATGCCATGGGCAATGTACTTGATAAAGAAATCTCTTTTCCTTCTTGCATAAATGAGAGCATGTGTCTGCTAGATTGTGGCATATGGCTTGTGTTTCCAGTATAATTCTTCATCTGTCTGATGCTGCCATGATCTAACATTTCTTGTTTGAAGCTTCTTCAGAGGTCACCAATTTTTCCCTCAAGACTTTGTTGACATAAAAGTTAAAACGCAGCAAAACAGGATCTGGTCCATTGTGATTGAGCAGTACAAAAAGTAGCTAATGTAGATCGTGGACATTGTTTTTCTGTTTAAGGATTAGATTTGAAAGAACAAGCTTAGTTACAGGGGGAAGAAGCAAGAGATTTTTCCTAAGGACGCGTTTAATAAAAAATTTAGGGAAAAAACAAACCATGAAAACTCTGACTTTGGGGGCTTTTTATAGTTATGCTGCTTTTAGTAATCTGACTATGAGTCAAAAGTATTGTGGGAAACATGAACTAGCTCATTGCCTTTCTGAATGCAACATCAAGCAAGAGGACTTATCTTGTAGATAAAAGGACCGCCTAGCTCAAAATCCTCCCTTTGGAGCTCAAAAACTAGCCCTAATTATTGCATAGTTTCATGATAGAGAGAATGAGACTGTTGTTATAATGGTGAGCATGGTTCATATGCAAGGTTTGGAATTTATAGCTGATTGAAACCCATCCTAGCCAATACTAGTAAACAAGTCATCCACAAATCTTCTCTTAATCAGATCACTGGTGCCAAGATCTCTCTGAACAGAAGTTGCCCGTCCATATTAAGAGCCTCGAAGTATCACCCTGTTTACATAGTGTTGTTTGTTCTTCAAGGACATTAGGCTTTATGTTGAAGAGAAATTATAGAACAACCCGAAGGCATTGTTGAAGTAAAACAATTTAAGCCATAGTTACCCCAAACACACCTCTTTTAAATCTGATGCAAGAATTTTGCCAAGGTCAACGCCACTTAGTAGAGTCTAGTTAATGTCAATTGAATCAAATGGCACACTTCACAGATAATTTGCCTGCATGAAAAGCTATTTCCTGGAGTAGGCATTTAGCAAAATTGATATTCTTAGGATCGAAATGTGTACTTCCTAAGTTAGACACATTCCTTTATCCGCAAATTTGTTTTTGCTCAGAGAGTACCTTCTTTTGCAAAGTGCTTTATCAATTAGTCTACTAAATTATCTCCAGCATGATATTTGGACATGTTTTGCAAATGGAATCTGTCTCTGGATTCAAGCTGATGAGCTAGCTAACAATGCAGAATCATCAGAAATATTGGTTGGTTTCCACAGAAATTTCATCTATGTTCCCCCTTTAAGTGTCTGCCTAATTTATGAATGTTTCCAACTTTTTTCTTGTTTCTCTTGCAGTAATGGGAATTCTGGATCAAAGGGTTTCAAACGTTTGTGGAGGTATAATGGCATCAGAAGCAATTTCTCTGCTGCGAGATTTTTATGAACAAGGAAGCTCTAATGGTATGAACGGCAATCAACCATTTTAATTAATTGAATTGTCTGTTTGAAAGAATGTTATAATACTGCTGTTAGCACCTATTTACATGAGATAACTTGAGGAAAATGATAGTTCTTTTTCAATGGACCCATGGTTAATTACACTTTTTAAGAGGCTTCAATGAACATAGTAAAGCAAATCTATTTTTTGAACCAAAGTTTACCGTTTCCATCAATAAAGTTGAGCAGTGTGTCTGCTAGCAACATCTTCCTGAAAGACACTTCCTTGGAATAAGTTCTCTTTTAAACTCAAATACTGCAGTCTTCCTCTCACTCATCCTCTTCCATAGTGATTAAAAAGAATTCGGGAAGCCTCTTTCTATTCGTACTGTTTGACTAGTTCTCTCAAATAGCTGGAAAGAATTGTTGATGGGCCTCTTGGTGATTGCATATTATGCTGAACAACCGTCTGTCTGTCTGTCTGTCTGTCTGTCTGTCTGTCTTTCTCTCTCTTTCTCTCTCTCTCTCTCTCTCTAGATCGTTTGCTGCAGTAAATATATGTTTCTGTATCCTTACATCCCAGATAAATAAAGCTGGCCCAGTGGAATGTCATGTAATGACAAAGGGTTAATGAAATTGCAAGCATCCATCAAGGATAAGGTGTTTATTTTGAGATGGTAAGTACACTTATCCAGACCGACGCTAAGAGTGTTCGGCCATTTAATGATTGCTATGAATATGTGTAGAATTTGCCAAGGAAACAAAAGGTAGAGTTTTAGATGCCCCGTCTCTCTTTTTGCCAATTTTCAAGTGCCCTATTTATCACATGTAGCTTTCCTGTAGACTGGGTATTCAGCCAGATTGTCATTTGAGAAATGGGACATCATGTCCTCGGTTAAGGAAAAAGACGAAGTTTAGTATCTTAATAGCTGAAAACTCTTTGATTAGACTCGTTTGAGGGAAATATCTTCTTCCTTGATCCCTATCATGGATTTCTATACATATATGGTTCTTGGTTGAGCAATTCTTCAATAAGAGCTCTTCAGTTGCAAATATTTTAAAAACTGATCAGATCATAATCTTTACATGCATCTGAGATAATTAGTACGCTTTGGAAACCCATTGCATACAGAAAACATGGCCTTGAAATAATTTGTCTTTGTAATGATAAAATCAATTTGGTTCATGTTTCTTCTCTGTTTTGTAGAACCCTTTTCCAAGAATATCATTTCTCTTCGCCTTCATTCCCCTTCTTTTCCATCCATTTTTCTGTTAATGAAATTGTGGAATCTATGATCTGTTTAAGTATCTTATAAATATGCTAAATGCTAATACTTGGTTTTCAGCTCCAAAGCCTCAGGTCATGACGAGTAACTCATGCTCCTCATTGGATATGCCTGCATTGATTCATCCTGTTGAACACTCTCATGCCTTTGCACAGTTAGGTAAGACCTTTGAACTTATGATTCCTTTCTTTTTTGAACGTTATGTACATCAGGTATACTAATATGATGCATCTCTGATGCATATCGAATGATTATATCAGTTATTCATGCATTTAACTGGTGTCTACATGGTGTGACCTTTATCTCATAGGTTGTGTCTGATTAGGGCGCTGTGGCAATGTTTCTTGCTGTGACAGTTTGATATGATGCTCACGTTGTTTTAGAGTATACCTATAGCTACAGCTTTCCTCATATGATTGTAGTCAATCACAATGAGGAAGAAGCTAAGTCAGTGCTCTTCATTCCCGCTTCTTAGTTAATTCTGATCATATTGTTCATTGTTCTTATTCCAGTTAGTTAAGCTGTTCATTTGACTATAAGCTAGGTCAAACTTTCACTTCGAGGTAGTTCCCATTCTTGAGGTGAACTTAGCAACATAACTTTTGAACTATAGTTTTGTGATAAAGCGCAAATCTGGATGAGACATTATTGGTGCTGGTTTTAGCATAGTAAGATTCTCTCTAGTTTGTGATATGGCAGAAACAACTAGTGTTAATTATTTTTGTCTCAAGATGTTAAAACATTTTAGAAACAGCCCTTTAAGTGTAGAGACCCGTGTAAATGTTATTAGCATCCAACAAAATGTCTTCTTATGATTCAATGCACTTTGATAGACAATGCATGTGCCATTTACTGCTTTTCTAATCACAGAATTTCATCAAGGAATCAGATGAAGGAAGTGTGATGCATGTCCAGATCAGTTTTTGCCCAGATGTTCGTGTGTTTACAGAGGGTTGCAGATGTGATCACAAGCGATTTCATGCTTGAGCTTGATTGTCAGATTGTTTAGATAATTTTACGGCATAAACCTGTGTAGGCATCAGTTTTCTGAGGTTAATTTTTGTCATCTATATATTCTGTGATGGAGTTTGATTTGAGTTTTTCTAACTTTGTGATAATTCTAGGCGTGCTATTGATAATTCTGAGATTTATAGTTCTGGACTATGTCCTATGTGATCCCTAACCATGGTAGAAGAGGCAAAGGATATGCATGTGTCTTCGCATGGATTTCACTGGATTCAAGTTTCCTAGTTATACCAATTATGTCCTAAATACTTGAATTTATACTATTGATGAGTCTATTAATGTCTTGATCGTTGTCAACTTTAACTTTTATATTATTGTGAGAAAATCAGTGATTTGATAGGTCGCATGGTGACCAAGATAGGTTGATGCCTCTTTTCTTCTGGTAATAAGAAGTCAAAATTTGAGTTTTCTTTTTCAAGTGGTAATGATTATATCACAATCAATTATAGTAAAACACTAGAAATACCAAAACATTTGCCTGCAAGACCCATAATCTAAAACGAACTGGAAGATGGTAATTTTGGATGATAGTCTGTTATATATTCTTATAAATTTGGGCTAATGTTAGAAAAATAGATAATCAATCATGTATGAGTGCGATCGACCGACAAGAAGCCGACGTCAACAGCCATTTATCCATCAAAAGGAAATGCATAGAAGATAACGAGACCTTGGATGAGCGCCGGTCTACTCTTGGGAGAAATGCGTAAAGACGGTTAGATGACATGTAAATATTGACACATTAATCATATGGGGCCCACAGTCAAATTAGTAACCGCTTAGCTAATTTTAAAAGATAAAGTAATATATATATAAATAGATTGTTTAGTGGACAGTCTGAATGTGTCTCGTGTAGAGTGTTTTAGTAAGACTTATTGATTAATGTGCTTAATAAGTTAGCATTCCACGATTCTATTATAATAAATACCGAACCTTTTTTGTATAATTTTAAGGAAAATGACGATAATCACCATCATATCGAAGCCGTCATCATATCTCTCTCTCTCGTTGACCTCCGTTAACGGAGCTCGCCTCCTGTGATTAAGGTGTGACTGCTCACTTGAGGTCATGTCCCTCACATATGGTGTCGCACAACCGAATTTGAGGTCGCTCGAGTGCCTCCATTAATGGATGTCAATGGCTTAGAGGTCTGATCGCCCCGTAAGTTCGAAGACTGAAAATTAAAAAGGGCTAACATTGCAATGGTGCTTCTACTGTACAAAGAGAGGAAGTCATTGTGAATGGCGGTGTCGGCTTGCAGCGGCATTGACTAGTGGCGGCAACATATCTTGAAGAAAACACAAATTCTTTCCAGTGGAGAAGGTGAACAGTAACTTAAGAAAATTAAAAAAAAGAAAACAGAACAAAAAAAAGATAAGAAAAAGGTAAGAAAAATGAGGAAAAAAAAGATGTCATTTAGATCAAATTGCCTGTTGTGCTATAGAGGACGATTGGAGATAACTAAATGTTAAGTTAGCAATTTTCAGTGGCAATTGAATAGAAGAACTACATTGGAATTTGCGCAAAATTTATAATTAAATTAATAAAATTAAAAAGTTGAGAGCTAAATTGACATCCGTATAATATGTTTATGACTAATTTGGTAATTTTCGCTATGTTGCATTTGCACGATCATAAAAGAAGACCTCTCTATATATAACAGGTCATCAACTTATAACTGCATATTTGGCCTCCATCTAACAATAAAAATCTAACCACCTGACCCCATTTAATTATAAGAAACCCTAGACTCTTGGAAGCTTCAAGGCAAGCTTAGCTTAGCTAACTTAGCCACCTCCCTTACCAATTGTGTCTTGAAACTCTTCGGTTAATAATATTCCTCTCAATCAGTGATGCCCTCTGCACTCTCGACTCGAAGTCCTTTGCTTGCTTGATTGAATCTTTCCCTTGGATCTTGGGCTCCCTCAAAGGTCGACAGTTCTTCCCTTGGATCATTCGGGCCGAGTCATGCCGGCCTAATCTCGGCCTAATAGCCATTGCTAATAGTGATCATTAGTTGTTGTTTGTATAAATAAAAAAGAAATGGGCTTGAATAGGGCCAAGTGGCCCGAGTAAGAAGGGGTTGTACTAGGCCCCAACCCAAACGGGTCAGCGCAAGTGGCTCTCATTTATTTCTCTTTTTCTTTCTTTTTTAATCATCGAAAATCCATGAAGATGCACGGGAACTTTTCAAACGAATGGTAGTCAATTGGTTGGGGCCGTTGTGGGTGATAGGGAATGTTAATTTGTTAAGACTTCTATCTCGAATTTTGCCTTTGTTAGCTGTCAATCAGACTTCATCAGCACCCCGGTTGCTTATTTTGGTACAAAACGTGATATCTTTGCCAAAAGAGCTCCCAAAATATGGTGATTTACCAAATACAGTTCTTTTCCCCTTAGATCAAGTCATACTAACACGATTGCCATGAATCATCATAGAAATATAAGTTGTTCTTGTATCAAAATATTTATGAAGCATCACAAGATGGCATGATTGAGAAGATATAATTTGTGAGTATACAAAGATGACACGATCAATAAAAATAAGTGTGAATGAGCGAATTAAAACATGCAATTTTGTACATCCAATAATCTCACAAAAGTATCCAATCCTAGTCTTTTTTTAAGCACATCGACATTTTGACTAGGGTTATAGAGGACGTTGGAATTGATCCAATATGATGGTTGTGTAGCCAAACATTCTTTATACCTCCGAGAACAAATACGGGATAGTTGATTCAGCCGACGAGGCTTCATCCAAGAGAGGGCTTCCCGCATAGCTAGAGCTTCTACCACAAGAGTCAATTGGCATCTAACTAGGCATGGTTAGATTACTCTATGAAATACAATACACAATTCTAGGCGTCTGTAAAAATTACTCAATGAAATTCTAGAAATGCAGTTCTAAATAAGTCCAATGATTTCAATTTCATGAATTTATCGTAATGTAGCCCGTAACCACCCCTTGTTCTGTTCCTCATTTTTAGGAAGCAAATACCTGAGCTTTTATGTATTGTTTTCTCTCTTTTGCCGTTGAGTAGTAGACAACACATCAATCCAATAACAAAATGAAATTGAAGAAAATAAAATAAAATTTTGAAAAATTTGTGAAAGGACACTTTGAAAAATCACCAAAGAGTCTACTACTGTATACGGCTGTCACCCATCTCCTAATTCGGCTGTCACCCATCTCCTAATTCGACAAGTTCGCAAACTCTTCTCGTTCGCAAAACGCTACACTCTCACTCTCTCTCCCTCTCTTTCACCGTCCACGTGCTTTAGGTTCGGGTCCTCCTGCCTATGTGAATGTTTGGTTTGCATGAATGATCTGGAACGTGATTGCAATTCCAAAAGGCCAATCCCTTTTCTGATGTTTGGATCCATATGTGAATCATAGAATTGTGATTCCACCAATTTCTTGAAATTGCCATTTCCACTACTTGGGCCATGCAATCATAATTATCATTCCTAAGTAGGTTAGAATCATTTGGACCGATGAAGTTAGATTATATTGCAAGAATGGCATTAGGAGTACCGAGTATATTACACATGCCCAACTGCAGTTGAAACATGAAACGGGTCTCCTAGTTAAACACAGACCAAAAGGTGTCAAAAAGATTGAATTTCAGACCCTGGTGCCCCTGAGGAGAGCATCCACCGGTGCAGTTTCCCCGAACGTCTCGAGTAAATCGGAGCAGGAGGGATCAACCTCTCCTTCCGCTTTGAGCTCCAGCCCCAGCTCCTCCTCTTTGTCATCCGATGCCGATATCAGGAGCAACTCACACCCTTCGTAGTTCAGGAAGTCGGGCGGGTCAACCGGGCTGTACCTCAACTGCCCGAACTGTCCCTGCAGGTGGGCGGGGAACACCGCCTTGTGCTTGCTCTGGAGTCCCCTGAACTGGGAAGGGCCGGCCCCGTGCTGGTCGGGGTTCTTGACGTGGATGAGGAAGGACCCTTCTCTTTCGACGTTGAGCGACTCCTGGGGCTCCTGCTTCTCATCTTCCAGAGGGAATTCGAGCTTGTATATGAGATGCGTGTGCGCTTTCTTCCCCCCAGATTTGTGTCTGAGTATGCGGTACACACCCTCCCCTAGCGCTCTAGCCGCAGCCGTGTGGCGGTGTCCCCTCGTGGAAGTGTCGTACTCTTCTGCAAGAAGCAACAAGTCATACTTGAACCAGAGAGAGAGAGAGAGAGAGAGAGAGAGAGAGCCGACTTGATATCATCGATCTTGGTAGTGACCATCTCCACATATCCCACATATCCCCACTAGGGTCGGCTCCGTTTGCTTGGGTCCGACCTCACTATCAAACTCAGCAGCGCCTGCTTCTCGATGTTCACTTCCTGCGTTTGGCATTTATAGAGAGGCTTGAAATCGCAAGGTGATCATAGACGGGTTGTTGGGTCGTAAATCTTGTCACCATCATTACCTGGCTTTCATGGCCGCCTTCTGCAGTGGCCTTGTCACTGAAATCGGGGTCGGAGCCTTCCTTGCCGGACTGGGGATCTTGCTTCTCCTCGACGGGCCTCTTGCCAGACTCGGGGCGGAGGACTATGTAAAGGCGCTGAGCGTCGTCAGCGCTGTCAGTTGCTTCTCTCTCCACCTTGGGCCTATAGAAGATCTGCCCTCTTTCCTGCTATTACAACCCCCACAAGAAGCTCACTCGCTCACTGCCCTACGCCACCAACTAGCAAACCCCATTTGATTGACAGTAAAAACAAGGCAAAAACGGTATAGAACCTGAATTTCGACTTGGGGATCATTTCGGGTCTTCACTTCCTGGCCTTGACCCATTTCCAGCGCCACTGCCACAACACAGCACGCAGTTGATGCAAATGGAGTCGGAGAATCGACGGCAACCAGAGTAGATTGTGGACACGTCCACTTTGTGGATACCCCACGTTACAGTTCAGAGGCCTGCCACGTCTGTCTGTGTGTTGCTGTCCGCGACCGAAACGCAAACATCCCGGTGAAGAACGCACTGCAGAGGGACATCGCACGAGTCTCAACGCCTTCTTCGTCCATGAAAACCCACCTCCGCAACTATAATTTTCAGTTAATATCATTCATCGGGAGAGAATCATACGCACAATCCTGGTAACCGCACGTAGGTTTTAAAACCCTTTGTTACCTACATTTGACCGTTTATCTATATAGCGTATAATATGTTGTTAAGTTACCGACATTTATCTAGCCTGGACTGCGTTATGTCCAGCTGCTTCTACATTAATTTTAAGTGAATGTATCAGCTCTTCACTGGTTAAGTCACCATCTAATTTTAGTTTCATCAAATCTTCTTTGATTGAATCACGAACATTTGTTTAATTCTTCTGCAATTCCCACATGTTTTAACAATTTACCAATATTTATTTACAAAGGTCATTGGCATATTAAAATTAGTGGCATTTACAAAAAAATATTTGACCGCTCTTATTTGAGTTCTCTTATCGATATTTGTTTGCATGTAATTTTGATCCGCCGAGAGTTCCCCAGCAAATTGTGAATACATCAATGGAATAGTTGGTATCTTAAAATAATCAAATAAAAGTAGGTAAGTGACCACACATTCACATGCTTGTCACCTGACATTTCACTTCACTTCAATTTTGTGATTGCCACATGCATGATGCGACATGGTTTTATCCAAAGCTAATTTTTCATCTACTAATAAAGGGTAAATTTGGGTGACGAGTATTAATTTGGGATTTTTGTAAGGAAAAAATTAGTTTGGGATAAATGTTTCATCATCATGCTAATAAAGATTTTTGTGAAACAAAAATTATTTAGGGGTAAATTTGCATACTGATTTGGGATTTTTAATGGTAATTTCTATTTCTTTTTATAAAATTGTTAACCCAATTTTATCTGTGTACTTTTTGTATTGTTTATATATATATATATATATATATATATATATATATATATTCAGTTTTTTCAAATAATATATAAATTGTAAAATGATGAGTGTTAGCTCTAATTTGCTAATCTATAAGCGTGTGTAAGTACCGGTAAAGTTTTCAAGTTTTTAGTAATTTCTCCAAAAAAATATTTAATTTTCACAAAATCTATTTATAGTAACTTTGAATGAAAAGTTAATTAATACATTAAGAAATTCACTCGGAAACCTGAACACTAGGTTTTGAGTTGTCTAATCTACTAAAGCTTCTTGCTTCCTTTCACATGAAGAGTGTTGTGGCCCGAGCATATGTAATTATGACATATACACTTGGTCAATATTAGATTATATGACAATCAAGATGGCATTATCCTTGAGAAACCCAATCTTCCCCACATGTTGTGTGGCCAATTTTATAACCCTGGCCAATTTTATAACCCTTAAACAAGCTAAGCCCCTACAAATAAATTATGATATTGTTAGTGATTAATATATAAAACCATGAACAACATGAATGACATCCAATATTAAATTACCATCATTTCGTGGGCTTGACTGCCCCGCCTATGTACAACGACTTACATAGGTCTATTTGCGTACTCCACAACAAATCACTTCTTCTTTAAATAAACACATTGCTTCATATATCGACAATCTAAAATATAATAATTTCAAAGTGTTTATCAAAATTGGTTTCTCTATTTTTGCAAGACTTCCAAAATTTGAAGTACAATAATTTTAGTCACTGTGAGTGCCTGACCTCTCTCATGTACTCCAAACCTCAAGGAATTGAATTTCTGTAATTGCAAAAACTTGATAGAAGCCCATGAGTCCGTTGCATATCTTGACAAGTTGTAGGTGTTGAATTTAAGGCAACGCTTTGAACTTAGTGTTTTTCCTAATGTGCTATAGTCGAAAAAGCTACGAGCTCTCGATTTTTGTCATTGCACGAAATTTGAAAGGTTCCTTGATATTCCACGTAAGCTTGAAGGCCTTAAAGAGCTTATGTTAGAAGGGACCACTATTAAAAAACTTCATGCATCAATAGAAAATCTTGTCGCTTTCAAGTAAATGCATATATATGGTTGCAAGAACCTGGAACATCTTCCATCTAGCATTTGTAAGTTACAAAATCTTGAATACTTGTAAGTTGATAGTTGCACGAATTTAATCAAGTTTCCAAAGTATGAGGATTTAGTTAATTCGTGCAAGAAGGTGGGACTTTCAAACTTAGGTGAGTTAAATCTTGCAAGATGTAATTTGTCCAAAGTAGAGTTTCTTGAGACTCTTTCCTATTTTCCTCTCTTAAGTGATTCAATTCGACTAAGAACAAAATTGCTACCCTTCCTACATCTATCGTTAGGTGTTATTATTTGTTTGGATTGAATGTCATAAATTGCCATCGATTACAAGAGATTCCTGAGCTTCCCCCATTTTTGAGTTATTTTCATGTGGGAAATTGCGAATCTCTAAAAAAAAAAAAAAAAAAATGAAGATTATACCTCAATTCATCATATTGTCCATAGAGGTTTGGCTGATACTGGCGAGGTATTCTCTCTCTCACACACACACACCCATATCGATTTGGGGTATATGTCGGGGTCATTGTGTGAAATATCGCAAAAGCTGAAAACACACACACACACCCATATCGATGTGGGGTATATGTCGGGGTCATTGTGTGAAATATTGCAAAAGCTAAAACACAAGATCGAGGTTAGATTCTCTCTCTCTCTCTCTCTCTCTCTCTCTCTCTCTCTCTCTCTCTCTCTCACACCCATATCGATGTGGGGTATATGTCAGGGTCATTGCGTGAAATATTGCAAAAGCTGAAAACACAAGATTGAAGTTTTAACATAAACAAACAAATATGAAGTAGTTCTACATGTCTGTAACATAAGTGGCTCCTGTACTTTTCTGGGAATGATTTATATCGCATGAGACTCGTGTATCAATGCAAGCAAGGATCAATGAATCTTCTTATTTGGGTACTAATACTAACTTCAATGCTTTCTACTAGTCTACCTTTGTAACAGGAGTGGCCTAAATTTAGAATTTTTCTCCCTAAGGAGAGATGCCACAATGGGTTGTTCCTATTGAAGAGGTTCCATATCTTTCATGGTTTTAGAAGACTTATAAAATTCTTGAATTGGCATTTTGTATCGTTCTCAATACTGATGACCTGAAAGAGTACTACGACTTTGATATTGAATCACATGTTAATGGCAAAATGTAGGATTACCATGGACGAGTTTGCAAATTTTTGTATTCGAATCATATCTTTGTCGATCATCTTTTACCATGTGAGCTGTAGAGAGTAAAATCAATTTTGCTCAAATTGACAGGTGTTATATTCAATTTAGTCTTACATTATCGAGTAAAAGACTGAAAAGGTGGGGATTCCAAATAATATGCAAGCAACTAAGGGACAATTTAAAAGTTGAACTTCGAGATAATTAGCTAATAGATTCAGCTTTACCCTATGTGGTTGGTCATGGATCAATAGATTTAGCAGTCGACAGTTCACATGTGCATGAAGATAATTTGAGTGAAGCAGATCTTGAGGAGGACTCGCAAGATTGTCAAATGAGCATCGGGAAACACAGTCAAATAGGATCAAAGAGAAAATGTGAGTTTAATCTCCCTCTAAGGAAGCGAATCAGAAGCGAATGAAGATGACGATGACTTCTAATTCGATCGATGGAGATGAGAATGAGATGGGGATGATGATAGCTCTACTAAAAAAATTGCATTTGTAGTTGGAAAGATGGAAACTTGCTAAGGAATAAATTCGTAGGTGAGTGAGTTGAGCTGAACTTTATTACGATGCCTTTCTTTCTTCCTTGTTCCTGTAGTTTTCTTTTCTTAGAAAAAACTTCTAACTGGTACTTGCTTTCACCCATATATTGACATTAAGGTACGTTTTACATGTCCACTTGAACTAGCGTTAATTTTGTCAGCTACAATGAGGGAAATGATCAGCCCTGTGCGAGAGCTCAACAAATAGAGAGAAGCTGAACCTCCTTCTCGAACTAAATATCGAGAAGATGAGTTCAACCGAGAAAAGCATGCGGAGGTCGTGGATGCCAAGTCGCGTGATGAGGCTTGGGTAAACAAGAAGAAGAAGAAGATCGCAGCATGCTCATTTACATGGGGCGAGCATGCAAACATGGAAAGGGCGCGATGATGGGTGAAGATTTGGTCGGAACACGTGAAGAAAGTGCGAAATCACCGTGCGGTTTATGATCGCGGGATGATGATTTGATTTTGGCGGAGGAAGGATTGAGAAGAGAAGGCACAAACAACTTCCACTCTATGGAGTGTGAAGGACTAAGAACACTATCCGTGAGTTTTATCCATCTTTTTTGCCTTTCATCTTCCTTTTTTTTAACGTTCTCTTTACTCGCGCCTTTGCTTCTTGCACTTTCATTTCCCTGTACTTTCGTTTCACAACTTATTTCTTTTCATTGTGATTTCAATTTTAGTATGCTTATTTTTATTCGCACTTAGATCGATCCCTCAATTCAAGCCCTATTCTTGCATTTTTATAATTGGACCTGATATCATGAAGCACGAAGCGATCTTGATTATTCTCCCTTCACTCAACTATTGGATCCAAACCCAAATTCATAAAAAATTATTCGAAACCTCAACCATAAAATCATCCCATTACGTCATTTTCCTGAAAATGACTTTTTGGAAATCATAAATATCAAAATTTTCGTCTCACTACCACTCGCTAAAGTTGAAGGCTCCGGTGGTAGGTTCTACAACGTCCTTCTCGGGAAGGTCGGGAGTTGGCAACCGCAACGCAGTTCTGAGGACGTGGCGTCGGGGTGGTGGTTCCTCGCTAACCTCACTTAGGGGTTTACGGCCTGTCGGTGCGGCGGTCTCATTCCTCCCGCATCCAAAAAAAAAAAAAAAAAAAAATTTCGTCTCAATAGAAGTAGCCTTCAATTGTTATAGAAATAATATATATGTGATCGCCTGCTTAAAACAAACAATTACTTTTAATTGACCCTAGTTAGTAAACTTTAATTCCCAAAACAGAATCCTGTAATTCTTTCTTTCTCTTTGTTCATTTTCTCTGATTTTCCCATTGTTAGGAAGCACCTTTCTTTTCTCCACCATGGCCAAAACTTCCAACTCCATCGATACGACGCTAGTGAGCTCTGACGCATTGAAGATCGCCACCTCCCAATGGAGTCGACGAACAGAAGAAGAAGCTCGTCTTCCTAAAACGATGGCGACGGAGGCCAGCCATGGAAACTGGTGACGTAGCTTGAGGTGAACGATTCTCTCTCGAGGTTCTGGGCTTCGTGCAGCTTGCTGTAGATCAGGTAACGACCTGGCACGTCCGAATTTTATTAAGTGGGTGGAATACTTGAGATGGATTTTAATTACGATTTGTTTGGCGCTGCGATTGCGCGGGAACTTGAAGAATGCGTCGTTGAATCAGTGTTTCTTCGTAAGTTTTGTCTGTGGATGCTTGATAGTGAATTCATAGGTTATCGAAGTTACACGCTGCAAAATCGGCGACAATCCCTGGAAGGTGTAGCTTTTCTTTCTTTGTTTTCATCGGTGGCAATTTATTGAAAAAAAGCAGGTGAAGTCTAGGTTCAAAGGAGGAAAAAAAGAGAGGAAGAGCAAAATAATGGTTTTTCTCAGTCCCCTTTTCAGGCGAAAAACTGAGCCAGTCCGGGTGTTGTAGGTTGAGAGGGAGGGAGGGAGGGAGGGAGGGATTTGGGTGATTTTGAGGTACGTAGGAAATGTGGATGTGGAGTATGTATTTATCATAAGATGTGCAGTGGGTGAGTGGTTTGCCAGGAGAATTGAATTCTGAGAAGGTTCCATCAATGGGATAGAGGGCTCCGTCTCCATGTTTTATGAGGCACTTGAAGAGGCAAAAACCACGGAGGAGTGAAGAAGATGCAATGAAATGGTAAACCACCGGGGAAGGTCGCTTGACAGTCAAGTCCTTTAACCACTTCTTGAAAACCAAATTTACTTGGAGTGTGAGAGTAGTATGAACTTCGGTTGTGCCCAGGGATAACTGGTTAGGTAGTTATTTTCTTTCGCCTTGTGGACTCTGGATGTGGAAAAGAAACAATCATGAGAAACACGAAGTTCACATAATTTATTCAGTAGAATAGAGACAAAAGCACAAGTAGCTGATTGTTGATTCTGAAATCTGAGGCCTTTGCAACAGTTTAGGATTCTCTTTTTATGCTTATGTTGCTGTAGCTTTTATGAAGGAAAATGACCGAGAAGCTAAAACTCCTGGCTGCTTCTTGAATGTTTGAGTGAAACCTGATTAATGTAGTTTCTCAAATTAGTTGCTGTTTTTGCTTTAGTGTTGTTAGAACCATATCAGTTCGAGTGTTCAGTGGGATTTGCATCTGAATTATAGAATGAGTATGTATTAATAATCATAACTTGGAAGTTTGAGACCAGTATATTACACAGGAACTGCAAAATCTTGATCTTGTAGCTATGAGATATGGATTCATTCCATAGTTGCTGCATATTGACACTGAAATATTTCTACACTGGCAACTCGATGTTCATTTTCTCTTGAATTGCCTTTATGCAAGTATGAGAGAAATTCTGATTCTTATACCCATACATTTTTTTCTCCTAACAAGTAACAAGACCTATTTGCTTTTTTTTACATAAGGCGAAGCTTGCTTTGGACAGCCTTGAAGTTCCAGTCGGGTAAGGAACTGATTTTCAATAACCAGGTGCATTTCAGATATGTCACTTTATTATCGGTCTTAATTGGTAAGTGATTTCACATTGTACATAATTTATTTTATATTTTGATTGAACAGCTGTGTGATTGTTGAGAAAGGCACATTATTGCGGCGGGAAGAAACAGGACTAACGAGAAACGGAATGTATGTCTATCGTTACTTCTTTATTCCTTGCTATAAATTTTGACCAACAGCACTTTATTGTTGTTTTGATTTGATACCCTCACATTATCCACTCGTAGTTAATGTTGATCTTTGTTGTGTCTCTGCCTTAAATATTTCTTTAATATGTGATAAAATAGTACATCTGAACAAATCTGTTAAAAAGTGGAAGTTTCAATGCATTATTAGGCTGTAATGGTTTTGTTCCTGTTATTCTTTCATAAAATACGACTACGGCTAACAATAGCAAGAATCTTGCTTTACCATGTACAATGTTTCACATTTCTCATTTGCCGTTGTTCTCTTTCTGAATTTTGGACTGATTACAGTCAAAGAAAAAGCTTCAATGAGGAGACAGAGAATAGGGGAATGATATTTATCTTTTGAATAGAAATCAAGCCTTTGCAAGCTGCTGGACCAGAATGTTCAGTGCTTGTAGATTGTGCTGCATTGCATGCTTGAATATGTTTATTAGTACTTGATCACCTCAACAGATTACAAAGTTATAGATTATTCTCAGTATGTATTTATTGCTTTACATTACATGAGAGCGAGTTGTTATGGTGGCTTCACTTCTCTTGATTAAAAGGGCATAGAGAGAGATGCAAAATTCTAAAGTTAAGAGAAGGGAGTTCAGAGACTCTGCAAAATCTCAAGTATAGGGAGGATAACTGCAGTTTCACATAAAATTTCAGAGAATATAATGCTTGAGTACTAGAAATTAGATCGAATGCCTAATAGTAAGGAGAATGCTCTTCAAACAGTGTCCATTCCTTGACATTGAGGAGCAAAGAAAGTTGTCCATGCTTCACGCATAAGATCCTCTCTTAGACTCTTAGTGTTGTGAATATTTGAAGAAAGAACTGAAATTTCTGCATAAGGTGCGTCAATAATTCTGTCTTGGAGACAGTGGTTCATCCAATAGGATTCATGATCTAATGCAGTTGGCTTTGACAAAATCCTATCTTCCTCTGTTAGTCTACACACCAATCAAAGGTTGAACACAATTCAAGCCTTGAAAACATAGTCAACATGGAGCAGATACAAAAGAGGTGATTTGAAAAAGGAAATACGAGTTATAGATGTGTTGCTATTACTTGCTTTGGTTAATTATTTTTTATTTGCATTACTAATGCTCTCGACACTAAGAGGAAGAAGGCAATGACACTTAGAGATGCATCAATTTAAAGATAAACTATTGGACTCAGACGTTAAGCAAGAGTAAAAGAAATAAATAGATAAACGTGAAGGTGAAAACATTTTTCATAAAATGCATTACCTAAATATATGTTGAAACTACACTAAGAGCAACCTTCTCTCTGACAAGCTCCTAAGTTCGATATGCTTTCTTTATTTTTCTCCTTGCGCTTTCTTAGGCAACAAAAAATGCAGAAATGGAAGCTCTTGATGTTCTTCTTGAACAGTGGCAGAGGACTGGATTTTTGTCTGCAGAAGTTGCAGAGAAGTATTCAGCATGCTCCCTTTATGTGACATATGAACTGTGCATAATGTGTGCAGCAGCATTATCAATCATTGGTACATCTGTTGATCATACTGAAATAAAACTAAGCTTTTGTAAAATTTGTTTACTCATAAATGATTAGATGACTCTTAGCCGTTTTAAGGTATAAAGGAAGTATGTTATGACTGTGCAAATGATAAATGTGGAGGCTGTGGCTCAGTGCTGTTGTTGCATCAATTAGCTCCGAGGAATGAATTAGGTCAGTTTCTGGACTTGCTTTTCTTGCTGATTTCGTATCTGCTTAGCTCCACTTTGAAATTTTGACATATTACAATTGACAACCCAAAGCTTACTGGAGGTTCATGAATCTTGTTTTGATTACTGATTGATGTGCATTTGTAGGGTAAAACAGAGTTCTCTCATTAATTTACATGTAAATATGGAGAACGCTAGGGTCGTGTCACATTGTGATCTGATCCGCAATTAAGCTTTCTTAGTATTCATTACTTCCTAAATTGTATGAGATGTTTATAAGCTAGCATACAGGTATGGCTTTGTGGTATCTTTCTTCACTCCATATGACCCATAAATTACAATGGTTACCCCTTCAATGAAGAAATCTTCACAAAATATTCAAATAGAATTATCTTCTGTCTTTTGAAGAGTGGAAATGATAAAAGGGGTTTCACTGGAGAGCGATTTGGCTAAACTCACGGCTTTTCCTCTGCAAGAAATAGGAAGAGAAGCATGTTAGTTCACAACTTTTTGAAGTACATGTAGAAGATATTCACTAGGAGATGCAACAACCATGCCTTTGCCTTTGGTTGATGTTCTCTGATATATGTTTTTACTGTTAAGCATGTTAATTCATGAAGGTAGATCTCTCTTGACTGTAATTTTGCTTATATACTTTACGTATTTAGCTATATGTCGAAATCACAGTGGCAGTCACCCTTTAGTAATGAGGCATGGGCAAATGCTGCTTGAGAGTTTCGCTTAATATCTCCCATGAGAGTTCTCTGAACCAGACATGAGCAACCACTTCCGTTTGGGAAAGTTACGGGTGAAAGAATGACTTAAAATTGGTGTGAGAGGTTGATGTTTTCGTAGTTGCTTGCAGAATTGGGAGTAGCTGGCTGTGGCAGAGAGAACGCAGGATCAGGGAGCACAAGAACAGTAATCTTCAGCTCTTCACTGTTTTCTATTAGCTTTTGGTTTCCTTAAATATGTAGTATAACCTTCGAGACTAATTGAAATTATAATGTAAATATAACAATTTAGAAGAAAATAAAAATTTCACTATATTGAGTCGCTTACTCAGTATAAATGATGCACATTGATAAATAGGAGTGCCCACTCGAAAATGGAGTAGAAAAATATTTTTTATTTTTAAAATATTTTTTATTATTTATTTTTTTCCTTTCATCTTCATTGTCTTCTTCCATACTCAGCTGTCATCCAAACTGGTACATTGCCATTACCGCCGCTCGTTAACACCATGAGGCCATGATGTGTCGTTGCCATCTGCCGTGCTAGAGCTTGTGATTATCTCTTTCACTATCCCCAACCTTCGCTTGAGGTTGTCACCTCGAATTCGATGTCTCCGCCTCAGCTAGCCCCAGAGAGAGATGGCAATGGAGGTGGTGGTCGCCTGGGCAGTTGATGGTGGTGGAGATGTAAAACGTTCTTGGCTGGTGGTGGTGGTCACGTTGGCTCATGATGTGGAGTGTGGTATTGCTTGTGGTTGCAGTTGTGGTGGACAGTGTTGGCAATAGTGGTGGGCAGAGAGGGAGAGGCCCGATTCCACGTTGGTTAAATTGCCACTTGATAATAATTTTCCATGTAAGCCCACGTCAACATATTTTATGGTTGTTTAGGGGATGATGATACGGCCAAAAATTGGCCAAAATTGATTTATGGAAGAGAAATAGATTTTTCTATTTCTATTTTTAGAAAAGTTTAGCGAAATAACCATTTGATAACGACATAAAATTTATACTCTAAAAATAGAAATTCGTTTGATAACGACACAAAATTTCTTCCTTTCGAATGGCGGCGGACTAGCGGACGACAGTGGATCGGTGATCGGCGGTGATGGACGGTGGCAATGGCGGCCGACGAGGGCCGACGGGTGACCGACAAACGGTGGTCGATGGCGACGAATGAAGGATCGGTTGACGAACAATGAGAATAATTTTTATTTCTCATTTCTGTTTCAAAAATAGAGAAGTAGAAAATTGTTCTTCGATTTTTATTCCAAACCTATTTCTGGAACAATAAATAGAAAAATAAAATAATTTTATCAAATGGATTTCTATTTCGAAAACAAGTCTAGAATAGAAAAATTATTTCGAAACAGAAATTACTAGTTGTCATGCATCCCTTACGGTTGTAAGTGGTACATCAACAATTTCAGTCAAGTACTAAACGGAAGCTGACATTGAGCATAACTTGAAAAGTTGAGGTATTCAATTGTTAAAAAAAAAAAAGAAGGGAATTATATACTTAATCGGAAAACTGAAAGTTCAGACATGCTACGTTGGAAAAGTTCCTTCTACAAGGGACTCTATTCCCCCATGCGCAGGTGGCAAGGACTTAATATTAACCACAAGTATGACGTTAAACTAAATTTTTAACACTTACATGCACGTGTAAACTCAATTAATCTCACGTGTTTAGTTTCATGGACTTACGTGATTGAACGAGTGATATGCTCTTGGATCATGTGCCTCAAGAGCAAGCAAATATTGATCTTACTAAATTGATATACAAAGTAATGAGGCAGAGTTTTATTAGGCCTTGAATGTGACTATCCTTTTCAACAACTTAATCACAATATGCTTCATTACCTGATGTTGACGCTGGTCAATGCTACGGTTGGCCGACGCTGAAGTGGATAATTTTTAATAACATTTTAATTTTTTTTTTTTCGAATTTTTATTAATTTTTCCTTAATTTTCTTTTCTTCTCTTTCTTTCTTTACATTTTTTTTCCTTTTCTCTTCTTTTCTTTTTCTCTTTTTCCCTCCGCCGGCCATTGTGGCTCGTTGATTGCCTCAGGCAAGAGTTGCCCTTGATTGGACGATGGCTACCCGACCTTGGGCAGCCCTTGCTTGAGGCCAGCGAAGGGAAAAATGTGAAAGGAAAAAAAAAGAAAATAAGAAAAGAAGAGAAAATGAAAAAAAGAAAACAGCCAAAAAAGTAAGGAAGGAAAATAGAAAAAATAAGAAATAATTTATAAAAAATAAGGAATATTAAAATATTATTAAAAATTGTTTACATTAGCATCAATCATGCTAGGATAATTAGGTCCATATAAGCAATAAATTGGCTAGATCGACTCAATTGGTAATATGTGAAAATTTTTATGATTTTTTGGACAATTTTCCCTCAAAGTTAGTTAGGGAAAAATAGGGAAAATATTTTATGTATGAGTATAATACATAAATTGTTGACATTTTCTAGGCATCTAGAATGTAACTTAACAAGCGTATCAACAGCCATTGACATTGTCAAATGATAGTTGACACATTAATTACCATCCATGACTACTTGACTCCACCTGCAAATGGTTGTATGAAGAAATAAATCCATTCTTTTATTCAAGAATGAGGCTAACATATTTGGTTAGCTTCTCACTTGCAGCAAAATTTTACCAATAACAAGTGAATGTGGGTGCTGATACAATCCATGCAGAGCCTTTTTTTTTTTTTTGGCTGAATAAGCCATTTTTTCCAACAAGTCCAAAACGCCTTATGTATAAACTTAATTCTAATGTAAAAAGTATCTTAATTCCTTTCTTTATCTGTCGGCACTCTCAAATAGGCAATTGAAGCGATCAAATAACATCAAAAGGAGGGAAAGAAATTGATGACGGTGCAAAAGAAAGAAAGAAAAGTTAAATTTTAGGATGGAGAGTGATTTGGAGGAAAGAAATATATCTGTATCCAGCAAAGGTTGCAATGTCAAGAAGTGTTAAGAGGCACAAAGAGGCCAAAGTTGAAGCCGATTTGCTTTCGATGCTCTCTCTCCTCTCCATTTCATGTTGGAGAATGTGTTAAAAGAAATATGAAGTGGTCGAGATATCTCTGAAATCTCTATTCGACCGGTGAATACCGACTTAAATGCTACCATGGTGGACTGATGAATGTTGTGACCCTCCCAATGTGGTGGGGAAGACGGGGTTAGAGGTAATGTCCAAGAGGGGGGCTGATGGCCCTTGATTAGGCGCGGAATCTCTCAAGCCCTTGCCTCGTGAAATGGGAGTCATCACTAGCCTAACCAAGTGATGCACCGGAGATTACCTCACTTCCCGCGTAATTAAAGATTTTCTAAGATGGGGGACTTAATTACACTAATAGTTTCTATTAGTGTCCTTTCAGTACCTCTAACTTAATTGGATTGCTCATCCAAGTATCAAGCGATCTTCATTGCTAATTATGAGTGCTAAAGGTCATTCGACTCACTAAGTGTTTATGCAATAGTTTTTATGGATTTGTTATGATCCTAAGGCTTATCCCAACCATTCTAAAAAATAAAATAATATCCAATGTAATGAAAGTGCGAGAATTAAATATTCAAGTATTGAAATGCTAAAACTAAAATACGAGAAAGAAAACTTGATACTCGTCAAGCAAAGAACATACATGGTTTGGTTCAAAGCCCCGAGACATGATTCCCCATGAGCTTGACTCGATACCAAGTCAGGTAAAAAATATACCAGGCTTTGTTCTTAAGCCCCGGAACATGATTCCCCATGAGCTTGAGGCTAGAGACTGTACTAATTTGAAAATCTAGGCTAGATAACGCGGATCAAACTTCTACTCATTTTATTATTAATGATAGTACTAACTAAACTGAGCTACAAAAGAGAAAAACTAAGCTACACGTTCAATAAGGGAATGATTCTAATTCTAAATGGATTATCATTAGTTTTTTTTTTTTTTTTTATTATGTGCAATAAATTTAGGACTTTTTAAATAATTTTCTCATATTTATTGTGAAATATGAGAAATTTCCGGTACAACAAAATGGTTTAGATGATGCATCGCCACATGTTAGGAGAAAACACGTTAAAGGGAAGTGGCCCGTATCATAAACGCATAAGTTGACGTGGAGCTTAATAAGAAAAATGTTGGGGGTTGACTAGGTCAAGTCGTCCTTAATGTGTTAGGAGTTGATTAGGTCAAAGCTCTTTTTAAATAATCTAAAATAGATTATGTTACATCTACCCCAAATTTAGGTTTGAGACACTGTCTTCTACTTAAAGTTTAAACCACCACTTTTTTTATTTAATATTTTTGTTGCCACTTTGCTCTTCTTCAAAATCACCATTGGATTTAGGAGCCACTACAATTTTCATTTAAGATTTTATTATCTTCTTTCAAATTGGGTTTATGTTGGTTATTACACTTTAAATTACTGTCGTATTAGTAACTACTGTCGTTGTGACAATAGCGTGGGCCTGCATAAAAATTGAATTGCACAAATAGTAAGTAATAGAATTTTCAAAAATCTGAATGCATTTTTACTCTAAATTATTACTCAAAAGGATCACGACAATCCAGTTAAGGAAAATTAGAAAAAAAAATTATTTTCGCCTAAAACCTTTCATAAACACCTCGTATGAAAGCTAGAAGTGTCGTCTCATGGTCGTACACAATCTTCATGACTATCTCGAAGCGTCGTTCCACTAACTGGAAAAGTCGGAAGCTGGTCCCCTCCACTTAGGGAAAATGTCATAGGCTTGACTTAAAGTCGTCGCTTTTCATGGGCTTGACTTAAAGTCGTTGCCGGTCTTTCCGTGCTAAAGAAAAAAGAAGATGCGTGTCTCACGGTGAAGAAAATGCCTTGTTCAGTGTGCAGCGGGACCTACTATGCATAAATTTTTCTAGCATTGCTATTCTCTATCACCGACACACCCTCTCTAAAAGAAAGATACAGGCACTCAAAACGTTTGAACTTGACTTAGATTTGTTGAAAAGAAATTCGAGATTGAGAATTTCTAACGAGAATTTATGATCTTCCACGTGTTGACTTCAATTTTTGCGGTACTTAGCTGAATAACTTCCTCTTACACCTATGAATAAGATCATGGGAATCGCAATTCATTCTTAGCCCGCGAGATCATCTATTGCAACTGAGGGATTAGGAACACGGCTAAAAATCTGATCCGCTTACACCATTATGATCACCTCCTAATTTAAAAAATTTGTTAATGAATATGGTTTACCAAAGATGATTGGCTCATACGCAATACAAAAGGTGGGACTTATGCAAGATCCATCCTCTTGACGCATGAGATTTAGCATATTGATATTATACGAAGTTTTATTATTACCATCGAATTCTTGAAACGATTTATCTTAGGCATTAAAAAGTAATGATATGGTTATCTATCTAGAAAAATTATGAAGTGAACATAGTGCATAAACTAAATTGAATTTGAACGTCAAATTTAGTAGACTCCATATGAATATCTTCGACTTTTACTACTCATATTTAGTTTGATATATATATATATATATATATATATATATATATATATATATTGTTCATTTACTAATTTCTTACCTATTAGATCCAAATAACTGCCTCAATGTTGAACTTTTGGTTGTGGCACATATCTCTAAATAATAAATCAAGTGGCGCTCTTAATGAGAACATAAAATTAACCAAATTCCTAAGCCATATTGAAGCGATAAAATTATTGTAGTGGGGAAATGCATGCGTAAGTAGAGAGAGTCTGGTGCCACTCCCAAAACATTTTCTCCAACCCATTTTAAAGTGGAATTCACAAGTACTCTCCACATGCCCTCATTTAGTCTTCTCTCTTCTTGTGACATAGAATGGCAATATAAGGGTAGAACAATATCATGGCTCAGCAAGTGACAATCATCATTGTTTCTATGACATCATGGAAAAATAATGCAATCTTATAAATATGTATCCACGATATGCATTGTACAAATCATACTAGTGGATTTTATCAAATAACATGAATATTCCATGTACTCTTTATAAATCAATGCATCACATAGTATGCATCATAGCATAAGCCATACTGTAGCAAATATCAACGTCAACCTTTCATATCAAAAAACTTCGTAGTCACGTTTTGCCAATGCTTCATTTTCCATATAAGAGAAAGAAAAGTGAAGACTAAACAGATGAAAGCCATTTCCGATTGGTAATCTCAATCATCCAATGGCTTCTTCATCAAAACCCAAAAGTAATTATGAGGTCTTCTTAAGTTTCAGAGGCACAGACCTGCGTAACACCTTCCTTGGTCATCTCTACAAAGCTTTATACCATAATGGAATATACACTTTTGTTGATAGCGAGGAACTGAGGAAGGGAGACCAAACATTGCCGGCACTCATGAAGGCCATTGAGGAATCGTGCATTGCAATCATCGTTTTCTCTAAGGACTACGCTTCCTCACAGTGGTGCTTGGAAGAGGTGATGAAGATTATGGAATGCAAGAAGCAAAAGGACCTCATCGTGCTACCGGTGTTTTATAAAGTAGACCCAAGAGATGTGAGACAGGGCAACAAGAGTTATGGGAAAGCTCTAGCCAAGCATGAGTCCAAATTTGGGAAGGATTCAGAAAAGGTGAAGCGATGGAAGAAAGCTCTTTTTGATGCCGGTAGCTTGTCCGGGTGGCATTTTAATGATGGGTAAGTAGAGTGGAGTCCATCTTTTACGTAAGAAGCTAATCTTTACTTGTAAATATATAGATTGTTTAAAAAAGAAAAAAATCTACACACACGATTGTTAGCACGCGTGAAGATGCTTCCTTTTATGATTCTCGAAAATTCTTAAGTTCTGGCTCAATTACCAACTGTTATCATCTCTATGGAATCGGTCCATGTTGAATCAATTCATTTCTTTGGCTTGGACGATTCTAGTTCCGTTCGCAAAAAACAAATATTTTTTTATATTCATAGATTCTTTTAAGAGTTGATATACGTCAAATATATAATAGTTAAAAAATTACTAATCATATAAAATTTGAATAAACTATTGGTAATTTAACAACACTTTCACGAAATTACTAGCTTTTTTATAGTTCCTAAATTACCAGCTTTTTTTTTTTTTTTTTTTTTTTATTATCTTTCACCAAAGTTTATTAGTCGTTTTTTTTACCAACGGCTTAAATTTATTGACTTTTACAACAGTTTTGGGTAAAGTACCAAAAAAGTTCTAAATCTATTGTACCGGTACAAATTTAGTCCTAAATATTTTAATTGGCCTAAACCTTTTCACATTTATACCAATTCGATCCATTTGGCCAATTTAGACTAGAAATTGCTAAAGTGAACGATGTCTATCCTACATGGCACAGTGAGTGTTGACGTGGACATTTTTTAATAATTTTTTTATTTTTATTCTTTTCATTCTTTCTTTCTTTCTTCTTCTTCTTCCACGCCTGTGCCAGCCACACCGGCATAGGCCATCATGCCCAACAAGGGTTGGTCTCACCTGGGCGAGGGTGAGCACTAGCAAGGCCAACCCTCACCCTAGGACACTGACTCATCACAAAGAGCGTCAATTCGTTGGGTATCTTGAGCTAGGACAAAATGCTTAGTGATCTTTCAGCGTCGTGCAAGCTAGCATTGAGAAAGAAATCAAGCAATTGGGATAGAGAAAAACCATACCTTTGGAAGAGATTCACGAGGGAGACGTGTTTCCAGTGCTGGGATTGCAAAAGAGATCGAGGCTTTTGGCTCGAAGGGTTGTCAATTCTTCCAAAGAATTAACGACGTCCCATTTCGCAAAATGCCAGCAATTTCAATCGTGACCTCATCTGCGAAAGAGGATAAGATATGTTTTCTCTCACCTAAGCTCACTAGTGCAATAATGGCCTCCTTCAAGTTTAGCTGTACGTGGTCACCAAATCTAGCAATGGCCTTGCCCTTGCCTAGGTAAGGCCAACCCTCACTGAGTGAGGGTCACCCAAGCCAGCCATGGCCTATGCCAATGGCCAACATAGCCATGGAAGAAGAAGAAGAAGAAGAAAAAGAAGCGAGGGTGACCCTCACTCAGGTGAGAGAGAGAGAGAGAGAAATTTCCAAAAATTATAAAAAAATGTCCACGTTAGCTCCCATCATGCTAAGTAGGATGGCTAGCATCCACATCAACAATTTTTTTAGCTTAAATTGGTCGGATAGACTAAATTGACACCAATTTTAAAGGTTTAAGACTTAATTAGAGGACTAAATTGGTCTAATTAAAAGATTTAGAGCTGAATATGTACTAATGCAATAGGTTTAAGACTTTTTTGGTACGTTTTCCAAGTAGTTTAACAAATTTGCTTTTGAGTTATTTACCAACTCCTTTGCTATTAAATTATTAACTAATTTTGGATTATCAACCCTTATTTGAGTTACTTTGCAACATTTATTTTTTATTTTACTGATTTTTATCATTGCTTACTTTTATTTTATTTTTTTTACAAATACCTTAAATTTATCAACTCTTTTATGAATTTATGAACCTTTATTTGTGTGACTCATCAACTTTTCTTTTATTAGGTTACTAACTAGTTTTGATTTATGAAGCCTCATCTTAGTTGCTTACCAACATTTGTTCTTTTCAAATTAATAACTTTTTTTAGAGTTGCCAATTTATATTTACCATACTTACAAACATATTAGATTTTACAACTTTTTTTTTTTTTAGAAATTATTGACCTTAATTGGAGTTATTATCTTTTGTCCCATTTAAGTTACCAACTAATTTTGCATTACCAACTCTTATTATACTTAGTTATTGGTATTTAGTTTTCTTTCATTAACAACTTCTCTTAATTTTCACATAAAATACCTCTCTTATCTTTTACCAACTTTTTTTCACCTTTCTTACCAACGCCTTAAATTTATGAACTATCGTAACTATCCTTGAGTAGTCAACAAGTTTTGGGTGATGGCCAACAAGTTTTGGGTGACCAACACTTGTTTGATTGTTTCGCATCAACTTTATTCCTTTTACTAACTTCCCAATTTTTGTTATCATTTATAATAACTTTTATTTGACTTACTCACCAACTTTTTAAACTTAGCAACTATTTTTAGAGAATACAAACTCAATAAGAGTGATCACTAATTTTCTCTGATTAAATTACTAACTAGTTTTGCATAACAAGCTTTTGATAAAGATAGTTTACCAGTGTTAATTTGTGTTAATTTGTTTTCCTTCAAATTAAGAACTTCTTTTTTATTTCTAACAAAATAAAAATTTCTCTTATCTTTTATTGACTTTTATTTACCTTTTGACTCATTATACCCATTACCATATGAAATTAGGAATGTTTGGTTGTGTAACTTATCAAATTTTCTTTTATCAAGTTATTAACTATTCTTTTATTATCAATACTCATTTGAGTTACTTATCAGCATTTAAAAAAAGACGAACTTTTGCATTGAGATACTACTTTTATTTGCCTTGTTTATCAACCTTTTGAATTTACCAACTCCATTTAGAAATTATCAACCCCAATTTGAGTATTTATCTACTTTTCTTCGACTAAGTTGCCTATCAACTAGTTTTGGGTTGATAACTCTTACTTGAGCTAGTTCGCAACGTGTATTTATTCTTTTAAATTACTAAATTCTCATATTTTTGAAAAAAAATAGCTTTTCTCTTATTTTTCGACTAACATTTATTTACCTTTCTTACCAACATCTTAAATATGCCAACTGTTATACAAGTTACCAATATTTATATGTGATTACCAACTTTTCTCCAATTAAGTTACTAACTAGCTTTGGATGATCAACTCTAATTTAAGTTGCTTACCAACTGTTATATGTTTTTCCTTTTTAATTTACCAACCATATTCTAGAATTAAGTTAACAACTAGTTTTACGTTACAAAAAAACTTCTCTTATCTTTGACAAAAAAACTTTTCTCTTATCGTTTATTTTCCTTTCTTACCGATGCCTTAAATATTCTGACTATTATATGAGAGTTTAGATTATGTTTGAGTTACTTACCAACTTTTTTATTTATTAAGTAACCCAATGCAAAAGTTTCTAAATCACAAAAATAAAAAATAAAAAAATAAAATAATAATAATAATAATAATAATAAATTGAAATGAACGTTGGCAACTAACTCCATAAGAGTTGGTAACCTAGAATTCATTGATTACTTAATTAGATAAAAGTCAATAAGCCACTTGCATAAAAGTAGTTTCATATAAGATTTGGTAAATCTAAGACGTAGTTATAAAAGATAAATAAAATTGGGCAAATGATAACAATATAGTTAATTAAAAGAAAAATAAACTTGGCAAGTAACTCAAATGAGAATTGACAAAAAAAAACTAGTTATCAACTTAATCAGAGAAAAGTTGGTTAGTCACTCTAATTGAGGCTGGCATTTCCTACAAAGAGTCGGTAAATAATTCAAATGAGAATTTATGACCCACTACAAAAGTTGGAAATTAAAAAAAAAAAGTATTTATTTGTAAGTAGCTCAAATGATGTTGGTAACCCAAAACTAGTAGATGATTTTTTTACTAAGACAAAAGTTAGTAAGTCACTATAATTTAAGCTGGTAACTTGATATAAAATTTAGTATATTTGAACAAGTATGTTATGCTAATCAACTTTGATAAGTTAGTATAACGATTGGTAACTTGCAAACTATAAATTAATATTGTAATTTCATATAAATGTAGGTAAGTTACTAACAACTTACGTGAAAGGAAATGTCCCGTATCTATTGCTCACCAACAGTTTTTTTGACACTTACCTGCACTTATTGAAAGTCACCGGCACTGGTGAAAAACCTATTTTTGGGCGTGGAACAATTGAATTCCTCCTATGGTTTTGATGAGGCGTTTCATTTGGGTAAGTTCTATAGCTCTTTCTTTTGGATACTTGTTGCCCTCTCCAAAGTATAACAAAAGTTCTAACGATTTGTGTATGGGCTATTTGAGTTCTTCAAGTTTCATTTTTGTCAATTGAGTTCTACAAATTTTTTATTTTGGTCAACCGAGTTTGAAACTCGCTACCAGTGGCCTTTTAATTTCGAAAAACCACATATGGCTAACCATAGAATTGACAAGTTGCTTTTTCCAGTTATAAGAAATTGATACTAGGATGTCATCGGCTGAAAAGTTTACTGACTCATTTGAATTAAAACTGGATCGACCAATGGACAAAATGTTAAGTAGTTTTATTGCACTTATCCCATTTCTTTGGAAGGAATAAGAAAGTTTGCAACATCTGATAAAGGATTATTAATGTGTACGGGCCATGGTGGGCAATGACATCGTGCTTCAAGGTATTTAAGAGTTTTTGAATTGAAAATCTAGACCAACGTTAAAAGTTTTAAATAGCTCTTTTTGATTAAGTGTGCATATATGAAACACATGTATCCATCAAAAAGAAAAATAAGTACATTGTCATGTATTTAACAAAAGAACATGAATTATTTGGATGACTAAACGTTGAAGCCTTAACTTGTTTCAACTTGTTGGGAATACATATTGTTTTGGTTGTGATCATCAGAAAATGTGATGCACTTTGCTTTGTCATTGTTGGCTGGTAATTGCTCGATTATTTGCTTATTCAAATTGCTAAAAATGATCCTACAACTTCTTTTTTCTGTTTTTATCAGAGATGAGTCAGAGCTTATAGAAAGAATCGTGAAGGAGATCTCCACTCTTCTAGACCGAACACCTTTGCATGTTGCTAAGTGTCCAGTTGGGATTGATTCCAAAGTGGTTAAGCTAAAATCTATGTTAAACCTCGAGTCTGATGATGGTGTTTTTATGATGGGAGTATGGGGAAGGGCAGGCATAGGGAAGACAAGCTTAGCTAAAGCCATTTATAATGACATTTTCAGACAATTTGAAGGTTCAACTTTTTTGGCAAATGTTCGAGAAACTTCAAAAAATTGCAGGGATTTAGTTGCTTTGCAAGAAAAATTACTATCTGAGATATTATCACAAAAACAAAGATTAGTAGTGTCCAATGTTGATGCCGGTACTCATCTAGTTCGGGATAGACTTTGTCGCAAAAAAGTTCTCCTTATCCTTGATGATGTGGATGACTTGCATCAATTAAATGCTTTAGCAGGAGAAGGCGAGTGGTTTGGTATTGGAAGTAGGATCATCATTACCACAAGAGATAAACACCTGTTAACTTCTCACGGGATAGATCAAGATCATGTGTATGAAGTTAAAACATTGGGGGATAGTGAAGCTCGAGAGCTACTAAGTAAGCATGGTTTTGGGACAAACCAAAAACTAAAAATCAAGACAGATCTAGTGGATAGTGTTTTGAATCATGCCGGAGGCCTTCCTTTAGCAATTGAGGTGCTAGGTTCCTTCTTATGTGGTAGAAGAGAACATGAATGGAAAAGTACACTAAAGAAACTTTCTAGGAATCCTAACAAAACCATTAATAATGTGCTCAAAATAAGTTATGATGGACTAGAAGATAATGAGAAAGAGATTTTTCTCCACATTGCTTGCTTCTTTAAGGGGTGTGATAGTGAGTACATAAAGAAAGTTATTGACAGTTGCGATTTCGAGATAGATATAGGATTAGAAATTCTCATTGAGAGGTCCTTGATAAATATTGAGCACAGAACTGTAGAAGTCCATGGCTTGATTCAATTGATGGGCATGGATATTGTGAACCAAGAATGTCGCGATGATCCCAGGAGACGTAGCAGGCTATGGCTGTATGATGATGTTCTCGACGTTTTGTCCCATGACATGGTAAGACTTGCAAATACAGTCAAAATTGTGCTCCTTATCTTTGACTCTAATTACTAAATATGCATTATTTAAAAAGTCTGGTTTGGTATATACAGGGAGATTGTGTAGTAAAAGCCATAGTGTTGGAGCCACCAGAGCACAAAGAGATATATATCAGCCCTAATGTTTTTACAAAAGCGAGTAGGTTGAGATTGCTCATCATGCACAATGTGCATAATACTTTCCAAGGTCCCATATGTCTTCCTAATGAGCTAAGATGGTTTGAATGGGTTGGAGGTGCTTCTTGGTTTCCTGAATTTTCCCCTGGTCCAAAGAAATTAGTGGGACTTAAAATGAGCAAAAGCAATATTACTGGATTGCCAAAACAATTTCAGGTGAGCATTTACCTACTTGGACCTTTTTATGATCACTTCATTTGTATATGTATATATGTATTATATGTACTAATACACAGGACAAAGTGTTGTTCCTAACTTCTCTTTTTTCTTTCAAAATGACACTAATCACTTGCTTTAGAAATATTCTTTCATGCAGCAAAGTTGGCCTTTGAAAAATAAAGCATAAACAATTTTATTGGATATAAATATGCAAAACTAGGAAATTGTATAAACATATGTGGGAGGGAAATATATTTCAAGATTTGAACTTTTTTCAATGAAGGTCATTAAATCATAAGAAAAGATATTTAGAAATTCAAACTTTTTTTTTAAGGTTATCGCAGCATAAGAAAATTGAAATTTTAGTATTGAAATATTGTTGTAAGATAATGCGGAAGCTATCTGAACTTGCAACTAAATCAATGTGAAATTACTAGTGATATAAACAAGAAATAATAAAGAACACGAGATTTACTTAGTTTGGTTTAGTATCAATACCCACTTCAATGGGATATCTAACGGCAAATAGTTCAATAATTAATCGGAGAATTATAGAGTTACAATTGCTCATACACACAACCTATAATGAAGAAACAAATTAATTCAGATGGAAAACTCATTGTACAAAATATCATTGTGCGCTCCTGCTCTAGTGCATGACTAAACAAGAGCTTCCTGCTTGTTTCTCTTTTGTGCGGTTGCAGATGAAGGGAGACAAAACAAAAATAAAACCCCCATTTTATTTTCTTTCTCCAACCAACCTTCGGCTTTCTTCAGAGTGTCCTCTTTTGTTTCCCCTTGTGCGGCTTTTTAAAGGAAAGTCCACTGTGAGGCATTCAAAGGAGTTCAACTCTTGGTCTTCGTCAAAACTTGGATAAATATGAACAAAATTATTGGGACTAACAATAAAATTTAGAGGGGCTGACTAGATTAATTGAAAACTTAAACAATGTATCTCGTAAAAGATAATAGGATGTACTTTGATAGTAGCAAAAACAAATTTGAAAGAATCAACCAGGCTGGTGTTACTATTAAACAATTATAGGCAATAATGAATATATAGAAAATAGCAGACAATAATAAATAGTGATTTGATTTTATCCCCAAGTTTACGTCCACTTTTCTAGATAATAGCCTCAACATGGGTTGCACAATTCACTAGTAATCTTTAAGAGAAGTTCCAATCAGCACGTATTGCTCTATTATAAGATATATCACATTATCAGAACGCAAATAATGCTATCACTCTTGTACACGTCCTCTTGTCACCTATTACAGAGCAACAAGAACACTACAAAGAGAATTATAGATGGATAGTAGCACGGTTTAATTAGAACAGAGAGATGATATAATAGAACAAGCTTTCTCTACATCCAACCCTTTTTAGCCACTTTAATCCTTTTTATTAGACATCTTCAATCCATCCCTTGGAGATGCTTTTGAGGACGTAAGAGCTATTGGGAATTGAATGGAGTTGTCGCTGAGATCTGGATCGCCGATACTATCCTTTCCTTTGGATGATAGCAAGGTTTTCCAAGATAGAGTCTGCAGGCGTTGTTAAATTATTTATACCTCTGGCTATTTGACCAAAATAGTCATTGGTGCTCTAACTCATTTCTAGTTCTCTGGCTGAGAACTCTCAACCTATTAACGGCTATATTCTACCCATATAACAGTCATCTGCAAATGCACTTATTGAGCAGCACCATTCAAGACTAGACTACACAATACATTGCTTCTTATCACCTTATCATTGCATGCACCCTTATCACTAGTCCGTTGGTGTTGCCCACGGTCAAACTGTATGGAACGAATTGCGATCGATTATCCAATAATCGGCCTAAGTATGTCATCTTCCAAAGACTTTACATTGGTGACAGATCGATCATGGTATCTCAAATTCCTCATGAACACCTTGTCATATTTGACTTGTTCTCCTCCTGTCATAATCCTCATGCTTGTAATCAGTCTTCATTGAACTCACAAAGACCAGCACAATTATCACAATTTTTCTTAAATCATCATCGCGTCATTAAGACGAATGCCTTCACTTATCATAGAAGTAGTAAACCAAGGATAGTTTTGGAATCTCCAAAATACCATAAGGATGTTCTCTCAACAAGAATCGCTGTCAATTGACCAAATCTTGGATTCCTATATCTGAAAAAAAAAAAAAAATTATAATCCAAGATCATTATCTGAAGAAGGAAACACCAAATCAAAGTCCAACTGAGACTTTCTTTTTATACCCCATCCATTTTGAATCGATCTACATCCTCTAATAGGGTTGGCTCCAGTATAAAGACTCAAACTTAAGTTATAATTTAATAACTCTTTACCCTGATATTTTTAGCCAAGTCCAACTGTTCATCCACCATAGTAGCTCTCCCAACGCCTTAATGGGCACTTATTCTCTACAAAGGCTAATTGAGCTTGAGCTTTGGCATTATGTCTAATGGGTTCTTCATTGTTGTGATCTTCTTCACATCAACCATATATTTCGCCACAACATCTCAAATGAAATGGTACTTAATATCGTTGTACTTCATTCGCTCATGATAAATTAGATTACAAGCTAGATATTTTGTACCCTAGTTGTCCTAATGTAAAGCAATGTTTTACTGCTCCAATCTCAAAGTCTGAGAGCATACCTCTTAGCCATATAATCTCATTCGTTGTAAAAGATGATGTCATGTACTTTGCCTCAACCAAAGACAAGGTAGTTTGGTCTTGTAAGTATGCCTTCCAACTCACTGCACCACTTGCTAGTCTAGTCATGTCGTTTGCCAAGGAACTGCACTCATTCAAGTCACTAGCATGATTTGAATTTACATGACCTGTGGTCTCTTTACCATTGTTGTCCGTTCGATACACTATACCAATATTTGTTGTCCCCTTCAAGTATATGACTATCCATTTCGTAGATTCCGATTGTACATGCCATGATATACATAATGCTACCCACTACATTAGAATAAGGAACATAGGGCATATGTTCCTCTTCCTTAGTCTATGATGAGTTTAAAGTGCTTAGCTAAAGGTATACTCACAGATTTCGCCAATCACATGCCACAATCTTCTCAATATATTTCTTTTGATATAGACGCCAAAACTCTTGTAGCCCTATCACACAATATCTCATACCTAATATCTTCTTTGCAATACTTAAAATCTTTCATCTCAAATTCAGCATTGTGGCGCTTTAGCATGTGAATATCAAACATATCCTTAATTGCTGCCAACATGTTATCAACATATAATAACAGCTAAATCAAATACCCATCCTCCAATTTTTTAAAGTCAACATAGCTATCCAACTAAAATTTTGAACTGTCCAACTATTCATGAAAGCATCAAAACATTTATACAACTACCTAGGAGAATGTTTCAGCCCATGCAAAAATTTCTTTACCGAAATAGTATATCCCTTAGGTTGCACTGTGAAGCAACATTGTTTTGACATTTAACTACTCTAGCTTGAGATCTCATTTAACAACTAAGGCAAGTAATACTTGAATAGAAGTATGCCTTATCTTATGAGAGAACATCTTATTGTAGTAAATGTCCTTCGATTGAGTACGCTCCTTCACAGCAAGTCTCGCCCTATACCTCTTTACCCCTACACTAGGAATACCCTTTTTTTCTATTTTTAGACCTAGTTGCATCTAACTATCTTCCAGCTTTTCGATACTTTGACTAGATCCTATGTCTGATTTCGATAAGGTGACCCCATCTTTTTGCTCATAGCCGCTAGTCACTATGATGGCTTAGCACTAGCCGTTGCCTCATAATAAAATGAATGTACATTTGTCTCCACCTTATCATCAATGGTCCATGCATGAGCAATATTTGTATGACCATAATATATTGGTAGTTTGATTTGCCTTCTCTACTGCTTGTGGCTATATTGTGTTGCAACTTTACTAGTTATTCAATATCATCAACTTTAGGAACTATAATATCGGCCTCTATTACCTCTGAGTTGTCTGAAGTCTCCACTTAAAAATCCATTTCACAATTGACACCATGACTCATTTGTTCTACCAGTAGTGTTTGAGGAGTCCACCATTGAAGTATAGCAATCGCATCTACTATCACATCTCTACCAACTAGAAAACCGAGTGATTCGAGACCATTACACTATAGCTGGTAGCCTTTGACCCATGGGCATAACCTACAAATATGCACTTCTTTGCCCTTGCTCAAGCTTAACATCATTTTCATGAGTATATGCAAGACATTCGAATACTTGTAGTCTAGAGTAGTCAATAGGACTCCTCGACCATACTTCCTCATGAGCTTCCACTCGATGACACCTAATGGAGATCGATTAACCAAGTAACAATCTATGTTCACTACTTTAGCCTAAAATTCCTTGCCCAGTCTTATATGCGAAAGAATGCGCCGAGCTCATTCAATCAAAGTTCTATTTTTTCATCATGTGACACCGTTATTTTGTGGTGTCCAAGGCATTATGTTGTATACTGCAACCCTTTCTCCCTTGCAAAAACTGATAAAATCTTTACTACAAAACTCCATGTTGTTATTAATCCTAAGGCACTTAATTTGTTTATTGAGTGCTTCTCAATATGTGCCTTAAATTTCTTGACTTGTTTGAACACCTTAGATTGTTCTTTAGAAATCCATACCTTTTTTACAAATAATCATCGATGAATGTTAGCATAAATCAAAGATGGGCCTAGACTTATAAATGAATATAACAAATCGGTTACTTGGTCGAATGCATAAAATTAGTGAATATAACTCGGCTCTACTTCCTAAAGATGTATTGCTCACATAAGTCCAGCTTCCCTATCTTCTCACCTTTAAGCAACCTACTCTCACTTAATACTTGTCTCATTCTTATGCCATAATGGCATATGCCATATCTTAGTCAAGTTTGAGAATGACTCATCTAATGAAACTATAGGATCTCTAGTTATGGTCTCTCCTAGTAGAACTCATTATCTTCCGTTCATCACTATGGTGGCACTTCAAGAGATTTTCAGTACTCCTACTTCAATAGTATACTTAAACCTAATGTTATCAAGTGTTACAAGAGAAATATGGTTATTCTTGAGCTCTGGTACATGCCTCACGTCTATCAGTATGTGCAATACTTCATTGTGCATCCAAATTTGAATTGTCATTGTCTAGATAATCTTTTAGACTACGTTATTCCTCATTGGAACTTTATCACCATGTGCAGTCTAGAAAGTTATAAACCATTTCCCATGAAAAATCATATGATAAGAATACCCTAAATTCTAGCACTATGCATCTCTTGACAAGTCAATAGTCACACTCAAGACAACCTTTGCACCATTGGTGCTTTCCTCGGCAACTTCCGCAAAATTGCACTACTTATGGTGTTAGTCAATAGTCACACTCAGGAAATCCGAATTGTCATTGTCTTGATAATCTTTTAGGCTATGTTATTCCCCATTGGAACTTTATCACCATGTGCAGTTTGGAAAGTTGTAAACCATTTCCCATGAAAAATCATATGATAAGAACACCCTAAATTCTAGCACTATGCATCTCTTGACGAGTCAATAGTCACACTCAAGACAACCTTTGCACCATTGATGCTTTCCTCGGCAACGTTTGCAAAATTGCACTACCTGTGGTATTTTGCCTATTATCTCTGTTTTTTAGATTCAAGCAATCTATCCTCATGTGCCCCTCCTCGTGATATTCAAAGTATATCACATAACCATTAGACTTTCTATGGTGAGACTTCAATCTATTTTTACCCCTACTCTAGGATTTTGATGTTGATCCCTACCTCAAATCATAAGTCCTCATGCCACCTCTTGTGCTAGATCCTCATCTTGCAACTTTCTCTATTGCTCTTTAGAGAACACAACAAATTGTACCTCTCATGAGGTAAATGCAATATGCCCTATAATAGTGAATTAGTGAAACATATCCATGATTCTAGTAGAGAAGCCAACAATAGCATGCCTTATTTTTCATCATCTAGGGTCTCTTCAACATTTTTCAAGTCCATTATGAGTTTGTCAAGCACATCTAAATGGGATTTGATGGAAGAATCTTTAGTATAACAAACTTGAAACATCCTCTTCAACATGTATAAGCAATATTCAAACCTTTCTTTGCACATCGTGATTAAAGTTTTGCCCACAACGCTAGAGCATCCTTCCCTTCAGGCACCATCATTAATGCCTCATTTGATATATTCAATAGGATTATACTCCTTCCTCTCTCAACGACCTCATCTTTATCAACATCTTTCATCGTTTCTGGCAACTTAGCCTTGCCACCTAATGCCTCGGCCAAATCTTGGGTTTTTATTAACGCATGCATCATAATACTCCACAACCCAAAGTTATTCCTCCCGTTAAACTTCTCAAAATTTCTACTATCTCTTTACACATAATTGCAATAACAGATTTTCTAAACAATGATCAAACAAGGAAAAATCTCAAATCAAATCCAAAAAATTATAAGGGTAGCTCCAATACCCACTATAGCAAAATAATGCAGAATATAACGAATCTTGAAATTAAATCAACACAATATTACTAGAAAATAAAAGAGAAATAAAAATATGAAATATTTATGTGGCTTGGGTCTCAATATTGGTACCTATTCCATGGAGATAGCTAGCACAAAAAAATCCAATCGAAGAATTTTAGAGTCACAATCATTCACACACTCAAGTGTTTCCCAGTTCTAGACACACCTAAACCCACAATGCTCACAAAGAAACAAATAAGTTTGGATATAAAACTGTGTTGAATATATATCATCATCGTGTGTTCCCGCTCCTATGCCTAGCTAAAGAAGAGCTTCCCCGTTGTTCCTCTTTTGTGTGGTTGTAGTTGAAGGAAGACTGAAAATAAAACCCATACTTTATTTTGTACCTCTGAGACCTATCTAGGACTTTCTTTAGAATATTCCTTTTTCATTCCTCTTAAGCAGCCTTTCGAAGTGTTAGCAATATTAGGTTATTAAATATCTTTTAAGATATATTTATGATATTTTCTCTGATTTTCTATATCTATTTTGAATATGTATATCGGATTTGATTTCCTTTGATTTCCTCTATGTAATCCTATAAATAGGCTCTTTATGCACTCTTTTCAATATTTCGAATTATACATAAAATTCCCCAATTCTCTTTTCCACTTCATATTTATCTTGAAGGAAAGTCAACCGAGCAGCAATCGAAGGAGTTCAACTCTTGGTCTCATACCTTGGATAGATATGAAAAAACCCTTGTCGGTTGACCAAACGTTGGATTGATATATCCCAACAAAGAAAAAAATTATAATCCAAGATTATCATTTGATGAATGCAACACCATGTCAAAGTCCCACTCGAACTTTTCTTCTATGCCTCATCCAATATGAAGGTCCACATCCTTCATTCGGGGAGAGTTCAATATACTAATTCAAGATCGAGACATAATTATAATGTATGTGAGATAAAATAGAATAACCAATTTCACGTATTTGTCCATGAGTATAATATTTGTAAAATAAGTAATTGAGTATAATTGAAGGAAAGAATTAAAAAAATGGAAAACCCTTTAAAGTAGGATGTTCTTTCTTTCTTTATATAATAATATAGATGAAGTTCAAATACTTTTAAATCTAATGTCTCTAACAATCGACATAGTTATATTTCAAAATCAAATCAAATCTACCTAGTGAAGAATGCGAAAGTGCTAGTATAAACTACGTAACCTCATTCGAATTGTATTGGTTGTTTACACATAATATTTTTTGTTTCACAGAAAAATCTGTATGATGAGCATAAAGGAAACAAAAATATAAAGAATGAATCCATTGATATTGTGTATAAAAATGAAAACACCCAAGCAGTAGAGAACTGAGTGGCCAAGTGTTTGATTTGGATGTGGTAAATTAGAGATTCTAATCACAACATCTTCCACTGAAAGCAAACTTAAGAGGCTAGCTAGTTATCAAATGATGGAGCCTTACCCAATGTACGAACCTGAATAACAAGATTTACCCTATATTGACAGAATTAGCTCTGTCAAAGGGTTTAGTGCACTGTGCTGTAAAACAAGGCATTGATGATTAGTTAAGTCAATTCATAAGGAGCAACATTTCTAAGCAAACATAACGAAATATTTATTAGAAGCTTTGCCAATAATGTTGCAATGCGTTTGCAAATAATGGGATCTAGTAATGGTATCATTAGTTTCTTAATCAAAAATCAGAGCTAGATATTGAATTGTACAGGTGAATTCTTTTTCTTCATAACTGCTTTCAAAGTTGGTTTCTTTTTCTTTGTGTGACTTCGAAGAAATTTAAAATATTATTTATTTTTGGAAAAATTTCATTGTGATAGAATATAGTCTTGACATTAAGCTGTTATATGTAGTTTAAATCAGAATTAAAAAAGGGTACACTATGGTGCTCGCCACGCGAGATTAACTTTGCTTCTCTAATTGGCACATGGCATGACACGTGGCTTAATTTTGTTATGTGGCCCACATTCGCATGGTTGCTGAATGGCACTTCACTTTAATCTTTTGATTGCCACATGGCTTGACATGCAGTACAGTTTTACCATGTGGCCCGCATCTGACCAATATCCATCAGCTTTTTGATTCATCATCTCTAAATTTCACTCTCTTACGTATGTATGTATAGATTTGTACTTACTAGTAAAGTTCCTAACTGTTTACAAATTTTTCAATACAAGATATAATTCTCAGAAAATCAATTTATAGTAACATTTTATGAAATGTTGGTATTGTTGTTTTTGCAGGACTTCCAAAAATTGAAGTACATTAATTTTAGTAATTGTGAATCACTGGTTCGTATGCCTGACCTTTCTTGTGCTCCAAATCTTGAGGAATTGGTTCTCTGTGATTGCAAAAACTTGGTAAAAGCCCATGAATCTATTGCATATCACGACAAGTTACAATTGTTGAATTTAAGGGGGTGCAGAAAATTTGAAAGGTTCCCTGATATTCCATGTAAACTCAAAGGCTTGAAAAAGCTTAGTTTACAAGGGACCGCTATTAAAGAACTTCCTACATCAATAGAAAATCTTGTTTCTTTGAAAATAATGGATTTAAGTAACTGCAAGAACTTGGTAAGTCTTCCGTCTAGCATTTACAAGTTACAAAACATTGAACTCTTGGAAGTTGGGTATTGCCCAAATTTAATAGGATTTCCAAAACACGAGAATTCAGCTGATCCGCGCATGAAGATTGGACTTTCAAATTTACTCTATTTATCTCTTGGGGGATGTAATTTTTCCGGAATAGAATTTCTCAAGAATTCTTCCTGTTTTCCCTTCTTGCAAATGTTAGTTCTGGCAGAGAGCAATGTTACTAGCCTTCCCACCTCTATTCCTAAGCGTGATCATTTGTCCGTATATGCAATTTCATATTGGCATCAATTACAAGATATACCCGAGCTGCCACCATTTCTGAAGCATCTTTCAGCTAACAATTTCAAATCTCTGCAAAAAAGTGGAGATTCATTTTCATCTTGTGTTTTTGTTCGTAAAGTGTTGACCATGGCTGACATTTTGGACCAGGTTAGACTCTCTCTCTCTCTCTCTCTCTCTCTCTCTCTCTCTCTCTCTCTCTCTCTCTCTCTCTCTCTCTCTCTCATGGAGTATATGCAGGATGTATTGTGCTCTCGTATATTGCAATAGTAGTAAACGCAAAGGCTCAAGAAAAGCAAACACATATAAAGTGATTATGCACGTTTTTGCATGTAATAAAGTTGGCTACCATACTATTAGAGGAATAATTTTCATCACATGAGAGTTGTATGTTGATGCCAACAAGGGTCAATGAATCTCTACTTATATAGAGAGCTCTAGTTTGAAGTGGAATTCACTAGGATTAATCACTAAACTCAAAATGAATTCTTTTATTTGAGAACTACTATTAACAAACTTCGGTACTTTCTAATGGTCTATCCTTACAACAGACGCCTCCTGATTACACAATTTGGCTCCCTGAAAGAGAGATGCCAGAGTGGGTCCTCCCTATTGAAGAGAGTTTCGTATCATTCATGGCTTCAAAGGACTTGTATGACAAGTTTCTTGGGTTGTTTCTCTGTTTCATTTTCAATAATGATGAACAAACAAAGTTTCCAATAGTTGAGATTTTACCACATGTGAATGGCGAAATGAGGGATTGCAAAGGAGGAATGAACTTCTTGGCAATGGATTCTGATCAAATCTTGCTTTGGTATTTCACACCATATGATCTGTGGGGAGACATTGATTTTGGTCAAATTGATGGGAATTATGTACACTTTAGCCTTACGGTATCGGCCACAAAGGTGAAAAAGTGGGGATTTCGAATAATATGCAAGCCACTTGATGACAATTTAAAGGTTGAGATTCAAGATAATCGGCTAATCGATCCAGCTTTACTCCGCGAGGTTGTTCTTGAATCAACAAATTTAGATGTTGAGATTCCACTTATGCACCAAGATAGTTTGATTGAGACAGATCTACAGAAAGACTTGCGGGATTGTCAAAGGAGTAGTGAGGAACATAGTCAAATAGTATCAAAGGGAAATCCTAAGCTTATTCTCCCTCATGGCATGCGAGCCAAGACTATGTTGACTTCCAATTCGATCGGCAGAGATGAGGATGGAAGCGTTGGCTTGCAGCTTTTGTTGTTAGAATGATCAAAAAGGTAAATGAACTCGCTGATCTCCATTACAATTCATTCTTTCTTGTTGTTCTTCTCGCCTTCTTTTCTCAAAAGAACTTGTGACCCGCTATTGGTACCTGCTTTTACCCATATATTAACATTGAGGCAATTTATGTGTCCATTTTAATTGGCGTTAACTTTGCTAGCTACAACGATAAAAATAAGCACGCAAAGGTTGTGGCTGGAGATTTACATGAGAAGGGGGATTGGGTGAATAATTTCGTGTGTGTGGAGAAAATTTCATGCGAAAAAAAGTCGAACAAGAACAAGTTCACGTGCTCTCACCTGTGGCAAGTATGCAAACATAGATTTACATTTTTTGATGTTTTTATTTGCTTGCACCTTCAGTTCTTGCCACTTTCATTTCCTTGTATTTTCGTCTCAAAATTTATTTCCTTTCAATGTAATCTCAATTCCATTGCATCCACTTTTATTCGAATTTAGTGAATTTCATGTAGATTAACCCCTCAATTCAAGTCCCACTTGTGCATTTTATACTTGAGTATAAAATCGCGGAACAATCTCGGTTGTTCTCCCTTTACTCAATTATCAGGAGAAACATATTCGATTACATGACTCATAAAAATTACCCCATTATGTCATTTTAATGGAAACAAATTTTTGAAAGCTATTAATATCAAATTTTCACGAAACAAAAGAAATCTATCAAAATTGATTTTCGTCTTTGTACCCTTCCATCATTATAGAATATAATATATATTTGATGATCGCTTGCTTAAATAAACTATTACCTTCTGTTTTGCTCAAATCCTCTTTAATTAACCCTAGTTAGTTAATTTTATTTCCAAATAGAATTCTATAATTCTTTCTTCTCTTTATTCATTTTCTTTGATTTTCCCGCCGTAAGCTCCTTCCTTTTCTCCGCCATAGCCAAACTTCCAACTTCATCGATACAACGCCAGTGAGCTCTGACGCATTGAAGATCGCCACCTGCCAACGGAAGTCGACGAACAGAAGAAGAAGCTCGTCTTCCGGAAATAGAGTCCCTAGCGAACCAACGGCTGACGGAGACCGGCCAGCAGAGGCGATGGACTGCCACCGCCGATGGAAGCCATGGAGACTGGCTTCGTAGCTTCGGGTCTCCTGAGGTTCTGGGCTTCATGCAGCTTGCTATAAAGATCGGGTAACGCTTGGTACATCCGAATTTTATTAAGTTGATTTAATACTTGAGATGGATTTTGAATTTGATTCGGTCGGTGCTGCAATTGCGCGGGAACTTAAAGGATGTGTCGTTGAATTTTATCGAGAGACGCTGAATTGGTGTTTCTTCGTGAGTTCTGTCTATGGATGCTTGATAGTGAATTCGTAGGTTACCAACATTACAGGCCGCAAAAATAGCGACGATCTCTTAGCGTTGTAGCCTTTCTTTCGTTGTTTTCATAGGTGGCAATTTATTGAAAAAAGTAGGTGAAGTCTAGGTTCAAAGGAAAAAAAACAAGCGAGGAAAAGTGATATAATGGTTTTTCTCAGTCCCCTTTTCAAGCAAAAAACTGAGCCAGTCCGGTTGCTTTAGGTTGAGAGGGAGGGAGGGAGGGATTTGGGTGTTTTTGAGGTGTTAAGGAAATGTGGATGTGTAGTATGTACTTATCATATAGATGTGCAGCAGGTGATAGGTTTGCCAGGAGAATTGAATTCTAAGAAACTTTGGGATAGGGCTTTGTCTCTATGTTTTTTGAGGTGCTTGAAGAGGCAAAACTGTGACATCCCAAATTTTCAACTCTGTTTTCTGCTGAATAAATCGAGCATTTTATTGATGCGCCTATAGGGCTGTTCTCAGAACTGATCACTCTCGAGATAACTAGACTACCTGGGGAAGCCATTAACGAATTTAAAACAAATAGACTTGAGAATTTGATCAGGAATCGGCTTCTCAACCGTGCTCATCTTTAGAGGTCAATACGGCACAATATAAAATCGATTCGAAATCAGAGATAGGCTAGTTCGACTGAGATGTGTGGCTAACCGTGGGTGACACCACTAAATTAGAAAATTCTCGTCGACCGGCACTAGACTGATTTTCCTAATGTTTTGGGACCCCGTGTCCGTATTTGGGTCTCGAGATTTTCATGGCAATCGAGTCACCAATGTGTCTAGTGGGTTCATTGTGGCTCGAAAAAAATCGACCATGGGTCATTTGCACTAAAAATTTCTGAAAGTTACCTGGTAGCTTAAGTCATGCTAAAAATGCGTCGAATGGAAATTGACCGTGAATTCGAGTCCGATTTCAGAAACTGAAGATTCTGTCATGTCACAATGAATTCTAGGAATGTCGACTCGGTCTTAGAAGATTTTTCAGAGGTTTTGAGATTTTACGGAAAATCGTTCGAAGGTCGCGAAAAATAACGGAAATTCATACAGGCCGAATTTAAGCAAGTTTGGACTTTCAAGCCGAGCCTTTGAGTGTTGGGGACTTACAGAAAATTGCATGGGCTTTTTCTTTGATGAAATGGGACATCAAATTTTGGGAATTTGCAAAGAAATTGAAGCTCAAAATCAAAGGAAATTCGTAAACTATTTGGGGGCTGCATTTCTTGGCTTTAATTTGGATTATTTAGTGGATATTTGGTTGGAAAGAATTAGGGGACAAGGGGGATTAGATTAAAGGCTTGTGGGACCAAGTCATTCAATGGATTGGCTATGGTTTTGAGACTTTTATTCCCCCTCTTAGCTGGCTTCTCACACACCTCAGCCACTCTTCCCCTTCCTTCGTGCGTAAGCTCCCCTGATCCATCAATCTTCTGCTTTTGCTCTTGTTTCATTTCATCCGAAATTCTATCGTTCCTTTCTTCTTAACCGAGCAAAACCCCCAAATTGTCACCAACTCCCACAAAGTAAAACAAAACCAAAGACCAGCTGCTTCCTCTACCAAAGCAAACTCCTGCCAGCAGCCCACACGTGCAGGTCTCCCACTTCTTCGGTCAAACCCTAGCACCGAAGACTTTGCAGCAGTTTCCACGTTAACGCCTGCTGCTTCGAGCCTCGTGTCTCCACTTCCAGCAACCAGCGAAGTCCACGAAGCAGCTCCACGCCCCACTGACCCACACGTCTTCAACACCACCTTCTTCATGCCTTCGTTTGGGAGACACGAAGTCAAGCCCAGCTCGCAGCCTTCATCTGGCCGTGAGAAGTCCACTCCACCAGAACCTCAAGGCCACGCGTCCGAAGCTGCTGCCCATGTGTCGCCCAGCAGCAGCCCTTGCTGCTTCTTTACTCGGGCCCAACAATCCATCTTCTCCAGCAGCACGCATCCATGAAGTCTTGCCGACCGAAGCAGCTTCAACATGTCTCCATCTTGCCGCATCACCGCTCGTCTCTCTTACATCCACGAGCCCACAAGAATTCGGCCCATCAGCCTAGCGAATTGAGTCAGTCCATCAGCCCACGGTTGGGCCCATTGTCAGTTCAAAAAAGCTCACTTGAAGTCAGCCCATCTCAGCTTAAGCCCAGCCCGAGAGAACAGCCCAGTTTTGAGGCCCAATTCCAACAAATCAATTTGAAGCCCGTCGTCTTTAGCAAGCCCAACCCAACTTGGGTCCATCCCAAAATCAAGAACAAATCTCAATTAGGCTGAGATTTGTTGGGCCGAGTTTAAGGCCCGGTCCAAGCCCGCCGGTGTCATCGAAAGCCCGATTTCAATTGCCGTCGCGTTGTTGTCGCAGTGATCCGATCTTCGCTTTTACCAAGTGAATTTTGCTCACTAATGCTTTCTTAGTAGGCTAATTATGTTTAGGGGTTGGTTAAATTTAATTAAGTGCAATTATGTGGTTAGATTAGTTTAGATTAATTAAATTAGTGACTTAATGATGCATGTTAGGTGATTAGACTTAGTCACTAGCAAGTAGAGAGCTTCTAATATTTATTGAATGTATCTCGGGATTTTTCTCGACCCGTTTCGGGCTCTAATCAGGCAATACGGGCCTAAATTGGATTTTTTAATATTTATTTATTTAATTTTCGAAATTAATTATTTAATTACTTATTTTTCCAGAAATTCAACCGATATGGCTGGTGACCGGAATTTCATGCTGATTGTCGTGGCGTAATCTGTTTATTTAATTGAGCCTTATTTTGTGCTGAATTGAATTATTTGTGAAATGGGGAATTATTCTTTAATTGAATAATCTTTGGTTATTAATTGAAAAATAACCAGGCATCGGTTAATAATGCCAAAAATATTTGAGTGGACTACAGAAAATGTGGGAGTTATGGAAAGGAAAATATTATATCTTGGCTAAAGCCAACCGTGTGCCCACGCACGATATTTTATCGGGTATGATAAAAGATGAGAAGAAATGCTGTGTGGAGTAGCTCGGCGATTATTACATCGCTTTGGCATATAAGATGCCTTAGAGAATGCGCGTAAATTGTTGAATATATATATCATGCCTGCGTGGCGATAATTGATCGTGCCTGTGTGGAATAGAATGTGCCTGTGTGGTGTAGATTGTACCTGTGTGGTTGTATTTCTTTGTGTCGAATATCGTGCCCGTGTGGTCGAAAGTAATTGGAATGCCTGAGAGAGCATACACATAAAGTGTTTATTGTACATCACCTTGGTGAAAATGACGCCCGAGAACATTAATATAGCTATGTGACTAAGTGTACTATTGGAGGCTTTATAGTGAGGAGTGAAATGACCAAGAGTTGGTCCATCTGACATGTAATCGACTAGGTCGATTTGATCGATGCTTCGATCTGTTGAGATTGTTGGGTGCCTATTGAACTATACTGATTTGCAGATTGGGACTGAGGCCAAGGTAAGTCCTCTGACTCATGTTGTGCATAGGCAACCCTAAGGTGTATTGGTTTACTAATCGAGTCTTAGGGGTAGAACTTGCTGAGACGTAGTCTTATTGATTATTGAATAACCATTTCAGGTCCCTAGATGTAGCAGACTTGGATGTTGAAGATCTTGAAAGTCCGGTACAGTATGCTGAAGGCTCCAGCTGGAGTGTGGGGGATGATGAAGAGGAGGACGGGGACCCGTAGTTTGTAGAATCCCACTCCTGCTTGTAGACCTTGTTTTTAATCTAGCATAAGTTGAATTTGACTTAATAGTTCACCTTGTATATATATGTGCACTGGTTTGCAATGTATATAAGAGTGAATGTTTTTAAAGGTTTGAAATCTAGTCCTACTGTTCTATCCCAATGTTTTATTGTCTGGGGATTTTATATCAGCTTCCGCATGCGTATATTAAAAAGAAAGGGTCGGCGATGCGTCCTGGGACATGGCTATTAATCGACCAGGTAAGGGATGGGTGTGTGCCCGAGGATCGAGGCGTGACATCCCGTTTAAGTGGTATCAGAGCAATGTTCAAGATTGGAGTGATAAAGAGCGATGGTTCATGGGATAATAGTAGGATGGCCTTTAAATTCATGCTGGCGCATGTCGATGTTAGCTGAGTGCTAGAATTGTTTGTTGTTTTAATCGCTCAGTTTCTAATTCAGTGTTGAATTGGAAGCAGGTGTCGGTAGATTAAAGCGACACCATGAACGATCAGGAACCAAGGACTCCTGCTAAGAGGGCTAGTAGGGCCGTGACTCGGGGAAAAGCACCGACCAAAGTCGGTACCTGAGGAGGCCGTGGTCGAGCACCAGCACAGGCTAGCGCGAGTGGAATGGCTCCACTTGTTGTAGATGCTAGAGTGGCACCACCTCCTGTTAGTGCTAGGGTGAAAGCCCCTGGTGATCCCAAGATAAATGGGATCATGCAAATTTTGGAAGTAATGGGAAATCGTATGGATCAACAAGCGTAGAACCAAGCCGCCGCTCAAGCCGCCACTACTGCAACACCTGTCGTCGCCCCTGCTAGAGTTCTGCCAGGAGTTATGGCCGCTGGGAGGCCAATCCACCAGTTAGTGGAACCGTTTCTGAAGCTAAAACCACCAATGTTTATTGGTACTAGAGACCCCGAGGCTGCAACTCTGTGGATACAAGATCTAGAGAAAGCATTCACACTTCTGAGGTGCAATGAAGAGGAGAAGGTGGCACTGGCTATGTACCAACTTCAAGGTAATGCAAATATCTGGTGGAGAGCCGCCAATGATACAGTGTTCTTGGAAGGTGTGGGCCAGGCATGGAACACCTTCCTTAGAGCCTTTAATGATCAGTACTTTTCAAGTATTGCTCGGGAACAAAAGATAGAAGAGTTCCATCGTCTCCGCTAGGGGAGTATGACAGTTGACCAATATGGGGTCAAGTTTGCAGAGCTATCCCAGTATGCTCCTAGATTGATTGAAGACCCTAAAGAGAAAGCCCGGAAATTCAAAAGTGGTCTTCATACTGAATTGAAACAACCTCTACTACCGTTAGACTTGATAGAGTTCAAAGAGGTCTATCGTCGAGCTTAGATGATAGAGCGAGGATTGATTGAACAAGCTACCTCATCTGGATCGAGGTTTAGCTCCAATAGAGACAACATCCGCCAAGGAAAAAGTCTCATGCCTAGAAACAGATTCCAAGGCCCGTCCAACAAGAGAAGTGGATTTAGTAGGATAGTACCCAATTAGATTGGTGTATGTCGCCTTTGTGGAAGACAACATGGATCGGCCTCGTGTTTTCCTAGGACAAGAGTTTGCTATGAGTGTCACTAGCACGGTCACCTGGCCAAAGATTGTCCCCAAAGACAGATGGGACTGCAATAGTTGCCACCGCCACCACCATTAGGTCAGATCAGGAGGAATGTACCGCAGAACGTACTGCAGGGAGGACAGCTCCGACCCCAGTTCAAGGCACCGTGTATGCAATTAAACAAGGTCAGGCCGAAGCTGCGCCTAACGTGATCACGGGTTTAGTTCCATTGAATGGACTGCCAGCTTAGAGATGAATCGAGTTATGCGCTGAACAGGAAGGGCAGTGTCCCCAAAATAATCCTATCAGAGTGGCGCAGCAGAATTTTGATTAAATTAATAGAACTTCAGTGGCTGTAATGAAATCATATAAAGTAGAATCACTGGTTATAGTTGTGCTTGAATCCTATGTTTATGTACAACCTTGATGCAGTATATAAAAAGGCTTGGCTCGAGGGGCTTTTGTTATAATGAAGTGTTGTGACAATGTGACACAATTTAATCCGTAGATGGAGGAAAATTTCAAACTTATCAGAGGTCGAGGATGACCCTCAATTTCCCTAAATCTCATTGCAAGAGGCAACCCATTTGTTAGACGGAGGTTGCCTAAGGGTACGTGACGGTTGTCATAGATAAGACGGATCGAAGAACTGAAGATTGAGAATATCTTAGTTGTCTAAGAATTCCTAGAGGTATTTCTATGAGAATTGTCAGACCTGTTGTCAGAGAAAAAGATAGTGTTTTGTACTCGATATGGTCTTTGTGAGTGCGCAATGTAATATCATTGGGTCGGACGAACGTTCTAACTACTGTCATGGATTTAGCAAATCGAGTGTATAAGGAATATCTAGGTCGGTTGTGCTCGTGTCTTTTAATGACATTTTGGTGCATTCGAGGAATGCTAAGGAGCACAAGTGACATCTGAGAATGGTAAAAGAATTTCTGTGGACCCGACCAAAACTGAAATAGTTATCAGTGAATCGAGACCCAACAAGTTGAATATGAAATGGTGTCGTGAATCAAATGCTTGGCAGAGCTAGAATGGTGCTATGCAATATCACCCTGGATGAAAGAAAGGAGTCATTGATGTGTTGAGTCGAGAATTTTCATTTGTGCATATACTGGTTAAAGTATGGAACTTACTTGGGAAAGTTCGAAATTTGATTTTCAAGTTTGAGGTAGGCTACCTTTTGAATTCGATAGCCGCCCTCAAAATTCAACCGGATATTCAAGTTGGAATCAAACGCTTAATTGACAGACCGAGATGTTCAGGCGATCCTATAAGAGGATACTGATAAGAAAGAGACTAACTTTCATATCTCTGTTGGTGAAGCCCCTAGTTTCAAGAGTAATTGAGTGTACTTGACTTTGTAGCACTCAGGGAAGAAACATTTTCTGAAATTTACTAAAGTAATTACAGTTTCCGATGAGACAATGCGAAGTAGGTCAAAATCGCCGTCATCTCGAAAGGTAGACCATTATAAAAGTAGATATCGTCGGACAAGTTACAAGTGTTGGATGTGTTAATAAGTATGAGTTCAGTAATGCAAGCCGAGAGGACATTTACAATCACTCGAGAGTTCCGAGTGGGAATGGAAGTATATCACGAAGGAATGTTGTGATAGGTTTACCAAGGAGTCAGAGGAATAATGACTCCAATTAGGGTAGTGGTCGACAGACTGATGAAGTTGGCTCACTTTATCGCCGTATGGAAGGATCTTGATTTGAATGGGCATACAGAAGTTTATGTGTGTCAGATGGTACATCTGCATGAAGTGACAGGGATTAATTTTAGGTCAGATCTAAAACCGAGGTTCCCATTTTCAGCTGAACAGTCAGATAGTTCCTTTTTGAAGCAGGACAGAGCAGAGTGTACAGAACTTCAGTTTGTTGAGATGAAATTAGAGAAAGAAAGGTCACAGCCCAGAGTCAGTTTAGCAGTCAGTGATTGCAGTTACCGTGATCAGAGATAGATTCAAGACTGCTAAGAGCTGCTAGAATTGTTGTATTGTTGAGCATCGAAGGCCCTTAGAGTTTCGAATTGGTGATTGCATCTTTTGAAGGTGTCACCAATGAGGAATACCTTGCACTTCAACAAGGAGAGAAACCGAAACCGAGGTATGTAGGTTCCTTTGAGATTCTAGAAAGAGAATCGGGATCCTAACGTATCGACTTGCATTGTCGCCAAGGTTAGCACAAGTGCACGATGTATTTCACGTGTCAATGTTGAGGACATATGAGTCCGACTCGACCCATGTGCTAAATCTTTAAGAATTAGACGTGGACGACAGAGTGTCGTACATGGAAAGCCCGGTTCATATTGTGGTTCAAAATAGATTCTGGGTATTGAGATGGTCCCATTCGTCAAAGTGGTTTGACAACACCACGGGACTGAAGAAGCAATCGGGAAAAGTGAGACTAAATGAGATGACGATACCCCCGCCTTTTTGTTTAAGGATTAGTAAATGTTTAAATTTCGAGGACGAAATTTTTATAAGAGGGGAAGAGTTGTGACATCCCAAATTTTCAACCTAGTTTTCTGCTAAATAAATCGGGCATTTCAATGACGCGCCTATAAGGCTGTTCTCAGAGCTGATCACTATCGAGATAACTAGACTACCTGGGGAAGCCATTAAGGATTTTAAGGCGAATAGACTTGAGAATTCGACCAGGAAGCGGCTTCTCGACCGTGCTCATCTTTAGAGGTCAATACGGCACAATATAAAATCAATTCGAAATCAGAGATAGGCTAGTTCGACTGAGATGTGTGGCTAATCGTGGGTGACACCACTAAATTAGAAAATTCTCGTCAACCGGCACTAGACTGATTTTCCTAATGTTTTGGGACCCTGTGTCCGTATTTGGGTCCTCGAGATTTTCACGACAACCAAGAGTCGCCAATGTGTCGAGTGGGTTCATTGTGGCTTGAAGAAAATCGACCACGGGTCATTTGCACTAAAAATTTCGGAAAGTTACCCAGTGGCTCAAGTCACGCTAAAAACGCGTCGAATGGAAATAACCGTGAATTCGAGTCCAATTTCAGAAATTGAAGATTCTGTCATGTTACAATAAATTCTAGGAACGTCAACTCGGTCTTAGAAGATTTTTCAGAGGTTTCGAGATTTTTACGGAAAATCGTTCGGAGGTCGCGGAAAATTAATGGAAATTCGTACGGGCCGAATTTAAGTGACTTTGGACTTTCAAGCCGAGCCTTTGAGTGTCGGAAACTTACAGAAAATTGCATGGGCTTTTTCTTTGATGAAATGGCACATCAAATTTGGGGAATTTGCAAAGACATTGAAGCTCAAAATCAAAGGAAATTCGTAAGCTATTTGGGGGCTGCATTTCTTGGCTTTAATTTGGATTATTTAGTGGATATTTGGTTGGAAAGAATTAGGGGACAAGAGGGATTAGATTAAAGGCTAGCTAAGGTTTTGAGACTTTTATTCCCCCTCTTAGCTGGCTTATCACACACCTCAGCCACTCTTCCCCTTCCATCTTGCGTAAGCTCCCCCGATCCATCAATCTTCTACTTTTGCTCTTGTTTCGTTTCATCTGAAATTCTATCGTTCCTTTCTTCTTTAACCGAGAAAAACCCCCCAAATTGTCACCAACTCCCACAAAGTAAAACAAAACCGAAGATCATCGCCGCTTCCTCTACCGAAGCAAACTCCTGCCAGCAACCCACGCGTGTAGGTCTCCCACTTCTTCGGTCAAACCCCAGCATCGAAGACTTTGCAGTAGTTTCCACGTTGACGCCTGCTGCTCCAAGCCTCGCGTCTCCACTTCCAGCGACCAGCGAAGTCCACGAAGTAGCTCCACGCCCCACCGACCTGCACATCTTCAACACCGCCTTCTTCATGCCTTTGTTTGGGAGACATGAAGTCAAGCGCAGCCCTCAACCTTCATTTGGCCGTGAGAAGTCCACTCCACCGGAACCTCAAGGCCACGCGTCCAAAGTTGCTGCCCGTGTGTCGCCCAGCAGCAGCCCTTGCTACTTCTTTACTCGGGCCTAATAATCCATCTTCTCCAGCAGCACGCGTCCACGAAGTCTTGCCGACTGAAACAGCTCCAACATGTCTCCATCTTGCCGCATCACCGCTAGTCTCTCTTACATCCACGATCCCGCAAGAATTCGGCCCATCAGCCTAACGAATTGAGTCAGTCCATTAGCCCACGGTTGGGCCCATTCTCAGTTTAGAGAAGCTCACTTGAAGTCAGCCCATCTCAGCCTAAGCGCAGCCCAAGAGAACAGCCCAGTTTTTGAGGCCCAATTCCAACAAATCAATTTGAAGCCCATCTTCAGCAGGCCCAACCCAACTTGGGTCCAACCCAAAATCAAGAACAAATCCCAATTGGGCTGAGATTTGTTGGGCCAAGTTTAAGGCCCAGTCCAAGCCCACCGTTGTCGTCGAAAGCCCGATTTTGGCCGCCATCACGTCGTCGTCTCAGTGATCCGGTCTTTGCTTTTACCAAGTGAGTTTTGCTCACTAATGCTTTCTTAGTAGGCTAATTATGTTTAGGGGTTGGTTAAATTTAATTAAGTGCAATTAGGTGGTTAGATTAGTTTAGATTAATTAAATTAGTGACTTAATAATGCATGTTAGGTGGTTAGACTTAGTCACTAGCAAGTAGAAAGCTTCTAATATTTATTGAATGTATCTCAGGATTTTTCTCGACCCGTTTCGGGCTCCAATCAGGCAATATGGGCCTAAATTGGATTTTTTAATATTTATTTATTTATTTTTCGAAATTAATTATTTAATTACTTATTTTTCTAGAAATTGAACCGGGATGGCTGGTGATCGGAATTTCATGTTGATTGTCGTGGCGCAGTCCGTTTATTTAATTGAGCCTTATTTTGTGCTGAATTGAATTATTTGTGAAATGGGGAATTATTCTTTAATTGAATAATCTTTGGTTATTAATTGAAAAATAACCGGGCATCGGTTGATAATGCCAAAAATATTTGAGTGGACTACAGAAAATGTGGGAGTTATGAAAAGGAAAATATTATATTTTAGCTAAGGCCAGCGTGTGCCCACGCACGATATTTTATCGGGCATGATAAAAGACGAGAAGAAATGTTCTGTGGAGTAGCTCGGCGATTATTACATTGCTTTGGCATATAAGATACCTTAGAGAATGCATGTAAATTGTTGAATATATATATATATATATATATATATATATCATGCCTGTGTGGCGATAATTGATCATGCTTGTGTGGCGATAATTAATCGTGGCTGTGTGGCGTAAAATGTGCTTGTGTGGCATAGATTGTACCTGTGTGGTCGTATTTCTGTGTGTTGAATATCGTACCCGTGTGGCCGAAAGTAATTGGAATGTTTGAGAGAGCATACGCATAAAGTGTTTATTGTACATCACCTTGGCGAAAACGACGCCCAAGAGCATTAATATAGCTCTGTGACTAAGTGTACTATTGGAGGCTTTATAGTGAAGAGTGAAATGACCAAGAGTTGGTCCATCTAACATGTAATCGACTAGGTCAATTTGATCGATGCTTTGATCTGTTGAGATGGTGCTTATTGAACTGTACTAATTTGCAAGTTGGGACTGAGGCCAAGGTAAGTCCTCTGACTCGTGTTGTGCATAGGCAGCCCTAAGGTGTATTGGTTTATTAATCGGGTCTTAGGGGGTAGAACTTGCTGAGACGTAGTCTCATTGGTTATTGAATAACCATTTCAGATCCCTAGATGCAGCAGACTTAGATGATGAAGATCTTGAAAGTTCGGTGCAGTATGCTGAAGGCTCCAGCTAGAGTGTGGGGGATGATGAAGAGTAGGACGGGGACCCATAGTTTGTAGAACCCCACTCCTGCTTGTACACCTTGTTTTTAATCTGGCATAAGTTGAATTTGACTTAATAGTTCACCTTGTATATGTATGTGCATTGGTTTGCAATGTATATAAGAGTGAATGTTTTTAAAGGTTTGAAATTCAGTCCTACCGTTCTATCCCAATGTTTTATTATCTGGGGATTTTATATCAGCTTCCAAATGTGTATATTAAAAAGAAAGGGTCGGCGATGCGTCCTGAGACGTGGCTATTAATCGACCAGGTAAGGGATGGGTGCGTGCCCGAGAATCGGGGCGTGATAAAAACAATAGAGGAACAAAGAAGATGTAGTGAGATGGCACACCACCATGAATGGTCGCTTGACTGTCGAATCCTTTAACCACTTCTTGACTCTGGCAACTAGAGAGAATTGAAAAACAAATTTACTTGGGAGTGTGACAGTAATATGAACATTGGTTGTGCCCATGTATAACTGGTTAGGTGGTTATTTTCTTTTGCTCTGTGGACTGTGGATATGAAAAAGAAATAATCATCATAAACACGGAGTTTACATAAGTTATTCAGTAGAATAGAGACAAAAGCACAAGAAACTGATTGTTGATTTTGGATTCTGAGGCCTTTGCAATAGTTTAAAATTCTCTTTTTATCCTTATGTGCTACAGCTTTTATGAAGGAAAATGACCAAGAAGCCAAAACTACTAGATGCTTCTTGAATGTTTTAGTGAAACCTGATTAATGAAGGATAAACTTCTGACATACCAATATAAGACACACTGGAATGCGCAACATGTAGTTTCTCAAATTAGTTGCAGTTTTTGCTTTAGTGTTGTTAGGGCCATATCAGTTAAAGTGTCAGGCGGGATTTGCATCTGAATTATAGGATGAGTATGTATTAATTATCATTACTTGGAAGTTTGTGACCAGTATATTATACAGGACCTGCAAGATCTTGATCTTATAGCTAGGAGATATGATCTGAATGTTTATTGATCATTGCTTCTCCACCCCTTTTTTATAAATTTTGGACAGCACTTTGGTATTGTTCTAAATTGATACCCTCACATTATCCACTCACAGTTATTGTTAATCTTTTTTATGTTTCTACTTTAAACATTTCTTTAATAAATGCTAATATAGTATATCTGAACAAATCTGTTAAAGAGTGGAATTTTCTATGCATAATTGGGCTGTAAATGGTTTTGTTCCCATTATTCTTTCATAAAATATGAATACCGCTAACAATAGCAAGAATCTTGCTTTACTATCTACAACGTTTCACGATTCTCCTGTGCCATCGTGCTCTGTTTGAATTTCAGACTGAGAACAATCAAAGAAAAAGCTTTAATCAGGAGAGAGAGGACAGACAAATTACATTTATTTATTTGGATTGAAATAAAGCTGTTGGAAGCTTCTGGACCAGAATGTTGACCGCTCATAGATTGTGCTGTATCGCATGCTTGAAAATGTTAACGTGGTCTTGATGGCCTCAACAGATTATAAATTTATAGATTATTCTGGGTACGTATTTCTTGCTTTGCGTTACATGAGAGTGAGTTGTTATGGTGGCTTCACCTCTCCTGATTAAGAAGGTGTTGTGAGATATGCAAAATTCTAAAGTTGACGGAAGCGAGTCAAGAGACTTTGCAAAATCTCAAGTATGGGGAGTTTAACTACAATTTCACATAAAATTTCAATGAATATAATGCTTGAGTACTAGAAATTTGATCAAATACCTAATAGTGAGGAGCAAAGAGAGTTGCCAATGCTTCACGCATGAGATCCTCTCTTAGATTCTCAGTGTTGTGGGTATTTGAAGATAGATAAGAAATTTCCAGATAAGGTGTATCGATGATTCTGTCTTATAGAAAGTGATTTTTCCAATAGGATTCATGATTTAACGCAGTTGGCTTTGACAAAAATCCTGTCCCTAGGATTCATCGTATGCACTCTAATCTCCCTAATTTAGTCTGCATACCGAGCAAAGGATGAGCACCATCAAGCCTTAAAAGTATAGTCAACATGGAGCAAATACGAAAGAGGCGATTTGAAGAGGAAGAAGACAAGTTATATTGTGTTGTCATTATTTGCTTTTGTTAACTATTTTTTATTGGTTCTACAAATGCTCCCAACTCTAAGAGGAAGAAGAAAATGGCACTGAGAGATGCACCTACTCAAACGTTAAGCAAGAGTAAAAATAAATAAATAAATGTGAAGGAGAAAACATGTTTCATGAAATGCATTTCCTAAATTTATGTTGAAACTACACTGAAAGCAACTTTCTCTCTGACAAATTTCCAAAGTTTGATATGCTTTCTTTATTTTTCTCCTTGTTTTTTCCTAGGCAACAAGACAAGCAGAGATGGAAGCTCTTGATATTCTTCTTGAGCAGTGGCGGTGGACTAGATTTTCATCTGCAGAAGTTGCAGAGAAATTTTCAACATGCGCCCTTTATGTGAGGTGAACCATGCATAATGTGTGCAGCAACATTATTCATAAAATTTTAAACGCAAGTGAACATGTCGAACAAGTAATATAATGATAAGAAAGAATATTGTCCCACGAAGATCGATGATTAATAAACTAATTAACTACTAAAATAGATTAATTCTAAAATTTATCTAACGGATCAAAATATAATTGAGAATAAATTAAAAACAAAATTTGTAGACTAAATGCAGTAAATCGATCGATAAATATGTTAGAGCATCCGACTTCACCATAACCACTAGATATGAATTTCAGATTGTTGTGAATACAAGAACGATATCAAACATGTGAGAGCGGAATTTCCTAACCTATTTACTATCCTATCTCTAGGTATAGCAAACCTACTCAGTTTATTAATCTACTATATCTCTATGTGAATTAAAATAAACATAAGTGCATTAAAAACTATGAATATTCTCGGCTTACAATGAGTCTTTTGGATCACCTTATCACCGGAAGCTACACAAATAACACAGTATATTTCTATCCACATTTAATTCATGGTTATATATTATAATTAGCAATTGCATATCATCACTTCTCAGTCTTAGACATGCACATCAGATCATTCAAGTGGTGGCCAGTCACTCAAACGCATTATGCACAATAATATATAACTCACATGAATGAAATCAATTGTAAAACATAAAAATCATGAAATTCACATCATCATGGTTAGGCTACATCGTAGCCCTAACAAAAGAAAATTAGAACATAGTAGATGAATAAATAAAAATATAAATTAAACTCAGCATCTTGAATCAAAGAACAAGAATTTTGTCACCACTTTTGTCTTCTTTTCAAAATACTTGAAAAACGATCTAACAAAAAAACTAGCTACTCTCCCTCTCTCTCTTTTTATTCTCCTCTTCATAGGATATATCCAAGATCCTTATCTCCAAGCAATTGCGCACAAAATCGGGAGTAAATCGAGGATTTTGATTTGATATTTATCTCCCACCGCTTTGCTTGATTTAAATTTCTCAGTTTTGCCATTATTTTCCTTATCTTCTCCATATATCATTATTCTGCATAAATAAGGAAAATTCAAATAATCAGGATGAAATCCAAATATTTTCTCATAGATATTGCATTAATTGTTGCCTAAAATAGGTAAAATAACTCTATTTTTATAGAGTTATCACGCATCATTATCAACTGTTGGTACATCTGTTGGTCATACTGAAATAATACTAAACTTTCATCAAATTTGTTAATTCAAATATGATTAGATGACTCTTAGCCATTTTTAGGTGTAGAGGAAGCATATTATGGCTGTGCAAATGATAAATTTGGAGGCTGTGGCTCAATAGTCATTGGATTTAAGTACCTCTGAGGCATGCAATAGGTCAGTTTCGGAACTTGCTTTTGTTGCTAATTTCATATCTACTTAGCCCCACTTTGAAATTGTGATGTTTGTCTATTGACAAGTATAGCTTGTTGGAGAAAACTTCCTTATTTGTTTTGAAGTTGACAAAACGTTCCCATCAGTCTAGGCTGAAGACTCATAGACTCTATCGTCAAAGTCTGAAGACATCCAAACTCAAGATTCAAAGTCTACCCTCACTGATAGTTTCCAAACCGACGAAGAGAAGACTTATCCAAATGCAAGAATATCCTTAAGGATTTGCTTCGTATGGTTGAAGAAGATCTCACAGCTGGAGATAGCACCTGGTGATCTATTATTCTTATTGAAATCAATTTGGTTAATTAGATTTGTTGATTGGCAAAGTATATTTAGAAGGTTCTACTTATGGAAACCTAGATCCAAATTATATGGGCGAGTAGGATTGGTGGGCTATCACCACATTCATTTTATAACTCGAGATCTCCCTAAATTGATTCTGTCCAACGGGTAGATTGGAAGAACTCTTTTGGAAGGTGCCAACGGATATGAATGCATGGAGGAGTATATAAGGAAGACGCTCAAGTTATTCGATGGTGTGTGATAGAAGAATTCTAAAGTTTGAAACTCCTAGTTCTTTGTTATTTCATTTGCTGAGCTCATACTGTATTCGAAAGAGAGATAAATACTTGTGAGACCTTAAGGAAGTGTAGTAGAGTCTCTACACTGTGGAATCAAGAACGTGAGACTGTAATATCTCTTTTGATTCTTAGTGAAATTCAGCCGGTGGGCTGTCAGTGCGGGAGAGTGGATGTAGACTTAGTCTAAGCCAAACCACTATAAATTCAGTGTTTCAATTCTCTTTCCCTAAACTCTTTACTTTAGTTTATAATATTATATATATATATATATATATATATGTTTATAGTCTTTTATATCTTCAGTCTATTATTCTCAAAAGACGAATTAGGCTGTTAAGTTTTGCAAAAACTTCTTTAACACCTATTCACCCCCCTCTAGGTGTTCTTACTAACCCTATCATAGCTTACTAGAGGTTTATATGACTCATTATGTTGATTAATGATGGATATGGTTTCATAGTAATTATGTTTGTTGCCACACTTTGAATATCGTGACACATAACCATGAAATGAAATGGAGGTTTACAGAACTAATTTTCCACCTTTTCTATTCTTTTTCGAGTCTAAATCTAAGAAACTCGAGTTTCCAGAAGTGTCAAGAAGTTAAGTTAATATTATATTTTTCTTTCCCTTCTTTGTTTCCTTTTATTTTTTAAACCAATGTGACTTGTTAGACATTTCATTTTTTTTTTATTTGCCCTACAAAATTTACATTTCAGGGAAGTACTACAAGTTAAGCTAACCTTAGTTTTTTCTCTCCTTTTCCCATTCCCCTTTGTTTCTTCATTTCTTCTTCCTTGCGTTTTCTCACTCTAGTGAGATTCTTTGATGTCTTTAATATTTTTAAAACGGTAAATATAACATCTTCAAAGAATTATGATTTTTTAACTATGAGGAATTTATGCTTTCTGATATGCCATGGGCAATGTACTCAATAAAGAAATCTCTTTTCTTGTTTATTAGTTGCAATCATCTCTTCTTGCATACATGAGGGCATGTGCTTGTTAAATTGTGTTGTATGGCATGTGTTTCCAGTATTTATCAAACTTAGCTTCTTCAAAGAAATGTGATATTTTAACTGAGGAATTTTTGATATGCCATGGGCAATGTGTCATGCCCCGATCCTCGAGCGCGCGCCCATTCCTTACCTAGTCGATTAAATAGCGATGTCCCAGGACGCATCACTGACCCTTTCATTTTAATACGCATGCGAAAGCATATAGAATCCCCAGACAATAAAGCAATGGGATAGGAAAGTAGGATTTCAAATTTCAACTTTAAAAACGATCACACTTATATACATTGCAAATCACAGTGCAAATATATACAAGTCAATTCGTTAAGTGTGACATCCCGAATTTTCGGTTCTGTTTCCTTCTGATGGAATCGGGCGTTTCATTGACGTGTTTATAGGGCTATTCTCAGAACTGATCATTCTTGAGATAACTAGACTAACTGGGGAAATTATTAGGAATTTTAAGGCAAATAGACTTGAGAATTCGACCAGGAATCGACTTCTTGACCGTGTCCATCTTTAGAGGCCATCTCGGCACAGTTAAAAATCGATTTGAAATAAGAGATAGACTGGATCGACTGAGATGTGTGGCTAATCGTGGGTGACACCACTAAATTAGAAAATTCTCGTCGACCGGCTCTAGACTGATTTTCTTATTGTTTTGGTACCCTGTGTCCGTATTTGGATCCTCGAGATTTTCACGACAACCGAGAGTCGCCAATGAGTCGAGTGGGTTCATAGTGGCTCGAAGAAAATCGACCACGAGTCAATTGCACTTAAAAATATCCGAAAGTTACCCGGGCCTAGGTCACGCTAAAAATGCGTCGAATTGAAATTAACCGCCAATTCGAGTCCGATTTCGAAATTGAAGTTTTGGCCATGTCACAATTAATTTTAGGAGTGTCGACTCAGTCTTAGAAGATTTTTCGGAGATTCCGAGATTTTTACGGAAAATCGCCCGGACGCCGCGGAAAATCAACTAAATTCGGATAAGCCAAATTAAAGGAAATTTCGACTTCCAAGCTGAGCCTTTGGGTGTTGGGGACTGGCAAAGATTGGTACGGGATTTTCCTTCAAAGAAATCGGGCCTCAATTTGGGAAATTGAGTGAAGAATTGAAGCTAAATTAAATGAAATTCGGAATTATGCTTGGACAGCATTTTTTTGACTTCATTTTGATTTAGTTTGTGGAATTTAAATTGATAGATAAGTATTAGAGGATAAGGATAAGGTTGAAAAGTGGGGGCCAAAGATTAAATTTTGAAGATATTTTGGGCCTTGATATTTTTCTTCTCTCCAAATCGTGCGTGACCAACAAGGAAAAGCAGAATCGGCGAGAAGTCCAGTCCATCGAGCGTCCATCTCTCTCTCTCTCTCTCCGTTTTATTTCCTTCGAACCAGCATCCCAAGCGAAGCCGAGGCAGCTCCATCTCGCACGTTGCAGCAACGAAGGACCCAGCAGGCGCAGAAATAGCCAACGCCCCCACCTACGTTGGTCTCACCTTTCCTTCGCTGCCACTTGCCCTCTTCTTGGCCTGCCTTGGTCAACAAATGAGCATTTGAAGACCACCAACCGAAGATCCAGCTCCATCTCTCGCGTCTTCAACCCCCAACACCAGATCACTTCACCAGGTCAACCGAAGCCCATTTGCAGCTTCTTCGGTCCACTGCAGCGCCCCAACCAGCAAGGACGTCTGCTGCTTTCCACCTTCGTCAGTCAACCCCAGCAGATTCGGCCTTCTTCAGCGTCCCTCAGCTCCAGCGACGTCCATTGAAGCAGAAATCCAGCGAAGCTCTTTCACGAGCCCAGCAAGCCGGTCCTTTCTAGCAATTCAGCCCGCACGTCTTTGTCTCCTTTTAGCCGTGAAGCCCAGCAGCCTTCAGCCCATTTTAAGTTTAATTGTTCAGCCCGTTCCAGCTCATTTGAAGTCAGCAATTTTTTGCCCATCTTTATTTTTTCGGCCCAGCAGAATTCCAGTAAATAAATTTCAGCCCAGCCCGCAAATTGAAGCCCATTTTCAGCAAGCCCAACTCAAATTGGGTTGAGATTTGTTGGGCCCGAGTCTAAGGATCGGCCCAAGCTCGCCGGTGTCGCCGAAAGTCCAATTTCGGCCGCCGTCGCATCGCCGTTGCGGTGATTCGGTCTCCGCTTTTGCCAAGTGAGTTTTACTCACTATTGCTTTCTTAGTTTGCTAATTACGCTTAGGGGTTGGTTAGATTTAATTAAATGCAATTAGGTGGTTAGAGTAATTTAGATAAATTAAATTAGAGACTTAATTATGCATGTTAGGTGGTTAGAAATAGACATTAGCTAGTAGACATGCCATGTTATTTATCGAACGAGTCTCGGTAATTTTCCGGGCTCGTCTCGGCTTCCAATCAGGCAATACGGGCGTAAATTGGATTTTTAATAATTATTTATTTAATTTTCGAAATTAATTATTTAATTATTTATTTTTCCGGAAATTCAATCGGGATGGCCGATGACTGGAATTTCGTGCGATCATCGTGGTGCAGTCCGTTTATTTATTTGAGCTTTACTTAGTGCCAAAATGAATTATGAGGTGCAATATTGTTGGCCATAGTTGAGAGGGTCGGGTGGGACCGTAAAACCACTAAATGTTAAGAGGGTCGGGTGGGGCCGTAAAGCCACTAGCCATCTTGAGATCTTGAGAGGGTCGGGTGGGGCACTAAAAAGCCACTAGATCTTGAGAGGGGCATCGGGTGGGCCCGTAAAGCCACTAGATCTTAAGTGAGGCATCTTGGGAGAGACACGTGGGCTGGGTGAATGATCATCACTTTGGTGAACTAGTGCGCTGATTTGAGAGAATGCACGTGTGTTCGCGACATGACATGTAATCGACTAGTTCGATTTGTTATGAGTAGTTGGGTGCCTATTATGAATTGTGCCGATTTGCGGGTGGAATGCGGGCCAAGGTAAGTCCTCGACCTCGCGTGTTTAGGCACAGACATAGTGTATTGGCTTACTAATCGAGTCTTAGGGGGTAGAACTCGGCGAGACGTGGTCTCACGGGTTATTGAATAACCATTTCAGGACCCCGAGGAGGAGCTGAGGGGAAGAGGATCCCGAGGAGGAGAAAGATTTTTTGAAGAAGATGATCCAGAGAGGATCTTGAGTACAACCCGGATGTGGATTGAGATCCCATCCCTTTTGTGAACCCCGTCTTAGTGTAGATAGGTGTGAGACTCGTTTGCTGTAAATAGTATTGTAAATATACTATGAGTTGTACTGTTAATAAAAGTGTGGTTGTAAATTTCAATATCAAAATTATGGCCTGCTTTTCTATCCCATTGTTTTATTGTCTGGGAATTCTTAATTGCTTCCGCATGCACATAATAAATTGAAAGGGGTCGATGATACATAGTCCTGGGATATCGCACTTTAAAATCGACCATGGTACGGGATGGGCGCGTGCCCGAGGATCGGGGCGTGACATTAAGTCTGGTTCTAAACCACAAGTTCCTAAAACAAAGTCTACAAAAAGAAATCAACTTCCATCAAAAGAGGCTTGTCCTATGACTAGCTAGTCAGGCAGGACTGTTATTTCTTCAGGCTTCACCTTTTACTCTTTGGGCCTCTAGTCCTTCACCAATGCCATCTAAGGACCTGAAAATGGTTATTCAATAACCAGTGAGACAATGTCTCAATGAGTTCTATCCCACTAACACCCCGCTTAGTAAACCAATACACTCTAGAAGCTGCCTAAGCACATCACGAGACAGAGGACATACCTTGGCCTCAGTTCCTTCCTGCAAGTCAGTATATATATGAAATATACACGATCACATCACATCACCCAATCAGATCGAATTATCGATCAATCGACCTAGTCGATTACATGTCACCACAACCTTCCCCTGGTCGGTACATTCAATACTATTTATAAAGTCTGACCTTAGTCTAGGACTACTCACCCAAAGCTGAAAAAAGATAGTACATCTCGCCCAAAGTAGATAATATAGTATACTGTATACGCGCTCGCCCAAAGTTGATAGATTAGGGCCCCCGGGCCATTAGAGTATACTATATATGCTCGCCCAAAGCTGATAATACGTGCTCGCCCAAAGCTGATACTATGGTATACTATTTATATACTCGCCCAAAGCTGATAATAAATTGCTCGCCCAAAGCTGATAGAATAGGGCCCCTAGGCCAAGATAGTATACCACTTTAAACATATAGTCAACTCCTCATTTTTATCATGCCGATAAAAATAGCCAAGGGTGTGGGAACACACATGAATTAGCAAGCCAAAATATCATAATTTCACTTTTACAAATATCCCACTAGTTTCAACAGCTCATTACATATCTTTGGCGCTATAAACCGACGCCCGGTTAATTTCCAATCAATTACCACAATTGATTAATTTAGGAATAAAATCCTAAAAACACAATTAAATCAATTCGGCACGAATTACAGCTCAAATAAATAAACGGACTGCACCACGATAATCAGCATAAAATTCCGGTCATCAACCATCCCAGTCTAATTTCCGGAAAATAAATAATTAATTAAATAATTTCAAAAATTAATAAATAAATACAGTAAATCCAATTTATGCTCGTAACGCCTAATTGGAAACCGAGACAAACCCGGAAAATTACCGAGACTCGTTTAATAATTACTCGAGCCTATTTACTCGCTAATGACAAACCTGACAAGCCAACATCCCTTGGCTCACATTGCTCCACCAACACACTCTCCACAACATATGAAATGGTCCAATTTTGGCTAGGGGGAGGGGAGCTACAAATTTTGGAAGAGGGCTTCAATTGGTCACTTGATTCACTTTAAATCAACCTCAATTGATCCTCATAAATTCAATTGGTATCTCAATGCTTCAATTGATAATTTTCCTCACCCATATATCCATCATGCTTCCCAATTTTGCTATCAAAAGCGATCCTCGACTTTTTCTGTACAAAAACGACCTGGCGACGACTTTTTCCCAAAAAGTATTGGGCGTAAAAAAAAATCTTCTAAGACTAAGTCAACACTCCTAGAATTTATTGTGACATGACAGAAACTTCAATTTATGAAATCGGATTTGAATTCACGATTAATTTCCATTTGGTGCATTTTTAGCGTGACCTAGGTTACCGGATAACTTTTAGAAAATTTTAGTACAAATGACCCATGGTTGACTTTTTTTTAGCCACTATGAACCAACTCAACTCATTGGCAACTCTTGGTTGTCATAAAAATCTCGAGGATCCAAATATGGATACGGGGGTACCAAAATAATAGGAAAATCAGTCAAGTGCCGGTCGACGAGAATTTTCCAATTTAGTGGTATCACCCACGATTAGCCACACATCTCTGTCGAACCAACTTATCTCTAATTTCAAATCGATTTTTAACTGTGCCGTAGTGGCTTCTAAGGATGGACACGGTCGAGTAGCCGATTCCTAGTCGAATTGTCAAGTCTATTGCCTTAAAATTCTTAATGGCCTACCCAGATAATCTAGTTATCTCGAGAATGATCATTTCTGAGAACAGTCCTATAGGCGCGTCAATGAAATGCCCGATTTATTCAGTAGAAGACAGGGTTGAAAATCTGGGATGTCACAACTCTTCCCCTCTTATAAAAATTTCATCCTCGAAATTTAAACCTTATAAAACTTACTCTCTCATCGACTCTTCTGTCTCCCATGTTGCTCCTTCAGTACCGTGGCGTTGCCAGGGCACTTTGACCAATGGAATGGTTTTCGTACGCAGCACTTGCTCCTTCTTATCCATAATCTGGACCGGTCTTTCCGCATATGACACACGGTCGTCCACGTCCAATTCCCCGAAATTGAGCACATGGGTCGAGTCAGGCTCATACTTCCTTAACATTGACACGTGAAAGACGTCGTACACTTGCGCCAATCTTGGCAACAACGCAAGACGATACGCTAAGGTCCCAATTCTCTCAAGAATCTCAAACGGACTAGTTCCCATTTTTGAGGTGATCTCGTCGTGAAATTACTTTTAAACTATAGTTTTGTGACTCTTTGTATTAAATTACTTTTAATCTAGATGTGATATCATTGGTGCCAATTCTAGCACAATAAGATATTCTCCTGTTTGTGTGTGATATCAGAAACAGTTAATTATTTTATCACAAATGTATGTTCAAACGGCCTTTTGAGTATAGAGACTTGTTTGAATATTACTGGCGATGTTTAAAATTGTATTTTTTGATAAGATGATGTAGTTAACCATCTAACATTGCATAAAGTAGCTTTAAATGATTCTATGCACTCTGCCTTACAATGCATGTGCCATTTACTACTCTTCCAACCACAGAATTTCCTCAAGAAGCCCGAGAGGAGAAGCTTGATTCTTGTCCAGATCAGTTTTTGCCTGGTGGTCATGTGTTCACTGAGAATTGAAGCTACAGTCACATGTTAATTTCATACTTTAACTTAATTATTAGACCATGAAGATAATTTATGGCATGACCCTATGTAGGCACTGCTTTTCTGATGCTAATTTTTGTCATCAACAAATTCTGTAATCTACTTGATTTTTTTTTTCTTTTTTTGAGTTTTTAGAACTTTGAGTTAATTCTAGGCATGCTATTGATGTGTTTGAGCACCAGAGTTCGGACTATATCTTGTGTGATCCCTAATGATGATAAAAGTGGTATATAATTTGAATGTCATTTGCATGGATTTCCTGGCAAAGAATGCATTGATGGATTTAAGCTTTGTGATTGTAGCAATTATGTCGTAAACACTTGAATATATAATATTGTTGAGTCGGTTAATGTGGTGATCCTTGTTGACTTTGCCTAGCATTATACAAAATTGTGGGAAAATCTCAATGATTTGATATGGTCACGTAATGACCAAGATTGGTTTAGATAGTTAAGTGGTGGCTCCAAGATTAAATGAAAGTCTCAATGTTTTGCTCGGTCAAGAGGCAATTTCTTCCCCAAGTGTGCTTTCAATATTGTTCAACCCTCCATGAGAGACCTTTTTTCTTCCAGTTATAAAATGTTGATATGTTGAGTTATTTTTATCTAGTAATGATCATATCATTACTAGCTTGAAACATTTGAATTACCAAAACATTTGCTTGAAAGACCAATAGTGTAATACTAAGAGGAAGATTGTAATTTTTTACCATAATGTGTTCAAAATTTCTATAAAATGTGGGCTAACATTAGTTGCGTGATATTTTGGTTCTTGAAAAATGCTGTGTTATAATATTTATAAAATATATTGAGAATATTATATTGCTCAATCATGGTTATGTGTTATTATTATATAGGGTTAGCATGTCTTAGTTGCAATAATAAAGTGATTGGCCGAATAGTGAAGATCAATATTTTAATAATGACCTGTAAGGGATAAGTCTATTAAAATATGCTACATAAATAGGTCATGGTTTTCATTCACCTCCTAACTGCATGCACCTACGGGTTATTCCTCAAGACCATCTAAGGTAGGAAAAAGGGGAAAAAGTCTAGTCCTGAATTTGTATGGCTTTATCCATATTGCATTGGTAATAAGAGAGAATTCCTAGTTGTCTGTTAGTTGCATTCTCTACCTAAAGATAGGTTTCTAAGAAAAGTACATCAAAACTTTCGAAGTTTGTTCGATCGTGTCTTTTGAAATGCTAAATTAAATATGAAGGTCCTAGTTATTTCCAATCATAGGAGACAAAGTTCTATGAAGAGATTGCTTCCTAATTTTGTGGCATTTATATTGCCTTACACATATGTTGAGTTTGTCATATAGAGTACTTTACAACATCTTGTTACAAAGCGCACCAACTTGGTTACACGTACGTAATATCTCCTTTGTGAGATGCTTAGCGTTTGACGGATCACAAATGCATTTTAATAGAAAAATAAATAAGTACAAAAACGAAAAGTTAAAAAAGATCAAGAAAAGAAGAGAGAGAGAAAGGACAATAATAAAGCTCCAGCCCATCCCTTAAGTTTGGCCCTTTGCAGCCCGGTCCAACCACGAGCGCAGCCCAGCCCATTGCTTCAGCCCATAACTCGAGCTGATAGGACCCTTTTCTCAACTCGCCGTGGCTGCGCCTCCGCCTCCGCCTCCGCCTCCACCTCCGGCGCAGCTCCTCTCCCACCGCCGGCGTGTCTCTTCTACCGCCGATGGCTCCTCTGTTTGGGTTTTCCCCTCTCCGGCAGCCATCACTATCACCGCCTCGCCTGTGACAGTCTTGATCTCAATCCGACTACGCTCGCTCCGCGATCCTTCAAGCACCATGCTCCAGCCTCCTCTTCTTCCGTCATCTGCCCCTCTCCAGCATTGCTTTGGGCTTCGGCCTCAGGATTGCGCGTACCCAGCGTTGAGTTTCTGAGGGCGATGGCTTGAAGCAGTTTGTGGCCTTCGCTGACTCATTGATGACGCCCACAGCTGAATCAGGTCGTTTTGTATCCGACTAAATTATAGATATGATTTCAGTTCATTCCTGCTATGCCCTCGCTGTTGTCCGAGTTCTATTGGGTTGATTACGCTGTGGAGGAGGAACCGAGTTTGCAAGGAAGGTGTTCGCTGAAATGACTAAGCTGGACTCTGTTTCGAGGAGTACCTGTCCACGATAGAGATAATCGACGACTCCGGCGGTGGTGACCTCAAGCTTTGGACTGGTGATCGAGCGAGAGCTAGTCTCTCCAAGATCGAAGTCCAAAGAAGCTCGCGAAATGCGCTCGACGAAGCCACGTTCATGTCCATGGACTCTCTCTATCTCTCTCAAGTCTCAACTCAACCAGACCAAAAGAAAGAATTAACCTCAAAAGAGTTTGTACGAAAGGATCGGAACTGGAGATGGTGAAGCAGACATGGTGGGCTCAGGGAAGGTACTTGGGATCGACCAGCGGGTGAGCTCACGCCGTACCGGCCATCACCTTGAACTCGAACTTGGGGCTCTCCACCTCCTCCAACGCCAGAATCCGCAATCAGCGCAAGAGCAATTCAGGACCCGAAAGAAAGTGACAAACCCGATCGGTGCGGGGAAAGAGAAGAGAGGGACACCTCTTTGTAGAACTCGGCCAAGCGCCGGAAGTCGGAGGATTCTCGGGAGACGTGGCAGAGACACGCCGCCTTTCTTGCCATTTTTGGATTCTGGTTTGGCGAGGAGTGAAGGACTGGCTGAATTAGAGAGAAGCTTTGAGGTCGAGAGGGAAACTCTGGATTTTTTCTTCTTTTGATTCTAGCTGTTGATTTTTAATGTCAAAAAATTGACGAAAAATTGAAACGTGTTTATGATTCTTTTAAACGACAACGTGTCCCGACGGCCTCCTCAGTTCATTCTTTCTTTCGACTTCTCAGCCTCAGGGTTGAGCTTTGATTCATTGTCCATATGCTGCCCCATCTTAAAATGAGTGATGCAATATCATGCCTTAGATTAAAATTTCCTTTTTCATCACATGGATGATAAACATGTCGTGATCTTATTAGAGAATACTTCTCATCGACGATGAAAAGCAGCGAACGACTAATGACTGTGACTATGACCAGCAACGATAGACGGCAATAGCGGCATTGGCGACCAACAATGCCCATTACTGGCGACCAACAGTGCCCATTACTAGCAACCGACAGCCAAGAAAGGGAGGCGGCCGATTGAGTTGTGCATTTGATAGTTTTGTAGTTATAAGCTACGATTAAAGAAGATGAGCGAACATCAAGGAGAGACGAAGCTGCCATCTCTATCCCAGATATTGATGGAGTGGCCGACCATAAGCTATGTAGCACCGACACGCGACACGCGACACGCGACACGACACGACACGACACGCGATACGTCATTTCTTAAAAAGTAGTGAATTCCGACACGTTCCGACACGTTATATATTAAATAAATATTTTTATTTTTAATTAATTTGATTCAAATTCACAAATAAGTAAATAAAAACTTACAATAAATTTACACTAATAATATTAATAAATCTATTCATAAAAGAATTTAAAAAACATATTCATAATTAATACGTGTGCATATTTAAAAATGTATTTTTATTTTAACAAAAATTATTCCCCTCAAACCCTCTCTCCTCATTTCTCTCTCCTCCTCTTCTCCCACGCCACCACCCCAAAATCCCCTCCCCTTCGATTTCTGCGGATCTGCCCCCACTCTCTCTCCCCCTCCCCTTCCCCCAACGCCCCCACTTGCTCCTGGGCCCCCATCAAATCACCACCAGCACCCTCGTTTTCTTCCCCTTCTCTCCTCTCCTCTCTCTCTCTCTCTCTCTCTCTCTCTCTCTCTCTCTCCCCCTACGCCACCACCTGCTCCCTGCACCCCCATCAATTGCCCCCATCCCCATCGGTTTCTTCCCCTCTCTCCTCTCTTCTCTCCCGCTCCCCCTCCCTTCCCCCACGCCACCACCTGCTCCCCTGCGAGGCTGCGCCCCCATCAATCCTCTCCATTCCTGTTCTTCCCCTGCTCTCTCTCCCCCTCCCCTCCCCCACGCCACAACCAGCTCCCCCGCCCCCTCAGTTTCTTCCTCACGATCTTCTCAACTCTTTTGGTCGCCCCATCGCTGTCGCCTTCGGCCCTTCCTCCTTCGCAACAGCTGCAGCCTCGCCGCCGGCCCTCCATCGCAGCCTCGCCTCAGTTTATGCTCTTCCTCTCGCTGTCGCGGCCTCATCTCCGCTTCCTCGGCCTCACCTCTACCCATCATCGCCTTCTTCAACAATCTCTCTCGGACACGCGTGTCGAGAAAAGTTACCACGTGTCGGATTTCCGACACGCGTTGACCGCGTGTCCGAACGTGTCCGAGCGTGTCGGACACGTCGACACGTGTCGGACACGACACGGAAGCCTCAAAGCAACGTGTCCGTGCTTCATGACCATAAGGCCTTTGTTTTCAAACTTCCTTCCCCTTTTTCTAATATTCCTTTGTTTTGTTTTGGCCACTCCTAAATTTTCTTCGCTTAAAAATGGAATTATTCTCTCGTCTTCATTTATAGGACCACCATTTCGAAGCTTGAGTTGTGTTGTTGCTCCTGTTGCGGCTAGTAATTAATTCTTAGGGTTTTTCTTATCTTTTTTGTAAAAAAAAAAAAATGAAAAATCATAAACTAATATACATATGCAAATTTATCCAAAACTAATTTTTTGACCACAAAAATCTTAAAATGATAGGCCTGTGATAAATTTACCCTTCGTAAGTTTCTATTGAATTTTACTATTAAATTACTAAGTTGGATGACATGTGACAATTGATAAATATACCAGGTTTGAGGTTTTACTCTCCATTTGATCGGTTGGTGGTTCTTCGTGGTATTAACTAGAAGGTAAATTTATCGCAAATATATCATTTTAAATTTTTGGCGTTAAAAATTAGTTTAGGGTAAATTTGTCATAAATGTAAGAATTTAGTATTATCGATTATCAAAAAGTTAGTTTGGGGTAAAATTTTATTGGTTTACCAATTTGGAGTTTTTTTGTGGTACTAATTATTCTTTTTTAAAATAATCTTTTCGGTCCTAAAACTGCAAATTTGGTTGTTAAATTAGCTCTTACTACTGGAGGTTGGACTATTCTTTTTTTCTTTTATGTGGTTGAACTACTCACGGTGGTGCTTTTGGCACCAACAGGGAGCCCTTGGTAACGGATAATTGCTTTGTACTTTTTGCAACAAATTTGTCTCAATTTTTTTTTTTAAGGGAAAGCTTATATGTTAGAACTTGAGCCCATAATGCCGAGGATTTGAGACACCTTTTAGATATTTGTTTATAAAGCCAAAGGATTAAAACGGATATTGGTGATACTTTAATCACAAAATAATGAATTTCAGTTATTATTATTTTTTTTTATAGTCTTTGAAGTGTTTGTATGGTATGAAATTTGTGTAGAAAATACTATAAAATGCACAAAAGCACAACCTTTTCTTTTTTTTGGGGGCTGGTGGAACAATCCCCGAAGAGATCATAGAAAATCTCGTCAGTCACTTCTCAGTCCATGCCATGAGAATTTCAACTATTGAAAGACATGTGAACTAGAAATTATATTTTGCAATTTGACCTTTTTGATTGTTAATTTGACAATTAAATTATAGGTTTTGTTAACCATGCAACAATTCTTATACACTATAAATTCTGTGCCCTAATTTAATTTGTGCATCAAGAACTTCTGACTTGAAGATTTCGATATGAATAAGAGAACCAAAAATCATTTGGTGCAATTCACTAATTTTACTTATTAAAGCTCAAAATTAGTTCTCGAGTTTTGTTCTACAACATATATCAGTTCTACTATGTGAATTTCATGTCATGATATTTAACTGGGTCGCGAAATTTTGATCTAGAAGTTTCATAAATTTTCTGAATAATTACCTTATAACCAGGTAAACAAGCTTCAAATTAGATGTTGATTTCTTATCATGCTACCCACAGCAATTTCGGTCATTTTGCATCTTTAATTTTAAATGAAATCCACTCAAGGCACCCGAATCCTAATAATTGGATCATTGTTAGTTTTTTAAATGCACGAGTAAGCTTCGTGACACTGTTTCTTGAACTTATGTCCAAATTCCCTTCATTATCGCATTACTCACAGCAATTTCAGTCTTTTTTGCAGCTTTAATTTCTAATTCAGGCACCCAAATCAAGTTTAATGGTGCAAATTCCTTCTAATTGGAACGTCATTAGGCTATCAAATAAATGGTTAACCTTCGTGAAAAAGGGGGTATAAGCTGGCGCGTGATCTAAAGCCAGAATGACCATACAAAGGAGGAGGAGAAAGGAGAGGTATACCAATAGAGTAATTTTTCTCATCAGTTACAAACGGACAGGAGTGATTTTTTCACGATCTTATGAATGTGGTCAAGAAACTATATATCTTGATTCCTTTTGTGTATGTGAAAATCCCATTATTCATTTCTTTTTAGAACTTTGAAGCCCAAAATGAAAACGAAATATCGTCACAAATTGATAGAAACACAGGGTTTTTTTAATCCTTTTCATCCCTTATAATTTTAAAGTTAATGCTTTCACAAACGGCTTTCTAAATCTAAAAGAGATCAGTCGATAGAAACAGAGAGATCTATGCAAAGATGCAATAAAAATACAAGGTCCTGCCCATTGAACCCTCAATAATCTTTCCTCCTTCAGTACTTCCTCAACATTTTATTGACTCGTATATTTATAGATGAGGAATAAGGAAAAGCACCCTTTAGACACTATTATAGTTGTCTCATAGTCACCTGCTTGATTAATTCAGTACGCATGCTCCGGTGCTAATGCCGGTGCGGGGACAATGGTCTCATACTGTAAAGTGATATACTCCTCCCATAATTCATCCACAGACTGACCAAGAAGGATCACGAAAAACGCATCGGAGTACAAACTCTCCATCATTGCGTTGAGGTCCGACACAAACCCACGCCTCTTCCCGCTGCAAAACTCCAGGAAATACGCCGTCACGGCATACCCATCGTCCCATCTGGAACCAGACCCTCTCGGCGGCCAATACTTTGATGGCCATCCCGCGTTCAACCGGATGTAGTCGGCAATGCCTGTGATAAGGCCGATGGGGGCAGTATCACTGCCTGTCCATTGCCATACGCGAGCGCTTTCGTGGTATACAATCCCCGTGAACTCGGCCTTCACGTCACCGACATATGCTTGGAGGTAGTCTGCGTCCACTCGGAATTGGTTACCGTTGTTGGTTGCGATGGTGGGGGGATATCCATTAGCGACAAAGCTCTCGATGATCGCAAGCACCGTGGAGGAGCCTCTTCCCCCACCGTTGCTTTGATTGAACGTCTCCAAGACGAAGTCAGAAGCGGTTGATAAAGTTTCCACAGCGAATATAGATCCGATCTCATACTTGAATCTGTTGTCAGTGGTGTTGGAGGTGTTGTCAAGGACCTCGCAGATAAAGTCTCGAGCTGCTTGTGTTGGTTTCAGAGGAACGAAGACAAAAATGAAGAGAAGAAAGAGCTTCAAAGGTCTCATTCTGAGAAGATGTAATGTATCAGATTGTGATGAGGTTTATGCAATCTCTTGTGTCTGCTTGTGGAGTATATATATAAGGTAATCTCGAGGATGAAGTAAAGACACGAGATCTATTCATTTAATGTAGTTGACTGTTGCAACTGCACATGCTGTAGTGATTGTCGCCATCGCAGTAAGTTTCCATCCCAGAAGTGGAGTACAAAGTGCGTTTATTAAGATCGCTTGGAATCATGAAAATTTCCAAAAAGCGAAAAACTGAATAATTAATCGTGAAAAATATAAAAGAACTAGACTTGTCCCATGTGCTAAGATGACAAAAGAGACTAAATACGGGCTAAGTCAATGAGTTGGTAGAGTGGAACCATCTATTTTGGCCACTTAAGTCAATGAGATTTCATTCTTAGAACACTTGACTTTACCATGTCAAGATAGACATTAATGCAATCAATTTAAGCAATATGCCTGTATTACAAAGAAAATCAACATGGCTCTAGATTGGTATGATTTTGATAAGCATTCAAGCACATGATCCCCATAGGTGCAATTCGTCCTAACAAAATTGACGCCTAGAGGAATTATAAGAGATGCAAGGGCATAACTCTTTATTTATTTATTTATTCTTTTATAGTCAAGAAGACCCAATTTAAAGGAATAGTCCCTCGATCCCATGCTGTCACGTAGGAGTGACCCAAGAAAAGTGCTTTTGTTGATTCATGTGCATATACATAATCTTATGCTTCTCGAGTATTTTTGTGAGGTAAATCATTTCGATCAACCTAATATGTTATTAGGCATAAATGGAGTAATTGTCAATATAAAAGGTACAGAGGTATTTTTAACTTTTTATTGGTGGATGGGTATTGTGAAGCAATATTCATGAAATAATAAAACGAGTCCGTTTTCCCAATTGACAAAAAAAATGGCCATCTTACTTGAAATGGTCGATTTGTATATAGGAAATTATCTCATCAAGAGATTGCACCAAGTACAAATTGAATATGAAACCTCATCTTGAACCCAGGTTCAGAGCTATTTCAATTCCGAATCAATTAGAATTTCTTGGAAAATGGAGCCATTTCACTAGCAAAAGATTTGTTTTCTTACTCGAACAACGAATATCACACATGTAGATTTCATTAGCATTGAATGAGTTTCTACTAGTCAAAGACTCACGATAAAATATGCATACAGTTTTGATGAACACACCCAACCACGGGCAGTGCAGTTGGTGTGCATTCTCTCCCTCATCGCCGAGGTCGAGGGTTCCAACTCTGTTGTTGCTAAAGTGTCTTAAGTGGGGACCCCTGGTGTTGGGGTCCAGAAATTTGCCCTCTGGTATTGACGCTTGGTTCGAGGTGCACCACACACTATACAGGCCGTGGATTGCCGAGCGTAAGCACGGCAGGTCTGGCTGATCCTGGGTATCAAAAAAAAAAAAAAACACCACACATGATTTTCTTGATACAAAAATGCATTCTATTTGTAATATCTCTTATTCCCACTTTTCCTTTTTTTTTTTTTTTTTTTTTGGGTCGTCTCCTATCCCCACTAGATTAGGTTGAATTTAGTGACGTAATGCATGAAATTATAGTACCAAAATGGCAGCGTAGGAAAATTAAGGGGGTTGTATCATTTTGCAAAATAAATAATGGGTATAAAAAGAAGAAGGAATTTTCAGTTTCTTTCTAAGCTAATAAAGGCCAAAAAAAAAGAAAAAGAAGAAGTGATAATTGGGGGACCACAATCGAAAGACAGAAACGTTGATGGACCGGCCCAATTGACATTGAGCAAAAGGGGAAAAGATCCGGTTAGATAAAGCACGAACATTTCATAAGTTGTGTCTATATTGCAAGGGTAGAACTAAGTTTAGCCATAGATTTTTATGGTCCTATTGTATCATATTATATGAGGAATGGTTTTATATTAATACATTAACTAAAGAGCGACAAATTACGTATCAATTGTCAAATAATATTTTTTTTTGGTCCAACAACAAAATAGTTATCTTTTGCACGAAGCAATATTTTATATGATTGGATGAGATTTTACACACAAAAAAAGCTTACTGAAATTATAAACCTTAACTATGAAATGGATTTTAATCACAAATCATTCATTTTATACTCAGGTCTTAATCTTTATAAGAGTAATTATAATATCCACCTTTAGTGTAAACAAAATTTGCACAAGCCACGCAAATCTACCATTGATTTAAAAGATCGAATAGTTTTTATCCTCAAATCAAGAGCGGATAAAATCCCTTGTATAAAATTTCATTTACACTGGTAGTATATTTTATATTATTCATCACTCTTTATTTTCTTCTCTTCCTTCTAGAATTATCTATACAATTTCTTTATTAATATTTTTTTTTTGTTTTAGAATCTACTTGTAGGGTCCGTTCATTTCGCGGAAAATGAGCCATTTCCGAAAAATATTTTCCCAAAAGTCATTTTCCAGGAAAATGACAATATTTTCTGGTGTTCGGCTAAAACCTGGGGAAAAATGTTTCGAAAATATTTTCCAGTGTTCGGTAAGGAAAATATTTTCTGCTCCTCGGGGATTGGCGAGTGCAAGCGTCAAGCTCGAGGCTCGCCGATCAACGAGCGCGAGTTTGAGATCGACGAGCTTGAGGTTCACTTGGTCTTACAACTAGCCAAGAAAAAGAAGATGGGAAACAAAAAAACAAAAGGAAAAAAAAAAAAAAAGAAAAAAAAAAAAAAAAAAGAAAAAGAAGAAAAGGAAGAAAAAAAGAAAAAGAAGAAAAAGAAAAAAAGTAAAAAAAAAAAAAAGTAAAAGGAAAGAAAAAGGAAATTAAAAATAATTCGAATAAAAAAAGAAAAAGAAAATTAAATTATTTTTGAATGAAATAAGAAAAGAAGAAAATAAAGGGGAGGGATGAAGTCGGGATTTGTAGAAGTGTAAGATAAGAGAGATCAAGTGAGGAAAATATGGAAACAAGTGAGGAAAATGTTTTCCACTTTTCAAAAGTGGAAAACATTTTCCCTTACTTTAGAAGATTTTTTTTCCTTTGATGGAAAACATTTTCCTCAAGAAATTCATTTTCCGTGAAACGAACGCCGAAAAATTCGAAAAACATTTTCCCGGAAATTATTTTCTCAAAAACGAACGGACCCTCACAATGTCAGGTGACCCAATTACCAGGAGAAAGTATAAAAAAGAAAGACATTTAAAATACATGAGTAATCGCATTAAAAGGAGTAGTCCATCATGCTAACGCTATCGTGCGCTTCTTGAGGCATTTTTTACGTTTAAGTTTTTCAACCATCTCTATCAACCTGATATGTTGTTATTAGACATAAATGAAAACAATTGCCAATAAAATGGGAATGGAGCTATTTTAACGTTTGTTGACACCTAATTTTGAAAAAATAAAATTGCATTTTGAACAAATAAAAAAAATGAAAATGGGGGAAATTGATTTGATTGAATTATGCATGGAAGGTGGGAATTCGACTAATTATTCTTGCTTCAATTAGATCTTTAAGAAATCAAGAGAATAAAAGTCAAAATGGAAACCAAACCCAAAATTGGTGAGGATAATGGCCATATTGATAAATCAAAGGGAAAGTATCAAAAGATTATATTCATCGGTGAATCTTGCAAAAATCAAAACGAACTTGGATGCGTTTCTGGTAACATGAGTGAAAAACCGAAATGTTAATTTGCGATGGCAAATCGGGGCTGAAATTCTGTAATTCCCGCAATCAAGGAAGCATAACTTTCTAAAAGACAACAAAGGTTTTCACTATAAAAGGCGACGGTTCATGAGAAAAGGGGAGGGGATTTTCGAAAAATTCAGAGCAAAAGTGAGGAAGGTTTTCTCATTCATTTCTTTCGAGTTCAATTTTCTTTAAGGGAGAGGCACACACCCTCAGGGATCTCGGACGATGGTGTAGTCTTCTTGATGATGCCCTATGTTCATCATGCTTCATGGATATTGACGACAAGCCTAAAGCTAAGTCGAGCTTCTTTTTTTTTTTTTTTTTTTTTTTTTAGTTTGATTGTGTGCAATTCCAATTTGCTATTCGCACTAAAGTGTTTTTATTTTTTTCTTGCCTAGATTAAACTCCTACATCTCGACGATAATTCCAGCAGCGAGACATCGAAGTGGCCAACGTACCTAAGCGCGATTGCCATCGAGTGATTTCACCGTGATAAAACCGGGTTGTTTCTCTCCCTATCAAAGTTGTTCACCCCATATTTTCACCTAATTTACTTTGTCTTGTTCGATGTTGTGGTCACAGGCAATTCAATGCCGAACAAAAGGCCACACAATTCCATATGCCACCATAATTGACAAGAGAGAGACGACAAGAGAAGGGGGGCATCCGCTCAAAAAAGTTCTCGGAGGAGACTAGCAAATGATCAAATCAAGAACTAGCCATATGCCCACCAACGCTGCTGCAATTCCCCTCCTTTAGTTTTATTTTTATTTCTTTCTTTTGCTTATTTTATGTTATATTATTGTGTTTTAAATTTTGTTATTATTGTTTAAGTTAGAATATGGTTTGTCAATGTTAATATTTGTGCATTTTGTATGCATTATCCGTAGGAATTTTGTCCGAAATTAATGTAATTAGTAATTTGATCCGAGAGACATCGGATCATTTTGTTATTATATTAATTTTTGGGCTTTTTGGTGAATTTTTAATTGTTAAATCACAATAATTATTTAATTTGGTCCGTAGGACTTCGGATCGATTTGTAATTGTTTTGATCTCCTTGTTGTGATAATTAGGGTTAGAATAACCGTTAATTTGACCTGTGAGACAATAGGTTATTTTTTCGATTATTTTAATCCTTTCTTGCTTTATTTTGTTGATAGTTTAGATTTAATATTTATTTAATAATTAATTATTTAAAAAAATCAAAATTCTGCCTGAGCATATAGGTTTAGTAAATCGACATGTAGGATTAGGTTTATGAAATTTTCGTCATCTAGTGATTGTTGCTAAGTTCATTGCTCGTCATTAGAACTAGGTCATTTGATTAAATTGCATATTTAATTGTTGCATTTCTTTAATTTCGAATTTCATGGAAAATACAAAAAAAATTAGAATAAATTCATTTCATGCTTTAAGGTGGATTGCATGCTTATTCATGTTATATAGTTTAGGACATATTGCCACGTCATATCATTTCATGTTAAATTAGTAGCATGCATTGCATGACTTTCATTAAATAAAGTGAAAACAAAAAATTGAGTGATTGCTTATTAATTAGAAATCATATCTAGGATTATTGATATGATTTCTGACCTAACAACGCAGCTTGCTTTCGTTGCTTTGAGGTAAGTCCCGCATTATTTTATTCGCTTTCTCGGGTGTTAAATTGGTGGTTTGTGCACTCGCATGATCGCCTCACACGTTAGGAAAATGAATTAAAATCAAATCAAGCTGCCTGCAAAACATTTTTGAAAATTAAAAAGAAATGGTACCGAAAGGGCACTAGGATAGTCTAGTGTAACCAAGTCCCCGTACCCTTAGTCTCTGGTTCGTAGGAGTAAAATAATTCTCCCATTATTTTGCTTAGGTGTCTAATCGACCTACCCTAAACTGATTAGTGGCGACTCCTAGATAGCATTTTGCATGTTTAAAAAGTTTAGACTCAAGTCGCGATTTGGTATGGGCTTGGGAGAGCCCGAGCTAAGTTTAAAAACTTAGCAGTCCATTAACCTAGTTTTAGGCGATGAACCCAAAAAAAATCAGGTCGTGACAGCTTGGCGACTCCGTGGGGACTTGTGTTAAAACACTTAGTGGACTTAGGCCAACTTTTTATTTTTCTTTTTACTTTAAAAATGTTTTTGTTTGGCAGCGAGGATCCCAGGTACGTATCTAACATTTTTAAGGTGTTAAATGTTCTTGCAGATGGGAGGTATAAGGGGAGTAGTCTTTGCTAACCTTTGTCTTGCAGGTTGGAGTGTGGGATGAATGATTTCTTTTTCCCAATTAGAAGTGTTGTTTGCATTTAAACTGTTGTGCATGTTTTATTGTTTTAGCACCACACTATTTGCACACACAACCTGCGGTCCGACCTGGGCTGCGATAGGATTTCTAGGATGGTGTTGAGAAGTATACTTCCTCCAAAGCGAGACTGCTATGTAGAGGTTGACCTTCTCTTCCCCGAAAGTTTTTCATGGTGTCGAAATGTGTTTTGTCCATATCCGCGAGACTGCGTGACTATTGGACATTCCATTCGATTGGGCCGGAGTTAGGGGGACCTGACACGTTAATGCGAGACTGCAACGGTCAGATCATCCTCTTAGCTCCACTTTGTTAAGCGGTCTAGGTAGAAATCGAGCCTCACATCTCATATGCATGTCTATGTGATTGTCATTGATTTCCCTTGGTGAAGTAAGTCTTCTATCCCTATATCATGCAATTTATTTTGTCATACTTTTGGGTCGGTCCATGGCAATCTAGGTTGATCATTGATTTAATTCATTTGTCAGTTAGAAATGAAATGAGGAAATTACCTTTGTTCTCATTAGGGAGTTTTAAATTTTGATCTTTCCTAATTCGTGTTTGGGAAATTTAGTCCTTGTTAGGGTGTCTTATTTTTATTTTTCTAGTTATTTTTAGGTAATTCCCTTCTTGCAAAGACTTTTTCATGAATAAAAAAAAAATTAATTAGATTGTTGCCATGGATTAGCTTACATGTTCCCATTTACACCTCATGCTTACATATTCCCATTTATTTGAATTAGGTGATTATGGAGCGATCTCGCTCACCCATCCTTACACGGTCAAGAGCTAAAATGGCAGATCAAAACAAGGTGCTGGATCGTATCATTGACAATATAAACAAGCGAATTGCACACCTCCAAAGTCAAGTCGATGAATTGTCTGTTACGTGGCTTTTCTCGTCAAGCAAAAGGGCTGTGATGACATAGCTGAATTTGATGCCACCATGAAAAGACTAGTGACATATCTAGAAGGAAGAATCTCCTACCTGGAGGGTTCACATCACAAGATCAAGGAGGGTGAATAACTCAAGCACACATGATTCATGGTCCTAAGTAGGGGCATGTTCAGTTGCACCTTTCATTGCGTGGGAATTCTTATTGCTTTTCAAGGATTGGTTTAAATTTCTTCTAGTGCTTGAATCGCAATTTCCATTCCAATAATGTAATTCATTTGATTCTATTCAATGAAATTACAATTTTATTTCCAATTTTGAGGACATGATGGGGTATACCAAACCAACCCGGTGACGATATCCAACAATGAAAAGAAAATATCATCCATGGAGAAAATCTGAGGATTGGGCTTCTTCATGCTTCCTCATCCAAAATATTCCTAAAAAAAAAAAAAAAATCATTTTTGAATCAATTTCCAAAAGTATGCATTAGGTTACCCTTATTTGTTTTTCTAACTCATTTACTTCATGTCTCAGAGCATAACAGAGAGGCATTTGAAAATAATGCGTCAATTTCCAGTGATAGTTCGCCCGTTGATTTGGGAACATACATTCGAAGGAAAATAGACATGAGGGCAAAGGATCATTTCCTAGCCGATTGTGATGACATCTCCCAAGAGTGAAGAAAATCATCTTGATTCCAAAGTGTGATATATGACACCTCTCATAATAATTTGTGTGAGATGTCATTCTCGAAGGCCAAATGAAGTTTCTCATTTCCATGAGAAAATGATGAAACAAGTCAAAAGAAGATCATCCGTCTTGGATGAAATGGATATATTGCGTTCATGAATATAATTAATTTCGGAATTGACACTCTTGTTCTTTTCTTGCAGATGAAGAATTGGGGCACTACAGATTCTAGTAATGACATGACTGAGACAAAATCTCGATCCGAGCCAAAATGGTTGTGCAATTTGAATTTACTCTGATGCTGCATAGTATCCTATTCATGCACGTTCTCTTGTGCAGGGGCAAAAGCGGGTCTCCACTTTTGATGGATAGAGACGATCCAAGGACATCCATTGCTGAGGCAATTCTTTTGTGGAGCAATTCCCCTAAATGAGTGCTTAAAACCATGTTTTGAGTGCAATAAATTATTTGTTTTGAAGTAACAAACTCTTTTCATGCTTAAAGTTGCTAGACTCTTTTGAAAAGGAATTTTCATATTGATTTAGCCCACCAATTTCATGTGGAGATTTGTCAAGATAGACAATTCAATAGAGTGACATCAATGATTGAGCATACTAAATGAGACGAGTCGGGATGATGAAAGGCAAACCTTGTCCTATACACAGTCCCATATTCATACACTTGTGAGATGAGTGTAGGAAGGTTCATATCCATAAGGTAAAGAGTTCTCTCGCAAAAGGTACGTCAACTGAAATGATGAGAGGCAATTCATTTCTCTATCCCAAACACTACAAGTGATCCATTGCTTAACCCTTTTGAGCCCATACACTTATGGATGTTCTTTTCAAATTACCCTTGTCAAGAATCACCCCACATCGGGGCAACTAAGAGATCAAATGGCATCATGAGGTAAGGAAAATGAATTGAAATTTTCTTGCTTTCACTTGCATCAATCTTCAAGTCATGCTATTACATTGAATTCATGTGTTAATTTAAGTGCCTTAGGATGACGAAGAGCATTTCTTTCTCTATCCTATACACTTATATCCTTTGCATAGCCCACTTGAGCCTGTAGTTTCTTTTCTTTTAAACCCAGTTGATGATCAACCCCCACACTGGGGCAAGGCAAAACCAATTGATGATCAATCCCCCACACTGGGGCAAGGCAAAAGGCAGATGAAGACTCTTGAAAAGTTCGAGTGTCATTTAAAATGTAATTGCTTGACGCATACATTATGCGCAAGAATTGAATTCAAAATAGAACTAAGGGGCATGAAAAAGTAGTGTGCCTGGTAAAAGCAAGACCAATGCCCATAGATGAGAAAAGAAAGTCAAAATAAGTGACTGTCAATTGCAAGAATTGAATCCCAAGGGAGCAATACTCAAAGAACTCAAATGTCGAGTTTCTACAATCAATGGGGCACTTCATGAAGACAATCCCGATGGTGAAAAAGAAAACTGGTGGCAATGCCAAGATGATCATCAACTCTCACCCTTTACACACTTTTTGAGCCTAATGATCCTTTCATTTCTCAACCCATAAACCCAACCTACGTTACGTCCCTTACAAAGTCTCTTCAGATTAGGGCACTTGAATTAACGTAGGAATTCATATGTTTATAAGCATCGCTCGAAGAAGTGCGAGCGGGATTATTTCTTTCTCATTTTTGCGGGGTTCTTGACTTATAAACCCGGAAATGATTACAAGACTGTTCATTCAATATCCTTGACTCAAAGAGTCCATTTGTTAAGCCGTTGGCCAAGCCCACATTACGGTCCCTGTTAAAGACCTCTCAGATTGGTAAGATCGTACCGCTTGCGAGAATACTCAGACTCATGTCGATATGATGAAACTGAGTGAGTCTCATAAAATATCCATTCTAAATGAGAGTGAGTTGAAAGTCCTTTCTAACCGAAAGTCTCTCATTTGGTATTCTTAAGAAATCCATGTCATGAGTGAAAATTGTCTTGAACGATAATTCTCTCTAGTGGAAATTTGAATGATGCAAAAGTCATTATGCATGAATCTTGATTGAATTGATAAAAGCTTCGTAGATTTTGAAGTATGCATTCCAGAATAGCCTTAATTGCTTATTTCTTTGGTGAATGCATTTTTGCTCTAATCATGTCGACAGATAATTTTTTTTCTCAAAGACCCAAGAGCTCTTAACATTCGGGTTCCTTTCAAAATGCCTCATGATATGAGGGGATGAGAAACCATCATGAACATTCAAGGTGCATCATTGATGTTCCAAAATTTATTTCTACCAGGAGGTGAGAGGCCTCCACAGGGATATCTAAGTTCCGAAGACATATTCCAAAGAATCGAGATATCATCAGGTAAGTATATCTCTACCCATTCTCGACACTTGACTCGGTCAAGCTGTTCCCTTAAAATTGACCTGGCGTGCTTTTGTAGCCCAGAGTCCCTCTTTATTGACCCGGCGTGCTTTTGTAGCCCGGTGTCCTTTAAAATTGACCTGGCGTGCTTTCGTAGCCCAGAGTCCCCTCTTTATTGACCCGGCGTGCTTTTGTAGCTCGGTGTCCTTTATATTATCCTGCGTGCTTTCGTAGCCCAAGGCCCATCTTTACGGGAGACATATCCCGAATGAGCAGAGATGTCATCAGGTAAGTATATCTCTATCTACACCTTAAATACTTGTCGTTGTACAGGTATTTTCCCTTTTGAGTACACTGACACTCGATGGAGTTGTCCCCAAACTTATTTTCCTATTCAGGCAACCGTAGAATGGTACGGGTCCTGGAAGGCGAACCCTCGTTTAGGCGACCGTAGAATGGTACGGGTCCTGGAAGGTAAACCCCGTTTAGGCGACCGTAGAATGGTACGAGTCCTAGACAAAACTTATTTCCCTATTCGGGCGACCGTAGAATGGTACGGGTCCTAGAAGGTAAATCCCCGTTTAGGCGACCGTAGAATGGTACGGGTCCTAGACACAACCAGCTCTGTCATACTAGGCGACCGTAGAATGGTACGGGTCCTAGGAAAGCAGTTTTCTTTACAAAGTCATGTTACTATTCTGGGCGACCGTAGAATGGTATGGGTCCTAGACGTGTAACACCAATTTATCTTGAGTTACTCTACCCTCCTTGAAGGTAAGTTATTCCAGGTAAATTCATTTATCATTTGCATTAGCATTTCCACGCATCATATATATTGCATTCAAAAAAAAGGAATTCATTAAAAGGAATTCATTTTCCAACAAAAAGTCATTTAGTGCATGTGCATAATTAAAATTAGGTCTCAATTGTCCTATTGATAATTTTTCCGGTAGAAGCTTGATAAAGCCATCATGCATGGGCCTTCATTGAATTTTTCCTCAAAGACCAAAAAGAATTGTCTTTGAAACCCTGAATTTGTTTAGTCATCTTTGTACTTGATGAGAATTCCAAGTACCTATTTATAAAATGTTTCCAAATGTCTAGTGTGAATTCTAGATATTTGAACTTTTAAACGCTTGATGTGATTTCCAAGCGTTTGTCTTTCCAAACATCCGATGTGATTTCCGGACGTTTAGTAAAAGTTTTCAAATGTCGACATAAGAATCAGATTTTTGAAGTTTCAAGTACTTGATGCAATTTCCAGGTGCTTAGAATCTGATGAGAATTCCAGATCCCTAAAGACTTTGAGCCTTTCAATTATTTGAAGGGAGTTCCAGATGATTGACAGGTTTCATCGGAATCATTTCACACCTAAATCCTCAAAACAGGTATGACAGGTACGTGCTCTTCTTTGCATTTGCATTTCATTGGTCATAGACACATGGAGATCTATGTTCCTGACCAAATCATTGCATTTACATTGCATTCCCTATTCTTAAAAAAATAAAAAATAAAAAAAAAAAAAGAGTCAAGTCATTAACATTTGCGTATGCATTTCATATTTCATTTTGCATGGTTTAAATTTAGGTGTCATATATCTTTGAAGGCAACCTCTACGAGCTCACTTTCAAAGAGGGGCAGTCTGTTGACACCTAATTTTGAAAAATAAAATTGCATTTTGAACAAATAAAAAAAAAAAAAATGAAAATCGGGAAATTGATTTGATTGAATTATGCATGGAAGGTGGGAATTCTGACTAATTATTCTTGCTTCAATTAGATCTTTAAGAAATCAAGAGAATAAAAGTCAAAATGGAAACCAAACCCAAAATTGGTGAGGATAATGGCCATATTGATAAATCAAAGGGAAAGTATCAAAAGATTATATTCATCGGGTGAATCGCTTGCAAAAATCAAAACGAACTTGGATGCGTTTCTGGTAACATGAGTGAAAAACCGAAATGTTAATTTGCGATGGCAAATCGGGGCTGAAATTCTGTAATTCCCGCAATCAAGGAAGCATAACTTTCTAAAAGACAACAAAGGTTTTCACTATAAAAAGGCGACGGTTCATGAGAAAAGGGGAGGGGATTTTCGAAAAAATTCAGAGCAAATGTGAGGAAGGTTTTCTCATTCATTTCTTTCGAGTTCAATTTTCTTTAAGGGAGAGGCACACACCCTCAGGGATCTCGGACGATGGTGTAGTCTTCTTGATGATGCCCTATGTTCATCATGCTTCATGGATATTGACGACAAGCCTAAAGCTAAGTCGAGCTTCTTTTTTTTTTTTTTAAGTTTGATTGTGTGCAATTCCAATTTGCTATTCGCACTAAAGTGTTTTTATTTTTTCTTGCCTAGATTAAACTCCTACATCTCCGACGATAATTCCAGCAGCGAGACATCGAAGTGGCCAACGTACCTAAGCGCTGATTGCCATCGAGTGATTTCACTGTGATAAAACCGGGTTGTTTCTCTCCCTATCAAAGTTGTTCACCCCATATTTTCACCTAATTTACTTTGTCTTGTTCTGATGTTGTGGTCACAGGCAATTCAATGCCGAACAAAAGGCCACACAATTCCATATGCCACCATAATTGACAAGAGAGAGACGACAAGAGAAGGGGCGCATCCGCTCAAAAAAGTTCTCGGAGGAGACTAGCAAATGATCAAATCAAGAACTAGCCATATTCCCACCAACGCTGCTGCAATTCCCCTCCTTTTAGTTTTATTTTTATTTCTTTCTTTTGCTTATTTTATGTTATATTATTGTGTTTTAAATTTTGTTATTATTGTTTAAGTTAGAATATGGTTTGTCAATGTTAATATTTGTGCATTTTGTATGCATTATCCGTAGGGATTTTGTCCGAAATTAATGTAATTAGTAATTTGATCCGAGAGACATCGATCATTTTGTTATTATATTAATTTTTGGGCTTTTTGGTGAATTTTTAATTGTTAAATCACAATAATTATTTAATTTGGTCCGTAGGACTTCGGATCAGATTTGTAATTGTTTTGATCTCCTTGTTGTGATAATTAGGGTTAGAATAACCGTTAATTTGACCCGTGAGACAATAGGTTATTTTTTCGATTATTTTAATCATTTCTTGCTTTATTTTGTTGATAGTTTAGATTTAATATTTATTTAATAATTAATTATTTAAAAAAAAATCAAAATTCTGCCCGAGCATATAGGTTTAGTAAATCGAGACATGTAGGATTAGGTTTATGAAATTTTCGTCATCTAGTGATTGTTGCTAAGTTCATTGCTCGTCATTAGAACTAGGTCATTTGATTAAATTGCATATTTAATTGTTGCATTTCTTTAATTTCGAATTTCATGGAAAATACAAAAAAATTAGAATAAATTCATTTCATGCTTTAAGATGGATTGCATGCTTATTCATGTTATATAGTTTAGGACATATTGCCACGTCATATCATTTCATGTTAAATTAGTAGCATGCATTGCATGACTTTCATTAAATAAAGTGAAAACAAAAAATTGAGTGATTGCTTATTAATTAGAAATCATATCTAGGATTATTGATATGATTTTTGACCTAACAACGCAGTTGCTTTCGTTGCTTTGAGGTAAGTCCTGCATTATTTTATTCGCTTTCTCGGGTGTTAAATTGGTGGTTTGTGCACTCGCATGATCGCCTCACACGTTAGGAAAATGAATTAAAATCAAATCAAGCTGCCTGCAAAACATTTTTGAAAATTAAAAAGAAATGGTACCGAAAGGGCACTAGGATAGTCTAGTGTAACCAAGTCCCCGTACCCTTAGTCTCTCGGTTCGTAGGAGTAAAATAATTCTCCCATTATTTTGCTTAGGTGTCTAATCGACCTACCCTAAACTGATTAGTGGCGACTCCTAGATAGCATTTTGCATGTTTAAAAAGTTTAGACTCAAGTCGCGATTTGGTATGGGCTTGGGAGAGCCCGAGCTAAGTTTAAAAAAACTTAGCAGTCCATTAACCTAGTTTTAGGCGATGAACCCGAAAAAATTAGGTCGCGACAACGTTTAACTTATGAACGAGTATTCTGGAGCACTCTTTATGAAGCAAAGAGTGAATTTCTATTTTCCTAATCCACCAAAAAATTGGCAATTCATATATAGTAAATAACTTCATCAGGAGATTGCACTAAATACGAATTGAATATGAGACCACGTACTGAGCCTAAATTTAGAACCAGTTCAATTTCGGGCAATCTTTTGGATAATGGAGCCATTTTACCAGCAAAAGATTGGTATTCTTATTGGAAGAACAAACATCACACATGGAGGTTGCACTAGGAGGAACAAACACCACACATTTAGGTTGCACTAGCATTAAATGAGTTTCTGTTTTAAGTATCCAAAATTCTTATCCCATGTTTTTTTTTATTAGGTTGGATTCAGTGACGAAATGCATAAATTACAAAGCACAGTATTTTAACCTCAAAAAATTAACAGTACCAAAATGGCAGTAGTAAATCAAGATATTGCTGGTATAGCATGTTGCAAATTAAATATTGATATAAAAAGTCAAAATCATTGGTTATGTTTCTTTGAAAAATGTTTCTTAGAAGTTTTATACATTTAGTATAAAACGCAATCTAATAATAAATCATGCATTTGACACTATCCAGTGCAAAGGGAAAAAAAATTACACAAGCAACATAAACTCACCATTAATTTAAGAGAACCAGCAATTATAATCCTCAAATTGATGGGGGATAAGCTCTATTGTGTAAAATTTTCTTTACATTGGTTGTGTATGCTCTAATTTTCCTCTTTTTAAAATGTGATGAAGTTTAATGGGTATTGGTACTATAAATTGCTCGAGTGATAGCCTTAGAGATTTAAATGTACAAGACAATTGAGAAGTGATAACCAAATTGACTAGAATGTACTATTAGGGGAACAAAACTTACAATTTGGTTGCACTATTTGAAAAGTTCATAACCCATTGGCAACAAAAAAAAAAAAAGGCTTATTACTTGACTCATAAAATTTCAAACTTCTAATATGCTTTTTATCTATTTGCTTTCTGAAAAATACAAATATAAATCTGTGCTTCCTTTGATATCATTTGGTCTTTTCATTTTTTTTAGGGGTCAAGTTTGTAATTTAAAAAAAAAAAAGTAGTGGGGCCAAAGTCTACGAAAGAGATAAATAGATACTGCATGTGAAAATTTATAGATATATAATATGAAATATAACAATTTGAGACCCCACTCAAATGAGGCTCGCGTTGTCCTTCGATCCGGTTCAAATGTTCATTGGTTAGTAAAATCTAGTTGGGTTTTCTCTGGGCTAAATCAAAAGTTTGCACAGTTATGGTCATATTTGATGATATCTCAGCAATCGTTTCCGCTAGTCACTAGGTGGTGTGAAGGTCTGTCGATAGTGCAGCTGTGACTGCACCGTGGTTCAGATGCTATGAAGAGCGTCGGGGTACCGTCATGGGCTCCATCAAAGAGGAATTGCTAGAGCCCATGTCAAGCGTTGGGAGGGACAAGGGAGACTTGTTGACATTAGTTGGGTCTGTTCATTTCGGGGAACTAGGGAGGAGGATGGTGGTGGTTTTTTGGGCTCCTTTTGGGACAATTGAGGCTTCTTCGATGAGATCCGACCCATCAGGTGGTAAACTAACAGTTGTGCTTGTGTGTGTTGTATCCTAGAATTGAAGTTCTAAGTATTTCTCATGGCCAATTGGATGCGATTTAAAAGGCGAAGTTTGATACGAGTAATGGATATTGCACTTTGCAAATTACATATATACAACCTTGGCTTTATGCCACACATGGTACATGGAAAAGGAGAAACATGAAATTTAGTTATTTTAGTATAATGAATAACTCATTCTAACACTATTAGTAAAATGTATTAATATGAACTTTGTATTACGATATTTATATATTAAAATGTCCATAAATCTAAAAACTTACATTTCTAAAATAATTGACAATGGTCTTATAAAACTTTCCATGATGCCAAAGTACGGAATTCGAAATTTTATGCTCAAATCTCTTGGGGTCTCTTTCCTATTACATATTCTGGTCCTTTAGTGTTAGATAAAATCAGAGCCTACAAGTAAGAATGTTACAACCGTTAAATATTAAAACATGTCTTCATTTACAAACTTCATCATGTTTATATTAGATGTTATTCATCCATTTTGCGGAGATTCCTTTTTGTTCTTAATTGCAATTTTAATCATACTATTTATAGAGCTTTCTAACTCAAATTTCTTTTAAAATCCAGAATGATGTCCAATAAAATAATTTTGTGTCCTTTTTATTTTCTAAAGATACTTAAATAGGCCAAGTGCGGGAAAAACAACACAACTTTTTTTTTACTGTGACCATACATTACGACCTTTCTCAAGTACTAACAAAAGCGCAACATTCATTTTCCCTTTGTAACACAACCTTTCAAGTATACAAAAAAAATAAAAAAATAAAAATGCACATTGGTTGACTTATGTGACTATTAGTATTTGGTCCATAACCGGAATATCTAGATCTCTATCCGTAAGATCCAATTTTGGAAAAACAATTTCTGTACTTCTTTTAGGACGAGGGAATTTTGTATTAATTTTGAGAAAATAAAGTGATTTGAGTGTCGAGAAAATACCATGAAATCCACGTTAAGATGGAAGTGGACTGTAATTGAGGGATTGAGGTACGTTGGTACGAGACATTACTTGCTGTCAAAGTAGAGTGAGTCTGGTAGGCTAACACATGGACATAATAGTAGAGAGAGAGAATGGATGGATTACTAAAGAATGCTACTCTTTTGTCATAGTAATAACATTTTATGCAATTTTCAGGTAAGTATGAAAGCCTGTGTTACATGTCTCTATGGTAAAAGAGAAATTTCCAATTAAGAGGATGAAGTGGGGTTATTTTCTCAAAAAAGAGCCTAGAGTAGATCATATTTCAAAATCTGACTTGAAGTGGCCAAATCAATCTCTAATAAGGGTCTAGGCTCACCAGAGGGCCATTTCCGACAACTTTTTTTTTTTTTTTTTTTTTTTTTGGTCGAAAGGTAACTAGTTAATTAAACGGGTAAAAGGTTACACCCACTTGCAACCGCGTCCGCATTTACAATATCCAGAAGGAAGAAAGGGGGGAAAATGTTCCAGTTGTGGGCTTGATCCATTCGGCCATGGGCTTTAGCGGCCCGGTCAGCCACCGTGTTAGCTTCTCTCCCGCGTAAGGTGAGTCGAAAGGTAGGGTTAGCGAGAGCGACCTTGCTTCGGCGAAGAGTGCCCGTTCCTCCCATGGCGGTGGCGTATCATAGTTCAAGATGTCGATCATGTTCCAGCAGTCCGATTCGATCGCCAAGCAGTTGGACTGAAGCCCCTGCGTCACCAGACACCAGATAGCGATACTGAGAGCCTGCACCTCAGATTGCAGCACGGATGTCGCCGGAAAACCCTCCGTGTACACATCAGTAAGTCGGCCTCTGAAGTCCCTGGTAATGCACACCATTGATCCCGTTCTACTGCCAACCTGATAAGCCCCATCTATATTACACTTCAGGGTTCCGCGATCAGGGGGGCGCCATAGGAAATCAGTCTAAATGACAGGGGAGGTCCATCGCGGTCCGGTAGGAGAGGAACTGACCAGGCTTCTCGTTTGTACTAACGCATCTGCAACAACAAGATTGGCCTGCGGCCGCTGATGTCGGAACACGAAATTATCGCGGCCCCTCCAGATATGCCACAATACATGCGCAAGAAGCTCAAGCTCAGGTACGTTATTCCTGCGCCTGACCTGATCAGTGATCCATGTGGTGATGTTAGTTACTGGAGTCGCAATACCAAGGCCGCGCAGATCCGAATGCTGCCAAATCGCCGTTGTCCAAGGACAGTGAAAAAACATATGTTCAATTGTTTCCTGGGATTGTTGAGCACAGAGAGGGTAGATAGAATCTGGAATAATATGTCGCTTGAATAGGTTGTCTTTGGTTGCTAGGGAGTTATGATACACTGACCAGAAGAAGTGTCTGATTTTTGGCTCCGTGCGCATCGTCCAAACTCGCGTCCATAGCTTTCTGTTCTGACCGAATGTGTGATTGCTGCTGTGTGTTGTGGTAGTGATCAGGAGGTGATAATTGCTCTTGACCGAGTGTGTGCCACTCTTCGTTGCTGTCCATATGAGCTTGTCCGAAGTGTGTGCTGGTCTTATAGGAATGTTAAGGATCTGATCTGCAATATGTTCTTCATAATGCTGTTGTATGAGGGGGACGTTCCAACATTGGTGAGCATGATCAATAAGATTAGCCACCAATTCTGTTCGATCCGTGCGGGGTCCCGTCAAAGGGCCAATAGATAACCAGCGATCCCTACGGATATGAATATTCTGACCATCACCCACCGACCAGCACAAGTTCGGACGAATGGCTTCTCGGCCTGTAAGGAGACTTCGCCATCCCCAAGAGGGGCAACACCCATGTACAGCATTTAAAAAGGTTGTATTTGGGAAATAGATGCCCTTAAACACTTGGCCCCATAAGGAGTCCGGACTTTGTATTAATCTCCAGGCTTGCTTACCCAGCAGTGCATCATTGAATGCCATTAGGTCTCTAAAACCCAGACCTCCACTATGCTTGCTTGATTTTAAATCTGCCCACTTCCGCCAGTAGACCCCTCATCTACTGACATCAGTCTTCCACCAGAAGCTAGATATGCGCTGTTCAAGACCCCTACAAATAGAGAGCGGCAGTTTAAAGACTGACATTGCATATTGTGGAATAGCCTGCACCACAGATTTAATAAGGACCTCTTTCCCCGCTTTTGATAAGAGGCGTTCTTTCCACCCTTCCATTTTAGCCATGGCCCTTGCCAAGATCCAAGAGAACATTTCTCTTCTCGATCGTCCCCAGTCCGACGGTATACCCAGATACTTTCCATACCTTTGCAAAAGAGGAACCTGGAGTTCCCTCGCTAGATTTTCCTGCAAAAGTGTCGGACAGTATTTGCTGCAGATCAAGCCTGATTTATTCCTGTTTATGGTCTGACCAGTTGCTAAAGAATATTGATTCAACAGATCAGCCATATTCTGACACTCAGATATAGTACCGTCCCGAAAAAAAGACGAGTCATCGCAAAAAGTAAGTGGGTGAGGGTCGGACGGATCGGCAAGTTTGATACCTCTCAGATGGCCATTTGCAACAGCTTGGGCAATTAAGGTAGATAAGACATCAACCACCAACACAAAGAGATAAGGAGAAAGCGGATCACCTTGGCGCAGTCCTCGCGTAGGCTTGATATAGGGTAGTAGCTCACCATTAAATCGCACACTGAAGGTTGGGGTAGTGATACATTCCATGATCCAGCGAACCCATTGATGATGAAAGCCGAGCTTAATCAAATAGTCTCTTAGGAAATCCCATTCCACCCTATCATAAGCCTTATGCATGTCAATTTTCAATAAGATTTTATACCTCCGCCGCCATTTTCGTGCTTTAAATTGGTGCATGACTTCCTGGACAAGCAGAATGTTGTCTTGGATCTGTCGCCCACTTACAAAAGCTGCCTGTTCTTTGGCTATAAGATGAGGTAGTCAAGGTTTTAGTCTATTTGCAAGGATTTTCGAAATGATCTTATATACATAGTTACAAAGACTGATGGGCCGATATTGATCAAGTGTTTCAGGGTGAGGAGTCTTAGGGATCATAGCAATGATAGTACGATTAAGATGTCTAGGTAAGTTACCTGATTGAAAAAAGTCAGCCACTAACCGATAAAGATCATCCTTGATAATTTCCCAGTGCACTTGATAGAACAGTCCACTTAAGCCGTCCGGGCCGGGAGCTTTAGATATCCCCAATTGGAAAGTCGCCTGACGCACCTCTTCCAGAGTGACTAGGGCAGTGAGCTGGGAATTCATATTTGGAGTGACAATCTGAGGGCGTCGATCCAATATTGGACCATAGGCACGTGACCCCACTGAAGTATATAAGTTCGAGAAATAGGAACTCGTCATCTCCTTCAAAGTATCAGGATCTCACACCCATTCATGAGTATCATTTCGGATCACTGTTATCCTGTTTCTTTGACGCCGTTGAATAGTTGAGGCGTGAAAGAATTTCGTATTCTTATCCCCCCAGTGCAGCCAATTAATTCTAGATCTCATGGCCCAGAATTGCTCCTCTCGTTGCCAAATAAGCTTGATTTCGTCACGTATAGTAGATGCATCGACAACTTCATTGCTGTTGAGGTGTGAGGTGTTGGTGATGTCGGTCAATTGCTGATGTAGTGAGTTGATTCTAAGATGACCATTCTTGTATTTTGAAGTACTCCATTCCCGTAACGCTTTAGCAACAGCTTGGAGCTTTGACACTATAAGTGGTTGTCCCCGGTATGAAGAGTTCCAGGTTCTATAGATCACGTCATGGCATTCAGGATCCTGGTTCCAGTAAGCTTCATAAACAAAATGCTTGCTGCCCTTTCTAAAAGATGGGTTTGTGATGAGTAATAATGGGCTGTGATCAGATCCCACAGCCGGCAACGCAACAACTTCAGCATTCGGATAGAATATACGCCAGTCAGAAGTGCACAGAAGTCGATCAAGACGTTCTTTTATTAGTGCATCCCCTGTTCTATTATTCGACCAAGTAAAACGACAACCTTTACTCGCCACTTCCATTAGGGAACAGTCATTGATGAGAGACCGAAAAGATGAGAGTCGAATTGGAGTTGCTGGTCGCTTACCGACCTTTTCCCACGGGTATAGAATTTCATTGAAATCACCTACACACACCCATGGACAAGCGTTGGAGGTGCTGATCGTCCGGAGAGCTTGCCATAGCAATTGTCTCTTGTGATAGGAATAGGGGGCATGGACACATGTAAGTCGCATTGTACGATCCTCAGTCAAATCCTTACACATCATATCCATATAATCCTCAGTAGTGTGAAGCAGATCAATAGATAACGTGTCCCGCCACAGGAGCGCCAATCCCCCTTTCAAACCAATAGGGTCACATACAAAAACATGGTGAAAGCGTAATCGCCGTTGCAAGTTGATAAGAACTGGTTCAGGATGCTTGGTCTCCATGAGAAAGACCAGATCGGGCTTGTCTTTGGCCACTAAGGCCTTTAGTGATTGAACTGTCGGGGGGACCGCCCAAGCCCCGACGGTTCAACAAAGGAGCTTCATTTGGGGGCGGGTGGCTGTTGAGGGCCAGCCACCATTGCCCATTGCGCCATGTCTTCTGCAGCATAAACAGGTGTCTCCATCAGCTGATGTTCCTCCACTTCAGGAAAGGCTGAATGTCGGGGTTCATAAGGCCCCGTGCTAGGTGTCCTTGGGGATTTCCTGTGAATCTGAATGGCAGAATCCATTTGATTGATATTAACCGCCTTGAGTTTTGATGATGCAGGTACCTGATCAGTGGTGTGTCGGGATGTCGGTGCAGCTACAACCGGAGGAGGGATCGGTTGAGGCAGGTTTGTGGCCCCCGCAAGTGTAGGTGCAGGCAGCAGCAATAACGGAATTGGCTGTCTAGTCGGAGGAGTTTCAGGTACTATCTCATCCAGTTGTTGAGGTAGATCCGGAGGATGATAGAAAGCCTTCCAGTATGGGCTATGTTCCCGCACCTCAGCACGTAACCACTGGCCATAGGCCATCTTGTTTTTACCTTCGATGAGTGCATCATCATACGGAAAATCTTGGCAATGTGTCGCATAATGGCCTATCTTCCCGCAGGAGTAACAGAAATGCGACAAGCGTTCGTATCGAAAGTCAAGCCATAGAGTTTTCCCCTCAATTCTGATAAGCTTGCCAGTTTTAAGAGGTTTGTCCAGCTCTATCTCAAGTCGGATTCTGCCATTTCTGATGGTAGTACCCTCTGCTGCAGGTGGATCAATAGCAACAACAGCTCCTATTTGCTGCACAGCCCTTCGAAGGAGGTGTTCCGAGCTCCATTCTAATGGCAGGCCAAACACATGGACCCAGAACGCACAACAGGTAAAGTCATACAGGTGCAGAGGCGTATTAGGGATCCATTGTTTGAAGATGACTAAATGGCCTGAGAATAACCAGGGGCTGCCATCTGCAATTCGTTTCTTCTCATTTTCCAGCTGAAATTTTGCAATATAGAGGCCATCATCCCGCTGTGATATATCCACTCTTTTGTTCTCCGGCTCGCCGCATAGTAGATTGAAAAGCCAATAAATTGACCAAGGATTGGAATAGATAGTGCCAACTAAAGTGAGGCGGCACTCGTGCAGGCGTTCCGGAGGAGGTGCTTCCTCCCATATATCTATTTCCTTTTCAGAGCATAAGCGACCAAGCCGCTGGCACAGGGCAGCTAATCTTGAAGAGTCATCAGTAGTGATTGAGTCCATTATCGCTATCCAACCTCTACCAGCTTAAACTAGTGGATAAAAAACTAGTCTGTGGACTCGTGCAATCAGGGCATCGCATAATCAGAGGAAAACAGGAAGGAGAAACAGCAATTTACCACGTTGAGGACAGACGAAGGACAACCAACACTGGCACGAGAGAATCGGGGACATGCAACACCTCAAAGGCACTGGGCCGGAGGGCTTGAGCTCGCCCATGAGTTCCTCAGCGGGAATTGGTGGAAAAGCATAGTGGATGAACGAAATCGCGTGAGATGAAGGTTTGCGCACGCAATTCAGAGGGAAAACCAAGAAGCCCAGAAGAGAGGAAGTGAAAGAGGGGGGGGTCGAGAAGATGAAGGAGAGGGTAATGGGAAATTAGGGAAGGAAAAAACCAGTGAAACTACCAAGATGGTAGAGATTGCTCTACATTTCCGACAACTTGAACGAGGTAATTTTGGTCAAAATCTGCCATTGGAAAAAAAAAATTGAAAAACATCCCCAAATGATTTTCTATTTTCACGTTTTCTTCCTCTCCCTCGTTGTTCTCGGCTGATCCTCGGCCGCGCCACTCCCGGTCTTCGCCGCTCACCTGATCCTCGGCTGCGCCGCTTCCGGTCTTCGCTGCTCGCCTAGTCCTCGGCCATGCCGCTCGGGTCTTCGCCGCTCGCCTGATCCTCGTCGCTCGTCGCCCGCTCCTCACGAGCTTCAGTCCGCCGTTTGCCATTCGCCGTTCGCCGTCAGCTCTTCTTTCCCAGATTCATCGTCCACAATCTTTAAGTCGTCCACGAGCTTCAAGTCCGTTGTCTCGTCTGCAAGCTTCACTCACTTTCGATCGAGGTCAGTGTCGTTCGTATCGGTGCAGTCCGTTAAAGGGAAAGCTATCATAGCTTGTTGAAACAACTAATCACCTAAGTATGGGCATGTCGTGGAACATCACAACAATGGCACTGAGGCTCTCTTCCCAAACCCGAATGTCTGTTCCAATCACAGTCAAAAAGCCTGCTCCTCTCGCCGGAATCATCTTGTTGCAATGTTGTTTTCTCTGGTGGAGTAATTTTCCAGCTTTCGAAGAATGCTGGTGGATCAGCAGTCTGGGCTTTGCCATGATTGTACTTGGGGGAATCATTAGGAGGTTGGTGATTAGAACTGCTGGGGGGGCGTTCACACATTTGATCAAAATTCATCATGAGGATCATCACAAGCTTATAGCTCATGGCATCTATCGGTTCATCCATCATCCTGGATATTGAGCATTCTTCATTTGGTCGATTGGGACTCAAATAATACCATGCAATACCGTGTTCATGTTTGCATTCACAACACAAGTTTGGCACTTATTTGCAACACGGTCACCTTATGAAGAGTTTTTGCCGAGACAATTCTTCAAGCAAGAGGATGAGGAATATGAGCAAACTGTCCTTTAGGGGTTCCATTTGTGAAGTGAGTTCTGCATCTTAAGGTCTCAGGAAAGAGTGCAGCATCCTAGATTCAGTTCATGTTGTCTGTTGGAGGCCTCAATGCAGCTACTTTGATTGGATTTAACAATGTTAATGCATCTATTTGTTAGATGAAACTCTCTGAGCCCTCTATCTACAGATTGGACTATTTATAAGTTGTAAAGCACAATTTTACAAATTGAGAAATCATCTTCGCTCAGCATGTTTGTTTTGAAAATTTTTGTGCAGGCTTAACTTTCTGCATGAAGGCTTGTCATTCTTGTCCCTAATTCTCTCTTTAGTTATGGTTGTGTAGCATTCACAACATGCTTTGTATTGATTTATCAAAATGGCAAGGTGATGGAATGGCTGAGTGGTACATGTTCTAATTTCCCAAATAAAATCTTTCGTTGCTGTTCATTGATGTCTATCAACTCTACAATATTCGCGTGGTTGTTAATTTTTGCTTGGTTTTCTTGCTTATTCGGAGCAAGTAGAACTATGTGGCAAGTTTATCAAATTCGATCTGCTAATTACTAAATGAAGTTCCATAATTTACTTTAGTGGCGTTATTTCATTTTATTTTGGAATATGAAGATGAAAACTGATAGTCACATGAGTCTTGACACCCTTTGACAAAAAAAATATGTATATATAGGTCAAGTCCATGACAATTTCATGTGAAACACTTGACGAAGAGCAACGCAGTCAGGGATGAGCTTGTCATGGGGTGGCCAACAATCTTTGATTCCTGGAGCATCTGAGAACTCCTTCATCCATGCAAGTAGAAATGGAAACCTCTCACCTTCAACCACTTTGATACTGAAAATCTCCTCAAAGACTCTAAGTAGATGTCCACCAATCCAATTGTGATGTCTAGATATTCAATGGTGTCTCCGCTAAAAATTTCTTCCCTCAAAGCTCTTCCTCCAGCTTCTGCAGCTGCTCACTTCCCTCTGCAAGAGCAACTTCCTGCTCTTTGCCTTCACTTATAAAAGCAGTCGGTATTGATGTAATATTTCATGACATGCCACAGCTTGAGCTGCAAGTCTTCCAGTGACTCTGCAAAATTCATTAGGCAGAGTAGTCTCTTGTCCATCAGAAGATATAGGAAGCCCAGTGAAGAATTCATCCCCTCCTGCAGATTACCACGAAAGCATTAATCAGAGAAGTTGATTCCTAGCTTACTGACTATAACAAAGTCCAATTACTAACTTAAGGATGCCATAAAAATCGACAAAGAAGAAGAATTTCGACCTCGTTTTCTGCAATGTCCAAAACCCGCAACTCAAGCTTTTGTCCTCACAGCTCCAAAACATTAGTAGTCACTAATCTTACTGTTAAATTCACCAATGAGCACATCTGCCGCATGAACAAACAGTTCATAGATCACAACGAGAAAAGCCAGCCATTGAAGTTTGAAGTCAGAGGACAGAACAAAAGCTTTTGCTAGAGCAACGCTGGTGCGAGGCAATCCCAACTTTGCCCCGGAGGAGAACCCTCCTCGCCAGCTTGGATCAATTTTTCGGGGAAGGGCATTAGGGGGAATGGAAATTCCTTTCTTTTGGGATTGCAGTGGCATGAATAGACGAGGAGCATCGAAGAGAGGATCGGAACTCGAGTCTTTCACAATAATTGCTCGCGCAAGAGGAGCAGGCTTTGTGACTGTAATTTGAAAAGAGGCATTCGGGTTTGGGAGTAGAGCCTCAGGGCCATTGGTGAACATGCCTAGGCGACGCGTTGTTTCAACAAGCTACAATAGCTTTTCCTTTAACGGACTGCACCGATATGAACGACACTGACTTCGATTGAAAGTGAGTGAAGCTTGCAGTGAGTGAAGCTTGCAGACGAGACAACGGACTTGAAGCTCATGGACAACTTAAAGATTGTGGACGATGAATCTAGGAAAGAAGAGCCGACGGTGAATAGCGAAGGACGGACTGAAGATCGCGAGGAGCGGGTGAGGAGTGACGAGGATCGGGCGAGCCGCGAAGACCAGAGTGGCGCGGCTGAGGACTAGGTCAGCAGCTAAGACCGGGAGCGGCGTGGCCGAGGAACAAGCGAGAGCAACGGGAGAGACGAACGAAGAAAACGTGAAAAATAGAAAATCATTTGGGGATCTTTTTCAATTTTTTATCCAATCACATATTTTGACCAAATTACCCCATGTTCAAGCCGCTGGATATAGCCTCCGGTGAGCCTAAGCCCTTATTTGAGACTAACTTGGTCACTTCAGATCATTCATTGAAACATGATCCACTCTAAGCCCTCTTTTGAGAAAATGATCCAACTTCGGGCCCTTAATTGAAATTTTCCCTTGGTAAAATGTTGCACGATTTTTTTTTTTTTGGTGGTACGTGGCCTGCTTAAAGATAATTTATTATCATACATAGTTCTCATTATTTATTTATTTATTCTTTTATTGCAAATTGAATTATTGGTATGAAAAGTCGAATTTTTGAGTTCTCTTCCTAAGCTAATAAAATTGTATTATATTCATGATCTCACTCGCCGGGGAAAAGAAAAAAAGCCGCCTAATACTAGTAGGCAAAAACAAAAAAAGAAAAACAAGTAATAACTGTGGACCACCATCGAAAGACGAAAACGTTGATGAATCGACCTAATTTACATTAAACAAATGGGCAAAAGATCCGGTCGGACAAAGCACGAGCATTTCATCCGTGATGTCAATAGATCAAGGGTATGAGCAATTTTAGCCGTAAAATTTTATGTTTTCCATAATATCATACTATAATGAGGCAAGATTTTATATAAATGAAATAACTAAAGCACGACAATATGAAATAATATTTGGTATGATTGGATGCGTTTTAATGAAAAAAAAAAAAAAAAAAAAAAAGATCATAGGAAGCTCTGGACCTTATGTATAAAATGCAATCTAATTATTAATCATTCATTTGATACTATCAAATTTTAATCATTTTAAAAGTAATCATAGCATGCACTTTGAGTGTTAAAGAAGAAAAAAAAGAAGTCTACCCAAGCTGCCCAATTCCACCGTTGATTTAAGAGAATGAGTAGTAATGATCTTCAAACCAATGGAAGATAAGGGCCTTTGTGTAACCATTACACACAAGTTTATTGTTCCTTTTTCTAAATGTGACGAAGTTTATTGGGTACTAGTAGAGTAATTTGTTCAAGTAATAGTGTCGGACATAAATATGTAAGAAATGGAGAAGTGATGATCATATACTTGCATTACTTAAAAAATTTGCAACTAATTGGCAAGAAAAAAAGGCTTATCACTCAACTGCATTCCACACATAAAAATTGTGTGTTTTTAATATGCTTTCTATCATTTTCCTTTTCTAATTCAAATGTAAATTTTAAATTTTTGAATTTTTTAATGTCGTTTTGTCTTTTCATATTCTAATGGGTCAAGATTATAATATGGAAGTGGGGCTGAAGTCTACAAAAGAGGCCAAGCATACAATGCATACATAAATTCATAGATGTATTCTAACAAAATTAAAAATTCAAGACTCTACTCGAATAAGAGATGCTCTATCCCTAGATCTAGTTTAGATGTTCACATGTAAATCAAGTTTCATTGGGTTTCATTTGGGTTAGATCAAAAGTTTGTACGGTTGTGATCATGTTCGAGGATATGTCGGCTATTGTTTCCAACGCCATCGACTTGGCATCTTCACTGGCAGCGCGGAGGTCTGACGGTGGCACGGCCCCGGCCATGCAATGGTCAAGCGCTACCAAGAACCTTAGGGCACCATTGTGGACTCCACCAAATGGGGATTGAAATCCTAACTATTTACCGTGGCCAGCTGGACCAGGGGGGGTTTGATACAAGTGAATTTATTGCGATTTCAATTTACATATATACTGGCTTGGCTACCCGTGCCATGCATGGCAAATAGAAAAAGAAAAGCATGAAACTTTAGTGATTTTACTATAATGAAGAACTTATTCTAAAATTATCGGTAAGACGTACTAATATGAGCCCTTTCTTACGATAGTTAAATATTAAAATGCCCATTCATTTGATAACTTGCACTTTTATGATAGTTGACAATGATTTTATAAAACTTTTCATTTGATAAAGTAGGAAATCCAATATTGTGTGCTCAAATCTCTTTCGAATTACATGTTTCTACCCTTTAGCGTTCTGAAAAATCCTAGTCTATGAGTAAGGGAGAGCGTTCCAACTTTTAAAATTGAAATATGCTCTCATCCCCAAAATTCCTTATATTTGTATAAGACGGTTTTCTATCAATTTCATGATATTTTACATAAAGAGAAAGTGATTTGTTTTCATTTCTTTCTCTTCTTGATTGTAATTTTGATCATTCTATTTATTGAGTTTGAATTTTTATTTTCTAAAGATATTTAACCAGGTCAAATACAAAAAATACAACTTTTCATCACTATGACCATTTGAACACAACCTTTCGAAGGTACAAAAAAGGTGCACAACATTTTTGGTCCATAACTGGAAAGTCTAGACCTTTATCCGAAAGGTGCTATTTTGGAAAAAATAATTCCGTGTACTTCTTTAAGTAGGATTTTTTTTTTAATAGAGAAAATAAGGTGATTTCAGTGTTATGGAGACACCATGAAATCAATATTAAGTTAAAAAGGGACTGTATTTTGAGGTTGAGGATGTGCTGGTTCTAGTCGTTACTGGTTCTAGTTGTGCTTTTTTTGTCATAGTGGAAAAACGTCGTACTTTGGCCTACTTAAATATCATTTATTATCATATATTGCTCTCATAATTGATTCTTTCTTTCTTTCTTGCTAATTTAACAGTTATTGACAATTTGTACATGTAATAGTAGAAATCTTCTTGAACTTTGTAACACAAATTTTCATATTATTTTAATACTACTTATGAAATAACTATGATTGTTGAAATTTGATAGACATTGATAATTTTTTAATAAGTTTAAAAATTCCATAAAAGGTTTTAGAGAAAATTTTATTTTGTTTTGATATAAGTATAAAATATTCAGTTTTACTTTGCATTGTGTCTTTTTGTAGTATCATGTCTTATTTTACATGGTAGATGTCATGTCCAGGACCTGACGTCTGCCACATCGGGATCACATCGAGACTAATTTGTGATATCTAAAGAGGTGTTACCATCCCATTGATTCTTATCCTTCATTAAACATATGCGAAAGCATGCAATTTTCAACACTCAATCAACAATAACAAAAATTGATAGTAAGGAAAAACACATACACATATCGCATATCTTCCATGTTTATTTATTTATTCAGAACATTTTAAAATTTACAAGCCCTCCGCTTTAGGGCCATTTCGATCCGGTCATCCCACATAAAAATATATATAAAAAAAAGGGGGTTTCACAAGCTTCAGGGGGAAATCTGTCTCCTCTAGCAGAGATTTAACCAAAAATGCCTCCCTTACGAGGACTTGCTACCTAGGCACCATCCACAAAACTCAACGGCATGGGAGATTGCGTTCGTTGGTTGAATCGTAAAAGGTCCTGTTGCCGATTCGAGCGTTCGTCGCAATGCAAACGTCACGGGCTTTGTTAATATCTATTATCCTTGCTCTGCTTTCGATATATTTCGATTGAGATCGATGTTCTTTCTTTTAGGATCAAAGCACGCGTTGGGCGCGATTGGATTGTTGCCTTGCTCCGAGTGCTGCTGGTTGATCTGCTTCGAATCAGGCGGTGAATTCGAGCCTGAGACAGCGTAATTTTACTTCCCGATTGATTATATGCCCCTTAGTCACTGACGTTGAATAGATTGCGATTTTGTTCGAACTGAAGATGCGCAGATGTAGGCCCATCATTTTCTTAGTGCATTGATTCAATTCGGGTTATGTTTCATCATCATCAGGATTGGTTCTGAACGTGTTCTGTTCTGTTCGTCTCTTCTTTGTATTTGGCATGCTTCTTTGCTGCGTTCGATCACAATAGCCACCGACGAGAGGAATCGGCATTCAAAATGATGGTCCAAGTATGTTCCTGTTCCTATGCTCTGCGTTTGAGTGATTATGGCCTGCGTGTGAGTAACGGTGATCTGGTAGGGAATGGAGAGGCCGATAATGAAATTGAATTGGTTCCGTGGTGAACCGAGACTGTGATGGAGATCCGGGGATGGTTGCCGGCATTGACAGCAGACGTTGAGGGGAAGGAGTTTTCCAGGAAGGAAGTTGACATCTCTGGATCTCAAGGTTTCACTGGCAATATAGTTTTGTCGCATTTATTGATGACGCTTCATTCAGTTTTTTTAATAAGGGGAAGAAATCATCGACTCTGTAAAATCTGATAGCATATGAGCGGTTTCAAATATTGGAAGAGTTGGATTTGATGCTCCCTTCCTCCAAGTTCTTTACAACTTGTCAAGTACCAAATTATATTTAATACGTTTCTCTAAATAGCATGGTATATTTATAAAGGATGATGTTTTTGAAATGAAACTCAGGTTGTTATAAAGAAACCTTGTTGGCTGACTACCTTTTCTAAAAGGTTTGATGTTTTGCGAAAAATATGGTAAGTTTAAAAGTCAGCAGTACTTCTCAAAATTTAATTTGAATTTGGGTCAAAACCAGAACTAATGATTATTTGGATTTAATGCGAATCACTAAATTCAACTTTTTGACGAACCTAGTAGGCTCGGCTTGCTAACTTGCATGTTTTGCAGCATGTTAAATATTTGACATAGCAAGAGTCAATATTTGAAGATTCTCAAAGGGAATTCATGCATATCATTGGTAACAGTGGTTACCAATGTAAAAAAATAAAGTATTTTGAAATGTAAGTTGTGACATGCTTTCAAATCGAAAGCTTCAACACCATTAACGTTTTCGGCTGCTTCTTTTAACATTCTTTACAAGTATAGTAAAGTGTTGTATAGAATTGCTTTTATCAGTGGGAGTTACTTATATTATCATGCTGGTTATTATGTTTTGGCGTTTCATAGTTGGTACCATCTAGAAGGTACTAAAAATCAATTGAAATCATTTTATGGCATATTTTCTCGTAGAAACAATGAGAAATCTTTGCATGTGCATTACAATGCCAAAAGATTAATGATTGGATAGCGGGAACCTGAGAATTTATTTTTTATTTGAAGATTTTGGAAATGTTAATTGATTTTGATCGAAGGACTAGAGTACATTATTAATCTTGTGAGATTTTGCGGGACAATCGCATCATTACTAAGGTCTAGAAGATTTAAACTTATGAATTCTTGCATTGAGTGAGGTTTTGTGGGATTATTGTAACTGTTCTAAAAGCTTAAATTATTATATAAATATAAGGTTTAATATTTATTCATTTTGATTTTTTTTTTTTGAAATGTGTATAAGGTATTACTAATTCTAATAAGAAGTCTCGAGATTGGATGGCCATTTTGGGTATGACGGTTTTGCTAAAAGGATATCTTTCAAGGAAAATAACATAAAATATTACCGCAAGGTTAATATCATAAGAGACATATGAGGCATAAGTGCCAAATTTTTATATGAAAAAGAAAAAAAAAATACATCACATATGGGCATAGTAACGTAAAACACCACAAATTCTCTGGTAATTATTTCCACTCATGTTTCGTTTTTTTGTTGTCAATTAAACATATAAATAGATGTTGGGCAAGCTTCCGAAACACATGTTTTTGCATTGGGCGGGCTTAGGCCTAGGGAAGGTCCCTGGAAAGTCCGAACACAAGTAGCTTCGGCCTGAGCCCGTCTAGGTCCGCACGGTGATCAGGTCTAGTTTAAACTTTAAACCCGCGGCACATCAAAGACGACTCCTACGTTAGTAGCTATACGTTGACTGACTTAGCAAAGTTTGGTGATACAGAATGCTTATACGCAATTTTGACATGTTTATTGAATATTGGATTATTTGTCACTCCTCCCATATATGTGGAAATCCATTGTGATTTTTCACGGTCTAACCGATGTGGTGAATGAAACTATTTCTTTAACTTTTTTGTGCATGTAAAAGCCGTTTTGTTCATTAGATTTGACGACTTGCTAGCCGGAAAAAAAAAAAAAAATTGTGGTGACCTCAAGAGAAATGCTAATCTTTGCAAACAGAACAATGGTTCCTTTTTTTTATTTTTAGCCCTTTAAAATTTTAATGTTATATGCTTTCACAGACAGCTTTCTAAACCTGGGAAAAATTATTCAGGGTTAAGAGAGAGAGATCTATGTAAAGATGCAATGAAAATACAAGCTCCTGCACATTGAAGCATAAATAATCTTTCTTGCTTCGATACTTCCTCGGCATTTTATTGATTTGTATATTTATAGATGAGAAAAAAAAGAAAACCACTCCCCCAGACAGTCTTATTGTTGTCTCATAGTCACACGATTGATTGAATTAATACGCCGTGCTTTGGTGCTAATGTTGGTTCTATGACAATGGTCTCATACTGTGGCATTATATACACCTCCCAAACTTAATCCACAGACTGGCCAAGTAGGATCTTGAAGAACGCATTGAAGTATGATTTCTCCATCGCCGCGTTAAGGTCCGACACGAACCCGCACCTTAGCCCACTGCAAAACTCAGAAAATGTGCCGTCATGGCGTATCCATCGTTCCATCTAGAATCAGACCCTCACTGGTGGCCAATACTTTGATGGCCATCCTGCCTTTAATCAGATGTAGTCGGCGATGCCCGTAATAAGGCCAATTGGAGCGGTATCATTGCCAGAGGATACCCATGAACTCGGCCTTTACATCACTATCGTAGGACTGGAGGTAGTCGAGTCCACTTGGAATTGGTACCGTTGTTGGTCGTGATGGTGGGGATACATCCATTGGCAAGGAAGCTTTCGACTATCACAAGCTCCATCGGGTAGCCTCTTCCCCCACCTTCACTTTAATTGAACATCTCCAAGACCAACTCAAAAGCGGCTAATAAAGCTTCCACACCATATCCAGATCCTGTCTCGTCCCAGAATCTTGTGTCCCGAGTGTCGGAGGCATAGTCGAAGACTTCGCAGCTAAAGTCTTGAGCTGCTCGTGTTGGTTTCAAAGCAACGTGGACAAAGGTGAAGAGAAGAAAGAGCTTCAAGGGTCTCATCTTGAAAATATGTAAAAGTACCAATGGTGGGTTCATGTAATCTCGAGTCTTTTTATGGAGTATATACATAAGATGTCACAAGAATGAAATGAAACACGCGAGATCCATTCAATTAATATAATTGATTATTGTGTCTGCGTATGTTGTTGTAAATATTCATTACTGTCGCAGTCTATTTCTATCCCAGAAAAAATCCTAAGAAAATTGACACCTTGGAGAAATTATAATCTTGGAAGGGCATCACTCTTTGTATTTTTCTCTTCCTTCTAGAAATATATATACAATTCCTTTCATTTTTGTTTTTGTTTTAGAATCTAGCCTTCTAGTCAAGGTAACCCAACTACCACGAGAAAGTATAAAAGAGGAACGACACTCGAAATGCATGAGCAATCACATTGAAAACAAGTAGTCCCTCTGTTGCACCATTGTTAGTCTGTCACATAGGGTGACCAATGAAAAGTGTTTTCACTTGATTCTTCAAGTATATGATCAGGAGGTATATTTTGTGTTTAAGGCTTGAATCATCTCGACCAACCTGATATTTTATTACACATAAATAAAGATAATTGTCAATATAAAGGATATGAAGCTATTTTTTTTTTTTTAATCAATGAACGGGTATACTGGAGCAATTTTTGAGAAAAAGAGAGTGAATCCATTTACCTAATCCTTCAAAAAAATTGCTGCGGTGTTGGAGTTGCATTAATCATACATGAGAAATTACTTCGACAAGATATTGCACCTAGTAAGAATTGAACATGAGACCGTGCATTGAGCCTAGATTTATTTGGGTCAATGATGATCTCTTGGAAAATGGACCCATTTCACCAACAAAAGTTTTATCTGCTTACAGGAACAAACGTCACATATAAATAGGTTGCATTAGTATTAAGTGAGTTCTATAAATTAAAGACTCAAAATTAAAGATGCATGGAGTGTTGGTGATAAAGGCTATGGTGCTCTTGAAACAGAAGCGCATTTCATTTGTAGTATTCAAAATTCTTATCCCCACTAGATTAGGTTGGATTGCATAAAATAAAAGAACAGTATCTCGCCCCACCAAAAATAAACAATAGTATTAAAGTGGTAGCGCAGGATATCAAGGGGTTGCTCTAATATCGTGTTGCCAATTGAATAATTGGTATAAAAAGTCGAATTGGAGTTGTCTTCCTAAGCTAATAAAGAATGATTATTGATAATATCGATCACTAGGAAAAAAATCCGCCTGTCATTTGGAGGCAAAAACAAACAAGAAGAGCAGGGGATAACTGTGGACCACAATCAAAAGACGAAAAACGTTGACGGACTGGCCCAATCGACAATAACAAATGGGCAAAAGATCTGGTAGTACGAATTTTAGCCATGGATTTTTGTGTTTTTATTATATAATACTATTATGAGAGAACATTTTATTTAAGTACTAAATCTAAAGCACGACAAATTACATATCAATGGTCAAATAAGAATTTTTTGTGAAAAATCAAGATAGTTACCTCTTACACGAAGTAATGTTTTGTATGATAAGAAGTTACAAACCTTTAATATTTGATACAATCCAATGCCAAAAAAATTACACAAGCAGCTTATATCCACCATTGAATTAAGAGTGGGTAGTTATATTGCTCGAATCAATAAATCCCTTGATATTGGCAATTTATGCTTTATTTTTTTCTCTTTTTAAAATGTGACGCACTTTATTAGATATTACTATTGTATATTGCTCATGTGATGGTGTTAGAGATTTGAATGTACAAGACAATGGAGAAGTGATAATCAAAGTGACTAGACAGTCTTTTAGGGAAAATAATTAGGATTTTGGTGCATCATTTGAAAAATTTATAAATCATTGGCGACAAAAAAAAAAGGCTTATTACTTGACTAAATTCCATACATAAAAATTTCAAACTTTTAATATGTTTCTTATCTTTTCCTTTAATGAAAAATTCAAATGTAAATTTTAATTTTTTTGCTCTTTGTTAGATGTCCTTTGGTCCTTTCATATTCTAACATATCAAGTTTATGACTACAAAAATTTTGTGGGGTGGAAGTCTACAAAGAGATCAAAAGAGGTCAAATATTTTATGGTGGTGTGATCATTATGAGTGATTCCGGTACTACAAAGAACGTCAAGGTACTGTTATGGATGCATATTATTTTGAATAAATTGTTATAGCAATGAATACGCAAATGCCAAGAAAGTTAAGATCTTAAATTAAAACATTAGCACCTACGGTTAAAGTGGGTGCGCTTTATTGTTTGCCTCTCCCATTTAAATAATTTCAGAGGATGCATATTGTTTCTCTTTTTTTCTTTTCTCGTTATTTTATAGATGATATTTGTCTCTTTTTGGCTACTGGCAGAGCACACCCAAGGAGAAAAAGAGAGAAATTTCTTGCAAAGGTTGGATTGGTCGAATAATTGGGAAGCAAGTATGACGTGCTTTTCTGGTTCAGTTTGCTCACTAAGTGCGTCATCTCCTTCTCTTCTTATGCCTTCTCAAGCCTTTTATATACCTCGCTTCTCACCCCCCTCTCATCACCTTTCTCTTCATATCTCAAAACACACAAGTCACTTCCAATTTAATTTGAAGCAGTGTTCGTCAAGCTTGGTGAAATGGCAATGTCGTCAGAGAACGAACACCCAGTGAAGGCTTTTGGATGGGCAGCCAGAGATTCTTCAGGACATCTCTCTCCCTTCAAATTCTCAAGAAGGTAATATACCTTTATTTTTCTTTTCTTTGTTTCCGTTTTCTTGGAGCAGCTGAAAATACAACAAAGGTCAGATCTTATTTCTCAAAATGCATTAATTATCTGTTTTTATAGGGCCACTAAAGAAAAAGATGTGACTTTTAAGGTATTGTACTGTGGTATATGCCATTCTGATCTCCACAATGTCAAAAATGAATGGGGAATAACTTCTTATCCTATTATACCCGGGTACGAGTTCTAAAAAATGTCATCCTTTTTGCTTTTCTTAAATAAATAAACGAAAACTTTTGAAGAAGTAATTTTACTAATTAGTCATTGTATGTAGGCATGAGATTGTTGGTGTGGTCACTGAAGTAGGCGCCAAAGTGACAAAATTCAAAGTTGGGGACAAAGTGGGTGTTGGGTGTATGGTTGGATCATGTCGCTCTTGTGCAAATTGCAAAGACAATCTTGAAAATTATTGCCCCAAGATGATCCTGACCTATGGTACAAAGTACTATGATGGAACCACCACTCATGGTGGTTACTCAGACATCATGGTATCAGATGAGCATTTTGTAATTAAAATCCCTGACAACTTGCCTCTTGATGGTGGTGCTCCACTCCTTTGTGCTGGGATTACTGTTTACAGTCCATTGAAGTACTATGGGCTTGATAAGGCTGGAATGCACTTAGGGGTTGTTGGGCTTGGTGGGCTTGGGCACATGGCTGTAAAATTTGCTAAGGCCATGGGCCTCAAGGTGACTGTCATCAGTACCTCACCTAATAAGAAGAAGGAAGCCATGGACCATTTAGGAGCCGATGGATTCTTGGTTAGCCGTAGTACAGAAGAGATGCAAGTATGTTAAGATCACAACAAATTATTTTCTTTTATAATGCATAGGGGCAAGGATAAATGAATATAGATTAATGCTAATATCTTTTATAAACTGCGATGCAATGGATACAATGGATGGAATCATCGACACTGTCTATGCTGTGCATGCTCTTTTGCCTTTGATCGGTCTCTTGAAAACTAATGGCAAGCTTGTCATGGTTGGTGCACCGGAGAAGCCACTTGAGCTACCTATTATGCCACTCCTCTTAGGTAGGCCTAAGCAAGTCTTTTAAAATTTTATTGTTCGTCGTAGAAAATATTGCCTTCATTTTGGTGTTCAAGATGAGATAACGACACTTTTAAGATTTAATAAAAGGTAACCTCTAAGTTTTTTACGAATGGGAAAAGTAACAAATAAGACTTACAATGATAGGAAGAAAGATCGTGGGAGGAAGTTCCATTGGAGGGATTAAAGAGACGCAAGAGATGATTGATTTCGCAGCAAAGCACAACATAGTTGCGGATATTGAGGTTATTCCTATGGATTATGTGAATACTGCCATGGAGCGCTTGTTAAAAGCAGATGTTAAGTATCGATTTGTCATCGACATCGCCAATTCATTAAAGCCACTCTAATGATCATTCCAATGGATTACTACTTGGTTGAGCGTGGATGAAGATTAGGTTTCTTTTACCTTGTTTTCTCAGGTTCATGTTTTACTACTAAGATGATATTTCCACTTCATAATTTGCTTCTACTTAGTATGGCGATCATTGCCCCCTTTGGAATAATGACTAGTACTTTGAATATTAACAACCACGTTTAAGGTTGCTATTCTAAAAGTATGCAAAAAGTTCCTTTATGTGTAGTAAGAAATCCATGCACTCAATGCCAATGCCCTTTCTCAATATTTTCTATGACCGTGAAAAGGAAAAATTAAACAACACCAAGGATTTGGTCGATTAACAAGACGTTTCAAGATCCAATTTCTCATTCGATAACAATTGTTAAAGCATAAAGCATAAACAGTATGCTTAACCCACATAATACGCCATACTATTTATAATATATATATATATATATATATATATATATATATATATATATGTAATGAAAAATTGAGAAAAACTATCGATGTAGTTCTGAAAATAATTTGTCGAAATTTCAAAAAAAAAAAAAAATCGTCACTAATTTGTGTCACAACACCACTTTGCGTCCTCTACTTTAAAAATTGACACTACCATGAGACTTATAATTAGACTTTAAATCACATCATATATCAGTTGATGTTATAGTTTACGAAATTGTCATTTTCTTCCAAAAATACGTATCAATAAATAAGTACATATGAAACTAATTTATTTGTCCATTCTCAACCATAAGGAAAACAAATATGTTACAAAAAAAAGGTTAAAATAATCGCTGACTTGGGAGAGCAGGTTGATAGTTTACATCACTATTTTGGCCCAATAAATGCAAACCTGGCAATCTATGTTACAAATATGTGCGTGGTGATACACTTAACGAAAGGACTATAATGACCAAACTTTTAAAATTAAGGGATTTGATTGGACAAACAAAAAAGTTCAAGAATTGCATTAATCATTGAGGAAAATTTTAGAAATCACCTATATCATTTTGGCGAGAGCTTGCCGATCTCGTTGGCTGCTGGTAAAGAGCCAATGAGGGCCTGTGAGCCTTTGCCCACGGCCAGCGAGGGCTCGACAACCCTCGCCCGTTGCCGGCAATGGGCATCAAGCATTGCTGGCCTTAGGTGAAGCCGACCCTCGCCAAATCTGGCAAGAGTGGCCTTGCCCGCAGCCGGTGAGGACCGTCGAGCCCTCATTAGCTGCGAGCACCCTCACCCAGCCCTTTGCGGGCATCGCCGATGGTTGGCGAGACCATTGGCAAAGAACAGTGAACGATTTTCTCCAGAGGGTCTGGGCCTCATGTAACTTGCTATAGAACAGGTGACGCCCGGTGCATCCAAATTTGATTGAGTTGGAGTAATACTTGAGCTGGATTTTGAATTCGATATGTATGGTGCTAGAATTGAGTGGGAACTTGAAGAATGTGTGGTTGAATTTGTTCCAGAGACGTTGAGGGCGCGCATGATAAAATTTCTGTTTCTCGATTTCTCTATTTCTCTGTTTCCTGGAACAGGTTTGGAACATAAATCCGTTTGGTAACGCAATTTGATTTCTCTATTTAAAACAGATTTCTATTCCGAAATAGAGAAATCGAAGAAATCGAAGCTGAAATTTTTAACTTCTTAGTTTACAAATAGAAATAGAAATAGAAATTTTTTTCTCAACTTTTCAATTTAGTCCAAAATATTTTAGATCACTAATATTGAAATAGAAATAGAAATAGTTAATTTAGTCCAAAATATTTTAATGATTTTTTAATATAATCATTTCAATAAATATTGATTGAAAATCTTAACCATTGGGCCAAATGGTGGGAATTGAATGAACAAGGCTTCATTTGTTGTTGCACGCAAAAGATTTCACGCATGATAATAGTCAACTTGCCATATTCATATTTAACGAGTCTTTCTTCACCTACTCTTATGTAGTACGCCGACAATAGCTCTATCGGCTACCTATTTTTTAATCATAAACTTCATATTGAGGCGGTAAAAAAGGGGTCAAATCATTAGGATTTCATCCGATTTTTCTTTTATAAGGAAAAGAGATCTAATAAGGAATCTGTTGTTCTTGTAAGAGTGTTAATAAAAATACAGATTTTGATAATAATTTTTTAAGTAATCCTAGTGTTGATAATTTTGAAAAAAATTGGTGACGATTTTTGAACATGGTGAGGATTTTTTAACAAAATTTGGAAAGAAATTGGAATTAGACTTGAAGTTAGGATTTTTTTAGGAGATTAGACTATTATAATCATGGCTATCATTAGACTTATTTGATTAATGTGAAATCAATTTTGGTAAAAACATAGCGACATATTCACTACAATTGAATTTCAATTGATTTTTTTTTTTTGCCATGTTGTTTATTTTCTGAAAGAAAATATTACGTAATAGGAAACATAAGTACATGTAATTGGAAATTCCATGAAATTGTATTTTCAACTTTTGTAATATATTAGTATTATTTCAACTATTATTTTGTATTTGAGGATTTCCTATGTTGTTTTAGTATTATTTTGACTATTATTTTGTATTTGAGGATTTCCTAAGTTGTTATCCAATCAATTTATATTCCTAGAAATAGAAATTTTATTCTGTTATCAAACGGATTTCTATTCCAGAAATAGAAATTTTGAGTCGTTATCAAACAGGTTTCTTTACTCAGAAACTTGTCCGGAAAATAGAAATTGAAAAATCAATTTCTGGCCAGAAATCAATTTCGGCCAAAATCAATTTCTGGAACAGAAATTTTCTCATGCGCGCCCGAATCGGTGTTTCTTCATAATCTTAGTCTGTGGATGCTTGATAGTGAATTCATAGGTTATTGACTTTTCTTTCTTTGTTTTCATAGGCGGCAATTTATTGAAAAGAAGTCGGTGAAGTCTAGTCTCAAAGGAAGTGGGTGTACATGGGTTGGTTCAATCCCCTTTTCAGAGGAAAAAAACTGAGCCAATCCGGGTGCTGTGGGCTGGGAGGGAGGGAGGGAGGGATTTGGGTGCTTTTGAAGCATCAAGGAAATGTGGATGTGTAGTATGTTCTTATCATACATATGAGCAGTGGATGATAGGTTTGCCAGGAGAATTTAATTCGAAGAAAATTTGATCACTAGGATAGGGCTCTGCTCTATGTTTTATGAGGCGCTTGAAGAGCCAAAACCATTGAGGAATGAAGAAGTTGCAGTGAGATGGCAAGCCACCAGGAAAGGTTGCTCAAGGGAGTCCGTTAACTACATCTTGACTTTGGCAACTAGGGAGAATTGAAAACCAAATTTGCTTGGAGTGTGAAGAGTAGTATGAACATCGGTTGTGCCCATGGATAACTGGTTTGGTGGTTATTTTCTTTCGTCCTGTGGACTGTGGATATGAAAAAGAAATAATCACGAGAAACACGGAGTTTACATAAGTTATTCAACAGAATAGAGACAAAAGCACAAGAAGCTGATTGTTGATTCTGATTTCTGATTATGATTTCTGAGGCCTTGGCAACAGTTAGGATTCTCTTTTGATCCTAATGTGCCATAGCTTTTATGAAAAAAAAATGACCGAGAAGCTAAAGCTACTGGATGCTTCTTGAATGTTTGAGTGAAGCTGGATTAATGAAAGATAAACTTCTGAGGTATCAATAATAATAAGACACGCGAGAATGAGCAACATGTAGTTTTTCAAATTAGTTGCTATTTTTGCTTTAGCGTTGTCAGAGCCATATTAGTTTAAGTGTTAGGTGGGATTTGCATCTGCATTACAGGATAAGTATGTATTAATAATCATTACTTCGAAGTTTGTGACCAGTACGTTATACAGGACTCGCAATATCTTGATCTTACAACTACGAGATACGGATTCATTCCATTAGTAGTTGCATATTGACGCTGAAATGTTTCTACTGCTGGCAACTTGATGCTGATTTCCTCTTGGGTTGCCTATTGTCCTCATATTCCTTTTTCTCCTAAGAAGTAATAAGATATATTTGCCTTTCTTGTATAAGGCAAAGCTTGCTTTGGACAACCTTGAAGTTCCAGTCATGTAAGAAACTGTTTTTCAGTAATTAGGTGCATTTCAGATATGTTACTTTATTTTATATGAGATGATTAGTATTTCACTCTTAAGTGGTGAATGATCTCAAATTGTACTTTATCTATATTATAGTTTGATTGAGCAGTTGTGCGATTGTTGAGGATGCGAACATTATTGCGGCGGGAAGAAACCAATGTAATGAGACACGAAAAGTATGTTTATCATTGCTTCTCCACCCCCTTCTATAAATTTTGTCCAGTGGCACTTTGTTATTGTTCTAAATTGATACCCTCGAGAGGCCATTCGTAGCTTGATCATTTTATGTTCCTCCCTTAATTATTTCTTTATGATAAAATAATATATATGTGCAAATCTGTTAGATTAGAATTTCCATGCATTATTATGTTGTAAAGGGTTTGTTCCCATTATTCATTCATAAAATATGGCCATGGCTGACAATAACAGTAATCTTGCTGTATTATTCCGATGTTTAAGGTTTTTCAATTGCTACTGTGCTCTGTCTAGAACCATATTACAATCTTTATCTGTTTTGGTGAAGTTCCTAACGTTGTTTTATTAGGCTGTGTGGTAGCTAGACTTTTGGTATACATTTTTGGTATGAAAATGCATTTTGAGCATTGTATTGCCTTTAATGATGTAAGAACCTGGTCCTTGGCCTCTTTTCTTCATACAGTGACCACATTTACACGAGTAGTTTGAGCCTGGTTTCTAGTAGACGTCTCTTATCTAAGTCTATTGCTGTCATCATTTATAGTTATGTTATGACAATATGCTACTATAAATGACTTTGTGGACAGAAATGGATAGTTGATGCCAAAATATATGGCCCTTTTAGTATCTTGGTGGAGAATATATCAAAACCTAAGGCACCTTGCTACAGGGATATATATATATATATATATATATACTATTAGAAAAGGTGGAGGTGGCTAATCCAATGAGAAGCCTCTTTTTCCATGTGAGCTTCTTGGCAACTTCATGTGAGAATCTTGTTGACTTCACGTAGTATATGCCTGATCAATCTTATATATAGTCTCAAACAATTACCTATTTCTCATGAAATGCACTAACTAAATTTATGTTGAAACTATAGTAAGAAGAACTGTCTCTCTGACATAGCTCCTAAATTTGATATGCTTCCTTTGTTTCTTCCTTGTGCTTTTGTGGGCAACAAGACATGCAGAGATGGAAGCTCTCGATGTTCTTATTGAACAATGGCACTGGATTTTTGGCTATGGAATTTACAGAGAAGCTTTTAGCATGCTCCTTCATGTGACATGTGAACCATAATTTGTGTTATAGCTTTATCAATCAAAGGTACATCTGTTGATCATACTGAAGCAAAACTATACTTTCCTAGAATCTACTTATTCCTATGATTAGATGACTCTTAACCCTTTTTTAGGCATAAAGAAAGTAAATCATGGCTGTGCAAATGATAAATTTGGAGGCAGTCGCTCAATACTACCATTGCATTCAAGTAGCCGCAAGGCATGGATATGGTCAGTTTCTGCACTTGCTTATGTTGCTAGTTTCGTATTTACTTAGCTCCACTTTAAAATTGTGACATACGATAATTGACAACTAAAGCTTACTTGACGTCTATGCTTCCTTATGTTGATTACTGCTGGATGTGGATTCTTAGTGATTATGTTTGTTGTTGTACTTTGAATATTGCAACACATGACCATGAAAATAAATGGAGGTTTACAGAACTAATTTTCCATCTTTTATGTCCTTTTCCAAGTCTAAGAGGAAGAAAGTGGAGTTGCTGGAAGCATCAAGATGTCAAGTTCATATTAATTCTTTCTTTCCCCACTTTGTTTGCTTTTTCTTGATTCTTCGTGACTTGTTAGACATTTCTGTATTCTTTATATTTGCCCTGAAAATTTTACAGTTGTAGGAAGTGCTACACAGTACACGCTAAACTAAAATTAATGGTTGCTTTCCTTTTCGCTTTCCCCCTGTTTCCTGATCTCTTCTTCCTCACTTTTTTTCACTGCATTGAGATTGTTTGATGTCTTCAATGTTATCATCTTTAAATCGAGAAATATAGCATCTTCAAAGAAATACGATATTTTAACTATGGGGAAATTATGCTTTAAAATATGCCATGTGCAAAGTACTTGATAAAGAAATCTCTTTTCTGGTTTTTAAGTTACAAGTGTCTATTCATGCATACATGAGAGTATGTGCCTGTTAAATTGTGGTGTATATTTGACTTTCCAGTATGATTTTTATCTGTCTAATGCTGCCATGATCTAATACTTCATGTTTCCTAAGCTTGTTCAGAACTCATAAAATGTTTTAATCAGACTTTGTGGACATAAAGTTAAAACGTAGTGAAACAGGATCTGCTTCATTGAGATTTGAGCAGTACATGAAGTAGCTAATCTAGATTATGGACTTTGTCCTTTTAAGAATTAATCTTGAAAGAACAAGTTCTAGTACAAGGCGAAGAAGCAAGAGATGTGCAAAGGATGCATTTAAACAAAAAATTTAGGGAAAAGGAATAAACCATGAAAACTCTGACTTTTAGAGCTTCAGATTTATAGATTATGCTGCTCCTAGTGATCTGATTACGAGTCAAAAGCATTGTGGGGAACATGAACTAGCTTACTGGCTTTCTGAATATGAAATCAAGCAAGAGGACTCATCTTGCAGATAATGGACCGCCTTGGTCAATTTCCTCCCTATGGAGCTCAAAACTAGCCCTAAATATGGCATAGTTTCATGATAGAGAGAATGATTCTCTGGTTGTAACGGTGAGCATGAATCCTATGCAATGTTTGGAAGAGGTAGCCAATTGGAACCCATCCTCCCCAGTTGTAGTATACAAGTCATCCAAAAATCATCTCTCTTACAGATCACTGGTGCCAAGATTTCTCTGAAGAAACGTTGCCCATCTGAGATAAAAACTTCTAAGTATCACCCATGTTTACAGTTTGTTGTTTGTTCTCCAAGGACATTTTGTTGTAGAGAAAATACAGAAGGAGCTAGAGGTATTCTTAAAGTAAAAAATTTCAGCCATAGTTACCCAAAACACCTCTTTTAATTATTGACGCAAGAATTTTGCCAAATTCATGCCACTTTGGGGAGCCTAGTTACCATCCATTGAATCAAATGGTACACTTCAGAGATAATTTGTTTGCATGAAAACCTATTTCCTGTAGAACAGACATTTCTTAACATTGATATTCTTAGGACTGAAATGTTAACTTCCTGAACTCTCCTACCAAGGAACTTGTTTTTCCTTAGATAGTACCTTCTTTTGCAGAGTGCTTTGTCAAATTAGTCTGCTAAATTATCTCTCGCATGATATATGGACATGTTTAGAAAATGGAATTTGTCTCGGCTTCAGGAGAATCATTGAAAATATTGGCTGGTTTGCACAGAAAAGGATGCTGATGCTTCAACGGTCTAGAGCGACGGTTCAAGATGGCCAAAAGCGATGACCAACATACCAGTGCTGTGAGACCGATGAGACTTTGCCATTACTTGCAACGAAAGAACAACCGAGTATAACCTTCTTGCCGCGTCGAGCAATGTTCAGAGATCAACTGAATTCAAAGATTCCCGTTTCGTAGCTTTGTGCATCTTAACCTTGATTGCCATCTTCTCCAAAGCACGTGAATTACGAAGAAGAAACCGCACCAGAAGAAGCCACTGTTTCAGCTCCAAAGACATGTAGCACTAAAACCAACAATCTCTGCACTCCCCAGATGCTTCGCTAAATACTCAAATTCTTTGTTTCGTGACACAATACAATTCCTTCTTATCATAGTATTCGTCATCCAAATCAAGCTCCGGCTGCATGTAGGAGACTACTAAGACCGACTAACTTAAAAGTTAGATGGGCATAATGTCACAAAATTGATCGTGTTAATGAGGAAACACTTGGAATTTGTAAATTAAGTAATCTCTTCACCATAACTAGCAATTTTACAAATAAAGAATTGGTCAATTGGAATAGAAACTCTATTTTGAAATAGAAAGGAAAAAAATGAAAATGAAATGGATTATAACTTCTTAGCACCTGGACTCATCTAATCTGTTATAGCACAAGGTTTTTCTTCATAGTCGTAAACTATCGAAGGCAATTAATTCTTCTTCTTTGATTTCATTCGTGTCAACATTACAACCTTAGTCGCTTGTAGCAATGCAAATTATTCTTGGTTTGTGTCATCATTAACATATTTGCATCTCTTTTAGATTTGATATGATTGCTCTTTTGATGGAATTTTCTTTTTAAAGAGGCAAAATCGGATTGAATAGGACATATTGGTGGCTATTGTGCTGCAACATAGTTTCAAATCTGAATAGTAGTTTCAAATCTGAATAGTAAATTTTTCTTTTTCCACCAGCTCTTAGATGATTAAAATGAGACAATTGCAACCTCAATCTCTCAAAGTGTTGAATATTTGTCTTTTTGTTATAATTTTGTGTGGTAACTCAAAGATGACTAAGTATGTTTATTGAGTGTAACATATACGCATTAAATATGTATTTGGTTCTTGTGAGTGTCCTTTCTTTTTTCAAGTGCGGACTTGGTTTAAATCTGTATCATGATGTAATTTCTAATCTTGTTTCTATCAATGGAGAATTCCATCCTTTAATTTTGGTCCGTTCGATGCTTGGATTGGCGCTTAGTTTCTGGTAATATAGAAAGGAAAACAATGTAAGTACAATTTTCACCAAAAAAAAAAAAAGAAAACAATGTAAGTATAATAATTAGGAGAGAGAGGAATAGACGCATGCCTCGTTCAAAAAGTGGTAGTGGCGATTATTCATATTATCAAGGTCCAAACTTTTCATAAAAACTGCGGGCAAGAATAGGGAAACTAAAGCAGGTTTGAAAATGTACGGTATATTAAGAAAGTTATACATGTTTAGAAAATCGGCACATACGTAATTATAAAAACTTCAGGCAGAAAGGTTATCATAGACAAAAGTGTCATTCATGTCCCGATCCCCCAACGACCTCACACAGGAACTCTCCTTCCTTGAGGAACTTGCCTCATGACCTGCAAGTTGGGTTGCAACAGAATTTAGGGGCTCGGGTTTCGTTTAGAAACTAATTTAACCTCAATTTATCAGTTTAGGGGAATTTGTTGCCTCAACCAACAGTGTACCACACATATTTTTAGTTTTCATATCTCTGATGAGTCAAGTTGTTTAACTTATTCTTAAAATAATGCCACCTTGAATTATCAAGCTGTCCAAATTGCCAATGTCCCTTAAGTAACAACTTTATTGTCTAGAGAGATTAAAGATATAATGTCATGTAGAAATCATTGGGTTTACTTTGTTGTATAGAAAGAGTAGATGTATAATATCAAGATGTAAATTCATGGGCTAGTCCCACGCTAAGTGTCTATTGTTTTCTCTAAGCAGGGGAATGGACCCATTCTTGACTCTGTTGTTCTGCTAGATGCGGTGAGAATCCCATTGCTATGTTATAACAACATGAACATAAGTTAAAACAGGAACTTTATACACTAATTCAAAAAAAAAAAAAAAAAAAAAAAAAAAAAAAAAAAACAGGAACTATATTCTTGACATAGGCGAGTTTAATCCTAGTCCCCCAACTTCTCAAAATTTCAATGAAGGTCCGAGTAGGGAAAACAAAAGTTTACGTATAGATCCATAAAGCTCGGCCCCCAAATTAATCTTATTTCTTTAAATTACAATGTTTAAGGAGCTATTAAGAACTTCTAGTAAAAAAAAAACAAAATTCTGAATTAAGATCTATTTCCCTGTAGCGATATTGACTCTAGTATAAAATTATTTGGACACCCCGTCAATTTTATCAAAGTTACTCGAAAGCCCCCTGCATTTTCAAATGCACTCTGAACCCGTGTTAGAAACATTTTCGGCTTTGATAGATAAAAAAAAAAAATAGTCACAATAAATTTTCAAAATATAGCTGGAATATGCACAAGTCATCATTTAAAGAGCAATTTGTTCATGCCATGGATGCTTGTATATGCAGTTGACATGTTGACAAACTACTATCATCCTTTGCATGCATTGAACTATAATTTCAAAAGCACAATATGATTAAGCATGTCAAAAGATGTTAAACTGAATGGTGAATAAAATTGTTAAAATTTTTATGATTAAATTAATCAAATCAAAGAATTTATGATTAAATTGACAACCGTACATAAATTTATGACTTTTTGGACTAGAGATCTACTATCGTGCATAGTCATTCCTCATGCATCTCACAGTTTGGTCTCTATTGGTCTAGAGGTGATTCCCTCCCACTTCAAAACCCAAACCCCCACGAAGCTGATGATGGATGCTATTTTTGTTGGAAAAGTTAAAAGCTTTGGTCCTTTCAAGGTACTGTTACTTCATTTGCCACTCTAGAGTGGAAATACCATTCAGTTTGCGAGTTGGGGCCTCCCTAGCCCAGCGCCCCCACCACCCACAAATTCAAATAAAAAGCAAAAAAAGAGAAAAAAGAAAAGAAAATAACAAAAATTTGAATGATGGAAATGCCCTTAATTAGCCGGTGAGGTGAAGTCTTTTTTGAGCTAACATGGCTACTTTAAGCTCTTATTTGAAATAAGGTGAATTTCATGCCTTTATTTGAAATAAAATTTACTTCAGACTTTTATTTGAAATAAGGTGAATTTCAGGCTTTTAGTTAAAATAAAATTTACTTGAACTCTTATTTGAAAAAATGAGAATTTTCCAAAAAAATGTTATTAAATAAGATAAAATCAACTTCTGCCAAATTGTTAAAATGATTTAGAAAAATTAGGAATCATTTCTTAGAAATATTGCAAGTTTTAGTATAAAATCTAAGGCCAAATTCCCCTTAAAAGCACCAACTGTGAAGCAATTTATTATTATAATATAAAAAAACACTTGCTGAAGTTAAACCAAAGCCTTGATTCATGCACTAAAAGTTTCTCAGAACTAATCGCAAGTTCGAAACTGATAATGCTATTTGTCAATCAATTTTTTATAGCGGAACTCGCCTAATGTTGAAAAATAATAATACTAAGGCTATACTTTTGCACTACCATAAGCATCAGACTTTAAATTGTAGCCTCATTGTGAATTTCATCATTCTTTAGCATAAAGTAATTGAAATCCTTCAATTGGTTATGTCTCCTCTAATGACCTGATAAATTCAATGTACATAAAACCAAAATATTTATAAAATGTATGACATAATCACTATAGCCTGTCCCTCGTGGATTTTTCAGAAAAAAAGTTAGGATTTTTAGAGTAGAAATCCGATAATTCCATCCAAAAGTCTTTAAGCATCTATATTCTTCCTTTCCAAGGTCGTTGGAAGCCACCGTGCTCCAAATTCTAAAATTGTTGTAAGAGTTGCCACCAATCAACTTTTAGATTGACCACAAACAGAAAAGTCAACTAGAGTAGAAAGCGATAATAAAATATTTAATGTCTGATCCGAGGGTTCGATCTTATGCCAAAAAAAGTTAGCAACTTCCACATCGTCATTTCAATACCACATTTTTATGAATTTATACAAAAGGCGAATTCAGTCCAATCAAAACAGCATCCAATGAATTCAATGCATATGCACAAAAGTGATTTCAATTGTAACAGTTGCACGAATTCAATCTATATGGTTCTAATAAAAAAAATTGAATTTAATCATAATATTTAACCAAACATAGATATTCTAATAGGTGCCAAATGGCATGCAAATCAAACCATGCAGCTGAATCTAGCAGGTATCCAAACATCAAAGGCATAATCCATGGAATCACATGCAAGTTCGGGTGAATAAATAATTTCGCTGCAATATAGGTTCACACAATGTACGGAGTGCAACTAATTTATTTTGCGACACGTGCAGACGTGTATGCATTATTCATGGCTTAAATAAATGTGAAATGATATGCATTGGTCCTACTGGAGCCTGTCGCGTGGCAGTCACAATGGGTAGTGGCCCCTTAGCGAGTGACTGGCTGGTGTTTGGCAACCTCTGCCTCGTGCTAGCAAAGGCCTAGAGTGCGCCCAGCCCTAGCGCAGAGCCCAAATGGCCTTGGTCTGGGCTTTTCTAGCCTTAGTTGGGAGACGCTGTGATTGGGCGAGCACTAGTTTTCTCTTTCTTTGAAGAATCACTTATTACATACATACATACATACATACATACATACATACATACATATATATAGAGATATATACATACATACATATATATATTTATATATATATAGAGATATATACATACATACATATATATATATATATATATATATATATATATATATATATATATATATACACGCGCGCGCTCTGACTCCTCATTTCTCTTTCATTTGATTAACTCAATATTCATGTTTGCAGAAAGCTCATGACTTGAATTTTCCAAAAAATTTGCCCTTTTTCTAGAGAAGTCTTGTTGTCGTGAGTGCAAAGCATTACTTCATTTTGGTCTTATTTGAAGAACTAGGTTTTGTTTCAATGTGTTGCGACCCTCCCAAGGTGAACCCAAGGGAGATTAATAGATTGCTAAGCAAGCACAGATAAGCCTCTCGCAAGATGGCACTTACACTTTGTGCAGTCTCTCCCAAGCCTTACCCATGGGAAATTGGTTTCTCATTAATTAGTTAGTTGATGTTAACTAGAGCTGCCACTAAAGTTAGGAGCTGAGTAAGACGCGAGAGACAGTTTACTTTTGCGAACTAAAGATTCATAAGCTCAGAGACTTGATTACGCTAATTAAATCTAACTCCTATTATGGATACCTTTTCTTTTTATAAATGGCTTTGCATGCCATCTCCCCCTTTTTTGTTGAAGAAATCAAAATAATCACGTATGGATACTCACACAAATAAAAATCCGATCAAATAATAACAAAGCGTGTAGAAGATGAGGAAAGAAATAGCCCAAGCTATATCAGGCAATATTATACAACGCCTTTCTATTAAGTTTTGGGACAGGAACCTCGTGATGCAATAATCATCTAATATGCCATCTACATCTTTTTATTATATATTTATGATTTCTTTTCATTACTAGTATGAGTTAATCTACCTAAGTGCTTGTGAATAAAATAAGAGCTAATCGAATGCTTAGGAACTAAGTAAAGCTATATGCATGACCAAAACAGTATAAAGATCCAATCTTTTTGGGTGGGGGCATAGGTACACTATGTATAAACGACGAACTTGCAAATAATAAACTATACACATATTGAATTTAGTGTAAAAGCAAATCTAATGCAATGGGAACATGGTGGATGAAGCGAAATCATGCAAGCAAACAACGAGGTCACTCTGGGATACTTCAAGGGACAGAACACGGATGAAACATACTCAGTCCAATCCAATCATGCAAAGGGAACAACTAGGTGACGTGATTCATCCACAGACAAGTTAATGCGAGGGGGATTAAGACATAGCGAGTTTCTTATCAAAATTTTATGAGAAATGAATCATGGAATCTAGAAATAAGTGTGGACATTCCTAACTCGTGTTAACTCACAGGAACACCTTATGATTCATCGTAGATGCATGGCTTTGGGACTTTGCAAACAATCATAAGAGTGGCAAACACGGAATCGGATGCTGATCACACCAAAAAATAAGCAAAAAGGGGAAGCAATCAAAAAGCTTTACCATGATAAACGGACGGCCGAGTGTGTGAACCGTGGCCCGCTTGTGTGCATCGGATTCTTATCATACCAAAACATGAAAGGATGGCTTCTTGTTCCTCAGCAACCTTTCTGACTGTAAGCTTTTTCTTCCACTCACGATTTCCACTCAGAATTTGTCTTTTTCGTTCTCCACCCACTAGTTTCTGATCTGATTGGTTCCTCTTTTCTGATTTTGATTTTCCATTACTTTCCACCTCTCGCTCAAATCTCCCTTTTTAGATTCCCGGCCACCAAAAGCCATCCCGCCATCCCCTTAAGCTCACGAAAGGGTTTTCCTTAATCGATAACCAAATAGATTCTACATCAAACAATCGAGCGAAGGGACTTGTGTCAATATAACAATCCGAATTTTTGCGGTCTTCAATGAAAATAACTCCGTGCATTCACAACTATTAGATATCTTGGTCCCTAAGTAAACACCATCATTTTCCGAAATTTTGACATTATTCGCTGTTGACCCCACCCCATTGAAAAAAAAGTCATGCGTCTTTGTCCTCTAGTATAAGAATAAATCATCGCTAATTTTCTTTTCCCCAAGATTGTGAGAATCAATCATCATATCTAGCCCACAAGATCATCTTTTACAATCAAGGGATTAGGAACATAGCTAAACATCTACTCCGCTTGCACTGTTATGATCATCCCCCTTATTTCAAAAATTTATTTAATGAATTTCGTTCATCAAGGATGATTGGATCAAAAATTTATCAAGGATTTGGTTTAGCGGATCGATATTACGCAAGCAGTATTAATTCCATCGAGACAACTCGTACGCATAAAAAAGCATTGGCATGGTTATCTACTAGAAAAATTATTGAGTGAACTTAGGGTATACACTAAATTGAATTTAAACCATTAAAAACTTTGAACTCTAAATGAATCTCTTCAATTTTTACAATTTAGATTTAGTTTACCATATATATTTTCCATTTAATAATTTCTTACTTATTAGATGCAGATAACTGCCTCAAGTGGGACTTTCGGTCGTGGAAAGCACCTCGGACTTGGAGTGAAGAAGATCGAAGACAGAATAATTGCAGTATGGAAATGCTTGCGATAACAGACAAATAAATCAGACTAACATAAAATTACCTTTGGTATTGAGACCCACCACTTTTTTCTTTAAATGTTTAATCCACGTTCATAATAATAAAATTACCTTTGGAATTGGTCATTACACTTAAAATTGTACTAGTAATTGATGCTGGGACAATTGCACACATAATAAACAATAGAACTTTAAAAGAACGGAATGCAAGTGTATTCTAAGTTATTGCTCAAAAGGATCAGGACAATCCACATGGTCGTCTCATGATCGTTCGCATTTTTCATGACTATTGCAGAGCGTGACTCCTCTAACTAATGAAGTTGGAAACTTTTTCCTCGCACTTTGGTAAAGTTTCATAGGCTTGACTAAAAGTCATGACTTTTCTTTTCCTTGGGTGCTAAAGAGAAAAGAAGCTAAATTGAAATTAGTGCATAAGCTAAATTTGGACTTGAACCGTTGAATGTGGGAGACTCCAGCTTTTGGTGCTAAAACCACTTCTCAAGAACTGCTCAAGCTTAACAACTATCGTGCCGATGATCCAACACATTTTGTCAATGGCATATTTTACCAAAATATAAGTCAAGCGGCACTATTAATGAGATGTTATAAATAATTCATTCATAATATTTTTCTTTAGAGGAAAGTCGAAAGTTCATAGCGCTTGATGTTGAATAATTAGTTTCGTGGTTGATGACATGATGCTTTGAAAGCATCTTAACATTTTCTCACAAAAAGCAAACTAAAGAAGTGGATGAGCTGTTGCTGGCTCATTTATTTGAAAAATTGGTTGATATTGCGTATTCATTTATAAAGTATCAATACATGTCACTTTATGTTAGTCTAACTTTTTTTTTATCTTCTTACCCATTTCATTTCTATGATTGAGAATGGAGAGTTTAAATATAAACAAGAGGAAAAACTATAGATTGTCAACAATTTTGATCCACATAATTCAGCATAAGTCATTATGCATGATTAACCATTTAATATTACCATTTTCTATATAAGTCCACAGTACTTATCTTGTTTAGAATTTCAATCTTCAAAAGATATTAGTTATGTGATAAAGCAAATGTAGTATATTCTTCGCCTTTAATTTCACAATGCTTGAACATTGCTTGATCAAGTGCAATATGTGAATACACACTGCTTCCTTGTTTAAGTCTGCAAATCCCTCACAAACGCTAATATATGAAAGACAAATCCTGCAACAAATAGTATGGATACTATAATACATAAGGAAGCTGTTGAAATGATTTTTGAAGAATTCAATGTGATGGTAAATTTTCTATACCATAACAAGAACTTAGTGAGATTTTAAGTTTCGATACGTAATTTCTATGCTTCGATTTTTCAATATATATCTAGATAATTGTGAATGATGCAAAAGAATGTTTATTATTAAAAGGTTTAACACACAGTGAATTTCAGGTCAAAATAGAGTGAGAAAAGAATTGTGGAATCTAGAAACAAGCATGGAAATTCCAAACTTGTGCTATTTCACACGAACACCTTAGTATTCACACATTCATGGCTTTGGGGCTTCGCAAATAAATTGCAAGAGTGGCGAACATGGAATTTGGTTATGATAAAATGAAAACGTGAACAAGAAAGAGAAGGAATCAGCAGGCTTTACCATGAGCGGGTAGCAGGGTGTGTGAATTGTAGTCCCGTTGCGTGCGTCGCTGGCTTCTTGTTCTTCCTCAAGATCACCGAATCCTACACCTTTTTGACTCTCCAGCTTTTTCTTCCGCTCACCGCTTTCGAATCTTGTCCGATTCCGATTTTCCATCTCTTTCTAACTCACGCTCAAATCTCTCTTTTTGCATCACCGAAAGCCCTCCCGCGCTTGAAGCTCACGATCGGTTTAACTTTTTCAAAGGGTCCCCATCTCTCGCATTTATCTCTTTTTTCCAAAAAAAGAACCACCGAATCCTTTTTTTTCAATTTTGTCTCCAAAGCTCACAGACATATTTTATTTAATCAATCGCTAAGAACGCGCATGACAATCATTCTATTTCTATCTCAAAATAATTTTTCTATTCCAGATTTGTGTCTGCAATAGAAATCCATTTTGTATAATCCAAATCTCATGAACGTATACCGGTTTTTTTTTGCCATAACAGTCCTCTCTCTTGGCTGGCCACAACTTGTCGAATTCTTATCTCGAAGGTCTTTGATCCAAACTACCACAATTATTGGATTCGTGAAATACCTTGACCGAATCATATCTAACTCTACAGCAAGGAATTTGGAGCAATTCTACTATCTTGGAGTTGTCCAATAACTCTATATTTACGTTAGCTTGGGAGAGATAAAACCAAGTACCAGTAACGAAAATTGCGAGTCCTTGGTATATATGTAAACATGCAGAGGTGTTCTCTAGTACAGATGGAAGCCCAAGGCGAATGTTGAGTGAATCCGTGAAAGGAGGGACCGGGCGGGGGTGGGGGAGAGAGAGAGAGGGAGGGGCAGATACTGAACAAATTGGTCCAACATGGGGCTCCCGACAGGAATGCGATTGCCAACCGCGTGTAACAAAGAGGCCCTATTCCTTGTCCGGGAGCCGATGCAGCCTCTTTGTGACTTGCTATCGCTTGGTCCAGTCACTACTTGTCTCGTCCCTGCACTTTCCGCTCCATCATGAATAGATAATTCAGCCCCAACATCTCTCTCTCTCTCTCTCTCTCTCTCTCTCTCTCTGCATTTTCCCAAGTTCGAATCGGACAGAAAAATCCAAAACCGCTCTGAACCAACCCCGTGACGAAACAGTACAAGGGGCACGAAATTTTTGGCGACGGCAGTGAAGCTCTTTTTCCCCATCTTGGAGTCGTTTCTGACGAGAGTAAAAACGCTTTCTTGGAAAGAAGCAATACATCATTTTCCATATAAGAAAAAGCAAACGAAGACTAAATAGATGAAGGCCATTCGGTCGAAGTTGGCAGCATATTATGATTGCACTATCTTGAAAGTTTACATAATCTAACCTAATGAAAGACGACACTCTTTTGACCCACAAAAAAAAAAAAAAAAAAAAAAAAAAGAAGAAGAAGAAGAAGAAGAAGGAAGATAACACTCTTTTTTTTATTTGATTGCGTTATTTGAAAATTTTACAATTTTATTATACTTTTACGACGAAATTTAAGATTTTTGGTGCAGTTATTTTTTTATAGAAATTATCAACCTCAATAAAAGTGATTACCAACTTTTACTAATTAAGTTATTAGCTAATTTTACGTTGCCAACTCTTATTTCAGTTAGTTTCCAAAGATCATTTGTTTTGTTAATTACATACTTGTGGAATCTTTTATTAAAAAAAGTTCTTTTATTCGTTAATGACTTGGCTTTTTTTTTTTTTTCAACGGCTAAAATTTACTGAGTACTGTGTCAATGATCCAACATATTTTGTGAGTGGCATATATCTCTGAAATATAAGTAAAACGACACTCCTAACGAGAGCTTTTAACCAAATGCTAAGCCATACTGAAGGGATAGAATAATTGCAGCATGGGCAAACGGGGAGACCGTAGATTGTCAACAATGATCTTCCACATTATTCAACATAGGATATTATGTATCATTATCAATTTAATCATACCATTTTCTATGAGTCCACATAAATTTTCTTATTTTTAATTCCAATCTCCTAAAACTCGAGTTATATGATAAAGGAAATGTGAACTATTTATAAGCCACATATAGAGTCGGCTCTAATGAGATTTTTTTTTTCTTATATCGTATTTTTAGTATGCACAAAGCCTAAAACTTCACAAAATTTGAACAGAAAATTATTTGCTCAATAATGTACAATATGGTAATCTATAATGCTTCTTTTCAGGAGACTGCAAATCACTCGCAAAAAGAAAATTTCTAAAATGAAGAATATGACAACAATAATACGTAAAGAACATGTTTAAATGATCTTTGTGAAATTTGATATGATGGTCAATCTTCTATATTATAATATGAAGAATTTAGTGTAATTTTAAGTTTTCATATATAATTTCCATATTTTAATTTTTAATATATAATATAATTTTGAAATGATGCAATACAATATTTATAACTAAAAAAGTAACACATAAATTTACCAAAGTTATCCTTCATATATTTTCTGATCCAAATAATTACTACAATGACTTGCAAAAAATTAGTGAGTCGTTAATAGCTTTTGTTGGGTTTTGAGAAATAACCGAAAATAATCATTCGATTCCCGTGCATATCATTGGTTTTGCAGTTAATATCAAATGATGTTAATGTGCATAGACTGAGTTTATGTAAGACCTTCTCCATTGGGAACAATATGGGTATAGGTAATGTCATACAATCATGTGGCCCACATAGATAAAAGACGGAGGAATAAACAAAAGGGTTGGTTCTTTAATTAACACCAAAATCCAAAATCTCTCCGGGTGAGCATGAAGATGTTATTTTTTTTCCCTCCCATTTTGGTAGGCTGGCAGCTAAGCGCCCATTTAGTTAGTGAAAATCTTATACGTTTTAATTTATATCTGGCGAAATATGTTTAGTATATGTATCATACCTCAAATTCACACCAAAATGATAGGAAATGATAGGCCTTCCCATAAAGTACTAAGCCTTTAACGTAAACCTATCATTTCATAAACATTTAACTTCAGAGTACTTGATATTGAATACTCACTTGGGTGGTTGATCACGTGATGAGCATCTAACATTTTCTCAAAAAAACAAACTATTGTGGATGAGCTGCTGCTGGCTCATTTATTTAGTAGACCGGTTAAAGCAGCATATGCATTTTTGGATCATCAATATATGTCACTTTATGTAAGTCCGATTCATCTTCTTACCCATTAGTTTTTCTATGATTGAGAATGAAAAATTTGACTATAAACGGAAGTAAAAACTATAAATTGTCAACAATGTCGATCAACATAACTCAACGTAGGGCATGATGAATGATTACCAATTTAATTGCACCGTTTTCTATGAGTCCATGGTACTTTTCTTATTTGGAATTTCAGTCTCCTAAAGATTTAAGTTATGTGGTCAAGAAAATAAAAATTATTTATAAGCCACATATAGAAACGATTCTAATGAGATTTTCTTTTTTTACCAGTAGAGAAATTTTCTCATACCGCATATTTTCAGTATGTGCAAAGCCTAAACCTTCACACGGCTTGAACAGCAATTTGTTTGCTTGATCATATATAATATGGGAACATATCATGCTTCTTTACTGGAGACTGCAAATCACTTACAGATATTAATATATGAAAGACAAATTATACAACAAAGAGTATGACAACTATAACCTAGGCATATCGTGCTCCCAGGTTACAATAAATTAAATGGGGTTAGACCTGTTGTGTATTTTAGTCGTGTCTCTAAAAATATTTTTTGATTAGTCCTATATTAAATTATCATTAATAGTTTGGAAAAAGGAAAGTAAAGGAAAAACAACTACTTGGAGTTTCGGATGCCATTTTGAGGAAGCCATTATTTTTTTATCTGAGGTGAGCCTATGACAAAAGCTAACCTAATGACATGAAATACTTCATTTTCATGAAGAAAAACAAAGTCTAAACAGATGAACCATTTCCTCGAAGCTGGTACATTACTTAAAAATTGACCAGTCAAGTGCATCAATAAATCAACAATTAATTTTATATCAAACAAAGTAACTTGTGTCAAACAAGATAATCCAAATAATGCGGTGGAATCCGGCCTTCAGTGAGTATAAGTTGGTCCACACTTCACCATTTCCAATGTTCTAATTTTATTAATAGATCTATAATAACATTCTTTGCTGATATATTCAATTGTGCTTATAATGATACATATTTCAAGTGGTCATGTGTTAAATTACCATTTAGCTATAAAAAAAACTGCAAATAGGTTGGGAATTCCCCCAGGAAAGTATTTTTTACGAGTAAACCTATATACTAGGTAACCACACTAAACTTGTTTGTCAGTTTGTGCAATTATTGAGTCCACTAGGACCAATAGTGGTCTGCATTTGTCCCCACTTTTGTCGGCCATATGGAAGCTTGTGTCAAGCATAAATCCACATAACGCGGTGGTAAGTGGTCTTCAACGAAAGTAAGTCAATATGTTCACACCTTAAGTGGCACTAACATTGCGACGCGCGACACGTGATAAAATAAGATGCTAACACATTATTTTTCAAAAATAAAAATTTTGATACATTAAAATATGTTATATATTACTTTTAATTAATTTGATTCAAATTGATAATTAAATAAATAATAAAAAGAATCTACAATAAATTTATATTAATAATATTGATAAATCTATTCATAGGAAATTTGAAAGACATATTTATAATTAATATATATTCATATTTAGGGATATGTTTTTAACTTTAACAAAAGTTATTGGTGAAATCAATGAGTAACAAGAAATTATAATTAACTTATTTAAATAAATTTATGATCCTCTACAATGACCAAAATTTATATTATTCAATATGCAGTACTTTTATTTTACAAAATCACTTTGTAACCTCCCTCGTTTATTTTTCTGATAGAAAAAAGCCCCTCGGGGTCCACCCCCAATCCTCAAATTTATTTCCCTCGTTTCTTCCCCCTCCCCCAACTTGTCACTTCCCTTCTTGAAAATTGAAGTCACCCTTTCATCCACTGACCCTCCCCTCCCTCTAGAAAGAAAAAATCAGGCCAAAGTCCCATCAAAATCCCATATTTAATTTTTTGAGTTTCCTCCCTCAAAAACCCTAGCCGCTGCCTCCTCCTCCTTGCATGCTCATCTTCTTCTCAATCTCTGCTCTCTCTCAGTCGCCTCATCACGATCGCTCACTGCCTCGCCTACAGCCTTTCTTCCTTCACAGTCATAGCCTTGCCATCGGCCCTCCGTCGCGGCATCACAATCGCTACCCTTTGGGTCATTTCTGTCTCTGCTCTTCCTTTGGCACTCCTTCGCTGTTGCGGCCTCGCCTCCACTCCCTTGCCCTCACCTCCACCCTCTATTGTCTTCTTCAACGATTCTCTCTCCCAAACATGCGTGTCAGAACATGTCGTGAAGAGTTGACCACACATCGAAAAATTCGACACATGTCCAACATGACACAGAAGCTCCGGCAACGTGTTCGTGCTTCAAGTTCACAACTTGTTGATATCTTGGTCCATCATTAAGCATCATCATTTTCTAAATTTCCAACATTATTCTTGGTTGACCCTACCCTAAAAAGTCATGCATCTCTATCCTATAGTATAAGAATAAATCAACAAGAAGGTCAAGTAGTGATTGAAATACCGGAAAATGTTGTACCAACTCTTCATCTAATACTCATTGCCAATTGTTAAACTCCATCATCTAATGGCTTCTTCATCGAAACCCAAAAGAATTTACCATGTGTTCTTGAGTTTCAGAGGCACAGATGTCCGCAACAACTTCCTCGATCATCTTTACACGGCTCTTGACTTGAAAGGAATCTACACTTATATTGATAGCGAGGAGCTTAGGAAAGGAGACCAAATAGCGTCAGCACTTATGAAGGCGATCGAGGAGTCGCACATTGCGGTCATAGTTTTCTCCAAGGATTATGCTTCCTCGTCATGGTGTTTGGAAGAGGTGGCAAAAATCATGGAGTGCAAAAAGGAAAGAGACCTCATGGTCTTTCCGGTGTTTTACAAAGTGGAACCTAGAGAAGTGAGAACACCAAGAGCAAAATACAAAGAAGCTATGGTTAAGCATGAGTCCAAGTTTGGGGAGAATTCGGAGAAAGTGAAGAGATGGAAGGAAGCTCTTTTCCATGCTGGTAGCTTGTCCGGGTGGCATTTGAAGGACGGGTAAGTAGAGTGGAGTCCATATTTTGTATAAAAAAACTAATCTTTAAAAGTAAAGACTGTATGTAAAATAACTAAATCTACACACATATGATTGTAAGTACATGATTTAATTTACCTATTATTATTAAATTAGCAACATTTGTTTGTTTGAAGAGTTGGTAAGTAAGTCAAATGAGGGTTGGTAAGCTAATTGGAAAAGGTAAATTAAAAGAAGAGATTTGACAAGGTAATTATTAATATGACAAAAGTTGGAAAGTCACTCTACTTTAGATTCATATTTTCATATAAAATTTAGTATATTCAAAGCAGCAAGTTATGCAAATCAAAATTGGTGAGCTAGTACAGCAGTTGGTAATTTGTAAAAAAAAAAGTTGGTAATTTTATGTAAGTGTTGATAAGTTGCTAACGAGTTATAAGAAAGGAAAAGTTACTGATTTTATGCTTCACCAACATTTTTTTTTTTAACTTACCAAATTTGTGGAAATTCACCGTCATGAGCAAAAAAAAAAAAAGCCCAATTTTTGGACATGTAGCAATAGAATTCTGCCTTTGGTTTCGGTAAGCCCCATTTCATTCGGGTAACGTCTATGGCTCTTTATTTTGGATCCTCGTTGCCTTCCTAGAAGTGTAATAAAAGTTATAAACGTTTTGTCATTGGGCTATTTCAGTTCTTCACATTTTATTTTGTTCAATTGAGATATCCAGATTTTCAATTTTGGTCAACTGAGTCTTGAACTCGTTATTGGTGGCATTTTGAGTTCAAAAAATCACATGCGCCCAACCATAGAATAGACACATGGCTTTTTCCAGTAATAAAAAATTTGACAATAGGACTCCATCGGCTGAAATTTTTAATGACTTATTTGAGCAAAATAAAATGTTAAAACTTGATCGAGTACAAACGGACAAACTGTTAAATAGTATTATTGCACTTACCGCATTTCTTTGGAAAGATAAGAAAGTTCGCAATGCTTGATACAAGATAATTAGTGTATAGGCCATCTAAGGTAAGTGACATCGCGTTTCAAGGTACTTATAGTTTTTGAATTGAAATCTTAACCACCGTTCAAAGTCTTAAATAACTATTTTTGATCAATTGTATAACTAAATCACATGTGACTGTCAGAAAGAAAAAAATGTAAATCGTCATGTGCAAATCAAAAGAACATGAATCACTTGGATGACTTAAAAGCCAAACCCTGAACTTGTTATGGTTGCTGTGGAGCTCTCAAAGTTCTAATTCGATACCATTGGAATGCGTTGTGTTGTGTCCGAAAATGGGGTGCCCTTTTTGTCAGTGTTGGTTGGTGATTGCTCGTTATATGCTTAATCAAATTGCTCAAATGATGCTACAGCTTCTTTTTCTGTTTCTGTCAGAGATGATTCAGAGCATATACAAAGAATTGTGAAGGAGATTGTCACTCACCTAGGCCGAACACCTTTACACGTTGCCAAGCATCCGGTTGGGATAAATTCCCGTGTGCTTAAGCTGAAGTCAATGTTAAACCTTGAGTCTGATGATAGCATTCTCATGGTGGGATTATGGGGACAGGGAGGCATAGGAAAAACAACTTTGGCAAAAGCCATTTATAATGATATTTTCACACAATTTGAAGGTTCAAGTTTTCTGGCAAATGTTCGAGAAACTTCAAAAGATTGCAAGGGCTTAGTTACTTTGCAAGAAAAATTACTATCCGAGATATTATTAAGGAAACAAAGATTAGTAGTGTCCAGTGTTGATGCAGGTACTAATCTAATACGAGAAAGACTTTTTCGCAAAAAAATTCTCCTTGTCCTTGATGATGTGGATGACATGCGCCAATTAAGTACTTTAGCAGGTGAAGGCAAGTGGTTTGGTAATGGGAGTAGGATCATCTTTACTACAAGAGATGAACATTTACTAACTGCTCATGGGATAGATCAAGATCATGTGTATGAAGTTAAATTACTAGATGACAATGAAGCTCGTGAGTTGCTTACTAAGCATGCTTTTTCCACACAGCAAAAGTTAAATATTAGGACAGATCTAGTGGATGGTGTTCTGAATTATACTAAAGGCCTTCCTTTAGCACTTGAGGTGTTGGGTTCCTTCTTATGTGGTAGAAGAGAACACGAATGGAAAAGTACACTAAAGAAACTTTCTAGGATTCCTAACAAATCCATCAATGATGTGCTCAAAATAAGTTATGATGGATTGGAGGAAAATGAGAAAGAGATTTTTCTCCACATTGTTTGCTTCTTTAATGGTTGGGATAGTGAGTACATAAAGAAAGTTCTCGACAGTTGCAATTTCGAGATAGCTATAGGATTAGAAATTCTCATTGAGAGGTCCTTGATAAGCATTGAGCAGGAATACATACAAATGCACGACTTGATCCAATTGATGGGTATGGATATTGTGAACCAAGAATGTCGTGATGATCCTGGAAAACGCAGCAAACTATGGCTGTATGATGATGTTCTCGATGTTTTGTCAAGCGACATGGTAAGACTTGCAAAAATGATCAAAATTATGCTCCTTATTTTATTCTAATGATTGAACATGCATAACTCAAAATGTTCTTGTGTATACAGAGAGATTGTTCTGTGAAAGCCATAGTGTTGAAGCCACCTGAGCTAAAAGAGATATGTATCGATGCTAATGCTTTTACAAAAATGAGAAGGTTGAGATTGCTCATCGTGTGCAATGTGCATAATTCTTTTCAAGATCCTATATGTCTTTCTAATGAGCTAAGATGGTTTGAATGGCGTGGTGCTCCATGGATTCCAGAATTTTCCTCTGGTCCAAAGAAATTAGTGGGACTTGATATGAACGAATGCAGCATGACAGTGGTGCCAAAACAATTTAAGGTGAAATATTTACCTATATTGACCTTTTTATTATCTACTTCATTTATGTATGTATGTCCGAATTAGTAGTAATGCACAAAAGGAAGTGGTGTTCCTATGTTTAGAAACTGTTTTATTTCAAAAAGATCATAAATATTTGCGTTGGAAACATTTGTAGGTGCAGCAAAATGCATTTGAAAAATTAAACGAAACAACTTTATTAGAAATATTTAATGGAAATTTTTTGTTGATAAAATACACAATACAAATGAATATTACAAATATATGCAGAAAGAGAGAGATATTTCAAGATTTGACAACGTTTGAAGAAGGTCATTCAATCGTGAGATAAAAATATTTCAAAATTTAACATTTTTTATGAAAGTCATTGTATCATAAGAAAATTCAAATTTTAATATTGAAATATATGAGAGATGAAATAGAATTGCCAATTTCAGGTAGCCATCCTTGGGTATAATACTTGTGAATCAAGTAACTATAGATAATTATGAGAGGAAAAAAAAAAAAAGATTGAAATTCCCTGAAAGTAAGAGGCCTTCTTTACTTTACATAATGATATAAATAAAGTTCAGATACCTTCTAAACTTGAAATTTCTAACTATCGAAATAATTATATTTTAAAAACAAATCAAATCTGCCTAACGCAGAAATTCAAAATGCAAATATGCTAGTGTAAGCTATGAAACCTAATTCTGATGGTGTCGGTTGTTTACATATAACCTTTTTAATTTTACAGAAAAATTGCATAGTGATAAAATAGAAATGAAACGAAAGTATGATGAACGAACCTGTCGACATGTTTATAAAAGGAAAACACCTGAAGAGTAGCTGGCTGGGTGGTCAAGATATCATAATCACAGTATCTCCTACTCAAATTAACATCAGGCTGTGTTTGGCAGTCAATATAAGATTCATAATAAGATAAATTTTCCAATAATGAGTCCAAGTAGTCATCGAGTGATGAAGACTTACCTAAACTGCAGGATTTGTCCTACATCAATAGACTTAGCTCAGTCGAGGGATACAATGCACCATGTTGGAAAACAAGGTGTTGTAAGTGAGCAGGTAGGAGGCATACGAATAATATAGGAAAATTATCAAAAAAGTTATAAACCTACTATATGGACGCTACTTTGGTTCTAAACTTTTTAATTTGGCTAATTTAGTCCTCAATCATTTGACAATTTACCAACATATTCCTCCCGATCAATTTTGGTTGGCAATCACTGATGTGGACTTCGGCTATTCTACGTGGTGTGGCCAGCAAATGATAATGATGTCGATGTAATTTTTAAAATTTTTATGAATTTTTTCTTTTCTTTCCATTTTCTTTTTTTCCATGTCCCACTGCTGATCCACAGACTCAACCACCGGAGGGAAATAAGAGAAAAAACGGTAAAAAGAAAAAAATTGTAAAGATTGTCCCCAATAGTGTTCAATGTGTTATGTAAGATGTTTAGCATTCACATCAACGATTTATAATCAAAATTAGTCAAAATAACTACATGACAAATTATCAAAATGTTTAGCTTTAAAATGATCAAATTGAAAGGTTTAAAATTAAATTGGCATCTATACTATAAGTTTAGAGCTTTTTGAATAATTATCCCCCACTAGTTTCTTAAGAGAAAGTTAGAGACAAATTTTCAATTGAATATATGAAAATTTAATTTTCTTCCAAATGTTCATCCAAGTTGGTGTCATTGTCTTCGCTTGACTTCAAGAAATTTTTAAAGCTTATAGATTTCGAAATTTCATTGTGATAGAATTTATATCCTTGACATTCATCTTTTTTATATAGTCAAGTCAGGATTTACCGAGTGTTCACTCATGTGCTTGCTACGTGGGATTTTATACTACTTTTATGATCTCCACATGGCATGACACGTGACATAATTTAGTCATGTGGCCTATATTCGCATGCTCACTACATGACACCTCACTTTGTCTTGTGATTGCCACATGGCACAACATGTAGCACAGTTTTTGCCAAACTTGTTTTCATCTGCTAATGGATGGGAGATTTAGGTTAGAGGAACCGGTTTGAGATTCTTTGTGAGACAAAAATTAGTTTGGGATAAATGTATCATGGAACAGTAATGTGAAATTTTTTGTGAGAGAAAAAATGTTTTGAGATCAATGTGTCTACCCTTTTGGAATTTTTAATGGTATTAACCCTAGTTTTTCTAATAATTGTCTAGCATAATTTATTTGTGATTTTTTTCAATATTGTGCAACTCTATATTATCCAATTCTTTCAAAATATCTAAAATGTAAATGATAAGAGTTATCTCTAATATGCTAAAGTGATCATGAAAACTAATTTGTTGGGTAAAGCTTGTTGTGTGTGTGTCACATGGCTTAATCTCGTGCAAACGTTATTGTATATTACTAGTAAGGTTTCTAAGTGTTTGAAAATTTCTCAATACCATATGTAACTCTCACAAAATCAGTTTAAGTTACTTTGGATGATAAGTTAATTAATAGGTTAAGAAATTTGCTCAGAAACCCCAATAATAGGCTCCAAGTTGCCTGATCTAAGGATGCTCCTTGCTTCCTTCCACATGAAAGGTGCTGAGGCCTAAGGATGAAAATCACTAATAGTAGCAATAGCATCATACAAACACCCCTTTTTTTCCCTTTCATATGTTTATCAAGAGTTGGTTTTATTGTTTTTGCAGGACTTCCAACAATTGAAGTACCTTAATTTCAGTAAATGCGAGTCGTTGGTTCATATACCCGACCTCTCATATACTCCAAATCTTGAAGAATTGGATCTCCAGAATTGCAAAAACTTGGTAGAAGCCCACGATTCGATTGCATATCATGACAAGTTACAAGAGTTGGATTTAAGTGGGTGCTCTGAACTTTGTGTTTTTCCCACTGTGCTCAAGTCAAAAAATCTCAAGGTTCTCTATCTTGATAATTGCACAAAATTTGAAAGGTTCCCTGAAATTCCACATAAACTTGAAGGCCTGAAACACCTTTCGTTAGAAGGGACTGCTATTAAAAAACTTCCTGAATCAATAGAAAATCTTGTCGCTTTGGAGGATATGCAATTGAATAATTGCAAGAACCTGGTAGGTCTTCCCTCTAGTATTTACAAACTACAAAACATTGATAGCTTGGTACTTGTTGGTTGCACAAATTTAATCGAGTTTCCAAAATATGAGGATTCAGCTCATTCTGACATGAAGTTCGAACTTTCAAATTTAAGTTGGTTAGGCCTTTCGGACTGTAATCTATCTGAAGTAGAGTTTCTTAAGAATCTTTCTTGTTTTCCCTCCTTGAGAACTTTATTTCTTCGGGGGAACAATATTACTAACCTCCCTACATCCATCAATAAGCGTCCTCTGGACCAATTGGAAGTTTCGAATTGCCATCAATTGCAAGAGATTCCCGAGCTTCCACCATCTTTGAGACATTTCGAGGCGAATGATTGTGAATCTCTACAAAAAAGGGGAGATTTCACTTCAATTCATAATTTTTTCCGTAGAACATTCACCATGGCTCCTGAACAGGTTAGACTCTCTCTCTCTCTCTCTCTCTCTCTCTCTCTCTCAAGTTCTGATGTGGAGCATATGCTGGATCTGGTGCGTACTTGTCTATTGCAAGATCGGCGGCTTAAGAAAAGCAAGCAAATAGAAGGTGACTCTGAACGTATATGCATGTAATGGAGTGGCTATATGAACGATTTCTATAAGATGAGACTTGTAATGGATCTATACTTACGTATAGAGCTTTAGTTTGAAGTGGAATTCACTAGGATTACTTGCTAAACTCGAAATGAATTATTCTTTTTGGGTACTAATAGCAAACTTGGGTACTTTCTAATGGTCTCTCTTTATAATAGCATTCGTTTATTCTCTGTAATGGAGGTGGCTATGTGAAGGATTTCTATAAGACAAGACTTGTATATTATGGCAAGCAAGGAAAAATGGATCTATACTTATATATAGAACTCTAGTTCGAAGTCAAATTCGCTAGGATTACTTGCTAAACTCAAATTGAATTCTTCCTTTTGGGTACAAAAAACAAGCTTGGGTACTTTCTAATGGTCTCTCTTTATAACAGTGTGCTTTTCTTTTCCCAAGTGGAGAGATGCCAAATTGGGTCCTTCCTGTCCAAGACGGTTCTATAAGTTTTATGGCTTCAGCGGACTTGTATGCTAAGTTTCTTGGATTTTGTCTTTGTTCTGTTTTGGGTAAGGATGAACAGAAAAAGAGTCTCTCATTGGAGACTGTAGCACGTATTAATGGTAAACCACGGACTCACTATAAGAAAAGATTCGATCCGTTGGACTCGGATCATATTTGGCTTCAGTATTTCACACGAGAAAACCTGTGGAGCAAAGTCAATTTTGGTGAAAATGATGGGAGTTTTTTACAATTTAGCCTTACAATATCGAGCAGAAACTTGAAAAAGTGGGGATTTCGAATAATATGCAAGCCATTAGAGGAAGATTTAAAGGTTTTGCTTCCAGACAATCAGCTAATTGATCCAGCTTTACTCTATGAGGTTGGTCATGAATCAACAGATTTTGGAGTCGAGAGTTCGCTTGTGCATGAAGATAATTCGATTGAAACAAATCTACAGAAGGACTTGCAAGATTGTCCAATGAGTACTGAGAAACAAAGTCAAATAATATCAGAGAGTAATCATAAGATCGTTCTCCATCAAGGCATGCGAAATAAGACTATGTTGGCTTCCAATTCGACTGGCAGAGATGCGTATGGTAGCGTTGGCTTGCAGCTTTTGTTATCAGAATGATTGAAACTTGCTAAGGAGGCAATTCATCGGTAACCGAACTCGCTGGTCTTGATGACAGTGTCTTTTTTTTTTCTTGTTCTTCTCGTTTTCTTCTCTCAAAATAACTTTTAACCAGAGCGGTCCAAAGCCATGGAACCTGATGATGTAGCTTCAGGAGAATGATTCTCTCCTGAGGTTCTGGGCTTGATACAGCTTGCTACAAATCAGGTAACGTCTGGCACATCCAAATTGTATTAAGTTGAAGTAATACTTGATACTTGAGATGGATTTTGAATTCGATTCATTTGGTGCTACAATTGCACTGGAACTTGAAAAATATGTGACTGAATTTGTTTGACGTTGAACAAGAGTATCTTCGTTAGTAGTCTGTGGATGCTTGCTGGTGAATCCATTGGTATTCCATGTTACATACTGCAAAATCAGCAACAATCCCTAGAAGGTATCGCTTTTCTCTTTCTTTTCGTAGATGGCAATTTATTGAAAGAAGTAGATGAAGTCTAGGTTCAAGGAAAAAAATAAAAGCGAGGGAGAGTGAAGCAATGGGAAATCGGGGTACATGGGTTGGTTCAGTACCTTTTTCAGGTGAACAACTGAGCCAATTTAGGTGCTATAGGTTCAAAACTGCCACATGCAAATCCAGGCGCTGAAGCAAAGAACCCGCCACATAGAAAAAAGAGATTTGGGTGCTTTCGAGGTGTCTAGGAAATGTGGGAAGTTAGTAGGTACATATCACAAAGATGTACAGCGGGTGATAGGTTTGCCAAGACAATTGAATTGAGAGAAATTTCGATCACGGGTAGGACTCGGCTACTAAGTTTTGCGAGGCGCTTGAAGAGGCAAAAACATAGAGGAATGAAGAAGTGAGATGGCAACACACCATGAAAGGTTGCTTGACAGTTGAGTCCTTTTACCATTAACTTTGACAGCTAGGGAGAATTGAAAACCAAATTTACTCGGAGTGTGAGAGTACTATGATCATCCATTGTGAACATGGATAACTGGTTATGTGGTTATTTTCTTTCTCCCTATGGATTGTGGATGCGAAAAAGGAAAAAGCACGAGAAACATGGAGTTTACATAAGTTATTTAGTAGAATAGAGACAAAAGCACAAGAAGCTGATTGTCAATTCTGATTTCTAAGACCTTTGTGCCAGTTTAGGATTCTCTTTTTACCCTTGTGTGCCATAGCTTTTACAAAGGAAAACGAATGAGAAGCTAAAACCCCTAGAAGCTTCTTGAATGTTCGAGCGAAACTTATTTATTTAAAGATAAGCTCCTAAGGTACAAATGATAGGACACGGTGGAATGAGTAACATGTAGTTTCTCCAATTAGTTGCTGTTTTTACTTTAGTGTAATTTGAGCCTATCAGTTTAACAGTTAGGTGGGATTTGCATTTGAATTACAGGATAAGTATGTGGTGATAATTATTGCTTGGAAGTTTGTGACCAGTATATTGCACAAGACCTTCAAGATATTGATCATATAGCTATGAGACATGCATTCATTCCATTAGTAGCTGCATATTGATACTAAAATATTTCTATTGCTGGCAACTTTATGCAAATTTCCTCTTGAATTGCCTATATGTGTGCATACACGCATGAGAGAATTTCGTACTCTTATCCTCGTATCTTTTACTCCTAACAAGGAGGTGAGAATAGCGAAAGTGCCATAATTTTTGTACGCCGTTCACTTGAGTACCATAATTTTTTTTTTCTCTCAGTTGAGTGTTACCAATTTGAAAAATTGATCACTTGAGTGCTATCGGCAATTTGCCTTTCCAAAAAATCTGACTAGATACCGGTCGTTTGACGTGGCTTTCTCAGCGATGATGTGGACAATTTTTTATTATTTTCATTTTTAGTTTCTTTTTTCCCTTTTTTTTCTTTAGGGCTAGCGAGGGTCATCGGCGAACCAGCAACACTCGCCAACTACAAAACCCTTGCCCAAATTGGGGGACGGCCACCTCACCCAAATTTGGCCATGAGGGCATCACGACCTCACCAGCCACAAAGCGAGGTTGCGACGGCCCTCCCCTACGGTTGGCAAGGCCTCAACGACCTCACCTAGGGCCTTTGAATCCACGGGTGAGGGTTTTGCATCCAATAAGGTCATCGATGACCCTCACCAACCCCAAAAGGAAAAAAGGAAAAAGAAAAGCAAATAAAAACATAAAGTTTAAAAAAAAAAAAATCCACGTAGGATGATTTGCCAGAATTGGTACTCAAGTGACCATTTTTAATCTGATGTGGCACTCAAGTGAGCGAAAAAAGAATTATGATATTCAAGTGAATGCCGTTACGAAAGTTATGGCACTTCTGCTGTTTTTACGCTCCCTAACAAGTAATAAACTTATTTGCTTTTCCTATGTAAGACAAAGCTTGCTTTAAATAGTCTTATAGTTCTAGTTGGTACGAAACTGGTTTTTAAGAGATAGGTGCATTTAAGATGTAAGATCCTGCTTCTTGGGCACATTTCTTCATACAATGACCACATCCACACAAATAGTTTAAGCGTGATTTCTGGTACAGATCATATCTTATGTAATAGTCCATTGCTATATCATTTATAGTTATATGGTGAGAGTACATCACGATAAATGACTGTAGACAGTAATGAATAATTAATGCAAAAAATATTTGGCCATTTTAGCATCTTGTGGAGCATAATAAAAAGAACAAAGGCACCCTGCTATAGGGGTATATATAAAAATACTGTTAGAAAAGGTTGATGTGAGATTCTCAGCAGCTTCCAGCAAGCAAAACTTGTTGACTTCATGTAGTATATGCCTTGATCAATCTTATATATGATCAATCATTTAATTAGAAGGAGAAAATATATCACATGAAATGCATTTCCTGAATTTATGTTGAAACTATACTAAGATCAACTATCTCTCTGACAAAGCTCCTAAGTTTAATATACTTGTTTTGTTTTTCTCCTTGCACTTTCATAGGCAACAAGACGTGCAGAGAGGAAGCACTTGATGTTCTTCATGAATAGTGGCAGAGGACTGGATTTCGGCTGCAGAAGTTGTAGAGAAGATTTCAACATGCTCCCTTTATGTGACATGTAAACCATGCATAATGTGTACAGTAGCATTATCGATCATTGGTACATCTGTTGATTGTATGGAAATAAAACTTTCTCAATATCTGTTTATTCATAAATGATTAGATAATTCCTACCCTTTTATTAGGTATAAAGGAAGTATATTATGGCTGTGCAGATGACTAGTTTGGAGGCTGTGGCTCAATGTTGTCGTTGCAATCAAGTAGCGCCAGGGCATGCATAAGGTCAATTTCTGAACTTGCTTCTGTTGCTGATTTCGTACTTAGCCCCACTTTGAAGTTGTAACATATGACAATCGACCACTAAAGCTTACTGGAGGTTTATGATTCCGTATGTTGATTACTCCTGGATGCAGTTTCGTAGTGATTCTGTTTGCTGTTGAATATTGCCACACATAACCTCTCGGAGTTTCTGAAGCCTCAAGAAGTCGAGTTTATATCAATTCTTTCTATCTTTGCTTTATTTCCTTTTTCTTAAATTCTTTATAACTGGTTAAACATTTTCCTTTTTGTTAATTTCCACTGAAAAATTATAGTTCTGGGAAGTGCTGCAAGTTGAGCTAACATTAGTTTGTTCTTTCATTTTCCCTTTGCCCCCTATTTCTTCATCTCTTCTTCCTCACTTGTTTTCACTGCAGTGAGATTCTTTGATGTCTCAATGTTATCAAGATTAAATCAGGAAACATAGTATCTTCAAAGAGGTATGATTTTGTGACTATGAGCAAATTATGCTTTTTGATATGCCATGGCCAATGTACTTGATCTTCTTGCATATATGAGGGCAAGTGCTTGCTAAATTGTCGTGTATGGCTTGTGTTTCCGGGAAGATTTATCATCTGTATGACGCTGCCATGATCTAACATTTCATGTTTGCTAAGCTTGCGCAGAACTCATCAATTTTTTATTCAGACTTTGTTGACATAAAACGTAGTGAAATAGGATCTGTTTGAATGTGATTTGAACGTTTTATCAAGTAACTAATCTAGACTATGACATGGTCTCTCTGTTGAAGTATTAGTTTTGAAAGAAGAAGCTCAAGTACAGGGGGTAAGAAGCATGAGACGTACCAAGGGATGCATCTAAACAAAAGAGTTTGGCAGGAAAAAAATAAACCATGAAATCTCTGACTTTTAGAGCTTGAATTACATAGATATGCTGCTGTTAATAATCTGATTATGAGTCAAAAGTGTTGTGGGAAACATGACCTAGCTCATTACTTTTCTGAATACAACATCAAGCAAGGAGACTTATCTCACAGATAGAGGACCACCTTGCTCAATTTCCTCTCTCTGGAGCTCAAAAACTAGCCCAAAGTACTGCATAGTTTCATGATAGAGAGAACAAGACTGTTATAACGGTGAGCATGGTTCCTGTGCGATGTTTGGAAGATGTAACTGATTGACACCCCCAAGCCAGTACTAGTACACAAGTCATCCACAAATCTTCTCTCAATCAGATCACTGTTGCAAGATTACCCTGAAGAGAAGTTGCCCATCCAAATTAAAAGCCTCCAAGTATCACCCTGTTTACAGCATTGTGTTTGTTCTCCAAAGACATTAGGTTCCATGTTGAAGATAAAACATAGAACGACTCAAAGGCATCGTGAAAGTTAAAAATTTTAAGCCGTAGTTACCCCAAACACCCACTCTTTTATATTTGATGCAAGAATTTTGCCAAGGTCATTGCCTAGTTACTGCCAAGTTAATCAAATGGTACAGTTCATAGATAATTTGCTTGCGTGAAAACCTATTATCTGGAGTACAGACATTTCTTAGATTTGATATTCTCAAGACCGAGATGTAAATGTCCTAACTAAACACATTCCTCACCAGCAAACTTGTTTTTGTTTAGATAATAACTTCTTTTGCAAATTGCTTTGTTAATTAGTCTGCTATACGATCTCCAGCATGATATTTGGACATGTCTTGCAAATGTAATTTGTCTGAGGTTTCAAGCTGAAGAGCTAGGTAAAAAAATGCGAAATCATCAAAATATTGGCTGGTTTCCACAGAATCATTAGATTTCAAGTGTCTGTCCTGATATATGAACGTTTCCAACTTTTTTCTTGTTTATCTTGCCATAATGGGAATTCTGGATCAAAGGGTTTCAAATGTTGGAGGTATAATGGTGTAAGAAACAATATGTCTTCTGCCAAATTTTAATGAATGAGGAAACCCTGATGGTATGAACAGCGACTAACCACCAGTTGAACTGTCTGTTTGAAAGAATTTTGTAATATACTATAGTTAGCACCTATTTACATCAGATAAACCTAAGGAAAATCATAGTTCTTTTTCAATGACCTGTAGTTAAGTACAAATTTTAAGAGGCTTTCACGAGCATAATAGAACAATTCTACTTTTTGAACCAAAGTTTACTTTATCAATCAATGAAGTAGTGGAGTGTGCCCGCTAGCTATATCTCCCTGAAAGACCCTCTCAGAAAAGGTTCTGTTCTAAAATCTAATACAATGGTCTTCCTGGCACTCATCCATTTCCATATTGTTTAAGAAGAATTCAGGAAGTCTCTTTCTATTTCTACCTTTCGATCAATTCTCCCAACTAGCTAGAGAAAGAATTGTAGCTGGGGCTTTCAGTGATTGCATATCTTGCTGAACAACTCTCTCTCTCTCTCTCTCTCTCTCTCTCTCTCTCTCACGCACACTTTTCCATATCTAAATCGTTTGCTGCAATAAAAAATGTCGTTGTATCCTTACTCTGGAGAATTATCTTCACATCCCAGGTAAATACAACTGGCCCAGCTGATTGTTTTGAAAAGAAATTGCAAGCTTAGAACTAGTGGGCTATTGGTTGGATTAAAACCCATTCAGAGGTTTTCTTCATCAAGGACAAGATGCTTATCTCGAGATGGTGGGTACTCTTACCAGACTGACACTAAGTATAGTTGCTTGAGTGGAGCGGTGTTCAGCCATAAAATGGTCGCTGTAAATAGGTTTAGAATTTGCCTAGTAAACAAAAGGTAGTGTTTCAGATTCCCAGTCTTTTATTTTTGCCAATTTTCAGATGCCCTGTTAATCCTGTGAAGCTTTCCTCTAGACTGGGTATTCTTAGCCAGATTGCCATTTGAGAAATATAATGGCATTTCCTTGATTAAGAAAAAAGATGACGTGCAATATCTTAATATTTGATAATCCACTGGTTAGACTCGTTTGAGAGAAATATCTTTTTCCTTGATCCCTTTCTTGAATTTATTAACATATACGGTTATTAGTCCAACATTTCTCCAATTTGGGCTCTTCAGTTGGAAATATTTTAAGGGACTGATAGACCATAACCTTTTCATGCCTCTCAAATAATTAGTACACTTTGGAAACAAATTACATACAGAAAAAATGGCCTTGAAATAATTTGTCTTTGCAATGATAAAATCAATTTGGTTTTATGGTTCTTCTCTGTTTTGTAGAAATATGTTACATCAATCTCATTTCTCTTCGCCTTTCTTCCCCTCCTTTTCCCTTCATTTACTCTTAATGACATTGTGGAATCTATGATTTGTTTAAGTATTTTATAGATATGCTGAACACTTCTATTTGATGTTCAGCTCCAAAGCCTGACAGTTCATGGGTTAATCATCAGGCTTCTCGTTCGATCTGCATGCATTGATTCTTCCTGTCGAATCCTCTCATGCCATTGCACAACTAGGTAAGACTGTTAACATCGAAATGGCACAGATTAATGCGCTGTCGCAATTTTTCTTGTAGTGATATGATACTCATGCTAAGATTGAGTAAACCTATCAATAGATTTCCTTTTATAATAGAAAATTAATTACAACGAGGACACTAGAAAAGGTCTTCAAGATGAAGTTAGATGACATACTTACTCGTCATTCCTGATTCTTGGTTTATTGTGATTATATTGTTCATTGTTCTTATTCCTGATAGTTAATCTCTTCAACCTAAGTTAGATTTGCAGTCCAGATAGTTCCCATTCTTGAGGTGAACTCATCGCAAAATGACTTTTGAACTATAGTTTTGCGACTCTGTGTTTTCATGTAAAGTGCAAATATGAATGTTACATTATTGGTGCGGATACTAACATCATAAGACTCTCTTGTTTGTGTGTGATGAAGCAACGGTTGATATTAATTATTTTGTCTCGAGATGTACAAACATTTTATAATCGTAGCGTTTGCAGACAATCCTTAAAGTGTAGAGATCTGTGTGAATGTTATTTGCGATGATAAGCATTCTAATTTATCGTCAGAGGATGTAGTTAAACATCTAGCATTCCATAAAGTGTTTTAAATGATTCAGTGCACTCTGACTGACAATGCATGTGCCTTTTACTGCTTTTCCAATCGCAGAATTTCATCAAGGGACCCGAGAAAGGAAGCATAGTGCATGACCAGATCAATTTTTGCCCAGATGTTCATGCGTTTACTGAGGACTGCAGCTGTGATCAAAGTCTATTTCATGCTTTATCTTGTTTATCAGATATTTGAGATAATTTACGGCATAATCTTGTGTAGGCATCATTTGTCTGATGCTTAGTTTTTTTGTCATCACACATATTCTATAATCTAACTTGATTTTTTTGAGTTTTTTAAATTTTGAGGTAATTTCATCCGTGCTATTGATGTGTCTAAGCTTCTTAGTTTTGAACTATATCACGTGCTTTCCCTAATGAAGACAAAAGAAGTGAATGATTTACATGTGATTCGCATGGAGTTCTGGATAAAGAATTACATTAACTGGATTTAGGCTTTGTGGTTATATCAATTATGTCCTAAATACTTTAATTTATAGTAATGTAAGTGAACTAGTGTCATGATTAGGAGCGTGCATCCGTCCGGTCCAACCCAAGAAATAGATTGAATTGGACCAGACCGAACTCTCTAGTTCTGAGTGGCTTTCGTGGGAACCAATCCTATTCCCAATTCCATGTAAAGGACTAGACCAACACTACTTCTCCAGGCTTGAGATGTCACTTGACTATATGCACAAGACTCACTTTCGCAGTGCGAAAAAAAGGAAGAGGGTGAGGTAAAAGCATTGAGGTGACCAATCCGGTTCTAATATTAGTTGAGGAATAAGAATTGATTTCAGCTTTTTTCTATATTTGCACGTGTTTCTGTTGCCACCTTCGCTAAGATAATTTGCGGGCAGGTGTAATGTGGAAGGGGAAATAGCCACACGTCCGCCATTATAATTACGCCCTCCAATGGTTCATTGCTATATGCATATGTATTTACCCTTGCTGATCTCCGAGCTGAGATATGAAACCCACTTGATGTGCCATCACTCCTCGGTTACCATCACGCTATAAAGCAGAGAGCCAACATTACCACCAACGAATAGGAAAAAAGGCCAAAAGAGAGAGATGACTCGGAGTAGGAAATCGCAATCTGTTCAAGAGTCATATAAATTGTTCGCGCATCTGCACTTAGCAATACCTAGACTTGTCAGGAACAGAAGGAAAAAAACAAAAACACAGCGGTACTAGGACTGTCCTTAAAATCGGCCCTGACCAGTCAGCTTACTTTCAAAACCGGGTGGGCCCACTCTTGATTCCACAAAGGAGAAACCGACCTTACCCAATCCAATTCCAAGTCTCAAGATGGGAACCAACCCGCCCTAAAACCAATCACCCATAATCATAATCATAGTTGACTTCCCCTAGCATACTATTTTAAATTTCAATGACATGATCGGCCAAGTGGTGACCATGATGGGCTGAGATAGTCACGTTATGGCTCCAACAGAACATAGAAATATCAATGTTTTGTTCGGTCAAGAGGCAATTGTCAATTGCTTTTTCCCCTAGTGTGCCTTCATTGTTGTTCAGTCATGGATGAGAGACCACTTTTCTTCTGATACTTTTTTTTTTGGTGAAAAATTTTCTTCCGGTATCGAAAGGTCGAAATTTTGAGTTTTTTTTAAGCTAGTAATGATTGTTGTAGCCAATTCTATTAAAACATTAGAAAGTACCAAACTATTTGTCTAAAACACAATAGTAAAAAAACGAACGGGAAGATTATAATTTTGGACCTTAATTTGTTATAAGTTATTATAAATGTAGGCTAGCATTAATTGCATTTTAGTTTCCCAAAAATAAATTGTTATAAAGTTTATAACATATGTGAGAATGCTATATTGCCCAAATACAAATTTTATGATCATATCATATTGGGGGCCTAATTCTCTCTAAAAAGACAAACTTTCACTTTATATCCAATTTTAGCCCAAACTTCCATTTTTTGCCTTATAAAAATCACCGACTTTTACCCTATATCCAAATCTGGTCCCATTATTTATATTGCTGTTATTGTCTGATGTGTAAATTCCACACATATATTTCTCTCTTTCTCCTTTGATGATGTGTAATTTCAGCTTAATTAAATATTTAAAAAAAAACCTTATTTTTTATGTCTTCCTATTTTCTTTTCTCCTTCGTTTTTCCTCGTAACCTCCATGGATGAAGGTGATTGAGCTAAAATCTGAGTCGCTCCAACTCAGATTCCAGTCGCGCAACCTCGGAACTGAGTCGCATGACCTCAAATGTGAGGTCGCGCGCCTCAATCGCGAGTGGCAAACTCCATTAATGAAGGTCCACCGTAGCGCTCAGAGTGAAGGAAACGATCTGCGCCCTCGTTTCGTCATCGTCCGGCCACGGAGTGGATATACAAAGCTTCGAGGATGGCTGAGCGGAGATGGTGGCTTATAAAAACGGCTTCTCGAAGCTGGAAAAGCCGGAACAGAAAACAGGCGTTTCGGCCTAGGTCGCTGGAGATGATCCCGATGACGGACAACCGTCGCGGAGGGGTTGTCAGAGGTCGGAGCTCGGAGTCGGATGTTTAGATGGCGATGGGTGAGAGGTGGTAAAGCTGTGCCCGAGTGAGTCCTTGCGAAGAAGACGATGAAAATTGACGAGAAGGAGGAGCTGGGACCTCTTGTTTGGTAAGTGGCTTCATCAAAGGCGTTTTGCTGGTCAAGCTACTTCCTTTTTTTCCTTTTTTTTTTTGGTCGGAAGCTACTTCCATTGATGTGGCATTGTTTGCAGTAATTCCTTGTTGAACTGAATAGGTATGGGCGTGGGCTGCTTTCGTTTTGAGCTCAAGCACCTCCCTTCATGGAAGTCGCAAGGAAAGACGAAGAAGATAGAAAAAAAATAAGGTTTTTAAAAGAAATTATTTAGTCGAGCCGAAATTCCACGTCATCAATAAAGAAAGAGAGAAATATATGTGTGGATGTGACGCATCAAACTTTAACAGTAATATTGGACGAATAAATAACGGGGCCAAATTTGGGTATAGAGTGAGACCTAAATCATTTTTTATAGTACAAAAAAAGGTTTGGGCCAGATTTATGTACAAAGTGAAAGTAGTTTGTACTTTTTAAGGGAATTGAGCTTTATATTAGGTGGAGCACATTTCGTTATAGTAATTATGTGGTTGGATAATCAGTGTAGGTCAGTATTTCAACATTGATGTGTGACAAATGGGCTTATCAACCACCTAAGTACAGAGAACGGGAGCAAGACTTAGCAAGACTTTAGTATGAGATTTGTACGGCTTTATCTTGTATTGATCATTAGGCACGTGATTTCTATTCAAGGCTAGCTCTTCGAAATTTTTTTATATAATTTTTAGATCATTAAATTTCTTACATATGGCATAGTCAGAGCAAATACATACGAGTTCAAAATCTAACCGATCCCTAATCTTGATGCAGTTGTATGCGGTGCATGGATTTCAAAGTTCGTGGGTGAGTTTGAGAATTTGATTATTTTGATTGCTTATTTTCGGTATCTATACCGGGTTTTAGTTACCCCATTCTGTGGGAAATATGCTGGCAAATCTTCTTCTCATATGTCGTGTTGATTCACAGTAAAAAAGAGACAAAAGCGAGTATAGAACCTGTAATTTCGAGTTGGGGATCAGTTCGGGTCTCCACTTCCTGGCCTTGACCCATTTCCATTGCCACTGCCACAACGCAACATGCAGCAGATGCCAATGGAGGAGAGTTGAGGGCAAAGCAGAGTGTTGTGGACCGCGGACGCGTTCACTTTGTGGATAACGCACGTTCCAGCACCGAAGTCTGCCGCGTCTTTTTGCGTTGCTGTCGCCGACTGAACAGCAAACATGCCGGCGGAACAATGCATTGCAGAGGGACGTCACACGCGTCCCGATGTTTCCTCTGTCCTCGGCAACACCCCATGTTTTATTGCAGTTTTAACAGGGTTTATTTCCGAATATCGTGGTTATGTTAGAAGTTACAAGCTTTTATAAAGATATAAACTGCTCTAATTGGAGTTCACTTATCAATATGTATTAACTTGCAATGTTCGTATGCTGGAAAACTCCCCAACGAAATGTGGTTGAATAAATGAAACAAATGCTGGGTGGGTTAAATAGGTAGTATGGGGATTACGTAAAACCTATTTCTAGTCAAGTTAATTCCAAAAAAAAAAAAAAAAAAAAAAAACCCATTTTATGGTCAAGACAACATATCTATTTTATGAGATCTTTCAAAACTCATTTGTGTATGCTTTCAAAAAAGCATCCATTAAAAGGATAATTGACTATAAGTTTAGCGGAATAAAAGCACCATGAGTGTCATAATTTTTGTACGATGCTTATTTAAATGTTATAACTTTTTTTGACTAATTTGAGTGTCATGATTTCTAAAAAGAAAATCATTTGAATATCATAACTTTTAATCAATTATTCGAGTGTTAAAATTTTTTAAAGACGTTCACTCAATTAACGGAAATATGATGTAGCAAAATACTTGTAGTGAACATTTTTTTTCAAAAAAATAATAACACAAAAAAAAAAAGTGATCAATTGAAAAGTCATATGATGATCAAGTAATAAAAAAAAATTATAACATTCAAATGAACACCTTACGAAACTTATGTTGTTTTTTCCCCCTAAATTTAGCATTTTTCGAAGCTCTTTTGTGGCTTAGTAATAGTTCAGTCACTTACTGACCAAAAAAAAAAAAAGTAGTTCAGTCACTTCAAGCATATTCCATAGATCAACTGGCTTCACTGATACTTTTGGATGACATTTCCATAGTCCAGTATTGACAATGGTCTTCTCCAGTATGACTGCATCCTCCGGAAGGAACTTAGCCAAGGCAACCAAATGTTTTGAGCTAAGAGAACGAGAATTGAAGAGAAAGATTTCGACATGCTTGAGATAATTTGCCACACAAGGGGAAAACTTCTTCTGCAATTTTTAAAATTCATTGTCATCGAAGTTAAGTATCGCAAGTTCCTCTGAAACCGACGCTATAGATTTACACTAACATTGGGTAACTCACTAAATCAAAATGATAAGTAAGGGGATAAAAAAGAAGCAACTTACCCAGATCGATAAAAAAAAAAAAAAAAAAAAAGTGATTTCTTTGCCTCTTTCGACAGAATAAAAGATACACTTGCAAGTCAAATAAATTAATGCTCTCATCATCTGCATCAACATGATCATTTTCTCTTCTTCTCTGGTAACTCAATATCTAAAATTTTCATTAGTTGGAAATGTTTGTAAAGCCTACAATGCAATAGAAGAGACTTGATGACACTGCTGCAGGTCAGGTTTCTTGTTGATAACACAAAACAGAGACTTCAATGCTTCCTTGCGCGGATACATTATCTAACAGGACTAGATGTTCAAGTAGATTAATACCCCCGACACAGTGAGAGGAATCGGGCCTCTGTATGACTAATTTTCCAGGCCCAGCAAACTCTTTAGCCACATTACTATCCCGGAGAGGTTCAATAGACCTGTCATATGGGTGGTTAAAGTTATAGATGGTCCAACTTAAATAAACTCATTTAAATTGTTTTAACCCATATCCATACAATGCAAATCCTGTAACCCATACCCATAGACTTATATTATAGAAATACTTCCATATTTAACCAAATCTATGAAAATTCATAACCTAACTAAGGTGAGAGTGAGTGAATGAGTGAGCACGACGTCGAAAGGTGAGAGACTAAAAAAGAGTCATAAAAATAGATTAGGTTTTTATGACCCATTTATAACCCATTATGACCCATTTAACACTTATATTGAGTTAAAACCCATCTATGACTCATTTACTTATTATAATTAGCCTATCTATAATCCATTTAACACCCATATGGGTTATGGGTTAAGAAATGGATTTATAACCCATTTTTATGGATCTAATCGTGTATGCAAAATAAGATTCCACCATTTTGCGGCGCCAAGCACGACATAGTCAGACCACGTGCTTGGATAGGGCGCCTTCTCCAAATTGGCCCCACCTAGCCCAATCCCTAGACCAGCCACTACTAGTTCGGAAATGTAGGTAGAAGGAGGCAATACATATGATGTTGAGTAGGCAACGCATCAATCTAATTAATCTAATAAGAAAGTAAAAATAAACACAATTCAGATGGAATTTTTGAAAAATTGCTAAACGGACAAACAAAAAGAATTAAGAATCTTCAAAGGATCTATTGTTGTATATGGCGGTCGTCCATCTCCATATTCTACAAACTCGCAAACACTTATCTTGTTCACAAACTTTATACTCTCTCTATACCTCTGTGAATGTTTGGCCTTGCAAACTCTTATCCTGAGTAACGTAAAAGTTTGATGGGCATGACCATCATTATGTTGATTATGTTAAAGAGGAAATACCTAGAATTTGTCAATTAAGTAATCTCTTTACCAAAACTAAATTGATATCATTGCTCTCGCAATTGATTTTTTTTTAAAGAAGGGAAATTAACTTGAATAGGATGTAACAGTTACTACAACTTTATGTGGAAGGTAATTCGACGACGACTAAGTATGTATGTGAGTGTAATATATATGCGTAAAACATGTATTTGGTTTTGCGAGTGTCCTTTTCTTTTAGAGTGCGGACTTATTCTACATCTGTGTCATGATATAATTACTAATTTTATTTAGATTTATTGAGAATTTCATTCTTCAATTTTTTTCCATGCGTTGGCGCCTAGTTACTAGTAATATAGAAAGAAACAACATCGTAAGTACGGCAATTAGAAGAGTAGGAATAAACTTCAACTTTCCAAATGCAGGTCGCTGCTGCGCCTCCATTAGAATCATGGACGGAAAATATTGGCGGCTGATGTGGACTCAATTGCCAAAAAAAAAAAAAAGCCTCGACGTTCCATTGACCCATACGTCCTCCGCCTTCCATCCCACAGCGACCGCACCCATAAGCTATCCTTCGTGGAGGACCTTGCCTCGTGACCTGCAAGTTGAGTTGCAGCAGAATTTTAGGGGTTTCAATTTTGTTTAGAAACCAAACTAACCCCTATTTATCAATTTAGGGCAATTTATTGCCTCAATCGACCGCTTGCTACACATATTTTAAGTGCACACGTGCCTCCAATGAGTCAAGTTGTGTAACCTATTCTTAAAATAATGTCACCTTGAATTTTCAAGCAACCTAAATTACCAACATCCCTTAAATAATGACTTTATTGTGTAGAGAGATTAGAGATATATTGCCATGTAGAAATCATTGGGTTTGCTTTATTGCACAGAAAGACTAGAGATATAATATCAAGATGTAAATTCATGAATTAGTCCCACGTTATAGAAAATGTCTAGTGTTCTTATAAGCAGGGGCATGGCCCCATCCTTGATTATGTTGTTCCTCTAGATGAGGAAAACTAGGATACAGAGTTTCTTTTTCCCTAGAAATATGAGAATCGCATTGCTGTGTAATAACAAGATGAATATATAGACTCAACTTCCCCTCATGACGGACCCAAATTCTCTCGTTTTGCAGAGTCCTGTTCTACCTTTATGGTAGCTTCTGTTGTTTAAACCCTACCTCCACAGATCTTTTCTCTTGTCCAATTTTGAGCTCCAGGCGGATTCCGCAATGCAATTTAGCGTATTTCATCGTTCCTTTCCATCGTTTACACCCGACAAACCCCTCTTTCAGTATCATCCTTTATCCCACACTCAATTCCCCAGTTAGTTCGTCGCTTTGACAGATTTCGGTGGCTTTCACGGCTCACCCGTCTCATTTCGAACAGCACCTCTAGTTTATTAATTATCTGCAATTACAACTCTTTGATAATCCCGATTGTCCATCTTTGCCCTAATTACCTGTTGGGCTCGGCAACTGGAACACCATACCACCCTTCCAGAATGGGCGGACCTCTGCATGTCAATTTGAGTTCGGTCTGCTCGCTGCTCTGGGTGTCTCGCGAATTCCCCCAAGTCGGTGCTATAATTGGTATGTTCATTATTAGCCTTTGCTTTCCTACAGCTGCTGGATGTGTGTGCGCCTTTTGCTCCATTATGGATTGTTCTGAGCTGGAGGAATCTTCGCGCTTGGCTACTTTATATGCTCGACTGGGTCGCCTTAACATGGATCACCAACTGGAAATATGGGATGAAGACCTTTTGCCTAAAATTCTAGATGAATGTAGACTAACATTAGTAGGGAAGATATTGTCCAATCCGACTGTCAATCTGCAGGCATTTCAAAGCACTATGAAACGAGCATGGCGAACTGAAAATGTCGACATAACACAGCGAGAATCGTAACTCTACGTAGCCAAATTCAAATCCTTTTCGGATAAGCAAAGGATCCTAGAGGGAGGGCCTTGGTTGTTTTCTGGCCACCTAGTAATGCTAAGGCCGTGGCAACCCAATACCCCATTGCACTGCTATGATTTCTCTACCTGTGCTTTCTGGATTCAAATCTATGGTCTACCTTTAGAATGGACCACAGACCACCTGATTAGAAAGGCAGTTCAGGATATGGGTCGAGTCCTTGAAGTTAAAGTGGACTTAAAAGAAGGACCTCTACTGCGCACAGTAAGAGTTAGAGTGGACTTAAACCTTCAAGCTCCTTTGTGTACGGGGAAATTGATTAAACTGGATGGTAAAATCCTATGGCTCGATTTCAGGTATGAACGCCTATCTCACTTTTGTTACTCTTGTGGCAAATTAGGTCATTATGCCACGGCTTGCAAGGATACTCCATATGATGATGCAACTTTAGAAAAAGGGATACAATGACTTACGGTCAATGGCTTAGGGCTGAGGTCAAGGAATGTAGTCCTTACTGGAGCACCTTTTATACGCCACCACCATTGCAGAACAAGAAACAGCGACGGTACCTGAAACACCCCCATCACAATAATAGATTCAGCCCTTATTGCAGCTTCCACAACTTGACGCAGTTGAATACAATAAAACCACAGATTCCTTGGCTGACCTTCAGACTCCAAGCACTGCTCCACGAGTCCTTCAAGCAACAACCGAGCCAGCTACATCTATCCATACAGCCATTATCCCTGCAGCAGTGAAACAAAAAGGAATTCAGGATCCCACTACAGCATCTCCTATTTATAAAAAGCTGAAAGCTCAAGATTGCCGCCGAAGATGGTTGTTATTAAAAAACAGAAACGACACTATTTGTCTACCACTACAGGTTTACTTCTTGAGAACCTTGATGACTCAAGTCTTTTGGAGACTCCGATCTTTCTAGCAGGCGAAGCAAGATTTCGGGCTTCGGTGGCTGGCCCTCAACAACCACCTCCTCACAAATGAAGATGATATGCTGGAATTGTCAGGGATTGGGCAACTCCCTGACAGTTCAAGCTTTAAGGCCCACTCTAGTTTTTTTGTCGGAAACCAAGAACTCGGAGGTGATGGTAAGCAGAATTCAGCGTTGTCTTCACTTTCCTAATTCCTATGTTGTTGACCCTAGAGGCTTGGCGGGAGGGCTGGTTATATTTTGGACAAATTAGGTAAATATCAATGTGCTTCGCTCTACACCAGACTATCTAGACTGTTCTACAATGATTTCCAGGATGATCGGACTATGCGCATAACTTGCATTCATGCTCCATATGTTTACCACAATCGCCTACTTTTTTGGGATGAACTTCGGGCGATTAGCTATGCTAATACATTCCCTTGGTTATGCGTCGGGGATTTTAACGAAGTTATCTATCCTTGGGAAATTTTGGGAAAATACCAGCAAATCGAAATAGAATGTTGTCTTTTCGGGCTTTAGTTAATGATTGTTCCTTTCTGGAGTTACCAAGTAAGGGCTGTAAGTTTACCTAGGATGAACAATCGCATGGGTGATGAGCTGGTGAAGGAATGTCTGGATAGGGCAATGTGTTCGATGGATTGGCGCCTCTTCTTTCCTGCCGTTGAAGTGTTTGTGTTGCCGGCGATTGGGTCTGACCATAGCCCATTGATCATCAATTCTTCAGCATCTTACAAGACCTCGAAAAAATCTTTTACTTTTGAAGGTTTCTGGAAGGAAGATCAGGAATGCAGTGAAATAATCTCAACAGCATGGAACTCAGTCAGGGGAAATGATTCAGCCTAATCTCAAAGTTACAACATACATCTGCAGCCCTAACTAAGTGGAGTCGCTCAAAATTCTCCAGAGGTGATCTTCGAATAGCGTACTTACAACAACAGCTTCGCCAAATAACAAATCAGCCACATGCATATCACAATAGAGCAGATGTTACTAAGCTAAAAGAGGAAATCAGGCAGAATTGGAAGAGAGAAGAGCAATTCTGGGCCATGCGTTCTAGAATTCAATAGTTAAGATGGGGCGATAAAAACACTCGATTTTTTCATGCGACAACTCTTCAGCGAAGGCAACGCAATCGCATTACCATGCTACAAGATCATAACAACCATTGGATTAGGGATCCCGCTGCTCTACAGGTAATGACTCGCGCATATTTTACTGACATATATACAACAGTGGGCCCTAGAAACTATATTCCTATCCTTCAACAGTGCCCAAGGGTGGTTACCACAGAAATGAACAATCTTTTACTGGAAAAGGTGAGTCTAGAGGAGCTTCGTCAGGCAACATTTCAACTGGGGTCCACTAAGGCGCTAGGCCCTGATGGAATTAATGGCATCTTTTATCAGTCTCACTGGGAGGTAATCAAAGATGATCTGTTTCTTTTAGTTACAAACTTTTTTGAGACAAGCCAGATGCCACCTATCCTGAACCGAACCATTCTAGCCTTGATTCCCAAGACCCATCATCCATAAAAAATAGAACAATACTAACCAATTAGCCTCTGTAATTTTGCCTACAAAATCATTTCAAAAATACTTGCCAACCGCCTCAAACCTTGCTTACCTCAGTTGATATCTATGGAACAAATGGCCTTTGTTAGTGGCCGACAAATCCAAGACAACATCTCAATATTTCAAGAAGTTCTTCATCAATTTAAAACACGACAGGGGACAACAAAATTCAATGCAATTCTTAAGACCGATATGCAGAAGGCATATGACAGAGTTGAATGGGATTTTCTTAGCGACTACCTCATTCAAATGGGTTTCCATCCAAGGTGGGTCCAATGGATTTTACAATGTGTCACGACTACATCCTACAGCATCAAGTTTAATGGGGAGTTACTGCCCTATATCTTCCCGACTCGTGGCCTAAGGCAAGGTGACCCTCTTTCACCATACCTATTCATTCTGGTTGCAAATATTTTGTCAGTTTTGATCAGCCAAGTAGTTAATATGGGACAATTGAAGGGCATCCGATTCAATAGGTGGTGTCCTACCCTCTCCCACCTATTCTTTGCTGACGATGCAATCTTTTTCCTTGATAGCAGTATTCGTGAGTGTCAAAACCTGGCTAATATCTTAAATATTTACTGTGTCGCTACGGGCCAAGCGCTAAATCGCAACAAATCAGGAATTGTTTTTAGTCAGCATTGTCCTATAAGTCTGCAGGAAAATATGTCTCTAGAACTTAGAATTCCTGTGCTTCAAAGAGCTGGTAACTATCTGGGTATCCCCTCGGAGTGGGGTCGCTCTAAGAAGGACATGTTTTCGTGGATACTGGCACGTGTTCAATCCAAACTAGAAGGCTGGAAGGAAAAGCTCATATCTAAGGGAGGTAAGGAAACTCTTATCAAGTCTGTCATTTAGGCGATCCCGCAATATGCTATGTCAGTTTTCAGATTACCCTTATCGTTGTGTAAAACTATTGAGCAAAACATTGCAAGGTTTTGGTGGAAAAATGATATGCATAGGGCTGGCATTCATTGGGCGAAATGGGATACACTTAAAAGAAACAAGCATCAAGGCGGGCTTGGTTTTCGGGATCTCATTGACTTTAATAGAGCCATGCTCGGCAAGCAAGCATGGCGTTTACTCCAACAACCTCAGGCTTTATGGGTTCAACTACTAAAGGGGCTGTACTTTCACAACACAAAATTTAAATCAGCTACCAAAGGAAGTCGTCCATCATGGGTTTGGCAGAGCATTCTTACCGGTCGGGATGCTATCCTACCATATGCTCGATGGTCAGTAGGCAACGGGAGGCAAATTCATATCCGCGAGGATCCATGGTTAAAAAGGGGCACTCTGTTTGGCCCTACCAATAGAGAGGACCCCAAGCTCGTGGCTGACCTAATAGATGCTACACATAATACCTGGAATGAAGATCTACTGTATCGCATACTAGATGAGCCGACAGTTCAAGAAATTATGACTATACCAATACGACCTCTCTATGCAGAAGATAAACTTGTCTGGCCAGCTACACAGGAAGGCAAACAAACAGTCAAGAGTAATTATCATCTTTTAACAAACATTTCCAGCCACAACAACAACCAAACTCCCTCAACCTCTCATCAGACACCTAGCACTCTCTGGCGCAAAATTTGGTCGATGCGCACTGCCCCAAAAGTCAGAACCTTTCTATGGTGTCTCTGTCAAAATGCAGTAGCATCCAGAGAAAATCTATTCCATCGACGCATTACTTCTATCCATATTGTCAATTATGCAGCCATCAACACCCAGAAACAGTTGAACATCTAACTCTCCTATGCCCCTGGACTCACCCCATCTTGGACTCATCAAGAAATCAACATAGCTATTCAACCTCAAAACACTCATCGATTCGACGCTTGGCTTGCTACGAAATCGATTTCAACAGCAAACGCACCTTCATTAGAGCTTATTGCTAATGTCTGCTGGCAGATCTGGAAGGCGAGGAACTGCTATCCTCTTTCGCAATCAACGGCTCAATCCCTCCAGTGTAGTCGACACAGCCTTGACGGAGACTCGACTCCACCAGCTCACCTCTTCTTCCCCTGTGAGGACAACTACGTCCACCCTGACTCCGAACCATCTCTGGAGACCGCCTGATCTGGGCACATTAAAATGCAATGTTGATGCTTCATACAAACCAGAAAGCACAGAAGGGGCGATGGCTGCGGTTTTTCGAGATCATCAAGGCAGACTCACCGAGATCTACACCAAGCGTTTCCCCGTCGCTTCAACTTTGCTCGCGGAGTTCCAAGCTCTATCCTTCACGCTTCAGCACTTGATAGCAAGGGGTTTGCAGCAAACTAGAGTTGTGCTCGAATCGGACTGTAGCACGATTGTTGATGTTGTCACAGGAAGGAGATCGGCGCCATGGGAGCTTCATCCCTTGCTCGCGGAGGCTGCTGACTTGCTTCTACTTTTCCCTAACTTGTCGATTCGTTGGTGTCCACGGGAAGCCAACGAAGTTGCAGACTGGGCCGCAAAGGCCCAGCGAGAAGCAATTTCGGCCCACAATTGGAATATATTCCCACCATCTATTTTGATGAATCTGATCTATGTAGATGCCCTTGCGGCTGGATGTAAAACGATGATATCATGAATATATGTTTTCCTTTGACCAAAAAAGAAAAAAACAAGATGAATATATAAAGTCAAAACAAAAACATTAGTCGCTAATTCAAAAATAAAGGGGGGAAAAAGACAGAAACCTTATGCCCGGCATGGGCCAGTTTACTCCTAGCCCCCCCAACTTCTTGAAATTGCAATTATGTCCAAATTAGGGAAAAGTATGTTTACATATAAATCCATAAAGCTCGCCCCCCCAACCCCCCAAAAAAAAAAAAAAAAATTTAATACTATTTCTTTAAATTCCAATGTTTAAGGAGCTATTACGAAGTTCTCGTAAAAAAAAAAAAAAAAAAACTGAATTAAGATCTATTTTCCTCTAGCGATATTGATTATACGGTAAATTACTAGGACACCCCACAATTTCATTAAAGTTACTCGAAAACCTCCGCATTTTCAAAAAGTACTACGGCCCCTTGTTAGAAACGTTTTTGGATTTGATAGATTAATAAAAATTATGTGGTCTAATTAAGTTCTCAATATATAGCTGGAATATGAACATTGACATGGAATTTACAAAATTCCACGTCACCTTTTAGAGAGAAATTTATTCATACCATGAGTTTTTGGATTTGCAGTTGGACATGATACCATCCTCCTTGGTATGCATCCAACCGTAATTCAAAAGGTACAATATAAATCAGCATTTTAAAAGATGTCAAACAATTTAAAATTAGAAACCAGAATAGCATGACAACAAATATTTTTTAAGTTAGACTCAAAAAGTAACATATACTTTCATAATTCATATTGATTGCCACCTTGGGTCAAATAGCTTTACCACTGAACATGAACAGTGTTAAAGAAGAGGGGTTCACATGCCCGCGCAATTTATCATCTAAAATATGCCGACAAAATACCCAACATCTAAAGCTGGTTTAGGGTATTGGTCAGCTTCTTCGTGGGATTTTGTTGTCGTTGATTGCGGAATTAGATTTCTCCTTGGTCAGCTTCTTCTTCGTGGGGTTTTGAAGGTTGAAGTTGGGAATCACCTCTAAACTGATCGAAGATTGAATCACGCTCAATGGTGACTTGAACGTGAACGAAGGTGTTTAAGATTGAATCGAAATTGATACAGCAATTTGCCAGTCAATCTTTTCTAGTGGAACCCGTGTAATTATGAAAGAACAAAATACTAAAGCTATAGTTTTGCACTAACGTAAGCATCAAGCTTTGGATCGTAGCCTCATGGCGTGTCATTGATCTATAGCATAAAGTATCCGAAATCCTTCAATTAGTCTTATGTCCTCCAATTCCATATACATGAAACCAAAATATTGATAAAACATATGACTTAATCACTATAGCATGTCCCTCGTGGTTTCTTCAAAAGAATTATAATTTTGAGAGTAAAGTCCAAAAATTCCACCCAAACTAGATCGAGGTAAGCCACTTTGATCCAAATTCTTAACTATTTTAGGAGTTGACACCAATCATTTTTTTAGGTTGATTGCGAACTAAAATTCTAACTAGACTATAAAGCGATAGCCAAAAGTTTAAGACTTGACGACTTAATTACACGGAGGAAAGAGTAAGCATATTCCACATCACCTTCCGATAGCACATTCCTTCATTAAATCCTCATATCATGAGATTTCTTAAAGTAAATACATATATAGTTTTCTTTTTGTTTGTTTCAAACATTAAAAACTCTATTACTCGATCTCAGGTGAAATTGCCGCATCATGGAGTCGAATAAGGGCTTGACTGATCATGGTGTGTGATCCCTGTTCTTTCAGAAACAGAAAAAGAAAATGCTCCATATGAGTCCAATGTATCAAAAGAGCATGAATCAATCTGAATCAAAGCAGCGAGAAAATAGGGACCTGAATGTGATGCCGTGTTAAATGAACGAAAGCAGATTCGAAGAAACTGTTTGAATGTTGATCGTGAATCCAACATACACAAATCAATTACAAAGATGAATTCTGTCCAATCAGAGCAACATGCATGAATATGTTGCGTACGATTCAAATAACAGCATCGCATTCAATCGTAATAGTGTGCATGAGTCCAATGCATACCGTTTTAATAACAAAAGTGAATCTAATCAAACTACCGAACTAAATGGTCTTTGTGCTTCCTTTTATATTAACCTTCTTCCTACCCTTGCGACCTTTTGATAATGTGCAAAATAGAGGATTGCATCTCTTAATTGGAGAAGCAGTGGATTGGGCTAGAAGATTTTCTCTTTTTTAAATTCGCTTTCAATATAAATTCTGTTGCCTGTGGTCACCGTTCTTCTTTTTCCTATATGCAATAGGCTGTTGCGATACTATTCACTTTTCCAGGTGAAATACCATTTTCGATGTATGACGTGCAACTAGCTAATTTCGTGACAGGTATGAACGTGTCCGAATTATTCATGGCTTAAAAATGCAAAATGACATGTGTTGGTCCTACATGTAGCATAGATGATACGAACTAACATAAATCAATATTCAAATGTCCGATTCATGGCATAAGTTTCACGACATAACATGGATGAGTCCCCATAAGCAAATACAATTCAATCTATGTCGCAAATGATCGAGATATGGAATCGGTTTTTTTAAAACCTAGTTTTCAAATATTTTTCCATTATAATCAAAATTCTTGTAGACACCTAATTTTTTAGCAAAAGGTTTGACAAAAATTGACTGAGAATATTAATTCCTTAAAAATTCAATCCAAGGATATAATTAGATTGTACTTGTTAACAGTTTTCCAAAAATATCCAATTTGTTGAAGTTGAATAGTCAGTTTTCAAGATATTGCAACTTTTAATGACAGTTATTCAATCATGAGGTGTCAAGAATTTTGTAATTTGACCTGATTGATTAATTTCATTTTATATATCAAGTCAAATTTTTCAAAGCCCCAAGAATCACGTCAAGCACATTTTTAACAATGAAAATTTCATAACTTTCCACTACAACCATCTCTTGGCCCAATTTTTGAAAATCCATTTCGAGTCACGAGCTTATGAAAACTTTATACATGGTCATAGACTCATAGGGGCCAATGGCCCCTTAGCCGGAGACAGGTCAGGGTTTTGCAATACCCACTTATTGCTAATCAAGGCCTAGTGTGTGCCTACCCCAGCATAGGGCACAATGGCCTTCATCTGGCTTTCTAGCCCTTTAGGAGGGTTCTTCTTAACTAAGAAAATGTACATGGAGCTAATTAATAAATCTTGCTCAAAACAAATCAAATTATCTCTACAAAGTTTTAAATGACACTCCCTCTACTTAGTAAAAAATATTAATCTCCATCAGATTTTTCCTCTACATCTCTTTATGGATTCCGACACCTAAAATAATTGGAATTTGAAGTAAATAAATTTAGAGCTGGGTTTTTGTTTCCAGGTACTTGGAGTATTGTCTACTCCATCGATAATGCAATCTTCCTTTACAATGCAATACGTCCAAACTTGGTTACTTCACATAATCTCAATCTATTCATCTTCTATATTTAGGTCCTTCCAAGTATATTGATGTACTCATATTATTGAAGTCGTTCTCCATTTATTTGGTCCGTCCAAGCATCTCGATGATTTAATGTCCCTTGCTTGTTCATCAAAATCCAAAGATTCTTTCAAGTCTAACACTTTCCACTCAATATCTTGTTCTCTATATGTGTATATGTGTGTATATATATCTTCAAAATACATAAGGAGTCTTATTAATATAATTTACCTTGTTAAAATGGGCATTTTTTTTTTGGTCGGTTAAAATGAGCATTTGACCCCCTATTTAAATGGAAAAATCGGAAGCAAGCGAGGGAAATGATGTGCAAGGGACCTCGGGATTGGGCCACTACACACCGTCATGGGGATATTGTATAGGGCCCTCGGCCTGGCGTTGCAAATGCTATGCGGCATTTGCTCGTTAGGAGTGCCACCACCTGGATCAAATTTTGCCTCCTTTTTTTTTTTTTTTTAAAATCACTTATTTTATTTTTGTATCTGTCCGAACTTTGACCACTCAGAAAAATTACTTATTTTAACTTTTGTCCGAACTTTGACCCCTCATTTCCCTTCGCCCGATAATTGTAAAAGTACTGGGATTATCTATTTCTACAAATTTGATCGGAATGGTCATGGTGGAAAGTCACAACATCTTTCTCGTTGAAATTCTGATTGACCTAATTCTCAAAATATTAGTTGTGACTAAATATGCCTGAATTCATGAGTTAATTTGGAAAATCACAATTTTCTTGACACCCTCAAGATTGGTTGGCAATAGTTAAAAGTTGTGATATGTGTGATCCGGCCATCCAATGTGGGCAACTTGGCGTCATTGTTCTTTCTGAGCACAACCCAGTAACACCAATCATCGTAATTTCAACGATTTTTGTTTTTCAACACTCAAGGCTTCGACACATTGGAAACCAAAAATTTTCCAATGGAGCAAGTGCTATCCAAGAATAGTTTGCATGGTCAAACATGTTAGTTGGGTTCACTCCTATGTGGAGGAAGCCCAATGAGTTGCAAGCCCAAAAAAGGCTTGAGCCGATATAATAAGTTATATAGAGAAATAGGGTTTCTTACTATCTTCAGAGTGGTAGCTGCAAAAGACGTCGTAACAAGAGAAAAAGAGAAAGCAAAAAATCTGGGGGTTTGGGCAATATCTGATTTACATCAAGCTGGCATCGAATGTCGATTCGTGGTCCAATTGAGCTGAAATTTTGTCAGCATGTTCATGGCGCAATCTTCTCGAATCTAAACGGTTTGATTTTCGTTTGAAGCTGCCTACATTAGGTTTTTCATGGACTGATCAAAACCTGTGTTTTTGGTCAGATTTATCCTTGATCTCTTATGAAATTCATGTGTATTGCCAAGAATTATATTCTTGAGGTCTTTGCTACTATATACCTCTAGTATTTGCTAGAGAAGAACATTGTTCACCCAATCTTGTTGATAGTGAAGATTTTCGGGTGGACTCCGGTCTCGTGGTTTTTGATCTCCTCACATCGAGGAGGTTTTCCACATAAAAAATCGTATTGTGTTCGTGTGCTTGGTATTTATTTTACTCTACTATATCGATTCCTATTAAATTTACACAAGAGGAGAGATTATTTTATTTCGCTACGTTAATTCGATATTGTTCGAATTGTTACCGTTCTCCCATCAGAGTGGTATCAGAGCTTCTGGTTATTGCTTGATTTTTCTGCCTTGTGTTAAACAATGGAAATGAATACAAGTAGAATGGTTACACCGAATGGTTCGAATTATCATATTTGGAAAGGGAAGATGGAAGACCTTTTATATGTGAAAGATTTTTATTTGCCCGTATTTGCCGAGGAGAAACTGGAGAATAAACTAATGCTGAATGGTCTATATTTCATCGTCAAGTGTGTGGTTATATCAAGCAGTGGGTCAATAATAATGTTTTGAATCGTATTATTGAGGAAACACATGCACGCAGTTTATGGGATAAGCTCGAACAATTATATGCTCGAAAGACTGGGAATAATAAGTTATTTTTTATAAAACAGATGATGGCTCTGAGATATCAAGATGGTACTCGTTTGACTGATCATTTAAATTCTTTTCAAGGAATTATAAATCAGTTGGCTGCGATGGGAATGAAGTTTGATGATGAGATACAAGCACTATGGTTGCTTGGTACTTTGCCGAACTCATGGGAGACGTTTTGAACATCTTTGTCTAATTCTGCCCCGGATGGTACGATTAACATGGATTTGGCCAAGAGTAGTATTTTGAATGAAGAGATGAGAAAGAAGACACAAGGATCGTCCTCTTCACATTCTGATGCCTTGGTTGTTGAGAAAAGGGGAAGAAGTGAGTCTCGAGGTCCGAGAAATAGAGATACAAGTCGAGATAAAAGCATAGGTAAGTATAATAAATTTGCTAATGTTGAGTGCCATTATTGTCATCAGAAGGGACATATTCAAAGGTTTTGTCGCCAGTTAAAAAGGGAGAAACAAAAGGAGAAAGGTAAAGAGAAGAAAAATGATAATGACAGTGATGACAATCGTATTGCTGCACTTAAAAAAGACTTTCTCATTATTTTTTATGGTGATGTGGTGAATTTTGTATCTCATGAGACCAATTGGGTAATTGATAGTGGTGCATCTGTTCATGCTACGTCTCGTAGGGATTTCTTTTCATCATACAGGTTAGGTGACTTCGGATCTGTGAAGATGGGAAACAATGGGCTAGCTCAAGTTGTAGGCATCGGTGATGTGTGCCTAGAAACCAGCAATGGCACAAGGTTAGTATTGAATGATGTTAAACATATACCTGATATCCGCTTGAATTTGATTTCTACAGGCAAGTTGGATGATGAGGGGTATTGCAACACCTTCAGTAATGGTCAATGGAAACTCACCAAAGGTTCTCTTGCTGTGGCTAGAGGTGAAAAATATTATTCGTTGTACATTATGCAGGCAAAGTTGTCCACAGACAAAATTAATGCAGTAGACAGCAAAGATGCAACTGAGTTATGACATAAGAGGCTTAGTCACATCAGTGAGAAGGGTTTGTCAATATTGGCCAAGAAAAAGGTCCTTTCAGGATTGAAAAGTTCGGCGCTAAAGAAGTGTGCTCACTAATTAGCAGGAAAACATAACATAGTTGCATTTAAAAGCTCCCCTCCTTCAAGAAAGTTAGGTATACTGGATTTAATGCATTTTGATGTTTGCGGTCCTATGAAAACAAAATCACTTGGTGGCTCTGTTTATTTTGTTACCTTCATAGATGATCTTTCAAGGAAAATTTAGATTCATACCTTGAAAACTAAAGATCAAGTGTTAGATGCTTTTAAGCAATTCCGTGCTTCGGTTGAGAGACAACCGGAAAGAAATTGAAATGCATCGAACTGATAACAGGGGAGAGTATATTGGACCTTTTGATAATTATTGCAGACAACAAGGTATTGATATCAAAAGACACCTCCCAAGATGCCTCAGTTAAATGGCTTAGCTGAGAGAATGAATAGAACATTGGTTGAAAGGGTAAGATGCTTACTTTCATAGTCAAAGCTACCTAGATCCTTTTGGGGTGAGGCTTTAAGTACAATTGTGCACGTATTAAATCTTACTACATGCGTTTCTTCAGAGTTTGATGTTCCTAACAGAGTTTGGAGAGGCAAAAATGTTTCTTATGATTATTTGCGTGTCTTTGGATGCAAAACATTTGTGCATATTCCCAAAGATGAGAGGTCTAAACTTGATGTGAAAACACAAGAGTGCATATTTATGGGTTATGAACAGGATATGCTTGGCTACAAATTTTATGATCCGGTTGAAAAGAAAATTGTAAGAAGCAGAGACATTGTGTTTATGGAAAATCAAACAATAGAGGATATTGAGAAAGCAGAGATGATTTCAGCACCACATGTTAGTGATAATTTGGTTGATTTGGATCCAGTTCTTCTTACAAATATTCCTGCACAAGTTGATGAAGAGCAGCAGGAAGTCAATGTTCCAAATAACACACATATTCCTGAACATGTTGAAACAGATAATAATATTCTTGAACCAGAGGCTCAATTAGATGTTCCATTGGATGTTCCAGTTTGGAGATCTGTTAGAGACCGACAACCTTCCACCAGGTATTCTGAAGATGAGTATGTATTATTGACTAATGCAGGTGAACCAGAGTGCTATGCAAAAGCAATAGAAGATGAGTACAAAAGCAATTGGTTTGATGCTATGCGAGATGAGATGAGGTCACTTTATGATAATCATACTTTTGAGTTGGTGAAGTTACCTAAAGGTAAAAGAGCTTTGAAGAACAAGTGGGTATATAGGTTGAAGCAAGATGAACATACTTCACAACCACGGTACAAAGCTAGATTGGTTGTTAAGGGATTCGGTCAGAGAAAGGGTATTGATTTTGAAGATATATTTTCTCGGGTAGTGAAAATGTCTTCTATCCGTGTGGTACTAGGCTTGGCAGCTACCCTAGATTTGGAAATTGAACAAATGGATGTCAAAATAGCCTTCCTACATGGTGACTTGGAGGAAGAGATATACATGGAACTACCTGAGGGTTTTAAAGTGAAAGGGAAAGAGAATTATGTGTGTAAATTGAAGAAAAGTCTCTATGGCCTAAAACAAGCACCGAGGCAGTGGTACAAAAAGTTTTTGTCAGTTATGACAGAACAGGGCTATAAGAAGACTTCCTCGGATAACTGTGTGTTTGTCCAAAAATTTTCTGATGATGACTTTATTATTCTCTTGCTTTATGTTGATGATATGCTGATTGTTGGCAGGAATGCTTCAAGAATTGAGTTATTGAAGAAACAATTGAACAAGTCTTTTGCCATGAAAGACTTGGGCTTGGCGAAGTAGATTCTTGGCATTAGAATTACCCGAGACTGTTCGTAAAATTCTAAACGCAAGCGAACGTGTCGAACAAGTAATATAATGATGAGAAAGAATATCGTCCCACGGAGATTGATGATTAATAAACTAATTAAATACTAAAATAGATTAACTCTAAAATTTATCTAACAGATCAAAATATAATCGAGAATAAATTAAAAACAAAATTTGTAGACTAAATGCCGTAAATCAATCAGATAAATATGTTAGAGCATCCGATTTCACCATAACCAGTAGATATGAATTTCAGATTGTTGTGGGTACAAGAACGATATCAAACATGTGATAGCGGAATTTCCTAACTTATTTACTATCCTATCTCTAGGTATAGTAAACCTACTCAGTTTATTAATCCACTATATCTCTATGTGAATTAAAATAAACACGGGTGCATTAAAAACTATGAATATTCCCGGCTTACAATGAGTCTTTTGGATCACCTTATCACCGAAAGTTACACAAATAACGCGATATATCTCTATCCACGTTTAATTCATGGTTATATATTATAATGAGCAATTGCATATTATCACTTCTCAGTCTCAAACATGCACATCGAATCATTTAAGTGGTGGCCAGTCACTCAAAAGCATTATGCACAATAATATATAAATCACATGAATGAAATCAATTGCAAAACATAAAAATCATGAAATTTACATCATCATGGTTAGGCTACATTGTAGCCCTACCAAAAGAAAATTAGAACATAGTAGAAGAAAAAATAAAAATATAAATCAAACTTAGCATCTTGAATCAAAAAACAAGAATTCTGTCATCACTTTTGTCTTCTCTTCAAAATACTTGAAAAAATTCTCAGAATAATGAAAAACGATCTAACAAAAACCTAGCTGCTCTCTCTGGCTCTCAATGTTCTCCTCTTCATAGGATCTATCCAAGATCCTTATCTCCAAGCAATTGCGCACAAAATCAGGGAGTAAATCAGAGGAGTTTTCATTTGATATCTATCTCCCATTGCTGCTTGATTTAAATTTCTCAATTTTGCCATCTTTTTCCTTATCTTCTCTATATATAATTATTCTGCATAAATAAGAAAAATTCAAATAATCAGAAGGAAATCCAAATATTTTCTCATAGATATTACATTAATTGTTGCTTAAAATAGATAAAATAACTCTATTTTTATAGAGTTATCAAACCCCCAAACTTAACCTTTTGCTAGTCCTCGAGCAAAATCAAGACATAAGACATACTCAAGCTAACAATCTCCTCCATGACATCTTTCCATAATTGCTCAAATTCACAATTCAAAGAAAAACACAAATTTCGTCCAAACATTGAAATTGATTTATAAGTTAAAACCAATTTTAACTATGTGATCCAAGTGTGTGTGTGAGAGTCTTCATCTTTTTCGAATTATATCCAATCCAAATAAATTCACATTGATATGTAACCTCGAAAAAATTCTCAATAATTATGACCAAATCTCATAGGTTTGCTTTTCATTCCTCTCTCCACTAATGTAAGCTAATTATCCAACCAAAAATCAATAGGACTTTCTTGATTTGTAATGTAAGGTTGGGCTAAAGGTGAGATAATGGTAATTTTAAGCTCAAATCACCCATCAACACGTTGATTTCTAGGATCTAATTAGAGCCAATATCACTGTCCAATTTCACTCCTTCAAGATAATTTTTCTGCCACCATATATCATCATTCCTTCTTCTTCTTCTTATTTTTCCCTCTTTTTTTTCTCTCTCTCTCTCTCTCTCTCTCTCTTTTTTTTTTTTTTTTTTGAATTGCTTTATGGTGGAGTTTCTCCCAAAGTCCCTCTTAATATAACATGAAAATTTCCAACCCATTGGGTATCCAAAAGGCTCACTCAATTGAAAGTTGGACAGGGAACCATAAAAGCAATATTTTTTTTTCTTCATAATACACCCCAAACAACCATAGCAATCACTTTTTTTTTTCTTTTTCATACTCCATTCTTCCTCCCAAATTTCTATCAAGCTCAAATAATTTTTTTATCCCAAAAGAAAATCAACGTGTTCATAGGGCATGGGACAATGATAAATTTGATAATGGCTAGGCTAAATATATATGGGTGCCAATGAATAATTGGGTAATAATTAAGGCTCAAATGGGTGACTAGGGATAAATAAAGAGGGTTAGCTTGAAAGGCTCAATTGATCCAAAAATTGCCTAAATCATTTTCTCAGTTAGATTTATCTTAGGATTTCGCCTCAAGAGAAAATCAAACAAATTCTAAGATTTGGGTGAAATCTAAGAAAATCACATACTTCACATGAATGTTCTCTAGATTTACACACAATTAAAAAATTAAGGACTTTTAGTGCTCAGTAAGTGGATCACATAATCAGAATTAAAATTAACTCACACATTAATTGCAAGTTTAAATAAAATTTAAATTTTCCTAAGAATCGTAAAAATTCACAACCAGGAATGTAATCATGATAAAAAAAAAATTAGCCAAAAATTGTCTCCCCCCCAAACTTGAATGAAACGATGTCCTCAATGCGAAAAATAGAAATAGGAAGACGAAAACTCCCTTGGTTGTAGGATAAGTTCATCGAATGACCTTGATGATTAAACTCTTGAAAGATGATCCCTAAAAAATTAACCTGGATAAAACAAAGAAAAGTTAATCTTTTTTTTTTTTTGAAAAACATAAACTTAACAATAAAAAAAAAAACATAATTAAAATACTTGGGTTGCCTCCCAAGAAGCGCTTGCTTTATAGTTTTCAGCCAAACTATCTCGATGTCACTAGTCTGAGGATGAAGTTCAAGGGTGGTCTTCGCTTGTTGTAACCACCTTCAAAGTAGGGTTTCAAACGTTGACCATTCACTATTTCTTGCATCTTCGGGTTCAAACGCTTCTGAGGTTGGATAGTGGGTTTATATTGTTCCTCCATCAAAATTTTGTGCATGCAAATTGAAGGACTAATTCCCTTGATATCAGCTATTTTCCATCCAATTGCACCCTTATGCTCTCTTAATACTCGAGCAGTTTCTCCTCCATCAAATCTGTTAAAGAAGAAGATATAATTATCGGTAAAGAAGAAACTCCATCTAAATAAGAATATTTCAAATGAGAAGGTAAGGGTTTGAGTTCAAGAATTGGAGGCTCTTCAATTGATGGTTTAGGCTTTGTAATTTGTTATCCCAACTCCTCAAATTTAATTGCTTTTTGCCTTGAATATGGTGGAATTGCCTCCATGAAATTTGCGCACTCCTTTATCTCCTCATTCTGAATATCTTTGTCCCTTGGTCGAATCAGACATGCTTCAAGTGGATCTTCAAAAATATTTTCCCGAAAAACCTTATTCACCAACTTGTCAACTGTCTCAACTCTAAAACAAGAATTATCATCGATGGATATTTCATTGCTTTAAAAACATTAAATGAAACAAGATAATCTTGAACTCTAAGGATCAACTTTTACCAAAACATCTTCCACAATACCTCTCGGATATTTAATTGATCAATCAGCCAGTTGAAGTGACATTGTGGTTGCTTTTACCTCGCCCAATCTTAATTTTTTGAAAACTGAATAAGGCATCAGATTAATACTTGCACCTAAATCACATAATGCTTTTTCAAAGTAAGAATCCCCAATAGTGCAAGAAATAGTAAAACTCCCTGGATCTTTGAATTTTGGAGGCAATTTGTTTTGTAGGATGGCTGAACACTCCTCATTTAACTTCACAGTTTCATAATCCTCCAGTTTCCTTTTGTTTGCCAAAATCTCCTTAAAATTTTTTGCATAACTAGGCATTTGCGCTAAAGCATCTGCAAAATGAATGTTAATATGCAATTTTTTAAATACATCAAGAAATTTAGAAAATTGCTTATCTATTTTGTGCTGCTGGAGTCGCTGAGGGAATGGAATTGGCAGCACATATGGCTTGGGATTATCTGGAAAAAGTTTACTCTTGCTTGTCTCATTTGATTGTTTATTGATCACCTCTTCCTTGTCTCTAAAAATCTCTTCTTCTCCCACTTGTTTACCACTTCTTAGGGTAATAGCCTTTATGTTTTCAATTGGATTTTTCTCTGTGTTGCTCGGCAAAGAACCTTGTTGTCTCCTTAACATCGTGCTTGCTAATTGACCCACTTGCATCTCCAGATTTCTGATTGAAGCCTCTTGGTTTTGAAATCTCACATCCGTGCTTTTGATGAAGTCATGAGTCGTATTAGCAAGTTTGGTGACTATATCTTCCAAATTGGACTTTGTCTCTTCTGATTGTTTGAATCCTTGTGGTCTCGTCACATTCTGATTATTCCATGAAAAATTTGGATGATTGCGCCATCCCGGATTGTACATGTTGGAGTAGGGATTATTCTGTGACCTGTTAAAATCCCCAACAAAGTTAGAATTTTCACTAGATTGTTTAAAAGTATCACCTACCTGACACGCTGTGCTAACATGTCCTCCATCGCAAAAATCACATGTCAAATTCTGAATTTTCATGGCTGAAACACTCATATTATCTAGCTTTTTGTTGAGTGCTTCAAATTGTGCAGCAATTGTAGCTAAAGCATCCACTTCATGAACTCCGCTAACTTTTCGCATTGGTAGTCTCTCAGTAGGCCACTAATAACTATTTGATGTCATCTCCTCTAACAAATTGTAGGCTTTTTCTGGTGTTTTATTATTTAGAGTTCCTCCTGCAGCTGTATCAATCATAGAATGAAGATTTGTACTAGAGCCATTATAAAAAGTTTGTACCTGCATCCATACGGGTAGTCCGTGATGTGGGCATCTCCTAAGAAATTCTTTGAATCTCTCCCATGCTTCATATAATGATTCATTATCCGTCCGCATAAAATTAGTAATATCGTTACGCATCTTCGCAAACTTTGCGGGTGGAAAGAACTTGCCACGAAATTTCTGAGCCATATCATTCCATGTAGTCATTGGTCCTACAGGAAGAGAAACAAAGCCAACTCTTAGCTTTGTCTCTAAGAGAGAATGGAAATAATCTCAATCTAATAGCATCATCTGTAACTCCATTATATTTAATGGTGTCATAGATTTCAAGAAAAGCATCGATGTGAGCGTTTGGATCATCGCTTGGTAGCCCACTGAATTGCACTAATTGTTGAAGCATCTGAACGAGTGACGGCTCGATCTCAAAGTTGTTTACTTGAATTGTAGGTCTTCTGATACTTGATGTGGTGCCTTGAACTGTTGGTGCAGCATAATCTCTTAAAAGTCTACGTGGATTTTCATTATCACCGTCTGCCATCTTCTTAGCGTGATTTCTTTGTTCTCTCAGTCGCCTTTTAAATGTACGCTTGATTTCTGGATCAAGCTCAGCAAATTTCCCTTGTTGGCTACGTGTCATAAACCGATGTACACCCTGAAAAATAAAATGAAACAAAAGCTAGATTAAACTTAGAATTATCTGGTATCAATATTAATTAGTATTAAACAAACGATCCCCAGCAACGGCGCCAGAGACTGAGATGCTAAGAAGTTGTTTTTGTCGCAAGAGAAATATATCGAGAAGATCCTTTAGAAATTTTACATGGACAAGGCTAAAGTGGTTAGTACTCCTCTTGCTGCCCACTTTAAGTTAAATATGAAGCAAAGTCCTATGACTGATAAAGAGAAGAAAGATATGGAACGTATTCCATATGCTTCAGCTGTAGGAAGCTCTATGTATGAAATGGTATGTACATGCCCAGATTTGGCGCACGCAGTTGGCGTTGTTAGTCGCCATTTGTCAAATATAGGCAAAGAGCATTGGAATGCAATGAAGTGGATTATGAGGTATCTTCAGGGAACTTCAAATTTGAAACTCAGTTTCGGGACTGGGAAACTTGAGTTAGTTGGATACACAGATTCTGACTTGGCAGGAGATATTGATACTCATAAATCTACTTCTGGTTATTTGATTTCCTTTGCGGGTGGAGCTGTGTCATGGAAGTCAAGATTGCAGAAGTGTGTTGCACTTTATACAATCAAAGCTGAATTTATTGCAGTGACTGAAGCTAGTAAAGAGATGCTATGGATGAAGAAGTTCTTAGAAGAACTTGGGTTCAAGCAAAAGAGGTATGTGCTATTTTGTGATAATCAAAGCGCAATTCATCTTGGTAAGAATTCATCTTTTCATTCTAGATCGAAACATATTGATGTTAGATATCATTGGATAAGGGATGTTCTAGATGAAAAATTGTTGGAACTTGAGAAAATTCATACGGATCATAATGGCTCGATATGATGACGAAGACTCGCCAAGAGAGAAGCTTGAATATTGCCAATTGATAGCAGGGGATGGTGAATCCCTCCACATTGTCGTGAGAGGGAGATTTGTTAGGCGGGTTCACTCCTATGTGGAAGAAGCCAACGAGTTGCAAGCCCAAAAGGGGATTGAGCCCATATAATAAGTTATATGGATAAATAGGGTTTCTTACTATCTTCAGAGTGGTAGCCGCAAAAGACGTAGTAACAAGAGAAAAAGAGAAAGCTGAAAATCTGGGGGTTTGGGCAATATCTGATTTACATCAAGCTGGCATCAGAGGTCGATTCGTGGTCCAATTGAGCTGAAATTTTGTCAACATGTTCGTGGCACAATCTTCTCAAATCTGAACAGTTTGATTTTTGTTTGAAGCTGCCTACATCAGGTTTTTCGTGGACTGATCAAAACCTGTGTTTTTGGTTAGATTTATCCTTGATCTCTTGTGAAATTCATGTGTATTGCCAATAATTATATTCTTGAGGTCTTTGCTGCTATGTACCTCTAGTATTTGCTAGAGAAGAACATTGTTCACCCAATCTTGTTGATAGTGAAGATTTTCAGGTGAACTCCGGTCCCGTGGTTTTTGATCTCCTCACATCGAGGAGGTTTTCCATGTAAAAAATTGTCTTGTGTTCGCGTGCTTGGTATTTATTTTACTCTACTATATCGATTCCTATTAGGTTTACACAAGAGGGGAGATTATTTTATTCCGCTGCGTTAATTCGATATTGTTCGAATTGTTACCGTTCTCCCATCAAAACATTGGTAAAAAATGAGGCGCCCTCAATAATAGTTGCAAAGAGAGAAATACCCATTGAGAAAATTTTACACCCTCGTGCAAGGCAAATACAAAAGAATGCAAAAGTAACCGAAGGCCTCCATGCTTGGCGTTAATGCTTTTTCTTACCATTGTTATCCTAATTTTTCACTGCAACAAATCTGGAAGCATCGTCGCCTAGTCGTCTATTGGTCGTTCACAATCTTTATGACTATCTAAAAGTATCGTTCCACTAACTAGTAAAGCTGGGAACTTCTTCCCTCCGCTTTGGAAAAATTTCATAGGTGACTTAAAGGTTTTCGCTCTTCTTTTTTTTTTCCTGGTGCTAAAAGAAAAAGAAGATGATGTCTCTCATGGTGAAGGAAGCCTTGTTTAAGTCGGCAACGGGATCGGTAGTACGCTCAAAATGTTCGAACTTGACTTGGATTCAACAACAACATACATCGTCGGTGTTAAAAAAGATTTACACAAGTGGCCTCATAGTTACATCACTAACTTAAGAAAGAGGAATTATGATCCAAAAATAAATTGTCGATAGGTTGATTTTGTAAAATATTTTATAAATTTGCTGTCTCATTTTTTTGTTCTCATTTCTTCATGATAATTAAAATTCAAGATGACTTGATTCATACAATGATTTCCAAATATGGTTTTAGGAGGGGGAGAGACCTGTGATTGTAGAGGACTTAGTCCGAGGCTCGCATGCAATTCTTTTGCCAAGAGAATTTATACGACGGCTTCCATTTATGGTTTTGGGAGGGGGGAGAGAACGATGATTTTAGAGGAGCTTATCCCAAAGTTCTCATGTGATTCTTTTCGCAAGAGAGGATAAGTTTTACTCACAATACCAGTCAACCGAAACCGGTCATTATAGACGACCTTATCTTGAGGTTCACACGTAATTCTTTTAGCTAGAGAGGGTAAGTATTGCTCACAAGTAATTCAATTATCCTGATGAATATTGTAGAGAACTTGTGAAAGGAGATTCGGGCAATGTTAAGGGAGTTCAATGCAAGGTGACGAGTGAGAGTTTGATACATTACTATTGGAGAGACTAAAGCTATAGTTCTTCCTTTGTGAAATTAATTATCAAATAATTGGTTTAGGGCATTTTATAGTGAATAATGAGAAATTTCATGTTGAACATGATGGTGCATTAAAATCAGTGGATGGTGTATCGCCATGTATAAGGAAGAAACAAGTTAGAAGTAGCCCATGTCATAAAGCTGGAAACTTTTTTCCTCCACTTTGGAAAATTTTTATAGACTTGAATTAAAAGTTGTCACTCTTGTTTTGTTTTGGTACTAAGAGAAAAAGAAGATGCCTTGTCTCACGGTCCACTTTGGAAAAAAATTCATAGGCTTGACTTAAAAGCCATCACTCTTGTTTTCTTTTGGTGCTAAGAGAACTTGACTTAAAATCACCACTCTTTATTCCTTTTGGTGTTAAGAGAAAAAGAAGATGCCTTGTCTCATGGTCTACTTTGAAAAAAAATTCATAGACTGGACTTAAAGGTTGTCACTCTTGTTTTCTTTTGATGCTAAGAGAAAAAGAAGATGCCTTGTCTCATGGCCCACTTAGGAAAAATTTCATAGATTTTACTTAAAAGTCATCACTTTTGTTTTCTTTTGGTGCTAAGAGAAAAACAAAATGCTTTGTCTCATGGTCCACTTTGGAAAAGAAATTTCATGGGCTTGACTTAAAAGTCGTCACTCTTTTTTTTCTTTTGGTGCGAAGAGAAAATGAAGACGCCTAGTCTCATGGTCCACTTTGGAAAAAATTTCATAGACTTGACTTAAAAGTCGTCACTCTTGTTTTCTTTTGATGCTAAGAGAAAAAGAAGATGCCTCGTCTCATGGTCCACTTAGGAAAAAATTTCATAGACTTTACTTAAAAGTCGTCACTCTTGTTTTCTTTTGGTGGTAAGAGAAAAAGAAGATGTGTTTTCTCATGGTAAAAACTTCATAGATTTGACTTAAAAGTCGTCACTCTTGTTTTCTTTTGATGCTAAGTGAAAAGGAAGACACCTTGGCTCATGGTGAAGAAACCTTTGTTCAGTGCATGGTGGGATGGATAGTAAACTCAAAATGTTCTGACTTGACTTGGATTTGACAACACGAAATTTGAGGTTGAGAATTTATAATGAGAAGTTATTCCACGCGTAAAGTTTAATTTTTGTGGTACTTTGCTAAGCAAAGTCCTCTTACACCTACAAAATGGATCGCGAGATTTAGAACTCATTCTTTGCCCACAGGATCATCTGCGATTGAGGGATTAGGAACATGGCTAAAAGTCTTATCCACTTGCAACATTATGTTGGTCATTTCACAAATTCATTTAACGAATCCAGTGTACAAAGGATGATTGGATTGTATACATTAGATAAGGTGGTCTTATGCAATATCCATCCTTTCAATGGAGGAGATTTAGCAGATCGAGATTAGATAAGTAGTAATATTTCCGTTGAATTGTCAAAAGGATAGTTAAGAAGTAGTGGCACGGTTATCTATCTAGAAAAATTATTGAGTGAACTTAGTGTATAAACTAAATTGAATATGAACTATTAAAAACAGTGGACTTCATAAGAATCTCTTCAACTTTTCTGATTTGCATTTTGTTTATCATGTAAATTTTTTATTTCATAATTTCTTACTTATTAGACGTGAGTAACAGCCTCCAAGATTGGATTTTTGGTCGTGAAAAGCACCTAGAACTCGAAGTGAAGAAGATTGAAGACAGAATAATTACAGTGGGGAAATGCATGCGGAAATAGACCAAATAATTGTAGCAGGTGGTTGATGCTTCGAAAGCATCTTACATTTTCTCACGAAAAAACAAGCAATTGTGGATGAGCTATTGCTGGCTCATTGATTTTATAAATTGGTTGAAACAGTACATCCATTTAGGAAATATCAATACGCGTCACCCTATGCAAGTCTGATTTATCCCGTTGCCCGTTACATTTATATGATGGAGAATGGAGAATTTAAATATAAACGTTAGTAAAAACTACTCATTGTCAATAATGTTTTTTTTTTTTTTGGTCGGAAGAGGCAATATTATATATCAACGTGAAGAACCAGTGCAGCCCACTGCGTGGGCTTCAGCATACAAAAGATCAAGAAGAAAGCCAGGTGGGGACGTAGCCCAGTTCGGAATTAAAGTGCCATTACAATGGGCCTTGGCAGTCCAATTGGCCACAAAATTTGCCTCTCTACTACAGTGACGCACAGTTAGGTTAGGGCAAAGAGATACCTTGGCCGCCGCTTCTGCAATGAGGGAGTGCACCTCCCATGGAGTCGCGATCGAATTGTGAAGAGCAGTCACCAACACCAAACAGTCCGATTCGATGAGAAGCTGAGCTTGATGCATCCCCTCTCGTAACAGATGAACCGGGGTTAGGATGAGTGCTTAGATCTCGGTCTACAGAGCTGATGTCGCTGGAAAATCAAAGGTAAAACCATATAAAAGAGAGCCAGAATGATCTCGATGAATGCTGGCCATCGCCCCTTTTACACTATCAGGATAATAGGCCCCATCAATATTAATTTTAACGACGCTAGGTTCTGGTGGCCACCATAGTGGACGAGAATACGAAGCAGATCGAGGCGAGCACCATTGTCAACAATGTTGATTTACATAATTCAGTAGAAGACATTATGGATGCTTAACAATTTAGCTGCACCAATTTCTATGTGAGTCCACGGTACTTCAATTATTTGGAATTTAATCTCCAAAAGATTTGAGTTATGTGATAAAGCAAATATAAACTACTTATACACCACATACAGATACAACTTTAATGAGATTTACATAAATTTTTTATTGTATCATATATTTTTAATATGCCTGAAGCCTAAAATTTTCACAAGGCTTGAACACAACTTGTTTGCTTGATCATGTGCAATATGTGAATACATATTGCTTCCTTTTTTAAGACTGCAAATCCCTCACAAACACTAATATTTTAAAGACAAATCCTACAACAAAGAGTCCAGATACTATAACACATGAGGAAGATGTTGAAATGATTTTTAAGAAATTCGATATGATGGTAAATATTTTATACCATTACAAGAATTTAGTGTGATTTTAAGTTCAATATGTAATTTCTATGTTTTGATTTTTCAATATATATGTAGATAATTGTAAATGGTGCAATGAACAGTGAATTTCGGATCAAAATAGAGTGGGAAATGAATCATGGAATTCAGAAACGATCATGGAAATTCCGAACTCGTGCTACTTCACACGAACACCTTAGTATTCACACATGCATGGCTTTGGGACCCTGCAAATAAATCGCAAGAGTGGCAAACATGGAATTTACTTCTAATCAAACGAAAACATGAACAAGAAAAGGGAAGGAATCGGTAGGCTTTACCGTGATGAGCGGACAGCAGACTGATTGTGATGTGTTAAGAATTTTGTCATTTGACTCAATTGATTAATTTCATTTTTAAATATCGAATCAAAAAGTTTTCTAAATCCTCAAGAATCACATCAATTGGATTTTTAATGAAGAAAATATCTTAACACTCCACTATAACCATCTATGATTCTTGGAAATCCAATTTGAGTCACGAGCTTTCTATGAATGTGAATATCAGGTCAATTGGACAACAGATGAAAACTCCATGCACAGTCATAAGGGCTAGTGGCCCCTCTGCTAGAGGCCAGTCGTCACTTCGTTGCACTCGCTCTTTGCTAACAAAAACCTAGGTTTTGCCTACCCTGCACAAGGCACAAGTGGCCTCAACTAGGCGTTCCAGTCTTTTACAAGGGTTCTTCTTAACTAAAAACGTTTACATGCAGCCAATTAGATAATTTTGTCCAAAACAGATCAAAATTGACGCAAGAACTTGCATGACACTTACTCTATTTAATAAAAAATATCAAACACCATATAACTTTTCCACAACGTTTAGCGTGGAATTTTGAGGCCTTAAATAATTGGCTTAAAAGTACAAATTGGAATTTGAATTAAATTGATTTAGAACTAAGTCTTCGTTTCTATTAAATTATGTTTGAAGATTTAATTCAAGCGAAGAATTTCAAGAAGTCCACTTCCGATATGGAATAGGACGTACTCCAATTATCTAGTGAAGGGACCACATGTATTTGAGATCTCCAGTTTCTTTAGTCAGAGAATATTTGTTTTTTATTGTTGGAGATATTTATCCAAGCTTGACCAAGAGAGTGGCTTCTGGCAAAAGTGAAAGGCTTTCTTTTTTTTTTCCGTACAAAAGAAAAACGTGTGGGGCCAAGTAAAATTCAGAGAAGGAAACAAAAAGCAAGGGTCTTGCGCTTTTTATTTTTCTTGCCTGAAGTAGCCGTACGCAGAAAAGAGCCGCCCCGTGACTCCCGTAAAGGACGAGCAGCGAATATCAAAAGGGCACGCTCGGTGACGCCCAATTTGATAGCGCGGACGAGTTCTAAACACGGTTATGCTATGAGTTTTACACCAGATTAAATTATTTATAAACATTTTGGGGATGTATGGAATCTTAAACGTGGAAAATAGGTTATTTGATGTTAACTTTTCCTATAAACATAGATATCAATACTTAGATTAAGCCACAAAATTATTTGGTGTCCTTCATCGTTTTTCATTTATTTTTTTAATGATTTCGCATTGATTTAATTGTAAAGTCTTGGTTAGTTTTTGTGTTAAATTTTATAGTAGTTTTCAGGTACTGGAGTACTGTCTACCTCGCAATAATGTAAAGAACATTTTGTCACCCTTCAAATTCCTTCTAATTTAATTTGTTCACCTTCTATGCTCCCATCATTCCAAAGCATATTGATGGCGCTCATATTATTTAAGTTGTTCTACTTCGATTGGGTCCGTCCAAGCACCTCAATGATCCTATGTCCCTTGGTTGTTCAAAAAGATCCAAAGGTTCTTCCAAGTCTTGCACTCTCCATCTAGTATCTTATTCTCTATATGTAAGCTTCGTTCATTTTGTAAAAAAATATGATGTTTCTGGAAAATATTTTCCAAAAAAAAAAAAAAGTCATTTTTCAAAAAAACGTAATTATTTTTTGGTATTCGGGTGAAACCTATAAATGAAGTGGAAAATATTTTTTGCTATTCAATAAGAAAAATCTTTTCCTCCATATACACTTTTTCATTTTATTTTTTAAATAAAATTTTCATAATTTTTTATGTTTTTAAAAAATATATATTTAATTATTTTTAGTTTTAAAAAATTGATTATTAAATTATTTTTTCATCTTTCTTTTTCTTTTCTTTGTTTTCCTCCACTTCTTTTTGGCCGGTTGCCGGCCACAATGACGGGCAACTACCAACTCATTCTTAGCCCACAAGGTAATCTACTGCGATCGAGGGATGAGGAACATGGCCAAAAATCTGATTCGCTTGCAACGTTATGACCATCCCTCTCATTAGTCATTAGATGAGGTGGGACTTATGTAATATCTTAGAATTAAGACCATCTCCTACAATCTTGGAGTTGTATCCAATCACGCTATCATGAAATTGAAACTAGCTGCCACAATTTTGGAGTTGTGAATTCTAGTTCATCTTGCATGTCAAGCTGTCCATTGGGCTGATTAAAATGAAGAACTTCGTAGTGGAGCCCTATTTTGCTCGACAGAAACAAGCTTGGTTTAATTTTGATGCATTTTGCCTAAACATAAATGTGTCTATCGTTTGAATGCAAAATGCAATAAAAGATGCGATAGTAGGTCTAAATATCAGCAAATGTTTTTGTTTAAGGATCCAATCGCACCGCTATCGACAAACTTGATTCGTAATTTTCTCATGAAATGAATGAAAAGTTTTCAAGCAAATATATACGTGTCGACACAAGGTTAGAGGTACAAATTTTGAAAAACCAACTCTTTGACATTTGGTGATGAATGTTGTGATTATCTGACTATTAGAAAGTATTGTTGTCGTATGTATTATATGTCGGTTGAGTAGACATGTGTTAAATTATTACTTTGTAAAGATGAAACCACTCGAAGGTTAGGGATACCATTTCAAGAAAGCGAACTAAATTTTTCTGATTAGTGAGCCTATTACCAGATCTCAAGAGTCCACCACCCCAAATTGTTTCTCCACTACTTTTGTTGGCCTCAAAGAAGATTGTGTCACTCAGAGAATCAGAATACCTTGGTGGTGAAGATAAGTCCATGTGTTCACACCTATTAATATATGTTGGTCCATACTTAAGCACCATGTTTTCCAAAATTCTACTATTGTTAATAGATCTAACATTATTTTTTGCCAGTACACTTGATTGCGTGTGTAATTATATATCTCTTAAGTGGTCGTGTGGTAAATTATTACATAGCAAGGAAAAAACTACTTGTCGGTGGTTGGGGATGAAATTTCGAGGAAGCTAGCAAAGTTGTTTTTATCAGTGAACCCATGACTTAGATCACGAGAATCCACCAACCTAAAGTTGTTTGTCAATTTGTGCAATAATCGAGTCCACTGGGTCCAATGCTATTCTATACTGTTCACCACTTTTCTCAGCCACGGAGAAGCTTTTGTCGATCTGACAATGCGAATAATTGGGTGGTACGTGGTCTTCAATGAAAAAGTCCATGTGTTCACACCTTTTGATGTCTTGGTCCATCCTTAAGCCCCATCATTTACCAAAGCACACAAGCAAGTCATGCATCTTTGTCCTCTTGGTATAAGTATAAATCAACAACAAGATGAAATGGTGAACAAACTACCTGAAAACACTGTCTCAAAGCTAATAGTCGTTGATTGTTGAACTCCATCACCCAATGGCTTCTTCATCGAAATCCAAGAGGAATTACGACGTCTTCCTGAGTTTCAGAGGCACGGATCTGCGCAATAATTTTGTTAGTCATCTCTACACAGCTTTAAACCAAAAAGGAGTATACACTTTCATTGATAGTGAGGAATTAAGGAAGGGAGACCAAATATCCGCGGCACTTATGAAGACAATCGAGGAATCACGCATCGCGATCATCGTTTTCTCCAAGGATTACGCTTCCTCGATGTGGTGTTTGGAAGAGGCAGCAAAAATCATGGAGTGCAAGGAGCAAAGAGACCTCATGGTCTTTTCGGTGTTTTACAAAGTGGAACCCAAAGAAGTAAGAACACCAAGAGAGAGTTACAATGAAGCTATGGTTAAGCATGAATTCAAGTTTGGGAAAGATTCGGAGAAAGTGAAGAGATGGAAGAAAGCTCTTTCTGATGCCAGTGACTTGTTCGGATGGCATTTGAATGAGGGGTAAGATGAGTTGAGTTCATATTTTGTGTAAGAAACTAAACTTTTACATGCAAGTATAAAGACTGCTTGTTAAAAAAAAAAAAAAAGAACAAATAAATCAACACACACATGATTGTAAGTACAAAATGTTAAAACTTGATCTATCAATGAACAAATCGACAAAATGTTAAGTGGCGTTATTGCATTTACCCCATTTCTTTGGAATGAGTAGGAAAGTTTGCAATGCCATATATTGGATAATTAGTGTGTACAGGCCAAGTAAGGCAATACCATGGTGCTTCATGTATTTAATAGTTTTTGAATCGAAATCTTAACCACTATTCACAGTCTTAAATAGCTCTTTTTGATTAAAGGGTGTAGATAAATCACATAGAACAATCAAAAGGAAAAAAAAGTAAATCGTCATGTATAAATCAAAAGAACATGAAACGCTTGGGTGACTAAAAGTTGAACCTAAACTTGTTTTGATTGATGTAAAGAACACTTGGAGTCCTAATTCGACTTAGTGAAAATACATTTTCTTTTGGCTATGATCATCTGAAAATGAGACGCAATGCTTTGTCATTGTTGGTTGGTGATTGCTCATTAATTGCTAATTCAAATCGCTAAAACAATGCTGCAACTCTTTTTCCGTTTTTGTCAGAGACGAGTCAAAGCTTATACAAGAAATTGTGAAGGAGATCTCAACTTACCTAGCCCAAACATATTTGCATGTTGCTAAGCATCCCATTGGGATAGATTCCCAAGTGGCTGAGCTGAAATTGATGTTAAACCTTAAGTCTCATGAGGATGTTGTCATGGTGGGATTATGGGGACAAGGAGGCATTGGGAAGACAACTTTATCAAAAGCTCTTTACAATGCTATTTTTAGACAATTTGATGGTTCATGTTTCTTGGCAAATGTTCGAGAAGCTTCAAAAAATTCCAATGATTTAGTTCCGTTGCAAGAAAAATTACTATATGAGATTTTACCATTGCAACAAAAATTAGAAGTGTCCAGTGTCGATAGAGGTATTATTCTAATACAACATAGACTCTGTCACAAAAAAGTTCTCCTTGTCCTTGATGATGTGGATGACTTGGACCAGTTAAAAGCTTTAGTAGGAGGACGCAATTGGTTTGGTAATGGAAGTAAGATCATTGTTACTACAAGGGATAGACATTTGCTAACTTATCATGGTATTGATCAAGCCCATGTGTATGAAGTTAAAGCACTGGATAATAATGAAGCTTGTGAGTTGTTTAGCAATCATGCGTTTTCGACACACCAAAAAATAGAGATCAAGACAAAGTTGGTGAGTAAGTTTTTGAATTACGTTAGAGGCCTTCCTTTAGCAATTGAGGTGCTGGGTTCCTTCTTGTGTGGTAGAAGAGAACATGAATGGGAAAGTACACTAAAGAAACTTTCTAGAGTTCCTAACAGTAAAATCAATGATGTGCTCAAAATAAGTTACGATGGACTAGAGATAAATGAGAAAGAGATTTTTCTCAACATTGCCTGCTTCTTTAAGGGGAGGGATAGTAAGTACGTAAAGAAAGTTCTCAATAGTTGCGATCTTGCGGCAACAATAGGATTAGAAGTTCTCTTTGAGAGGTCTTTGATAAAAAAAGAGAGCTCTTTTATCGAAAATGAGTATATCATAGAAATGCATGACTTGATTCAATCCATGGGTATGGAGATTGTGAACCAAGAATGTCAAGATAATCCCAGGGGACGCAGTAGACTATGGCAGTATGATGATGTTTTCGATGCTTTGTCGAGCGATGAGGTAAGATTGCAAATCCCATCAAAATTTTGCTCCTTCTCTTTGACTATATTTACTAAAAATGCATATTCTAAGTAGTCTTGAATATACAGGGAGACTCTGCTATAAAAGCCATAGTGTTGGAGCCACTTGAGCGGAAAGAGCTAAGTATCCATCCGAATGCTTTTAAAAAAATGAGAAGTTTGAGATTGCTCATTGTACACAATGTGTATAATTCTTTTGAAGGCCCTATATTGCTTCCAAATAAGCTAAGATGGATGAAATGGGATGGATATGGTCCCTGGAATCCACATTTTTCTTCTGGTCCAAAGAAATTAGTAAGATTGGATATGAGGAATTGTATCACAAGAGTCATAAAACTATCTGAGGTAAGCATTTATCTACATAGACCTTTTTATTATCTACTTCATTTGCATGGACATTTGCGTATAATATGCACTAGTATCTTTGAGGAAATGGTGTTCCTTTGTTTTAGAAACCACTACTCTATTTTCTTCCAGAATGTCCTTAACTACTTGCGTTGGAAATAACGTGCAGCATAATTGGCATCGAAAAATTAAGGGAAACATCTTTATAAGAAATCTGCAATGGAAACATTTTACGGGTAAAATACACAGCACAAAGAAATTTTATTATTTTATGCAAAAAGAAATTTTGAATTTTCTTATGAAGGCCATGGAATCATGAAAAAGTTCAATTTTTAATATATTGAAATATGTGAGAGATAAAATAAAATGACCGATTTGGTGTATTTGCCCATGGGTAGTATATTTGTAAAATAAGCAATTGAAGATCATGGATGGAAGGAATACAAAAGAGGTTAAAATCCCTCACGAGAAGAAATTCAAAATGCAATATGCTAGTATAAGCTATTTCGCCTAATTCTGTGTCACTAGTTTACATATAGACATTTTTATATACAAAAAGAGTTGTATAATGGTCAAATAAAAGGAAACGGAAACATGACGAACCAACCCGTTGACATATACAAAAGTAAAAACATCCAAGGAATAGCTGGTTGAATGGTCAAGCATTTGATTTAAACGTGGTTGGTCAATATATTGATCACAATATCTCACATTCAAAATAACCTTAGAGGTCACGTAGTCTCCAAGTCATGGAAGCTTATCCAATGTATATTATAAAGGGCGGGATTTGTCCTGCACTGTCCTATAAATAAATGCATCATCATTTGCTCAAATTAGTTCTAAAGGAGCAACATTTCTAAGTACACGTAATTAAATATTTATTAAACATCTTGCTAGTAATGCGTGTACAACTAATTCGATATAAGTGATTGTTGCGACCTCTTTTTTTCGACGCCCCTATCGGGGCGGGCGCTTCGCGGAGGCTAATGGCTCGGCTGGATTAATTAAGCCCTGACTCTCCCAAGTCCACCAATTCACGACTTTAATAGTCTAAGTTTGAGTTAATTTTTAAAACGAGCCGCCACTAATCAATTTAGGGTGGGTTGATTAGAAACCCATGCGAAATATTGGGAGAAATATTCGCTCCGCGCAACTGCAGAGAAATTAGGATGGGGACTGATTACACTAGTTAATCACTAATGCCCTTTCGGTACCTAACCTTGTTTAAACCCCGAGGTTTTTGGATGTTTAAGGGATTTTCCACGCACTTTGGGAAAAAACATTTTTTTGAACCTTTTTCCAATTTTTGGACATAAAAGGGATTTTTTGGATTTTGGTATTTTTTTTGGAAAGATACAAGTCTTTTTGGCTTTTTCTGAATTTTTGGCATTTTTTTTTGGGAAATATGAAATATTTTTGATTTTTTTTTTTGATTTGGAAAATAAAATATATATATTTTTTTGAAAATAAAGTATTTTTTGATTTTTCTCGAAAATAAAGTATTTTTTGATTTTTCTCGAAAATAAAATATTTTTTATATTTTTAAATATTTTCTGCTTTTTTTTTTTTTGAATTAAAATATTTTCTATATATTTTTTTAAAAATAAAATATATATATATGTTCAATATATTTTTTGGAAAATAAAAAAAAAAAGCCGAGCGCACTCGGGCCCGCAACGCGGGCCCGGCTCGGATTTTTCATCATTTTTCATTTTTCATTTTTTTTTTATTTATGAAACGGCGCCGTTTAGGGGGGGGGAACCGGCGAAACCCTACCCGGTTCCTCAACCCGAATCCGACCCGGCGCCCGACCCGACCCCTTTTTTTTTTTTTTTTTTTTTTTTTTTTTTAAAAACTGTGTCGTTTTGGGGGAACCCTACCCGGTTCCCCGACCCGGATCCGCCCGACTTCGACCCGTCTTCCCCTTTGCCGACCCGGTCTTCTGGAGTTCACGAGATCTGGCGATTCGCGGCGCTGATGAGGGACGGAGGGGATCCAACGGACAGCAGCCCAGCGTCCGACGGCGGCGACGTCGCAATCGACAACCGGCCACTCAACTAGATCGACGACGGGGCTCGTGGCGCGGTGGTAGGAGACGCGACGACGACCTCGATTCACTGAGGTCGAGATCCGGAGATGGATGGGTTTCGAAAAAAAGGGGGGTGTTACGACGGCTACGCAACCGGAGGCGGCGGATACCTGGTGGCGGCGAATGGTGGTAGTGACGACGACAGGGCAGCGACGGCAGTCCTCAACCCTCAGATCCGGCGTGGCATTGGCGGGTCAGTCGCGGCACGGCGTCGGGGCGGGGTACAGCAGTAGCAGAGCATAGGTTGCCACGGTGGCACGGAGCTTCGAGCTTCACAGATGTGGCACCCCCTCCTCCGGCTCACTTCGCTCAGCCTTGGTTTTCGCTCACTCCAGCCAGATCCGAGCCTCCACCGGCCAGATCTGACCCTCTCGAACTCGCTCGCCGCCCGCCTTCCCCGAAGTCTCTCGGTGGAGGGCAGGCTGAGCTCGCGACTCGAGTTCTCCCCTGCGCTCGCCCTTTGATCTTTCCCGACGTCTCTCGGTGAAAGATCTCCGAACTCGCCGCCCTTCCGATGGTGCTTGCGGTCGCCTATTTATAGGCCAAGGAAAACCGGTCGACGGAGGGCCTCGGTCGCCGGCTTCCAGCTTGCCCACCGGTTCCCCTTGGCTGAACCGGTGTCCCATCGAGCTTTCCAGCGAAGCCTGCTCAACATTAATGGCGCCTGAGATCTTATCTTCTCCGGCCGACATCGACCTACTCTCCTCGGCCGTAGGTCGTCCTTCGCGCGTCGGTGATGATGCGCGTGAAATACAGAGGCGGGGAGGGAAGGCGCAAGGAAGAAGAAGAAGGAAGAAGAAGGAAGAGAGGGGCTGGGCCAGAAAGAAAAGCTGGGCTTGGGCCTGCGAAAAGGGGAAAAGATGGGGGGCTGCCAATTTTGCTTTCTTTTGCTTTTATTATTATTTTTTTATTTTTTATTTTATTATTATTTTTTGTTTTTATTCTTTATTATCCGAAAAGGCAAAATAGATAATTAAAAAACCTAATTAAAAACGAAATTTAGGTGTCGGCAATTCCCCTTTGAAGGTGAGTTCGCGAGAGGTTACATTCAAAGACAAACCGATCCAAATTTTATCCATACACGCGTAGCAGATTATATTTTATTTGGGACCTATTATCCTATGCAATAAGAGCAATATAACATTACATATACTAAGACAGCTAAGAAGATACCTGTAATTACTTACCGAGAGTGAGTGAGATAGGGTGTGAACCCTGAGTTTTGGCAAGTATCAAGGTGTCATCTTACCTGGTGATATGAGAGGGTTGCTTCTCTAGGACCCGAACTATTCTTCTGGTCGCCCGTTAGAGCAATCAACGATTTATCTAGGACCCGAACCTTTCTTCTGGCCGCTTTGACGGAAATTGCTTCTCCGGACTCGAACCATTCTTCTCGCCCGTTAAAACAATCAATGATTTGTCTAGGACTCGAACCTTTCTTCTGGTCGCCTTGACGGAAATTGCTTCTCCAGACCCGAACCATTTTTCTGGCCGCCCGTTAAAGCAATCAATGATTTGTCTAGGACTCGAACTTTTCTTCTGGTCGCCTTGACGGAAATTGTTTCTCCGGGACTCGAACCATTCTTCGGTCGCCTTTGTTAAAACAATCAATGATTTGTCTAGGACTCGAACCTTTCTTCTGGTTGCCTTGACGAAAATTGCTCCTCCGGGACCCGAACCATTCTTCGGTCGCCTGTTAGAGCAATTAGTGGCTTGTCTCGGACCCGAATCATTCTTCGGTCGCCGTGACGGGAGATGCACCGACCTTTCTCAGGGCATCTCATTTGTGGGTGCCCGATTTATATCGAGGACACCGGTTGGTACCCGACCTTTCTCGGGAGATGCGCCGACCTTTCTCGGGGCATCGATTTTGTGGGGATGTCGACCTCTCGTCGAAGACACCCGCTTGGTACCCGACCTTTCTCGGGAGATGCGCCGACCTTCTCGGGGCATCATATTTGTTGGGGTGTCGACTTCGCAAAGACACCGGTTGGTACCCGACCTTTCTCGGGAGATGCGCCGACCTTTCTCGGGGCGTCGATTTTGTGGGGATGTCTGACCTCTGTCAAAGACACCTGTTGGAACCCGACCTTTCTCGGGGGATGCACCGACCTTTCTCAGGGCATCGATTTGTTAGGTGCTTGATCTTCGTCAAAGACACCAGTTGGAACCCGATCTTTCTCGGGGGATGCACCGACCTTTCTCAGGGCATCAATTTGTTGAGGATACCTGGACATTCACAGGCATTGAAAGAGTACCTGGATATTCACAAGTACAAGCCTGGAGGATATTTGGGCCTTTGCAGGCGTTGAAGGGGTACTTGGATGATCACAAGTACAAACTCTTGAGGATACCTAGTCAAGTTCGCAGATATCGAAGGGGTACCGTGTATGATCACAAATACTAGATGCTTTGGAAAATACCGCTTGATTGCAAGTGTCAAAAGAGTACTTGGATGTTAACAAGTACAGACTTTGAAGGATGCCTGAACGTTCGCAGGCGTTGAAGAGGTACTCGGATGATCATAAGTACGAATTTCTAAAAAATACCTGGCAAATGGAATATCGAGGATGGGTCTTGCATATCCGTGGAGGCCTCTCACCTATTGATAATTGGGGAATATCGAGGACGTGCCTTGCATATTCGTGAAGGTCTCTCACCTCCTGGTAATTGGGAATATCGAGAACGTACCTCGGATATTCATGAAGGTCTCTCACCTCCTGGTAATTGAGAATATCGAGGGCGTACCCGAGATATTCGTGAAGGTCTCTCACCTCCTGGTAGTTGAGAAATATCGAGGACGCACCTTGGATATTCATGAAGGTCTCTCACCTCCTGGTAATTGAGAATATCGAGGGCATGCCCCGCATATTCGTGAAGGTCTATCACCTTCTGGAAATTGGGAATATCGAGGGCGTACCTGAGATATTCGTGAAGGTCTCTCACTTCCTGGTAGTTGAGAATATCGAGGACGCACCTTGGATATTCATGAAGGTCTCTCACCTCCTGGTAATTGAGAATATCGAGGGCGTACCCGAGATATTCGTGAAGGTCTCTCACCTCCTGGTAGTTGGGAATATCGAGAACGTACCTCGGATATTCATGAAGGTCTCTCACCTCCTGGTAATTGGGAATATCGAGGGCGTACCAAAGATATTCGTGAAGGTCTCCCACCTCCTGGCAATTAGGGAATATCGAGGACATACCTGGGATATTCGTGAAGGTTTCTCACCTTCTGGTAATGGGGAATATCGAGGACGTACCTCGCATATTCGTGAAGGTCTCTTACTTTCTAGAAATTGGGAATATCAAGGACGTACCTCGCATATTCGTGAAGGTCTCCCACCTCCTGGCAATTAGGGAATATCGAGGACATACCTGGGATATTCGTGAAGGTTTCTCACCTTCTGGTAATGGGGAATATCGAGGACGTACCTGAGATATTCGTGAAGGTCTCTCACCTCCTGGTAATAGGAAATTCGAATGTAGCAAAAGGCTTACCTGGGTGATTGCAGGCGCATAATGTGGTGGAATACTTGAGTAGCTGCTAGTATTCAAAGATACAATTTGGAGGACAACTCGGACAAGTCGAGTGTCACGGAAAGGGAGTATCCGAACGATGATCGGTACTCAAAGACAAGAGGATACCTGAACAGTCACAAGCATCCAAACTTTAAGGACAACTCGAACAGGTCAAGTGTCAACAGAAGGAGTACCTGAGTAAAGGCAGGCACTCAAAAATAGGGGGATATCTGGACAGTTGCAAATATTAATATTCTGGGGACAACTTGAACAGGTCGAGTGTCGATGAGAGGGAGCACCCGGCAAATGGTGGGTACTCAAAGACAAGGGGATACTTAGACGACGCAAGCACCCAAACTCGGGGGATGACTCGAATAGGTCGAGTGACAAGAAGAGAGTACCGGACAATAGTGGTAGGTACTTTAAGACAAATGGGGATAGGGATATGTTTACACTGGCAATATCTCTAATTACTGAGAGTATGTTTGCTATTTACACAATATGCAGACATGTACACAATGATTGAATATGCTGTAAACTCATAAATTCAAATGCGATTTATGCATGACAACTTTGTCAATTTTGTATCATTCAAATTCCACTGGGGAAGATTTTGAAAGACAACCCTCATTTAGAATGGAGATGTCTTGAGCATGCCGATGAGGGACTTTCGATCCGAAAGGACTTTTCACTCACTCTCATGGAAATGTTGTTTTATCCTCGACCATTGATGCGGGATTTATAGGGATCACACTTCTCACTGTCATCATGTCAGCAGGGGTCCGAGTATTCTCGCAAGCGGTACGACTTTACCAATGTGAGAGGTCTTTGTTGAAATTGTGATGAAGACTTGGTTAGCAGTCATCAAAGGGGATCATCAAGGTTGAAGTCGATGGATGAAAATGTTGCACGATCATCTCCGGGTTTACAAGTCAGGAACCCTGCGAAAAGAGATAGAGTAATCTTGCTCGTACTTCTTCGAGCGATATTTATGCACATATGAAATCCTACGTTAATTGAAGTGCCCCTAGTCTGAAGAGACTTTTTACAATGGGAATATAACGTAGACTCGGCTTACATGTAGAAGAGTGAGAATTGGTGACTGTGTCAGCATTCGTCACTTGGTCTCTCTTCTTACTATCAAATGGAGATTTTACAACCACAATTTTTTTCTTGGCTGTATTTTTGACCTGGGGGCATTGGCCTTGCTTTTACCGTGCACACCTTGCTTTTTTATGCCCCTGCTTTTATTCCAGTTCTCAATTATGGGCATTGACCTTGCTTTTACCAGGTACACTGCTTTTTTATGCCTCTGCTTTTTCATTTTTGTTGCTTGAGGAACTTATCTAGGCGAGTTCAATCGAAGCACCATTATTTAGACTTTGAGTCTTCATCTCCAGCCAGCATTATAGGCTATGGCAATAACTTCTGCTTTGTCTCAATGTGAGGGTAAAATTACAGACTCACTTGGGTTGTACAATGTATACAAATGCATAGAAAAAGGAACTGCTCTTCGTCATTCTAAGGCACTTAAATTAACGCGAGTGTTCATATGTAATAAAGACGCTCGAAGATTGATGCAAGTGCGAGCAAGAGAAATTTCTATCCCTCTTCTCACCTTGTAATGCCGATTTGCCTTGTCTTTGACATGCTCCAATGTGGGGTGATTCTTGATGAGAGAAGCTTCACCGGTGTATGGGGCTCAAAGGGGAATGAGCAATAAAATGCCTCTCACTATTTTGGTTATCGTACCATTCGCGAGAGAACTCTTTACCCTGAAGTCATGGAATTTTCTGCACTCATCTTACAAGTGTATAGATGGGGGACTGTGTGTAGGATATGGCTTGTCTGTCATCATTCTGATGTGCCTCATCCAGCATGCTCAACTAACCATGTATTCTTCACTTGGCTGTCTATTCTAATAATTCACAATGGAATCAGTGATTTAGACAGACAAAATCATCATGCAAAAATCCATTTGGAGAAAGCATGCATCATTTTTTTTTAAGTATGAGAGGGTTTGTACTCTCAAAACAAATGCATGATCTTTACTTAAGAAACCCTATTGACAATTTTAGGGGTGTTTACTTGGTGAAATTGCATTTACAAATGTGTTGAATTTTGAACATCAAAAGAGTTATTCACAAAGGGGTGTCAATGGATTATTCTAATCAAGTATGGAAATGACACAAGAAGGATCGGTTGGGGCCCGGAGATCTGAACGGGCATCTTTGCTTTTGCCTTGGGTTATGTAAATTGATTTGGATCACTTGATTTGCCACTATTTAACCATTAAGCTTGGTTCTTGAATCCCGACGCCTCCCGTCAATATGGCAAAGAAAATGAGTTTAGAGAGTGAGTCTTTGGGGAATGATACCAAATTAGTTTTTTCCCCATAATCTGTATGTGCTGGCCTCCAAGGATATTTGAACGTTGATGACTGTCTCTTTACAGTTCAATGCTTCTTTCGATTGGCATTTCTTATTTGTGGCCACGTATGTCTGATTGTCGGTCGTTGATTATAGCAGCATGTGGATAGAGCCATGTATTTCAAGCTTCTATGGAATCTGAGATGGACAATCAAGACCTCCAGCTTTTATTAATTACTTCCTGAGAGAACATGCGTCAGGAACAAGAAGTGAGGTTTCCCAGTCCCAAGGTTATCGTCTGGGATAGACGGCTTCCTTTATTTAACTGGAATGGTTCTTGAACGACACGTCTTTTATACCAAGTTAGGTGAATTTGACGTAGGTCACTCCTATGCGCTTGCTTGGGTAGTATTGATTATCCCATCAAGTTTGCTGCCTGGTTCTCAACACTCCCTTAAATGCTAGTGATTACCATTCATTCTTTTTTTTGAATCAACCAAACACATTTTTATGATGGTGCAAATACATCACTCATAAAAGGTGCATAGGTAATTTCATTTTGATAGAGAAATGTTTGGCAATGCCAGGCAATGAACATCTTTCAAGGGTAGTACTTTTTTACACATCGAGAATTAACCGGCTTGGAGAATTCCCGCCCATCCATTTCGGTCGGGATCAAGGCTCCTCCTGGGGAGTATCTTCTTTATCACATAAGGACCCTTGTAATTTGGGGCAAACTTGCCACCGGGCTCCGGAAGATTGGCGTGTCTTCCTCAAGACTAGCTCATTTACCTCGAAGTTCCTAGGTCGCACTTTCGATTGAACGATCGGGCTACCTTCTGTGATAACACCGACCATGACAGAGGGCTTTTAGTCGTTTTTCTTCGATCATATTCGCTTGCTCGAGCCTTTGTTGTGTCCACTCTTCCTCGACAACCCTACACGGGATAAAATTCGTAGGGATGGGATTTCTACTTCTATGGGCAAAACGCTTCCATGCCATAAACCGGGGAAAAAGGGGTTGCCCCGGTGGAAGTTCGAATCGAAGTTCGATATCTTTGTTAGTGCGAAGGGTAACCTTTCATGCCGGTCGCGATAGTTTTCAGCCGTCTTGGCTAGGATTCTCTTGATGTTCTTGTTGGCGGCTTCCACGGCTCCATTCATTTGTGGACGATAAGGGGACGAGTTCGAGATGTTGGATTTTGAACTCGAGAGAACAATTGATCAATCAACTTGTTGTTCGGGTTTGACCCATTGTCGGTGATGATAGCTTCGGCACGCCATATCGGGCGATTATGTCACGTCGATGAACTTCGTAACGTTCCGCGCGATTACGTTTGCATAGGATGTGGCCTCGATCCATTTTGAGAAGTAATCAATTGCAACTAAAATAAACCGATGCCCATTTGATGCCTTCGGATTGATTGGGCCAATTACATCAATGCCCCACATTGAAAATGGCCACGGCTCGAGATAATTGATGCGGTTCGGTTGGAGGGACATTTATCTTGTTCCCGTGAATCGCAACGATGACGACTTCGCACATGTCGGGCGCAATCGCCTTCCAAAGGGAGCCAATAATAACCTAATCTCATTATTTTCTTGGCCAACATGCGTCCATTCATGTGAGGGCCACATACTCCCTCATGTATTTCCTGCATTATCCGTGTGGCTTCGCTTTGCATCAACACACCTTAGCGGGACTGAATCATATGATCTTTTGTACAGATTTTCACCGGCGACGAAGAACCTTGAGGCCATTTTCATTAGGTATTTTCGATCAGAGTGAGTGCTTTCTTTAGGGAATTCCTGCTTCCGGACGTATTTCATGATATCGTAATACCAAGGTTTCCCGTCGGGTTCTTCGGTTATAGCCATGCAGTGGGCCTGTCTTGTCAGAACTTCGATCTTCAAAGGTTCTACTTCTAACCCCTTCGTTACTTGTAACATAGATGACAGCGTTGCTAGTGCATCGTGAACGATTATGAACTCTAGGAAGGTATTCAAACGAGATGTCTTGAAATTCTCTCACCAATTTTTCCAAGTAGTTGTGATAAGGCACAAGTTTGGTATCTCTCGTCTTCCATTCGCCCACGCTTGGAGGATGATTAAGGCGGAGTCACCGAATACTTTTAGTTTTGTCACTTCCATTTCAATAGCTGCTTGTAAGCCGAGGATGCATGCTTCATATTCGGCTATATTGTTGGTGCATGGAAAAATCAATTTTGCAGCCACAGGATAATGTTGCCCATCGGGGGATATCAAAACGCCCCGGTGCGGACCCGACAAATTTACAGCTCCGTCGAAAAACATAGTCCATGCGTCTTCTTCTATTGTTGAAATCCGGTCGTCTGGTGTATTATCCTCGTGTACCTCCTTAGGGCCATCTGCTAACATATCTGCAATCACTCGACCTTTAACTGATTTTCGCGGCAAAACTTGGATGTCGAATTCTGAGATCAAGATTTGCCATTTGGCCAATTTTCCTACCAAGGCCGAGCGACCGAGCAAATACTTAATCGGGTCACTCTCGATTACGAACGTTTGGTAGTGCAAGGTATATTGCCGGAGCTGTGCGGCACCCATACCAATGCAGCGCATGTTTTTTCGATTTGGAGTAGTTTTGTTCTGACGTGGTGAACTTTTTACTTAAATAGTAGATGGCTCGCTCCTTCCCGTCATGAGGTCCTTCTTGTGCAAGCATTGCGCCTAAGGATTCACTGTTGATGGTAAGGTAGAGGATCAAAGGGTGCCCGGGACCGGAGGTACCCCGGAATCGGGGGCTTCATCGAATGCTTGCTTTAGATTTTCGAATGCCAGTTGGCAATCATCATTCCATTTAACTTGTGCATCCTTCTTGAGAAGTTTAAAGAAGGGTTTCGCAGTTTCAGAAAGTTGGGAAATGAACCGCGCAATATAATTTAATCTTCCTAGGAGGCTTCGGACTTCCTTTACAGTCGAGGGATGAGGCATCTCAAATATTGCCTTGGTTTTTGACGGGTCTACTTCTATACCTTCACAGCTCACAATGAATCCAAGTAATTTACCAGAAGTTGCCCCGAACACACATTTTGCTGGGTTCAAGCGCAACTTGAACTGGCGGAGTCGATTGAATAATTTCTCCAGGGTTTTCACATGGTCTTCTCCATGTCTGGTTTTGGCGATCATGTCATCAACATATACTTCAATTTCTTTGTGCATCATGTCATGGAAAAGGGTGACCATGGCACGTTGGTAAGTTGCTCCCGGCATTTTTCAGGCCAAAAGGCATGACCTTATAATGAAAAGTTCCCCATGGAGTAATGAACGCTGTTTTTCCTTGTCTTCTTCCTTCATTTTTATTTGGTTGTATCCTGAGAATCCATCCATGAAAGAGAAAAGCTTGAATCCGGCCGTACTATCCACAAGAACGTCTATATGAGGTAGCGGGAAATCATCTTTTGGGCTTGCTTTGTTCAAATCGCGGTAGTCGACACAAACTCGGATTCGACCGTCTTTCTTCTTCACTGGTACAATGTTCGCTACCCAACTAGGGTATTGCGAGACTTCGAGGAAGCCTACTTCCAGGAGCTTCATCACTTCTTCTTCAATCTTTTTTGACAATTCTGGTTTAGTTCTCCTTAGCCGTTGCTTCTTGGGGGCTACATCAGGGTTGGTTGGCAAGCTATGCTCCACAATCATTGGATCGAGGCCTGGCATATCGGCATATGACCATGCGAATACATCTTGATATCTCTTTAGGAGGGCAATTAAGCTTGCAGCTTCTTCTTTAGGAAGGTTCGCGCCGATCTTTATCTCCCTAGGATCTTCTGTGCTGCCTAAATTGACAACGACGGTGTCTTCGGTAGTAGGGGGGCTCGTTTCTTCGTGTCGCTCCCAATTTCGTTGAATTTCGCTGGAATTATCAAAATCGTCCTCTGAGTTATCAGAATGGTTTCTTACGGTGTTGGTTTGGACCGTTCCCATACCCTCGCCTGCTGCTAGATTATTCCTGTATCATATAATAGATAGGTTAAGGGGACAAATAGGTTTAACAGTATGTATGCTTCTTTCTTTTGAAAATGGGGATGAATTGTTCTTTAAGATGAGGAAGCATGAGGAAACCCGGGCCTCAGATTTCTTCTTTCATTTTGCGGCCGGATATCATCAACGGGCCGGTTTGGAGTGCCTCCTCATGCTTTCAAAATGTTTCCAACTTTATTTAATAGTAGGCGAATTTACATTTTGGAAGAGTGATTTCAAAAGTTAGTTCCTTAAGTGGAACTGGTATTTGAAACAAACCAAGCCAGACTTAAGAAATATGTACAAGTTCCCACATAGGGGAGTACGTGAGGGAAATAAAAAGGGTTCTACTTGAGCGGGCCTGCACCCATTTCCCCTAACGGTCCTTCGTTGATAGCGCCCACGAAGAAGTCTTCATACCGCACCCAGTTTTCGCCTCCTTGTGCTCCCGACTTTGTGAACTTCATATCATCCATGCCTCCCCATCCGTCAGGGATGATGCTCTGATGATGGTCATAGAAACTTTGGGGGATTGAATAGTTGACATAGTAGTCGAATTTACCACTTGGTTGGCCCAAAGTGTCCATGATCGCCTTTCCTCTATGCGCTTCTTTAGCATGCTCAGGGAACATGGTACGTGTGCTAGGTACCACGAGGAGATCTTCTTTGCCATAACATAGCCATGGGGAGCGGAAAGTGAATACCCCAGCATCCAAAAGATCCTGAATCTTGTCTTTTAGGATGGTACAGTCATCTAGCGAGTGTCCTAATTCCCCCGAATGATAGTCACAGTACTTGGATGGATCATAATCAAGGAAGTATTCGGGAGCAGGACGTCTCAATTCCCTAGAGATTATTCCTTGCTCTAGGAGGATGGGGAAGATGATGGCCATCGATTTAGGAAGAGGCGAATATGGTCGCGTGTTTCTTGACGACTGGGGTAGCCGAGCCCCTTGCCAACTCGTGTCAGTAACGTCTTCTTCGTTTACTTTGGCTGCCAACTCCTCATCGTGACGAGAGAGGAATGTACGGGCAACTTTGGCGAAATTTTCCGTTAAGTGGTGTACTGTCTCGTGTAGCTCATCGACTTGACGTTGAAGTTGGGCGAACGAGAAGTTATCGCTGTTTCTTCTAGTTGTTCTTCATCAATGGCACCTACAAAAAGGTCTCCAAAAATGGCAGTCACATTGTCTGGCTCTTCTTCCTTTGTAAGTACGGGCTGAATTGTGTCTTCCTGGATCGTGGGCAATTTCGTACTTCCAGAGTTGAACCACTTTGAAGTATTCACTTCTTCTTCCTCATGCATCATCTTGGCTGGGCCTGGGAAAGTTTCCTCGAGACGGGGATATACAAGGCCGACTTTTTTCTTTGCTTTTCTATCCGGGGGATATCCTAAACCAATAGTATAGGGTCTCCTCATGGCTTTAATAGGCTGACGGATGCCCTGGCCTCTCTTACCAAGCCCTTGTCCTGGAATGAAACCGTGTCCAACCATGATTTTTCCTACCATGATTGCAGTGCTTGATATCTCGGGGACGAGGGGCAAAGTCCCTCGAGCTTCATGTATAGTAGACACGAGCTCGAACGATTGATAGCTGGCTTCGCTTTTGTCACTCGGTTCAACGTAAGGGATGGCCGTCTCGTGGTAAATGCGGTGATCTTCTTCTCCTCGGACCGTAATCAGTTTTCCTCCAACCACGAACTTCACACTTTGGTGGAGGCTTGAAGGTACTGCTCCTGCGACGTGGATCCATGGGCGCCCTAAGAGGAAATTGAATGCAGTGGGGATATCCATCACCTGGAACAAAATTTTGAATATGGTTGGGCCTATTTGAACGTCGAGTTCAATCTCTCCCATTTGTTTCCTTCTTCGTTCCATCGAATGCTCGAACGGAAGTCTTGGGTACTGGATCCATGATCTCTCTATTTTAAGGCGACGAGTGTCGCCGGTGGACATATGTTAAGAGCAGATCCATTGTCAATCAGCACTCGAGCGACGTGAGATGCGTTGCACTTGACTGATATGTAGAGGCCCTTGGTGTGTCCTCTACCCTCCTCAGGAATTTCTTCATCAGAAAATGCCATCTGGTCCTTTAAAAGGATGGTACTGACAAATTCCTCGAGTTTGTCATGCTCAATCGTTTCAGGGACATGTACCTCACTTAGTACTTTCATGAGGGATTTACGGTGCTTGACCAGATGTTTGAAGCAATTCCAGCGAGAGAGATGCATCTTTGGTGATTTTCGTAATTGTTCCACCACATTATATTCGGCGGCCTTAACTACGGCCAAAAACTCCTTGGCTTCTTCGTCGGTGACGGGCTTGCGGGCGAGTGTTTGCTTGTGCATAGGTTCGCCCGAGATCTTGTGACTAAACCAACCTCAAGGTCATAAGACCATGGTATGGCATTGTTGTATTTGCAAGGTTGGGGAATCTCGATGACTATAGCTGCTTCTGCTGCTGATGCTTGAACAATAGCTTCCTTTTTTTCAAAGACGCTCTCATGTGAGGTGGAATCTTTCTTTTCCTTTTCCGCATTCAGCGCGGCAAATTCTTCCTCCCAGTTGATGAGGACTTGCGATATGGTAGAAACTATACCGGTGTGGCTGGCGTATATGACTACTCCGGCCTCTATCATTCTTAATACCCTTTCCTCCATTACTGCAAGGGGTGGTATCCCATTGCTTGAATAATACCCACTTCTATCACCCTCGATAGATGTCAACGGTAGGTACTTTGGCATTTCGATTTGACCGGCCTCGAACCGAATATTGCATTTACCTTGCTGTCGTGATCGGGGAGCGGATTGCTTTGGACATTCGGTTTTGTAGTTTGGAACGAGAATGCCTTAGTATCCAGCAAGTTCTGGATCCGATGCTTAAGGGTGAAACATTCGTCAGTTGAGTGGCCTATTTCTCCCATGTGATAATCGCATTTTTTGGACGGGTCATAGCTGGGGAAGCTTTCAGCATTGGGTCGCTTTGGCTCGGTTGAGAGGAGGTTCTTGTTTCGGAGGATTGCCAGAACTTGTGATGGAGATCCGGGAAGCGGAGTGAACTGTCTTCTGTTGTTGTAGCGCTGAGGCGGTTGACGATTGGTGGTCTGTCGCTGTCCCGTGCTTGTCTGAACAGTTGGGAGGTGACCGGTGCTCGTAGTGTAGGTTGCATTAACATCAACCAGGAGTTCTTTGTCTTTTTTCACATTGAGCCTCCTGTTGATGGGTGCAGGCTCAGTGAACCAGCCATCCCTTAATCCTATCTCAATCTGTTCTCCCTCTTTTGGAATGAGTTGATTGAATGATTCAGGCGATCGTAGTTACCATACGGTTGCGGTATTCATAGGGGAGGGTTTTGATGAACATTTTTCTTAGTTCGAAATCAGTTGGTTCAGGACTGATTTGGGCGGCCAGATTCCTCCATCTAATGGCATATTCTTTGAAAGATTCCAGCTTTTTCTTTTCCGTGCGCTCTAGATCCTCACGAGAAGGAGTAATGTCCATTATAAATTTGTACTGCTTGAGGAATGCCTCAGTTACTTCACTCCATGCTTCGAGGAGGTTTATATTTTTTGTGATATACCACCTCAGGGCAGGGCCTACTAGACTTGACTGAATAATCGTATCATCAATGGTGCATTATTAACGTATTGGGTCATTCGAACCAAGTACATTTGCAAATGAGCCCTTGGGCAAGTCGTGCCATCGTACTTCTCAAACTCAGGTATTTTGAATTTTTCTGGCATTTTGACTTTGGAATAAATGGAGAGATCCGTCAAAGTAGGATCCTGGAGGCCTTGCAGTTGTTTCAGTTTTTCTTCAAGCTTTTCGAGGCGTTTGTCATGCTCAATTTTAGACAAACTGCCTGGCTTAGCTTTCTCAATCACGGTTTGGTGCGGATCGTCCTCCAATTCAGGCATGTTATCATCAGTATCTCTTCCTTGATCACCTCGAATAGATGATTGTGGTAACAATACTTCGATTGAGGTCAGGCGGGAGCCGGTTTGCCCCGAATGGAATCTATCTCGCTTTGAGAGTTCTTTGGAGTACATTGAAAACCTGCTTCATTTCATTTTCCATGATCTCGACACGGCTTGGTACGTTTTCTTGAGCCATTCTAGCTTTCGAATGCGGCTATGTCGTAATTACCTGTGTTTGCGCAAAATGGAAAGAACATAAGTGAGGGAAACAAATGGAACATTGGCCCATGGCGAGGGTCGAGTCATTTTTATTTATTAACAGGGGAATATATACAATGCCGAAAGGGTTCTTTAAACAAGGCATAAAAGATAGAACGACCCTAACTATTCACATTTAGACATATTCACATAAAAAAACCGAACTGCCAAATTTCATATGTGATGGGAAGCTCCAGTCTTGTGAATCTGCTTGCTCTTTCGTGCTGGCTTTGATATGTGTTTCCTGCTTGTCTTCAAACTTTTTCAAGCGATTCAATTCGTCTTCGGAGAGTAAGTTTATCGGCTACATCGGGGATTACTGGTTGCAATTCTTCGGGAATTATATGGTTGAGGATGTAGAACGTGGATGCATGATGAGCTTTTTCTTGCCCCTTCAATCTTAAGGTACGACAATCTTTTACGTGTGACATCTACTCCATGCATCCTGGATTATACGGATCTCCTCTGAGTAGTCATAATTGGTGTGAGTGAAGAGGATTCGGAACAATCCCGGCTTGAGTGGCGGCGGGATTTCCTGGAGGACCCTGTACTGACGAGCCACCCTATGTGGATAATATGAGGTAGCTCCGGAGAGGCCCGGCGGTGGGATGGGGTCGTAATAATCAAGCACAAAACGTGCCTCTCCCGTAATGAACCACTTAGCTCGCCAAAGGAATGCCTCGGGGACGGGGTTTTTAACAAGTCGATCCATCGAGAATATTCCTCGGCTGGGAGAGTATTTTTCCAAGCTTTGAAATTTTTGAAGTGGATGCTTGAATTTGTTGATTTCAAATATTTGCATGAGGTGCCCAAATCCTTTGACATGAGAAAAGAACCACATTTGTAAAATTTCCGGGCGGCCCTCATGATTTTTCTTTGTTTTCCTTAAAACGATTAAGGGATAAAAATGTTTCAGCTAAAACCATGTTCACATATCCTGCTCCAAAAGCGACTTGACTTACCACCCCCTGCCATTAAAGGATTTATGGCATTCTTCCTATAGGGGAAGATAATAAATCCAAAGAATGCTAAGAGGAAGATTTTGCTTTTTTGGTTCATTGATTGTTTTTCAAAACATTCAGTTAAAGATGATAGTGGGAATGCATTGTTGTTGGCTTTAACTATTTCTCTTACCGAATGATTTTTTAAAAACCGTGATAGACTAACCACAGGGCTGATGCGGGTCAGTGGCTTGGCGAGCTCTTTCTCCAGGGGCATTCCTATGGCGAGACGTATTCCTCAAGGTCGGAGTCGGTTCAAATTTGCCGAACATGAAGGTGGATGCTTCGGGGCACCGAAATGTGGTAGTGCTTGCATGACTCCGGAGTGGATATTGATTTGGAGCAACGGAAGGAGATGACCGATGAGTGATTTGACATACTCTGGCCGAGCCGATCTAACCGATTCCACCATCGAGGAGCTCTTTCTTGGGAGCCGGAATGAACGGATATCGACTCTTCCCATCACATATGAGAAATGGAGTTTACACGACGACCCTATGCCATGAGCCAATAAAAAGACTAAGTAAAAGTAAATAAATTACTTTGCTTTTAAAGAAAATGGCAAGCACAAAGACATGCACATGAGATGTGCGGCTCGATTTCTAACTAAGAAGGCTTGTTGAAATTAAAAGGGTATCCGCCTATCGCAGTCTCGCGTTAGCAGCATACCCTCCTAACCTCGGCTAGAGAAATTCGGGGAAAAGAAAGGCAACCTCTACATCGCGGTCTCGCGTTCGAGGTCGTATCTTTCTTGACACCATCCTAAATATCCTATGGCGGCCCAAGTCCGGCGGGTTGTGTGTGTCGTGTGTAGTGCTGAAACAGTAAAACATGCACAACAATTCATATTCACAGGAAGATCTATTTTAAGCAAAGAATAAATTTCTAAGCTATTGACCTGCATAAAAAAACCTAAGTCAGTAAAAAATTTACACAAGGCAAAAAAGGCCTAAGTCCTCAAATGTCCCCAGCGGAGTCGCCAAGCTGTCGCGACCTCTTTTTTTCGACGCCCCTATCGGGGCGGGCGCTTCGCGGAGGCTAATGGCTCGGCTGGATTAATTAAGCCCGGACTCTCCCAAGTCCACCAATTCACGACTTTAATAGTCTAAGTTTGAGTTAATTTTTAAAACGGAGTCGCCACTAATCAATTTAGGGTGGGTTGATTAGAAACCCATGCGAAATATTGGGAGAAATATTCGCTCCTGCGCAACCAGAGAAATTAGGATCGGGGACTTGATTACACTAGTTAATCACTAATGCCCTTTCGGTACCTAACCTTGTTTAAACCCCGAGGTTTTTGGATGTTTAAGGGATTTTCCACGCACTTTGGGAAAAAACATTTTTTTGAACCTTTTTCCAATTTTTGGACATAAAAGGGATTTTTTTGGATTTTTGGTATTTTTTTTGGAAAGATACAAGTCTTTTTGGCTTTTTCTGAATTTTGGCATTTTTTTTTGGGAAATATGAAATATTTTTGATTTTTTTTTTTTTTTTTTTTTTTGATTTGGAAAATAAAATATATATTTTTTTTTTTTGAAAATAAAGTATTTTTGATTTTTCTCGAAAATAAAGTATTTTTTGATTTTTCTCGAAAATAAAATATTTTTTTATATTTTTAAATATTTTCTGCTTTTTTTTTGAATTAAAATATTTTCTATATATTTTTTTAAAAATAAAATATATATATATGTTCAATATATTTTTTGGAAAATAAAAAAAAAGCCGAGCGCACTCGGGCCCGCAACGCGGGCCCGGCTCGGATTTTTCATCATTTTTCATTTTCATTTTTATTTATGAAACGGCGCCGTTTAGGGGGAACCGGCGAAACCCTACCCGGTTCCTCAACCCGAATCCGACCCGGCGCCCGACCCGACCCCTTTTTTTTTTTTTTTTTTTTTTAAAACGTGTCGTTTTGGGGGAACCCTACCCGGTTCCCAGACCGGATCCGCCCGACTTCGACCCGTCTTCCCCTTCGCCGACCCGGTCTTACGGAGTTCACGAGATCCGGCGATTCGCGGCGGACAGCGGCCGACGTCCGACGGCGGCGACGTCGCAATCGACAACCGACCACTCAACTGGATCGACGATGGGGCTCGTGGCGCGGTGGTAGGAGACGCGACGACGACCTCGATTCACGAGGTCGAGATCCGGAGATGGATGGGTTTCGAAAAAAGGGGTGTTACGACGGCTACGCAACCGGAGGCGGCGGATACAGTGGCGGCGAATGGTGGTAGTGACGACGACGGGCGGCGACGGCGGTCCTCAACCCTCGATCCGTGTGGCATTGGCGGGTCGGTCGCGGCACGGCGTCGGGCGGGGTACAGCGGTAGCGAGCATAGGTTGCCACGGTGGCACGGAGCTTCGAGCTTCACGGATGTGGCACCCCCTCCTCCGGCTCACTTCGCTCGGCCTTGGTTTTCGCTCACTCCGGCCCGGATCCGAGCCTCCACCGCGGATCGACCCTCTCGAACTCGCTCGCCGCCCGCCTTCCCGAAGTCTCTCGGTGGAGGGTAGGGGCGAGCTCGCGACTCGAGTTCTCCCTGCGCTCGCCCTTTGATCTTTCCCGACGTCTCTCGGTGAAAGATCTCCGAACTCGCCGCCCTTCCGATGGTGCTTGCGGTCGCCTATTTATAGGCCAAGGAAAACCGGTCGACGGAGGGCCTCGGTCGCGGCTTCCCGGCTTGCCCACCGGTTCCCCTTGGCTGAACCGGTGTCCCATCGAGCTTTCCGTAAGCCTGCTCAACATTAATGGCGCCGAGATCTTATCTTCTCCGGCCGACATCGACCTACTCTCCTCGGCCGTAGGTGGTCCTTCGCGCGTCGGTGATGATGCGCGTGAAATACGAGGCGGGGAGGGAAGGCGCAAGGAAGAAGAAGAAGGAAGAAGAAGGAAGGAGAGGGGTGGGCCAGAAAGAAAAGGCTGGGCTTGGGCCTGCGAAAAGGGGAAAAAGATGGGGGCTGCCAATTTTGCTTTCTTTTGCTTTTACTATTATTTTTTTATTTTTTATTTTATTATTATTTTTTGTTTTTATTCTTTATTATCCGAAAAAGGCAAAATAGATAATTAAAAAAACCTAATTAAAAACGAAATTTAGGTGTCAACAAATGATCCTATGGGGGGCATGCCACTAGGAATTGTCACCAATTATAAGGTGATATAAATTATCTCCATCAACTATAAAGTAATAGGAATTGTCTTTGATAATATCGGGGTAATTTAGAAATTTAAATTAACTAGCCCTTAATTTTTTTTTTTCATGTTTGTTAATGTGCAATTCTTAAGTATGAAATGTAATTATCTGAAATATATATATGAAAAGAATCGTGTAATATTTAATGTATCAAACATCAAATGGTATGTTATTAAATGCTAGGATTTGTTTTTGTTTGATATATAGTATTTCTTTGTTTGTAAAACCAACGTGTGATTTTCTAATAATCATGATATATCTTTTATTGGTCGAGTATGAAGTATCATGTTATCTCTAACTGTTTTGATGATTGTCTAAAAGTTTATTTGTGAATTCTTTTTAATATTGTGTATTTATATATATATATTATATAAATCTTTAAAATAAAATCTAAAAATGAAATGATAAGGGTTATCTCTTATTCGCTGATGTGATCATAAAAATTAAATTGTTAGGTAAAACTCGCTCGTGAGCGTAAGCTTTACTGTATATACATAAAAATTTGTATTTACTAGTAAAGTTTCTAAGGGTTTAGATATTTTTCAATACGATATATATAGTAACTTTGATTATTAATAAGTTCAGAAATTTAGCTATTAATAGGTTAAGAAATTTGCTTAGACCTCTAAATAGTAGGTTCCAAGTTGCCTGATCCAATGATGCTCCTCGATTTAAGGATGAAAATTCTTAAAAGTGACAACAGCATTATACAAATACCCTTTTTCCCCCTTCAGAATGTTTATGATAGTTGGTTTTGTTGTTTTTCCAGGACTTCGAACATTTGACTTACATTAAATTGAGTGACTGCGAGTCGCTTGTTAGTACGCCCAACCTCTCATGTACTCCAAATCTCGAAAAATTGAAACTACGGAATTGCAAAGACTTGGTAGAAGCCCACGAGTCGATTGCAAATCATGACAAGCTCCAAGTCTTGCATTTTAAATGGTGCCCTGAACTTCATGTTTTTCCAAATGTGCTCAAGTCAAAAAATCTTCGAGATCTCAACTTTTTTGTTTGCTCAAAATTCGAAAGATTTCCCGATATCCCACATGAACTCGGATGCCTGAAAAAACTTTCCATACTACATACCGCTATTAAAGAACTTCCTACATCAATAGAAAATCTTGTCTCTCTAGAGGAAATGCTTTTAGATATTTGCAAAAACTCGGTAAGCATTCCATCTAACATTTACAAGTTACAAAGACTTAAATGCTTCAAATCTGCTTTTGGCCCAATTGTGTTTCCAAACCTCATAGATTTAGCTAATCCGTGCATGAAGGTTGGACTTTCAAATTTAAACGTCTTAGACCTTCTCAATTGTAATCTGTCCGAAGTAGAGTTTCTTGAGGATCTTTCTTGTTTTCCCTTGTTGAAAAAGTTAATTCTGTTGGGGAACAATATTACTAGCCTCCCTATATCCATCAGTAAGCGTGATCGTTTGTCCATATTGTTAGTTAGTTATTGCCATCAATTACAAGAGATTCCCAAGCTTCCACCATATTTATCTTTACTGCTCGCAAAGGGGTGTGAATCTCTGCAAACAAATGGACATTTAACTTCAATTGACCAGTGGGTCCATCGAGGGTTGAGCATGGTTGACACTGCTTCAATTGCCAAGGTCAGATTCTCTCTCTCGTGCGCACACATATCAATGTGGAGAATATGCTCAAAACAATCTGTGCTTTTATATTGCAATAGTTGAAAGTGCAAAACCGGAGGTTTGAGAAAACCAAACAAATATAAAGTGACCTTGCACTAATATGCACCTAATGAAGGTGGTTAGCATAGTTTTTATGGGAATGATTTTTATCACGTGAGACTTCTATTTTAACGCAAGCTGGGATCAATGGATCCCTACTCATTTACGGAACTCTTTATTCACTAGGATTACTTACTAAACTCAAATTGAATTCTTCTATGGTGCTTTCTAACGGTCTATTTTTGTAACAGAATTCTCGTTGCAGTATTCATCTCCCTAAAGGAGAGATGCCAAAGTGGTTTCAACCAGTTGAAGACGAATCTATATCTTTCATGGCTTCAAAGGACTTATATGACAAGTTTCTTGGATTGATTTTTTGTGCTATATGTAACAATGAAGGCGGTTATTGCGGACTTAGCTTTGATGCATATTTTAATGGCAAATTAGAGGGTACCTACGGAGTAGGCATCTACTTATCGGATCCAGGTGACATCTGGATAAACTTTTTCGCACCATCTGACTTATGGAAAGGAGTCCATTTTGATCAAATTGATGGGAGTTATGCACAATTCAGCGTTAGATTTGGGAGCTCATCAGCATTCCCTATGGTCATGGAAAAGTGGGGATTTCGAATAATATACAAGCAACTAGATGACAATTTAAAGGCTGCGATCCGAGACTGCAAGTTAATTGATCCAGTTTTCCTTTATAAGGTTGGCCATGACTCAACAGACCTAGAAGCCCAGAGTTCACATATATATAAAGACAACCCAACTGAAATAGGTCTATCAAGAAACTTGCAAGAGTGTTCACATATGTTCGAAAACAGACCGATCGAATTTGATCTAGATTGTCCACCGAGTTATTACGAGTCTCTTGGAATATGCATGATGCATCGTGAGCGTGTTATTCCTGGAAATTTTTTTCCTGAAGACCCGCGCAGCCAGGGGAACAAAAAGTACAAGCTTTTCTTGGTTGACTCGGAAGACTCGGAAGACTCGGATGACTCGGAAGACTTGGAAGAATGATGGAAACTTGCTAATAAGTAATTCGTACGGGGAGTGAACTCCCGTGATCTTCATTACAGTGCCTTCTTTCTTCTCGTTCCTATAAATAAAATTCTGTAATTCTGCCTTTTCCTTCTATCTCTTCTCTTTGTTTGTAGTTCTTCCTTTTGGCTAAATCCTCTTTTCTCCGCCCTACCCAAACTTCGAGCTCCACCATCTTCCGTCGGACACCGGCGATCTCTGACAAATGCAAGATCGCCGCTTGGCAAGCGGAGGCGACCGACAGAAGAAGTCCCTAGCGAACCGACAGGGCGACGGAGGCCGGCGAGCGGAGGCGACGGACTACCGGTGACGTAGCTTCTTTGGGGGAACGATTCTCTGCTGAGGTTCCTGGCTTCGTGCAGCTTGCTATATAGATCAGGTAACGCCTGGCACATCCAGATTGTATCGAGTCGATGCAATACTTGAGCTGGATTTTGAATTCGATTCGTTTGGTGCTGGAGTTGCGCGGGAACTTGAAGGATGCGTCGTTGAATTTGTTCGAGAGACGCTGAATGAGTGTTCTCTTTGGAAGTTTAGTCTGTGGATGCTTGGTAGTGAATTCAATGGTAAGCGACGTTGCACGCTGCAAAATCAAGGACGATCCCTAGAAGGTATGACGATTCTTTCTTTCTTTCTTTCTTTTCATAGGGTGTACAAGGGTTGGTTCAGTCCCCTTTTCACGGAGAGAGAGAGAGAGAGAGAGAGAGAGAGAGAGAGATATGGGTGCTTTTGAGGTGTCTTGGAAATGTAGATGTATAGTATGTACATTTCATAAAAATGTGCTGAATTATGGGACACTTCGACCACTGAGGTAGGACTCTGTCGCTAACTTTTATGAGGTACTTGAAGAGGCATAGCCATAGAGGAATAAGAAGTGAGATGTCAAGCCACGAGCAAAGGTTGATCGACAGTCGGAGTCCTCTTACCACTTGTTGACTTTGGCAACTAGGCAGAATTGAAAACCAAATTTACTTGGGGTGTGAGAGTAACATGAACATTAATTGTGCTTATGAATAACTGGTTAGGTGCTTATTTTCTTTAGTTCTGTGGCCTCTGGATATGAAAAAGAAAAAATTACGAGAAACAAGGAGTTTACATTATTAGTTATTCAGTAGAATAGAGACAAAAGCACAAGAAGCTGATTGTGAATTCTGATTTTTGACGCCGTCGCAACAGTTTAGGGTTCCTTTTTTATCCTTATCCGCCACAGCTTTTATGAAGGAAAATGACCTTGAAGCTAAAACTCCTGGAAGCTTCTTCAACTTTTTTAAACCTAATAATGAAACATAAGCTCTCAGGTACCAATGATAACACTGGAATGAGCAACATGTAGTTTCTCAAATTAGTTGCTGTTCTGGCTTTAGTGTTGTTAGAGCTATATCAGTCTAACAGAAGGTGGGATTTGCATCTGAATTAGAGGTTGAGTGTGTGGTGACAGTCATTTCTGGAAGTTTGTGACCAGAAGATCATAGAGGACTTGCAAGATATTTATCATATAGCCATGAGACATGCATTCATCCATAAGTAGCTGCATATTGATAATGAAATATGTCTACTACTGGCAACTTGATGCTGATTTCCTCTTGAATTGCCTGTTTGCATGAATGCATTCGTGAGATGATTTCTGATTCTTATCCTCATATTGTTTTCTCCAAACAAGTAACAAGACCTATTTGCTTTTCTTATATAAGGCGAAACTTGCTTTGGACAGCCTTGAACTTCCAGCTAGGTAAGAAACTGGTTTTTGGTAAACAGGTGCATTTCAGATATGTTATGTTATTTGCTAATTAAAACAATTGGTATTTCAGGCTTAATTGGTGAATGATTTCATATTGTGCTTTATTTGTATATACTTTGATTGAACAGCTGTGTGATTCTTGAGGATGGGAATGTTATTGCAGCCGGAAGAAACCTGACTATTGAGACACGAAATGTATGTTTATCATTGCCTCCCCATCCCCTTGTTTAAATTTTGGCCCAGCAGCACCTTGTTATTGCTGTGGATTGATACCCTCAAATTATCCCCTCGTAGTTTATTGTTGATCATTTTATGTTTCTCTCTTAAGTATTTGTTTAATAGATGATAAGACAATATATCGGACAGAATCTAATAATGAGTGGATTCTTTTTTTTCTTTTTCATTATTAGGCTTAAAAGGGTTATGTTCCCATTATTCTTTCATAAAATATACTGCTAACGGTGACTATAATCTTGCTTTATTATGCCTAATATTTCACATTTTTCATTTGCCATTGTTCTCTGTCTAGATCAATAATATGGTTTTTATCCACTTTTGTGAAGTTCCTAACACTGTTTTCATGTCAGCTAGACTATTGGTATACATATTTGGTATAAAAATGTACTGTGAGCATTGTATTGCTTTTTAAGATGCAAGAACCTGCTCCTTTGGAGATTTCTTCATACAATGAGCATATTTACACATATTTAAGCCTTGTTTCTGGTAGAGATCATCTCTTCTGTAATAGTTTATTGCTGTAATCATTGATAGTTAAGTGGTGACAGTACAGTACTATAAATGACTTTGTGGACGGTCAGAATAGTTGATGCAAAGAATATTTGGCCCTTCTAGTGTCTTCTGGAGCATAATAAAAACAAAGGTGCCTTGCTACAGGGGTATATATGAAAATACTGTTAGAAAAGTTGGAGGTGGCTAATCCAATAGAAGCCTCTTTTTCCATGTGAGATTCTCAGCAGCTTCAAGTGAGCAAAACTTATTTAATTCATGTCGTATATGCCTTGATCAATCTCATATATACTCTCAATCAGTTAGCTTGAAGCAGAAGACATTTCTCATGCAATGTATTTTCAGAATTTATGTCGAAACTACGCGGAGGGCAAATGTCTCTCTGACAGAGCTCCTGTTTGATATGCTTGTGTTGTTTTTCTACTTGTGCTTTCATAGGCAACAAGACATGCAAAGATTGAAGCTCTTGATGTTCTTCTTGAACAGTGGCAAAGGACTGGATTATTGGCTGCAGAAGTTGCAGAGAAGTTTTCAATATGCTCCCTTTATGTGACATGTGAACCATGCATAATGAAAATAAATGGAGGTTTGTGGAACTGATTTTCCATCTTTTTTTATCTTTTCCTAGTTTAAATGGAAGAAAGCAGAGAGTCTGAAAGCGTCAAGAAGCCAAGTTTATATTAATTCTTTCTTTCCTTGCTTTATTTCCTTTTTCTTAAATTCTTGGCGACTTGTTTGACATTTCTGTATTCTTTTTATTTGCCCTAAAGGGTACAGTTCTGGGACTTGCTACTTTTTGAGTGCAGTGAGATTTTTTGATGTCTTAACTGATACAATGATTAAATCGAGAAATATAGTATCTTCAAGGAAATGCGATATTTCAAGTGTGAGGAAATTATGCTTTCTGATATGCCAAGGGCCATGTACTTGATAAGGAAATCTCTTTTCTTGTTTGCTAGTTGCAGTTGCTCTTCTTGCATACATGAGAGCATGTGTTTGCTTGATTGTGGTGTTTGGCTTGTGTTTCCAGTATAATTTTTCTTCTGTCTGATGCTGCCATGTTCTAACATTATGTGTTAGAAGCTGTTTAGAAGTCATCTATTTTTCCCTCAAGACTTTGTAGACGTAAAAGTTAAAAGTGTAGCAAAACAGGATCTCATTCATTGTGATTGTGCAGTACACGAAATAGCTAATATAGATTGTGGACATTGTTTTTCTGTTTAAGGATTAGATTTAAAAGAACAAGCTCAATTATGGGGGGAAGAAGCAAGAGATTACTGAGGATGCAATTAATAAAAAATTTAGGGAAAAAACCAATTATGAAAACTCTGGCTTTTAGAGCTTGAAATTCGTAGTTATGCTGCTCTTAGTAATCTGATCATGAGTCAAAAGTATTGTGGGAAACATGAGCTAGCTCATTGCCTTTCTGAATACGACATCAAGCAAGAGGATTCATCTTGCAGATAAAGGACTGCCTAGCTCAAGTTCCTTTCTCTGGAGCTTAAAAACTAGCCCTAATTATTGCATAGTTTCATGATGGAGAGAATGAGACAGTTGTTATAACGGTGAGCGTGGTTCATAAGCAATGCTTGGAATTTATAGCTGATTGAAACCCATCCTAGCCAATACTAGTAAAGAAGTCATCCCCAAATCTTCTCTCAATCAGATCACCGATGCCAATATCTCTCTGAACAGAAGTTGCCCATCCATAGTAAGAGCCCCGAAGTATCACCCTGTTTACAAAGTGTTGTTTGTTCTTCAAGGACATTAGGTTTTATGTCAATGATAAATTATGGAACAACCCTAAGGCATCGTTAAGGTAAAAAATTATAAGCCATAGTTAACCCAAACACACACCTCTTTAAAATCTGATGCCGGAATTTTGCCAAGGTCAAACCACTTAGTAGAGTTTAGTTACTGTTAATTGAAGCAAATGGTACACTTCACAGATAATTTGCTTGCATGAAAAGCTATTTCCTGGAGTAGGCATTTGGCAAATTTGATATTCTTAGGACCGAAATGTGTACGTCTTAAGTTAGACACATTCCTTTATTGGCAAATTTGTTTTTGTTCAGATAGTACCTTCTTTTGCAAAGTGCTTTGTCAATTAGTCTACTAAATTATCTCCAGCATGAAATTTGGAAATGTTTTGCTAATGGAACCTGTCTCTGGTTTCAAGCTGATGAGTTAGGTAAAAATGCAGAATCATTGGAAATATTGGCTGGTTTCCACAGAAATTTCATCTATGTTCCCCCTTTCAAGTGTCTGGCTAATTTATGAATGTTCCAACTTTATTCTTGTTGCTCTTGCAGGAATGGGAATTCTGGATCAAAGGGTTTCAAATGTTGTGGAGGTATAATGGCATCAGAAGCAATTTCTTCTCTGTGAGATTTTTATGAACGAGGAAACCCTAATGGTATGAACAGCAACCAACCATTTTAACCAATTGTAATGTGTATAACAATGTTATAATACTGCTGTTAGCACCTATTTACATGAGGTAACTTAAGGGAAATGATAGTTCTTTTTCAATGGACCCACAGTTAATTACACTTTTTAAGAGGCTTCTATGAGCATAATAGAGCAATTCTACTTTTTGAACCAAAGTTTGCCTTTTCAATCGATGAAGTTGAGCATTGAGTCTGCTAGCAACATCTTCCTGAAAGACCCTTCCGCGGAATAAGTTCTCTTTTAAACTCAAATTCTGCAGTCTTCCTTGCGCTCATCCTCTTTTATATTGATTAAAAAGAATTTGGGAAGCCTTTTTCTGTTTGTACTTTTAACCAATTCTCTCAAATAGCTGGAAAAGAATTGTTGCTGGGCCTTTCAGTGATTGCACATTATGCTGAACAACTCTCTCTCTCTCTCTCTCTCTCTCTCTCTCTCTCTCTAGATCGTTTGCTGTAGTGAAGATATGTTGTTGTATCCATACATCCAAGAGAAATGAAGCTGGCCCAGTGGAATATCATGTAATGACAGAGTGTTAATGAAATTGCAAGCATCCATCAAGGATAAGGTGTTTATCTTGAGATGGTAAGTACACTATCCAGACCGACACTAGGAGTGCTCAGCCATTTAATAACTGCTATGCAAATGTGTAGAATTTGCCCAGGAAACCAAAGGTTGAGTTTCAGATGCCCCGTCTCTCTTTTTGCCAATTTTCAGATGCCCTGCTTATCACATGTGGCTTTACTTTAGACTGGGTATTCCTAGCCACATTGCCATATGAGAAATGGGATGTCATGTCCTCAGTTAAGGTAAAAGATGAAGTGTGGTGTCTTCATTGTTGAGAATTCTTTGATTAGACTTGTTTGAGAGAAATATCTTCTTCCTTGATCCCTAACTGCTATACATACATGGTTCTTGGTCGAGCGATTCTTCAATAAGAGCTCTTCAAGTGCAGTCAGATCATAATCTTTACATGCATCTGAGATAATTAGTATGCTTTGGAAACTCATTGCATACAGAAAACATGGCCTTGAAATAATTTGTCTTTGTAGTGATAAAATCAATTTGGTTCATGTTTCTTCTCTGTTTTGTAGAACCCTATTCCATGAATATCATTTCTCTTTGCCTTTCTTCCCCTTCTTTTCCATTCATTTTTTGTTAATGACATTGTGGAATCTATGATTTGTTTAAGTATCTTATAGATATGCTAAATGCCAATATTTGATTTTCAGCTTCAAAGCCTCACAGGTCACGGGTAAATCATGCTTCTCATTAGATCTGCCTGCATTGATTCATCCTGTTGAACACTCTCATACCTTTGCACAACTAGGTAAAACCTTTAAACTTATGATTCCTTTCTTTTATGAACATCATGTGCACATGTATGGTGATATGATGCACCTCCGATGCATATCGAATGATTATCAGTTACTCATGCATGTAACTAGTGTGTACATGGTGTGACCTTTTATATTATAGGTTGTGCTAAATTAGGGCACTGTGGCAATGATTCTTGCTGTGACAGTTTGATGGGATGCTCATGTTGAGATCGAGTATACCTATAGCTATAGATTTACTTGTATGATTGTAGTCAATCACAATGAGGAAGAACATAAGTCATTGCTCTTCATTACTGATTCTGGGTTTATTCTGATCATAGTGTTCATTGTTCTTATTCCTCTCAGTTAATCTGTTCATTTGACTATAAGCTAAGTCAAAATTTCACTTCAAGGTAGCTCCCATTCTTGAAGTGAACTATTTGCAAGATAACTTTTGAACTGTAGTTTTGTGATAAAGCACAATTCTGAATGTGACATTATTGGTGCTGGTTCTATCATAGTAAGATTCTCTCTAGTTTGTGATATGGCAGAAACAATTAGTGTTAATTATTTTGTCTCAAGATGTTCAAATATTTTAGAAACAGCCCTTTTAAGTGTAGAGATCTGTGTAAATTTTGTTAGCATTCCACAAAGTGTCTTCAAATGATTCGATGCACTCTGACTTATAATGCATGTGCCATTTACTGCTCTTCTAATCTCAGAATTTGGTCAAGGGATCTAAGGAAGGAAGTGTGATGCATGTCCATATCAGTTTTTGCCAGGATGTTCATGTGTCTACAAAGGGTTGAAGATGTGATCACCAGTGATTTCGTGCTTTAACTTGATTATCAGATTGTTTCAATAATTTTACAGCATAAACCTGTACAAGCATAGGTTTTCTGAGGCTAATTGTTGTCTACATATTTTGAGATGTAGTTTGATATGAGTTTTTTGAACTTCGAGGTAATTCCAGGTGCACTATTGGTAATTTTGAGCTTTATGGTTCTGGACTGTCATGTGTGATCCGTGATTTGGATTTCCTAGGAAAGAATTCCATTGATTGGATTTGAGCTTCCCAGTTATACCAATTATGTCCTACATAGTTGAATTTATAGTATTGATGAGTCAATTAATGTCTTGATCGTTGTTGACTGAGAAAATCTCAGTGATTGACGTGGAGACCATGTTAGTCACGTGTGGCTCCACGAGTATATTAAAATCTTAATTATTTGCTCGGTCTAGAGCCAATTGGCAATTGCTTCTTACCTCAACGTGATTTTCTTATTCTTCAATCGGGAACAAGATGCCTCTTTTCTTTTGGTAATGATGTAATGAGAAGTCCAAATTTGAGTTTTTTTTTTTAATAATCAATTCTAGTTAAACCTAGAAATACCAGAACATTTGCCGGAAAGAAGATGGTAATTTTGGATCATAATCTGTTTATATATTCTTATAAATTTGGGCAAATGTCAGAAGTATAGATAATCAACCATGTGACAAGCCGAAGTTGATCGGCAGTTATCCATCAAAAGGAAATTTGTAGACCTTGTCTACTTTTAGGAGAAATGTGAAAGAAATGGTTGGATGACATGTAAATATTGACACATCAATATAGACTTCATTTGTTTTGAGATAAATGAATAATTTGAAAAATATTTTTTGGCCGGGTAGACTAATTGAGAATAATTGTAAAAGGTTTATGACTCAATTGGTCAAAAAAATAAGTTTATGACTAAACTCGCACAATTACAATAAGTTTAGGGCTTTTTAAACAATTTTCTCAAATATATGAGTCCAAGAACCTGAGAAGTCTTCCATCTAACATTTACAAGTTACAAAAATTTAGAAGCTTGACCATTAGGAGATGCCCAATCAAGTTTCCAAAGCACGAGGATTCAATCAATCCACACATGAAGGCAAAACTTCCAAATTCATACTGGTTAAACCTTTGTGCATGTAATCAGTCCCAAGTAGAATTACTTGTGAATAATTCCTGTTTTCCCTTCCTGAGAGTGTTAGGATTGCCGTGGAACAATTTTGAGATGCTTTCCTTTATGAACGGACATTTTGCCAGGCTTGGGGGTGATTATAGGCATCTAGTGCTAGAGATATTCGACCTTCCACAGTTTGTCGTTTCTCTTGGGGCGCCCGGACGCGAACCTCCGCAAACAAATGGCCATTTTACTTCAATTTATCATTTGGTCCGTCGACATTTGACATGGGTCGATACTGCCTCACCTGAACATGTTAGTCTCTCTCTCTCTCTCTCTCTCTCTCTCTCTCTCTCTCAGACGCACACGCGCACTTATCTTTGTGGAGTTTATGCGGGATCCAGGGTGTGTTTATATATTGCAATAGCAGAAAATGCAATCCGAGCCTGGAGAAACCAAAGAAATATAAAGAAATTCTGCATAGTAATTTTGTGGGAACGATTTCTGTCACATGGGACTTCTATATTAATAAAAGCAAAGATTGATGGATCTCTACCCATTTATAGAGCTCTAGTTGAAAGCGGAATTCACTAGTATTACTTACTATACTCAAATTGAATTCTTCTACTTAGGTACTTACTAACTATCTATTTTTTAACAGAATTATTTTTTTTTTGTATCCGTCTCCCTAGAGAACAAATGCCAGGGTGGCTCCAACCCGTTAAAGGGGGTTTTATATCTTTCAAGGCTTCAAAGGACTTGCATGACAAGTTTCTTCGATTCATTTTTTGTGTTGTTTTTGACACTTATTATGGCACAAGTAAGGATGGCTTCGTTGAGATTGGAGCACATTTTAATGACCAAAGGCGGCATATCATTCAAAAAAATTTCATACCTGTAAGGTCAAATCATATCTTGCTTCGCTATTGCCCACCATCTCACTTATGGGAAGTTGATTTTGGTCAAATTGATGGGAGTTATGCACAATGTAGCCTAAAAGTTTCGGGTGCACGGGTGAAAGATTGGGGGTTGCAAATAATATGCAAGCAACTAGAGGATAATTTAAAGGTTGAGATTCGAGAGAATCAACTAATCGATCCAGCTTTCCTCTATGAAGTTGGTCATACGGAATGCATGAACTCCGCGAACGTCCTACATTTCCTGGTAGAAATTCCTTCTCTCCCTACTCTCAGTCAGTCCAGGCCAAGGGTAACAATTCAATAGATCCAGAAGTAGAGAGTTCACATATACACAAAGATAGTCTGATGGAAATAGATATACTAAAAGACTTGCAAGGGAGTTCACATATGCACGGAAATGATCTCATCGAATTACATCTACTAAAAAAACTTTCAAGATTGTCGATTAGTACGACGAGCGTGATCAAAGAGGATCAAAGAGAAAACATGAATTTATTCTCTCTCAAAATAAGCGAGTCAAAATGATGGTAGATTCTAATTCAACCGATGGAGATGAGAATGGCAGGGTCGGCTGGCTGCATCTGTAGTTGGAAAGATGGAAACTTGCTAAGGAAGTAATTTGTTGGTGAGTGAACTCGGCTGATCTTGATTATACAATGCCTTCTTTCTTCCTGCTCATTCTCTCTCTTTTCTCCCAAAAAAACCTTTCAAATAAAATTCTGTTATTCTGCCGCCTCTTTTATCTTTTTTTTTTTTTAATAATAATTTTTCTCTCTCCACTTTTTTTTTTTCTCTGGTTATTATAACTAAATAATATATCTTTATTTCGCGTTGCTGAATCCTCTTTCTTTTCCTCCGCCATGGGCAAACTTCGAACTCCACCGACGCAGCTTTCAGCAACACGGCTGCTCATCTTCCATCCAACGCCAGCAAGCTCTGACTAATGTAGGATCGGCACCTACCAACGGAGGCAGACAGAAGAAGTTCGTCTTCCAATGGCGATGGAGACGGGCGATTTGAGGCGAGGGACTACAGCTGCTGATCGAAGCCATGGAGATTCAAGACGTAGCTTCGGGTGAACGATTCGAAATGTCATACTTGAGATATGCAAAATCAGCGACAATCTCTGGAAGGTATAACTTCTCTTTCTTTGTTTTCATAGGTGGCAATTTATTGGTAGAATTAGGTGAAGTCTAGGTTCAAAGGTAAAACAAGCGAGGGAAAGTGAAACAACGGGAAGCAGGGTGTACATGGGTTTGGTTCAGTCCCCTTTTCAGGTGAAAAACTGAACCAATCCGGGTGCTATATATGTTGGGAACTCCCTCACGCGAAACCAGGCATTGAAACGGACAACCAACCGCACTGAAGAGAGATGCGTGCTTTTGAGGTGTATAGGAATGGTAGTATGCACCTATCATGAAGATGTGCAGCCAGTGATAGGTTTGCCAGGACGATTGAATTTTGAGGAACTTTGATCACTGGTACGAGAATCTGTTGCTAAGTTCTACAAGGCACTTGAAGAGTTAAAACAATGGAGAAACGAAGAAGATGCAGTGAGATGGCAAGCCACCACAAGAGGTTGCTTGACAGTCGGTCCTTTTACCTAATTTTCGTGAAGCATAAGAAGTAATATGAACATTGGTTTGTGCCCGTGAATAACTGGTTAGGTGGCTAATTTCTTTCACCCTGTGGACTGTGTGAAAAATAAAATCACGAGAAACAGAGTTCAGATAAGTTATTTAGTAGAATGGAGACAAAAGCACAAGAAGCTGATTGTCAATTCTGATTTGTGAGGCCTTTGCAATAGATTAGGAGTCTGTTTTCATCCTTTTGTGCCATACCGTTTATGAAGGAGAATGACCTGGAAGTCCTGGAAGCTTCTTGAATGTTTGAGTGGAACCTGATCAATGAAAGATAAGCTTTTGAGGTACCAATGATCGGACACTTGTATGAGCAACATTTAGTTTCTCAAACTCATTGCTGTTTTTGCTTCAGTGTTGTTAGAGCCATATCAATTTAGCAGTTAGGTGAGATTGGCATCTTGCAGGATGAGTATGGGTTGATAATCATTGCTTGGAAGTTTGTAACCAGTATATTATACAAGACCTGCAAGATTTTGATCGTATAGCTCTGATATATGCTTTCATAGCTCCATATTGATACTAAAATATTTCTACTACTAGCAACTTAATGCCAATTTCCTCTTGAGTTGCTAAATGCATGTGTGCATGCATGAGAGAACTGCTGACTCTTATCCTCACATCTTTTTCTCCGAACAAGTTACAAGCCCTATGTGTTTTTCTTGTATAAGGCAAAGCTTGCTCTGGACAGCCTTGAAGTTCCAGTTTGGTAAAAAACTGATTTTCAGTAACCACGTGCATTTCAGATATATTACTTTATTTTCTAATTAAGATGATTAGTAGTTCAATCTTAATTAGTGAATGGCTTCAGATTGTACTCTTTGATCGAACAGCTTTGTGATTGTTGAGGATAGGCACGTCAATGTGGCAGGAAGAAACCAGACTAATGGGACACAAAGTTGTATGGTTTATCATTGCGTCTCCACCCCCTTGTTTAAATTTGGCCAACAGCACTTTGTTCTTGTTCTGAATTGATACCCTCGAATTATCCACTCGTAGTTGTTTTTGATTTTTTATGTTTCTCCCATGATTATTTCTTTAATAGAAGATAAAAGAATTATCTGACCAAATCTGTTAATAAGTGGAATCTTCCATGCATTATAAGGCTGTCAAATGATTTTTTTCCCTCATAAAATATGACTATGGCTAACACTAGCAACGATCTGGCTTTATTATGCACAATGTTATATGTATTTCATTTACCATTGTGCTCTGTCTAGAACCATATTTTGGTCTTCATCAGCTTTTGTGAAGTTAGGTTAGCTAGACTGGTATACTTATTTGGTATAAAAATGAATTGTAAAATTGTATTGCCCATCATGATTTAAGAACCTGCTTGTTGGGCACATTTTTTTCACACAACAGCCACATCTACACCAATAGTTTAAGCCTGATTTCTTGTAAAGATAATCTCTCGTTTAATAGTCTATTCCTGGAATCATTTAAAGTTATGTGGTGACAAAACGCTAACATAGATGACTTTGCGGACAGTAATAAATAGTTGATGGGAAAAATATTTGGCCCTTTTAGTACCTTTTAGAGCATAATGAGAAAACAAAGGCACCTTGCTTTAGGGGTATATAAATAATACTGTTAGAAAAGGTGGAGGTGGCCAATCCAATAAGAAGCTCTTTTTCATTTGAGATTCTCAGCAACTTCAATTGATCAAAAGCTTGTTGATATAATCTAATATATGCCTTGATCAATCTTTTATATACTCAATCAGATAACTATTCAGAGAAAACATTTCTCATGAAATGCATTTCCTAGATTTATGATGAAACTACAGGAAGAGCAACTTTCTCTCTGGCAAAGGTCCTAAGTTTGATATGCTTTCTTTATTTTTCTCCTTGCGCTTTCTTAAGCAACAAGACTTGCAGACATGAACACTCTTGACATTCTTCTTGAACAGTGACAGAGGACAGGATTTTAGGCTGCAGAAGTTGCAGAAATGTTTTTAGCATGCTTCCTTTATGTGACATGGGAACCATGCATAATGTATGCAGCAGCATTATCGATCATTGGTATGTCTGTTGATCATACTAAAATAGAACTAAACTTTCCTAAAATTTGTTTGTTCATAAGTGATTAGATGACTCTTAGCCATTTTTAGGTATAAAGAAGTATATTATGGCCATGCAAATGATAAATTTGGAGGCCGCGACTCAATGCTTTTGTTGCATTCAAGTACCTCTGAGGCATGCATTAGGTCAGTTTCTGAACTTCCTTTCGTTGCTCATTTTGTATCGACTGAGCTCCACTTTGAAATTGTGACGTGATAATTGACAACTCAAGCTTACTGGAGGTTTATGATTCCTTATGTTGATTACTGATGGATGCAGATTTGTAGTGATTCTGTTTGCTATTGCACCTTGAAAATTGCAACACATAACCTCTCGGAGTTTCTGAAGCCCCAAGAAGTCGAGTTTATATCAATTGTTTCTATCTTCACTTTATTTGCTTTTTCTTAAATTCTTTATGACTGGTTAAACATTTTCCTTTTTGTTAATTTCCACTGAAAAATTTATAGTTCTGGGAAGTGCCACAAGCTGAGCTAACATTAGTTTGTTCTTTAATTTTCCCTTTGCCCCCCGTTTCTTCATCTCTTCTTCCTCACTTGTTTTCACTGCAGTGAGATTCTTTGATGTCTTAATGTTATCAAGATTAAATCAGGAAACATAGTATCTTCAAAGAAGTATGATTTTGTGACTATGAGCAAATTATGCTTTCTGATATGTCATGGGCAATGTACTTGATCTTCTTGCATACATGAGGGCAAGTGCTTGCTAAATTGTCGTGTATGGCTTGTGTTCCTAGGAAGATTTATTATCTGTCTGACGCTGCCATGATCTAACATTTCATGTTTGCTAAGCTCGTGCAGAACTCATCAATTTTTTATTCAGACTTTGTCGACATATAACGTAGTGAAGTAGGATCTGTTTGAATGTGATTTGAACATTTCATGAGTAGCTAGTCTAGATTACGACATGATCTCTCTGTCGAAGTATTGGTTTTGAAAGAAGCTCAAGTACAGGGGGTAAGAAGCATGAGACCTACCAAGGGATGCATCAAAACAAAAAAGTTTAGTGGGAAAAAAAAATAAACCATGAAAACTCTGACTTTTAGAGCTTGAAATGCATAGATATGCTGCTGTTAATAATCTGATTATGAGTCAAAAGTATTGTGGGAAACATGACCTAGCTCATTACCTTTCTGAATACAACATCAAGCAAGGAGACTCATCTCGCAGATAGAGGACCACCTTGCTCAATTTCCTCTCTGTGGAGCTCAAAGACTAGCCCAAAGTACTGCATAGTTTCATGATAGAGAGAACGAGACTGTTATAATTCGAGCACAGTTCCTGTGCGATGTTTGGAAGATGTAACTGATTGACACCCACCTAGCCAGTACTAGTATACAAGTCATCCACAAAATCTTCTCTCAGTCAGATCACTGTTGCAAGATCACCCTGAAGAGAAGTTGCCCATCCAAATTAAAAGCCTCTAAGCATCACCCTGTTTACAACATGTTGTTTGTTCTCCAAGCACATTAGGTTCCATGTTGAAGAGAAAATATAGAACGACCCAAAGGCATTGTGAAAGTTAAAAATTTTAAGCCATAGTTACCCCAAACACCCACTCTTTTATATATGATGCAAGAATTTTGCCAAGGTCAATGCCTAGTTACTGCCAAGCTAATCAAATGGTACAGTTCATGGATAATTTGCTTGCATGAAAACCTATTATCCGGAGTACAGACATTTCTTAAAATTGATATTATCAAGACCAATATGTAAACGTCCTAACAAAACACATTCTCCCACTGGCGAACTTGTTTTTGTTTAAATAATAACTTCTTTTGCAAATTGCTTTGTCAATTAGTCTGCTATATTATCTCTAGCATGGTATTTGGACATGTCTTGCAAATGGAATTTGTCTTGGGTTTCAAGCTGATGAGCTAGGTAAAAAAATGCAAAATCATCAACATATTGGCTGGTTTCCACAGAATCATTAGGTTTCAAGTGTCTGCCTGATATATGAATGTTTCCAACTTTTTTCTTGCTTATCTTGCCATAATGGGAATTCTGGATCAAAGGGTTTCAAATGTTGGAGGTATAATGGTGTAAGAAACAATATCTCTTCTGCAAGATTTTAATGAACGAGGAAACCCTGATGGTATGAACAGCAGTCAACCACCAGCTGAACCGTCTGTTCGAAATAATTTTATAATTTATTACAGTTAGCACCTATTTACATCAGATAAACCTAAGGAAAATTATAGTTCTTTTTCAATGAACCTGTAGTTAAGTAATTTAAGAGGCTTTCACGAGCATAATAGAACAATTCTACTTTTTGAGCCAAAGTTTACTTTATCAATCAATGAAGTAGAGCATTGTGCGTGCTAGCTATATCTCCCTGAAAGACCCTCTCAGAAAAGGTTCTGTTCTAAAGTCTAGTACAATGGTCTTCCTAGCTCCCATCCATTTACATATCGTTTAAGAAGAATTCAGGAATTCTCTTTCTATTTCTACCTTTCGATCAATTCTCCCAACTAGCTAGAGAAAGAATTGTAGCTGGGGCTCTTGGTGATTGCAGATCTTGCTGAACAACTCTCTCTCTCTCTCTACGCGCGCAAGTGCACTTGTCCATATCTAAATCGTTTGCTGCAATAAAAAATGTCATTGTATCCTTATTCTGGATAATTATATGCACATCCAGTTAAATATAGCTGGTCCAGTTGAATGTTTTGAAAAGAAATTGCAAGCTTAGAACTAGCGGGCCATTGGTTGGACTAAAACTCATTCAGAGGTTTTCTCCATCAAGGATAAGGCGCTTATCTTGAGATGGTGGGTACCCTTATCCAGACTGACACTATGTATAGCTGCTTGAGTGGAGCGGTGTTCAGCCATAAAATGGTTGCTGTAAATAGGTGTAAAATTTGCCTAGTAAACAAAAGGTAGAGTTTCAGTTTCCCATTCTTTTTATTTTTTCCAATTTTCAGATGCCCTTTTAATCCTGTGAAGATTTCCTCTAGAGTGGGTATTCTTAGCCAGATTGCCATTTGAGAAATATAATGGCATGTCCTTGGTTAAGGAAAAAGACGAAGTGCGGTATCTTAATATTTGATAATCCACTAGTTAGACTCATTTGAGAGAAATATTTTCTTCCTTGATCCCTTTCTTGAATTTATTAACATATACAGTTATTACTCCAACAATTCTCCAAGCTGGGCTCTTCAGTTGCAAATATTTTAAGGGACCGACAGACCGTAACCTTTTCATGCCTCTCAAATAATTAGTACACTTTGGAAACAAATTACATGCAAAAAAAATGGCCTTGAAATAATTTGTCTTCACAGTGATAAAATCAATTTGGTTTCATGGTTCCTCTCTGTTTGTAGAATCATGTTACGTCAATGTCATATCTCTGTCTTTCTTCCCCTCCTTTTCCATTCATTTACTCTTAATGGCATTGTGGAATCTATGATTTGTTTAAGTATTTTATAGATATGCTGAACACTTCTATTTGATGTTCACCTCCAAAGCCTGACAGTTCATGGGTTAATCATCAGGCTTCTCATTCAATCTGCATGCATTGATTCTTCCTGTCAAAGCCTCTCATGCCTTTGAACAACTAGGTAAGACTTTTGAACAATTGAATCCTTACCTTTGATGAATATCATGTACACCATGTATAGTATTATGATGTACCTCTGCTACATATTAAATGATCATCAGTCAATGCGCTGTCGCAATTTTTCTTGTAGTCATATGGTAATCATGCTAAGATTGAGTATACCCATTGCTATAGATTTCCTTTTATAATAGAAAATTAATTACAACAAGGACACTAGAAAAGGTCTTCAAGATGAAGTTAGACGACATCCTTACCCTTCATTCTTGATTTTTGGTTTATTCTGATTTTATTGTTCATTGTTCTTATTCCTGATAGTTAATCTCTTCAATCTAAATCAAATTTGCAGTCCAGATAGTTCCCATTCTTAAGGTGAACTCATCGCAAAATGACTTTTGAACTATAGTTTTGCCACTCTTTGACTCTTTGTATTCATGCAAATTGCAAATATGAATGTTACATTATTGGTGCAGATACTAGCATCAAAAGATTCTCTTTTGTTTGTGTGTGATGAGAGCAACTGTTGATGTTAATTATTTTGTCTCAAGACGTAAAAACATTTTATAATTGTAGCGTTTGCAGAAAATCCTTTAAGTGTAGAGATCTGTATGAATGTTATTTGTGATGATAAGCATTCTGATTTATGGTCAGAGGATGTAGTTAAACATCTAGCATTCCATAAGGTGTTTTAAATGATTCAGTGCACTCTGACTAACAATGCATGTGCCTTTTGCTGCTTTTCCAATCGCAAAATTTTTAATCAAGGGACCCGAGAAAGGAAGCATAGTGCATGAGCAGATCAGTTTTTGCCCGGATGTTCATATGTTTACTGAGGACTGCAGCTGTAAGAGTCCATTTCATGATTTATCTTGTTTATCAGATGTTTGAGATAATTTATGGCGTAATCTTGTGTAGGCATCATTTTTCTGATGCTAAGTTTTTTATCACCCCACATATTCTATAATCTAGCTTAATTTTATTTTGTGTTTTTGAAATTTTGAGGTAATTCCAGGCGGGCTATTGATGTGTCTAAGCTTCATAGCTTTGAACTATATCATGTGCTTTCCCTAACGATGACAAAAGAAGTGAATGAATTACATGTGATTCGCATATTTGTAAAATTATTGGGATTATGGATTTCTGCAAACTTGATTGGAATGGTCATGGTGAAAAGTCACAACATCTTTCTCGTTGAAATTCTGATTGACCTAATTCTCGAGGCATTAGTTGTGACTAAATATACCTGAATTCATCAATTAATCTGGAAAATCACAATTTTCTCGATGCCCTCAAGATTGGACGGCTGTGATTAAAAGTTGTGATATCTGTGATCTGGCCATCCGATGTGGACAAATTGAGTGTCTTTGTTCTGTCTGAGCACAACCCAGTTACACCAATCATCATAATTTCAACGAATTTTTTGTCAACACTCAAGGCTTCGATACATTTGAAACCAAGAAATTTTCCAATGGAGCAAGTGCTATCCGAGAATAGTTTGCGTAATCAAACATTGGTAAAAAAATGAGGTGCCTTCAATAATAGTTGCAAAGAGAGAAGTACTTGTATCCGTTGAGAAAATTTCACACCCTCGTGCAAGGCAAATACTAAAGAATGCAAAAGTAATTGAAGGCCACCATGAGTTATGCCGATGAACTTTTGAATGTACACCTTTATAGATTTGGCGTGGTGTTAATGCTTTTCCTTACTATTGTTAGCCTAACCTTCTCACTGCAACAAAGCTAGAGGCGTTGTCTCTAGGTCGTCTTTCGGTTGTTCACAATCTTTATGATTATCTCAAAGCATCATTCCACTAACTAGTAAAGCTGGGAACTTTTTCTCTTCACTTTGGAAAAATTTCATAGGTGACTTAGGCTGCGTTTGTTTTCGTTTCTTTTTTCTGTTTTTAAACAACTTTTTTGTTTTTTTGTTCCTGGGAACAAAAAAGGAGCAGTAAACGCGTTTGTGTGCGTTTTTGTTCCAAAATATATTTTTGTTCCAGAAACACATCTCAACGAAACAAGAAACAAAAAAAGTTGTTTCTTGTTTTACAAAACAAAATTTAAGAACACTTTTCTTCTTCTCTCTTTTTCTTCTTCTTTTCTTCTTCTTTGTTCTTTCTTTTTTTTCTTTGGCGGTCGCCGGCCTCGGCCATGGCCGGCGGCCGGCCGTCGAGGGCCGGCGACGCCGTCGGGCGGCCGGGCGAGCTCGAGCTCGCCCGGCCAAGGCGGGCGAGCCTCGCCCGGCCTATGGCGAGGCTCGGCCTCGCCGTGGCCGGGCGAGGCCGCCGGCCGACGATGGCGAGGCCGACGGCTGGCCAAAAGAAGAAAAAAAGAAAAAAGAAAAAAAGAAAAAAGAAAAAAAGGAAATCAAATAAGAAAATAGAAAAAATAAAATAAAAATATTAAAAATTAAAAGAAATAAAAAATTATACAAATTTACCAAATGTGTTTCTGTTCATTTTTTATTCCCCGAACAAGTCTACCAAACGCGTTTTTTTGTTCAAAAATTGTTCCACGGAACAAAAACACTTTTCTATTTCTATTTCCGGAACAATTTTTAAACGAAACGTTACCAAACGCACCCTTAAAGGTCCTTACCATTTTTTTTTTTCTTGGTGCTAAAAGAATAAAAAGATGTCATGTCTCATGTGAAGGAAGCCTTGTTAAGTGGGCAGCGAGACCAACAGTACGCTCAAAACATTCGAACTTGACTTGGACTCAATGACAATATGCAGTTTTACAATTTCTTTTGATAATTATAGTATATATCATCGGTGTCAAAAAAGATTTACTCAAGTGGCCTTTTAGTTACATCGCTAACTTAAGAAAGAGCTACTATGATCCTAACATCAATTGTCGATAGGTTGATTTTGTAAAATATTTTATGAACTCGCGGTCTCATTTTCTTTGTTATCATTTCTTCATGACAATTAAAATTCAAGATGATTTTGGGAGGGGGAGAGACCTGTGATTGTAGAGGACTTGTCTTGAGGCTCGCACGCAATTCTTTTGCCAAGAGAATCTATACGATGGCTTCCATATATGGTTTTGGGAGGGGGGAGAGAACGGAGATTGTAGAGGAGCTTATCCCAAGGTTCTCATGTGATTCTTCTTGCAAGAGAGGATATGTACTCACAATACCAATCAACCGGAACCGGTGATTATAGACGACCTTATCTTGAGGTTCACACGTAATTCCTTTAGCTAGAGAGGGTGTTGCCCATGAGTAATTCCATTATCCAAATGAATGAAGTAGAGAACGTGTGAAAGGAGATTCGGACAATATTAAGGGACTTCAATGCAAGGTGACGGGTGAGAGTTTGATGCATTGCTATTAGAGAGACTAAAGCTATAGTTCTTCCTTTGTGAAATTAACTATCAAATAATTAGTTTAGGGCATTTTATAGTGAATAATGAGAAATTTCATGTTAAACATGATGGTGTATTAAAATCAGCGAATGTCAACAATGTTGGCCCACCTAATTCAGCATAAGGCATCATGTATGATTAACAATTTAGTTGTACCAATTTCTATATGAGTCCACAGTACTTTTATTATTTGGAACTTCAATCGCCAAAAAAATTGAGTTATGTGATAAAGCAAATAGAAACTATTTATACGCCACTCATAGTGACAACTCCCATGAGATTTTTTTTTTTTAAACCAGTACATAAATTTTTATTATATCTTATACTTTTAATTTGTTTGAATCCTAAAATTTTCACAAGGCTTGAACACCAACTTGATTGCTTGATCATGTGCACTATGGAATACATATTGCTTGTTTTTTTAAGACTGCAAATACCTCACAGACACTAATATTTTAAAGCCAATTCTTACAACAAAGAGTAAGGATACTATAATACATAAGGAAGATGTTGAAATAATTTTTGAGAAATTCAATATGATGGTAAATTTTCTATACCATAATAAGAACTTATTGTGATTTTAAGTTTCGATATGTAATTTCTATGTTTTGATTTTTCAATATATATCTAGATAATTGTGAAGGTGTAGTCGAAATTTTTATTTTTAAAAGGTTCAACACATAGTGAATTTCAAATCAAAATAGAGTGAGAAATGAATCGTGAAATCTAGAAACGAGAATGGAAATTCCTAACCGGTGCTATTTCACACGAACACCTTAGTATTTACACATGCATGGCTCTAGGACTCTGCAAATAAATCACAGGAGTGGCAAACATGGAATTTGGTTCTGATCAAATGAAAACATGAACAAGAAAGGGAAGGAATCGGTAGGCTTTACCACGATGAGCAGATAGCAGAGTGCGTGAATTGTGGTCCCCTTTTGTGCGTCGCCGGCTTCTTGTTCCTCCTCGAGATCACCGAATCCTACACCTTTTTGACTCTCCAGCTTTGTCTTCCGCTCACTGCTGTTGAATCTTGTCTGATTCGATTTTCCATCACTTTCCAACTCATGCTCAAATCTCTCTTTTTGCATCACCGAAAGCCGTCACGCGCCTTAAGCTCACGATCGGTTTAACTTTTTCAGAGGGTCCCCATCTCTGGCATTTATCTCTTTTTTTCCAAAAAAGAAGCACCGAATCCTTTTTTCATTTTGTCTCCAAAGCTCATGGACAGATTTTATTTAATCAATCGCTAAATGACCCGCTTCCTGTTTTCCCCCTCTTATCTTATCCCTGGCCAGCTCACTTGACCAAATCAATCTTTTCAAACTCCAGATCGCCTTGTTTGCTCTATCTTTTGGCCATCAATCGAGGGTGCCTCTATGAGTGTTTGACCTGGCTGGATTTTTGTGTAATCCAAATCTCATGACCGTATTTTCAAAAACCGGTTTCTTCTTCTTCTTTTTTTTTTTTTTTAACTCTTGGCTGGCTGCAACTCGTCTAATCCTCATTTTGAAGGTCTTCGATCCAAACTTCCACAATTATTGGAGTCGTGATCCACCTTGTCCGAATCATATCTAACTCTACAGCAAGGAATTAGGACCAATTCCACTATCTTGGAGTTGTCCAATAACTCTATATTTATGTTAGTTTGAGAGGGATAAAACCAAGTAACTGTTAAATTATGACTCGAGTTTTGAAATTCGTTGGACTCGCGAAGAATTAGTAAATGGGGAAATAAAAGAAAAAGGAAAGTTTTTCTTTTATTTACCTTCTGCACGTCACAAGGGCATTGAAGCAAGAAGCCCTCCACGTGGATTCCATCTTCGAAGAAAGAAGCCTTACGCGGATTCGCCCTGCACGAAACAGAAAAAAAAGGAAAGTCGCATGAAGAAGCCCTGTCTTGAAGATCTGTTACTTGGTGGGGCCCAAGGTCAAAAGTTTGACCTTGGGCCCACATGCGAACCCACGTATAACAGAAGAAACGGAACTCTTCCTTTTTTCTCTGTTCGTAGCCGCCGAAGACCTACGAAAGAAAGAGGCCGCACGCTGCCGAGAAGAGAGTGAAGCCGCACGTCCGCCGAGTCAAAATTCCGCGTGAAACTTTGATACGCGATTTCGTACGTACACGAATCAGGCATACGTAGAGCGTTGTATCTGGAGGTTGAACGCGTGGTAATTTTTGTGTAGTGAGTTTATACCCAATTGAGTTGTTATTTATAAACACTTAGGGTTTGGGGTTAAATCTAGGTTTGGGAAACACTTGAGCGATTGAGCGATTGTAAACTCGATTCTCCGATTTTAGTGGATTATTTGCTCTTTGCTCTCCCCGTGGATGTAGGTACCGATACTCGGACCGAACCACGTAAATTTCTGGTGTTCTTATTTTTCTCGTTTAATTTCTCAGGGTGATTTCGCGTTGACGTAAATTGCAAGATCCTGGTAATTCCGCATATTATATCCCAACAATTGGTATCAGAGCTTGGGGTTGGATTTCTTGATTGTGATTTGGGGCTTTTGCTTGTCGATTATTATCTGGAAATTCTGTTATTGCAATTATGTCTGAGAAGAAATTTAAGATTGAGAAGTTTGATGGGAGCAACAACTTTGTGTTATGGAGCATCAAGATGCGAGCTTTATTGACAACATAAGGTTTGGCCAAGGCACTGGATGGTGAAGATGAGTTGCCGATTATAATGAAATCCTCAGAGAGGGTGGAGCTGATTGAAAAAGCAAAGAGCATAATCCTGTTAAATTTGACGGATGAGGTCTTAATAGAGGTTGCTGAGGAGAAGGATGCCGCAGCATTATGGGCAAAACTTCAAGCACTCTATGTGAAGAAAGGTTTGAACAATCGCTTGTATATGCTGAAGAAGATGTTTCAATTTAGATATACTAAAGGTACGTTTATCAGAACCCACCTAGATGAATTTAATAAACTCATGTTGGATCTGAAGAACGTCGGTAAGATACTTGATGATGAAGAACAGGGCATGATGTTGTTAGCCTCTTTACCAGAGTCATGGGAGCACTTTACTGATTCACTGTTGCAGGGGCGTACTACAATTACCTCAGAGGAGGTAAAGTCCGCCTTATTCTCTAAGGAGTGGCAAAGAAAGTTGCGAGATGACGGTCTGGCCAAAGGAGCAGCGCAAGCACTGATGATTCGAGGTAGAGAACAACATCGAGCCCTAGTAACGAAGAGGTAAAAAATAGATCAAAATCACGCCATAGAAAGTCCAAGGGACGTGTGAAGTGCTTTGAGTGTCACGAGGAGGGGCACATCGGGAGAGATTGTCCAAAGAGGAGGAATAAAGTTGATAGGCGAATGCCACAAACAATGTGGCAAACGTTGCTAAGGGGAGCACTAGTGATGCGAAGCGTCTTATGTGTGACAACTACTTCGTCGGGAGACGAATGGGTGCTAGATTCGGGGTGTTCTTATCACATGACGCCTCATAAGAACTGGTTTACTACTTACCATGCTGCAGATGGTGGTAGGGTTCTTTTGGGGAATAATGCAGTCCTAAGGCCGTGGGGATAGGGACAATTCGGATCCGGATGCACGATGGGGTGGTTCGCACATTGACAAATGTGAGGAATGTACCGGAGCTCAAGAAGAACCTTATTTCTCTGGGACACTCGATGACATCGGGTGTAGGTACACCGCTGAAGGTGGAGTGCGAAGATCTCTCGAGGTGCCATGACAGGTGATGAAGGGGAAGAAAATAAATACTCTCTATCATCTACTGGGAGAGACCGTGACCGGAACCGCTGCCGGTTTCATCGGGTGAGTCGATTCGACTTGACTCAATTATGGCATATGCGTTTGGGGCACATGAGTGAGGCGGTATGACGATCTTGAGTGAAAAGGGGTTGTTGAAGGGTCGAAGACGGGGAAGCTGGACTTATGTGAGCACCGCATCTATGGGAAGCAATCGTGTTAAGTTTACTACAGCTATTCATTCGACCAAACGACCAGTTGAATATATTCACTCAGACGTCTGGGGCCCGTCTTCGGTTCCTTCGAAAGGAGGTGCCCGATATATGCTGACATTTATCGACGATTATTCGAGGAAGGTATGGGTTTACTTTTTGAAGCACAAATATGATGTGTTTGATCGGTTCAAGAAATTTAAGGCATTGATTGAAAAGCAGTCAGATAAACAAATCAAGTGCCTGAGAACCGATAATGGCATGGAGTTCTGTGGTAAAGATTTTACCGAGTTCTGCGAGAAAGAATGTATTGTAAGACACCGCACAGTACCTGGGACACCACAGCAGAATGGCGTGGCAGAACGGAAGAACAGAACCTTGCTTGAGCGAGCTCGATGCATGCTTTCGCATGCAGGACTTGGCAAGGAATTTTGGGCCGAAGCAAAAAACATGGCGTGTTACCTGGTAAATCGATCTCCATCATCTCGCTATCGAGTGGAAGATTCATGAGAAAGTATGGTTAGGGAAACCTATTGATTACTTTGGATTATGAGTATTTGGATGTCTAGCATATGCTCATGTAAGTGATGATAAGCTTTAGTTGAGGGCGAATAATTGCATATTTCTAGTATGCATAAGGGGTGAAAGGCTACCGCTGTGGTGCACCGATCCCGATCACCCGGTTTTCTAATCGCCAGAGATGTGATCTTCGACGAGACCAATGCTTCAAAGGAGGAGTTCGAGACACAACCAGCGAGAAGACAGATCATGGTGTCATTAGTGAGGTGGAGCTTCAAGTGGAGACTCCGGAGACCTCGAAGGTAATAGAAGTTGAGACTGCAGATGAGGCCGCAATTCCTAAAGTCGGTGATAGTGAACAATCAGCAAAGCCGCAGCAGACTATAGCCGCAGATAGACAGAGAAGGCAAATTAAATCACCGGTACGTTATGGTTATACAGATATTGCTTATGCATTGACTGTAGGTGATGAGGTGGAGACAAATGAGCCTTCGTCTTACTCTGAGGCGATGGCTAGTTCGGAGTCATCGCAGTGGCTAGGGGCTATGAGTGAAGAGATGGAATCTCTCCATCGAAATCAGACATGGGAGCTGGTCAAAGTACCCAAGAGCCAAAAGATTCTCGGAAGTAAATGGGTTTTCAAACGGAAATAGGGCATTCCCGGTGTCGAGGCAGCAAGGTATAAGGCTAGACTTGTGGCGAAGGGGTATACACAGCGTGAGGGCATTGACTACAATGAGGTGTTCTCTCCTGTGGTAAGACATACTTCTATTCGTGTTTTACTTGCCTTAGTTGCTTCGCAGGATCTCGAGTTAGAACAGCTAGATGTAAAAACTGCGTTTCTTCATGGTGAGTTGGAGGAGCAGATTTACATGAGGCAACCAGAGGGATTTGCTATTCCGGGTAAGGAAGATCATGTTTGCTTGTTAAAGAAATCTTTGTATGGGCTGAAACAATCTCCTAGGCAGTGGTATAAACATTTTGATACTTTCATGACTAGTCAAGACTATTCAAAAAGTCAGATGGACAGCTGCGTTTACTATAGGAGATTGGAGAATGGTTCTTTGATTTATCTACTCTTATATGTTGATGATATGCTGATAGCATCTAAGAATATGTCTGATATTGATGTGTTGAAGAGGCAGTTAAATGCTGAATTTGAGATGAAAGATTTAGGTGCTGCAAAGAAAATTTTGGGTATGGAGATTTTGCGTGACAGGGTTGCAGGAGTTTTACATCTATCTCAAAAGAAATATATTGAGAAGATCGTAGCACGTTTTAACATGCAGTCGGCAAAATCTGTAAGTACACCTTTAGCGAAGCACTTTAAACTTTCAGATAAATTATCACCGCAGACTGAGGAGGAGGAGGAGCATATGTCCCATGTTCCTTATTCTAGTGCCGTGGGTAGTATTATGTATGCTATGGTGTGCACTAGGCCTGATATTTCACAAGCTGTGAGCGTGGTTAGTCGCTATATGAAGTGTCCTGGTAAAGCTCATTGGGAAGCTGTGAAGTGGATCCTCAAATATTTGAAGGGGACAACAGACGTGGGTATAGTATATCGGAGGGACAGCAATGGCAGTGAGACCACTGGTTTTGTGGATTCGGATCACGCCGGTGACTTGGATGATTGCAGATCTTTAGCAGGGTACGTGTTTACACTAGCGGGTGGTGCAGTTAGTTGGAATGCGTCCTTACAGGATCATATTGCCTTGTCTTCGACTGAGGCAGAGTACATGGCACTAACTTTTGTAGCGAAGGAGGCGATATGGTTACAAAGTTTGCTCACGGACTTTGGGTTAGAACGAAAAAGTGTGGATATACACTGTGATAACCAAGGTGCGATATATTTGGTGTATAAACCCAGGTTTATCACGAGCGAACGAATCATATCAACATCGGTACCACTTCATCCGAGATGTCTTAGCTAAGGGTATTGTTATTGTTAAAAAGATTGCTGGCCAAAGATAACCCGGAACATGATGACTAAGTCTGTTCCTTTAGCTGAGCTCAAGCTTTGCTTGAGCTCTATTGGCGTCTGTGGAGAGTGAGCGTCCATCAGGGCGTTGGGAGAGCAGCATGGATGATGAGCACTATAACTTGGTTTCAAACATCGAGCCAAGGTGGAGAATTGTTAAATTATGACTCGAGTTTTGAAATTCGTTGGACTCGCGAAGAATTAGTAAATGGGGAAATAAAAGAAAAAGGAAAGTTTTTTCTTTTATTTACCTTCTGCACGTCACAAGGGCATTGAAGCAAGAAGCCCTCCACGTGGATTCCATCTTCGAAGAAAGAAGCCTTACGCGGATTCGCCCTGCACGAAACAGAAAAAAAAGGAAAGTCGCATGAAGAAGCCCTGTCTTGAAGATCTGTTACTTGGTGGGGCCCAAGGTCAAAGTTTGACCTTGGGCCCACATGCGAACCCACGTATAAAAGAAGAAACGGAACTCTTCCTTTTTTCTCTGTTCGTAGCCGCCGAAGACCTACGAAAGAAAGAGGCCGCACGCTGCCGAGAAGAGAGTGAAGCCGCACGTCCGCCGAGTCAAAATTCCGCGTGAAACTTTGATACGCGATTTCGTACGTACACGAATCAGGCATACGTAGAGCGTTGTATCTGGAGGTTGAACGCGTGGTAATTTTGTGCAGTGAGTTTATACCCAATTGAGTTGTTATTTATAAACACTTAGGGTTTGGGGTTAAATCTAGGTTTGGGAAACACTTGAGCGATTGAGCGATTGTAAACTCTGATTCTCCGATTTTAGTGGATTATTTGCTGCTGGCTCTCCCCGTGGATGTAGGTACCGATACTCGGACCGAACCACGTAAATTTCTGGTGTTCTTATTTTTCTCGTTTAATTTCTCTAGGGTGATTTCGCGTTGACGTAAATTGCAAGATCCTGGTAATTCCGCATATTATAATCCTCATTTTGAAGGTCTTCGATCCAAACTTCCACAATTATTGGAGTCGTGATCCACCTTGTCCGAATCATATCTAACTCTACAGCAAGGAATTAGGACCAATTCCACTATCTTGGAGTTGTCCAATAACTCTATATTTATGTTAGTTTGAGAGGGATAAAACCAAGTAACAACAACGAAAATTGCGAATCCTTGGTACATACGCAAACATGCAGAGGTTCTCCCTAGTATGGATGGAAACCCAAGGCAGATGTTGAGTGAATCCATGAAAGGAGAGACAGAGAGAGACTTCAAGTCACTCACAGAAAAGAAAATCCCCGAAACGAAGAATATGACAACTATAATACGTAAGGAAGATGTTTAAATGATCTTTGTGAAATTTGATATGACAGTCAATCTTCTATATTATAATACGAAGAATTTAGTGTGATTTTAAGTTTTCATATGTAATTTCCACATTTTTAATTTTTAATATATAATCTAGATAGTTTTAAAAATGATGCAATATGATATTTATAACTAAAAAAGTAACACATAAATTTACCAAAGTTATCCTTCATATATTTTCTTATCCAAATAATTACTACAATGACTTGCAAAAAAAATAGTGAGTCGTTAATAGCTTTTGTTGCGTTTTGAGAAATAACCGAAAATAATCATTCGATTCCCGTGCATAGCATTGGTTTTGCAGCTAATATCAAATGATGTTAAAGTGCATAGACTGAGTTTATGTAAGACCTTCCCATTGGGAACAATATGGGTATAGGTAATGTCATACAATCATGTGGCCCACATAGATAATAGACGGAGGAATAAACAAAAGGGTTGGTTCTTTAATTAACACCAAAATCAAAAATCTTTCCCGGTGAGCATGAAGATGTTATTTTTTTTCCCTCCCATTTTGGTAGGCTAGCAGCTAAGCGCTCATTTAGTTAGTGAAAATTTTTTACGTTTTAATTTATATCTCGTGAAATATGTTTAGTATATATATGATACCTCAAATTCACACCAAAATTATAGGAAACGATAGGCCTTCCCATAAAGTACTAAGCCTTTAACGTAAACCTATCATTTCATAAACATTTAACTTCATAGTAATTGATATTGCATACTCACTTGGGTGGTTGATCTCGTGATGAGCATCTAACATTTTCTAAGAAAAAACAAACTACGATGGATGAGCTGTTGCTGGCTCATTTATTTAGTAGACTGGGTAAAGCAGCATATCCATTTTTGGATCATCAATAAATGTCACTTTATGTAAGTCCAATTCATCTTCTTACCCATTAGTTTTTATATGATTGAGAATGAAAAATTTAACTATAAACGGAAGAAAAAACTATTAATTGTCAACAATGTTGATCAACATAACTCAACGTAGGGCATGATGAATGAATACCAATTTAATTGCACCGTTTTCTATGAGTCCATGGTACTTTTCTTATTTGGAATTTCAATCTCCTAAAGATTTAAGTCATGTGATCAAGAAAATAAAAATTATTTATAAGCCACATATAGAAATGATTCTAATGAGATTTTCTTTTTTTACCAGTAGAGAAATTTTCTCATGCCACGTATTTTTAGTATGTGCAAAGCCTAAACCTTTATACGGCTTGAACACCAATTTGTTTGCTTGATCATATATAATATGGGTACATATCATGCTTCTTTACTGGAATATGCAAATCACTTACAGATATTAATTTATGAAAGACAAATTATACAACAAAGAGTATGACAACTATAACCTAGGCCTATCGTGCTCCCAGGTTATAAAAAAAAAAATTAAATGGGGTTAGGCCTGTTGTATATCTTAGTTGTGTGTCTGAAAATATTTTTTGATTAGTCCTATATTAAATTATGATTAATAGTTTGAAAAAGGAAAGTAAAGGAAAAACAACTACCTGGAATTTCGGATGCCATTTTGAGGAAGCCAGTAATTTTTTATCTGAGGTGAGCCTATGACGAAAGCTAACCTAATGACATGAAATACTTCATTTTTATAAAGAAAAACAAAGACTAAACAGATGAAAACCATTCCCTTGAAGCTGGTACATTGCTTGAAAATTGATTAGTCAAGTGCATCAACAAATCAACAATAAATATTATATCAAATAAAGGAACTTTGAAACAAGATAATCATAATAATGCGGTGAAATACGGCCTTTGAATATAAATTGGTCCACACTTCACCATTTCCAATGTTCTAATTTTATTAATAGATCTATAATAATATTCTTTGCTGATATATTTAATTGTGCTGATAATGATATATATTTCAAGTGGTCATGTGTTAAATTACCATTTAACTATAAAAAAAAAAAAAAAAACCGTAAATAGGCTGGGAATGCCCCAGCAAAGTATTTTTCATGAGTAAACATATACTAGGTGTGTAAAAAAAAAAAAAAAGAGAATATATATATATATATATATATACACACACACACACACACGGTAACCACACTAAACTTGTTTGTCAGTTCGTGCAATTATTGCGTCCACTAGGACCAATAGTGGTCTGCACTCTGCACTAGTCCCCGCTTTTGTCGGCCATAAAGAAGCTTGTGTCAAGCAAATATCCAACTAACGCGGTGGTAAGTGGTCTTCAACAAAAGTAAATCCATATGTTCACACCGAGAAATTATTCAGTGGTTCGTGAGCTCCACGTCACCCGCCTACATGGCATATACTTATTGTTGGGATCCACTAATAAAACGACACGTGTCATCCGAAGTTAGAATAAAAAAATTACTTTCTCTCTCTCCTCTAGGGCTAGTTGCAGGCGGCAGTAGGCTGAGCGGCCATTAATGGCCCCTCTGTCTCTCTCTTTCTCGAGGCTCCTCTGTCTCTCTCTTTCTCATGGTTTCACGTTCGAACATGGAGCTCTTCGTCTTCCTTCCCGCTCCTCACTCACCTCAAGCCCTCACGCCCTCGCCCTCGCCCTCCTCTTGCGCTCCTTCTTCCACTTCGACTTCGTTCGTCGCCGTCGTCGTCTTTCGGGCTGTGACGATAGAAACCACGAGTGGCTCGGTTTCGATTCAGGTCGGCACGTCGTCACCAAAGCGGAAGAGATTTGCAGCTACTGGGTCGCGAGCCCTCTCGGCCCTCACACGCCGCTAGCTTCGTTTGTCGCCATCGTCGCCTTTCTGGTTCTGGTGATATAATCTGCGAGTGGGTCGGTTTCATTTTCGGGCTCGGCCGCGTTGGCACCGAAGCGGAAGAAGTTTTCAAGTGCTGAGTCCCGAGCCCTCTTCGCCTTCACACGCCGCTCGCTTCATTTGTCGGGGTCGTTGCTTTTGGCTCGGGCAATAGAAACCGCGAGTGGGTCATTCTTGATTCGGGCTCGGGCACGACGCCAGCGATTTTGAAGCCAAAGCAGAAGAAGCTTGAGATTGCTGGGTATCGAGCCTCTCCGCCTTCACTGGTCGCTCGCGTGTCTTCACTAGACGGATTAGCATATCCCCTTGCCATCGCTACCGGATTCTCTCCCACAAAAGGTAAGAATCGCCATGCTACTCCTGTTCACTTAAGGATGAAACCCGTGAAGTGTCGTGTCCCAAAATATGTGATGTTTGTGATGTTTATGTGTAGTTAGCGCGATTTATTGTCTAAATTTTGAGCCTAAACAATCTAGTTGAGTTGCCCACCATCCATTCGACGAAATGCCTGAACTAGGTCCACTTTCTTCAGTGCAGGTTTACTCTGTTTTGGCTTTTTCCTGTGGCGGTCGACGAAGTTTGGTTTGGTGATAGTCCACCGAGTGACTAGGTGCTGTTCAGTGGAGACGGAGATCGGCCAACATTGATTGGCATGGCCAAAGATGAAGAACCTGTGATCTCAATGTGACTTTTAGATTGTATTCTGATCGTTTAGGACTGCACCTCCATTTCTATGATGATAAATTTAAACTTTGCATTTTTTGCAGGTCAATCATCTATTGGATTTGATATTCCACAATTTATACAGCCACTAGGAGTGAAAGCATTGATAGTTTGTCGGGTGAGCATTTCACCATCTTCATTTTTATGTGGAACGAAATTATAATTTTGGTGAAGAATTTAAGCTTCGCCTTTATTTATTGATTTATGGCTGAATTTTTACACAAACACTTTTGGACTAACTTATATTTTTACTAATATTCATCAGATAATTCGTAGACCTTGGTAGCTAATTTGACTTGTTCTCGAGATAAATGGGTATGACTTATCTCTTTAGAATTTAAATTTGTTTTGAATTTCTCTTTCTTTTTTAAATGATGATTTTTTTTTTTGAACTTGTAGAAGCTGCAAAGGATAATGTCATCATCCATAATGTTGATAAAGATTTTGAATTTAAAATTGGTATGACATTTGCTAATGAGGACGAAGCTTATAATACATACAATGCATATGCAATTTGCAAAGGATTTGGAGTGCGAAAAGGACAAAAGGCAAACAATAGTAAAGGGATATTGCGAGCTTGCACATTTTTATGTAATTGTGAAGGATATCCTCCACCAATCTTACCTCATGAACAAAGAGATGTATATAGGACTGTGAAAAGAACTGGATGTAAAGCTTGCATTAAATTCAAAATTGAAGAGGGAGTTTGGGTAGTTGTCAAATTTGAGAATGTTCATAATCATCCTTTTGTTGATGATAAACAAAAGCACTTAATACGGTCATATCGGCATATGACGAATACTAATGGAAGTATTTTGACTTCTCTGCTGGGGCTGGTGTGAGGGCTACAAAAGCGTATTCGTACCTTAGTGGTGAAGCGGGAGGACAAGAGAATGTTGGTTTTACACTACGAGATTGTCATAATTTTTTGCAATCAAAGAGAAGAGCCTTGATTACTGCAGGAGATTGTCAAAATCTTATTAATCATTTCAATTGCTTACAATTAAATGGAAGCAATTTTTCTTATACATTTCAGTTGGATCAGGAGCAAAGATTGACTAATTTTTTTTGGTCCGATGGTATATCCAAGCTGGATTATGAAAGTTTTGGAGATGTTGTGGTATTTGATGCTACTTATCGTACAAATAAATACAATATGATATGCGCACCTTTTGTTGGGTTGAATCATCATTGGAAAAATGTTCTATTTGGTTGTGCATTTTTATCGGATGAGACTATTGCTTCTTTTGTGTGGGCTTTGCAATCCTTTTTAGAGGCAATGGGTAATAAAGCACCCAAGACTATTTTTACTGATCAAGATCATGCAATGGCAAATGCCATTAGAACTGTTCTTCCCAACACTAGTCATCGTTTATGTATATGGCATATTGGGAAAAATGCTACGCATCATATTGCACATCTTCTTGGAAAGCCGGGCTTTCGTGATAAATATTGGCATAAGATTTTATATAAGTGTGAGTCAGAATTTGAAATGGAAAACACTTGGAAAGCTATGTGTCATGAGTGGAAGCTTGAGGACAACAAGTGGTTGGAGAATATATATCGCCTACGTCATAAATGGTGTCCTGCATTCGGCCGAGATACTTTTTCTGCAGGAATTAGATCCACCCAAAGAAGTGAAAGCACCAACAGTGTCTTTCAAGATATGGCATGTAAGACTATGACTTTGTCTCAATTTGTCAATCATTATGAAAAGCAAGCAGAAAAAATGCGCAACTCTGAAGTTATTGATGATTTTGAGTGTGTTCGAGGAATGCCACGGATTATGGTTGAAAGTAGTGGAATATTGAAACATGCTGCACATGTCTACACGCATGTCATTTATAGAAAGTTCCAGGATGAGTTCTTGCATTCTTTGTCTGAACATGTTCTTAGATCAGAAATTGATGGGCCATTACACACTTATATATTGGGAGCCGAAAATAGTGAAAGAAAGCATATTGTCCATTTTTGTCCGGGTGATTCAACCATTACATGTAGCTGTAAGTTATTTGAAATGCAAGGATGGTTGTGTAGGCATACTTTATGTATCTTGACACATGTTGTAAATATTACAAGCATTCCATCACAATACATTTTGAAGAGGTGGACAAAAACTGCAAAACAAAGTAGTCATTGCAATGATGTTGGAGAAAGCTCTCGTGATACGGGAAAGTCAAAGACATTGCGCTTGAAGAGGTTAATGCAATTGGCTTTTAGTGTTATGAACATTAGTGCAAATCATGATGTTACAGAGAAGATTGCAACTACAACCTTGATGGATCTTCACTCTCGTATAGTGAACAAAATGCAATATCTCACATGTAAAGATGATGTTAATTCTTTGCTGGAAAATGATGAATCTGAATATGCAGCAAATTGTGGAATTCAAATACTTGATCCTCTTCGAAGAAGACCAAAAGGTATACCAAATACTCGGTTGAAAAGTACTAGTGAGAAGCGAAAGAGAAAGGAATCCTCATGCACTGGAGGCACCTCAAAATAGGTGCGTGAGATAAGAAAAGCCTTTTCTTTCCTTTTTGTACCTCTAATATGGTTGTATTTAAGTTGTACATGGCATGTTGTGAGAGGTACATCATTTTTTCATATTGTTTTTTTTACTAATCCTTATGGTTTGAAATTTGTCCTTTTTTTTGCCTTTTTTGCAGATGAAGACAATAGTCTTTTTTGTTTAGTAGATGAAGACAGCAGCCTTTTTTTGCAAATGAAGACAGCAGTCGTTAATTGATGGTGTTTTATGACATCAACAAAGAGCAAAATTGTTAGTTCTTCTCTTTTTGTATGATGGGAGCAGCTTCCCACAGTTTAGACTTGATCGGTGCTCAACTTTGCCCATTAGAGAGTATATTTGTAAGAACTTTTGTTGCATTTCTTCAATAGGCAGATTAAGGTTTGTCCTTGTCTAATTTGGACGTGCAATCACAACCGGATTCTTTCCTACACAAGATAAGAATGTATGGGTGGAAAAATATTATGGGTTCTTCTTACTTGTTTATTATTCCTAATATAAATGTTTATATTATTCCAATCTAAATGTTTATTATTCCTAATATATGGAAAAATATTATGGGTTCTTCTTACTTGTTGCTTTGCTTTCTCTCAAAGTATGTATATTCCTTGAAAGCAGCTAAGAAAAGTGATGTTTACAGGATGGAGCTTGTCAGCGGGAAAATGCCGACAAATGCGTCTTTTAGTTTAGATATTGACATGGTCAGATGGGTGGAGACTTATATTGAGATGCAAGGTTTAGCTTGGGAAGAGTTGATAGACCCTGCGTTGAGCTTTCTCTTGGCTAGGGAAGAGAATGCAGTTTTTCAAGTGCTCGAAATTGCACTGCAATACACAAAAAACTTGCTATAGTGATGTATGTGATCTCCTTTTCCATGTATTCAACATTAGGATGATGGATAACCTTGTTTGTACTTTCTTATGGTTGGATGAGCAGAAATCTGGCTATAGTGATGTATGTGATTATGTCCACCAAGATTCAGATAGTTATTACATGGTCTGCATAAGCTGCATTGTTTTTTTTTTTTTTTAATCCAGATTTCTACTGTCTAATTGCAGTCATGTCTGTTTGCCGTAAGATTGCCTTAAATACGAAAGTCGTGGGGATTGCCATGATGCAACAAAGTACATTTCCCTTGTGACAGGACGAGACGAGAAATAATCATACGTGATATGCAACGGTTTCACCACTTCAAGAATGGAACATGCTCTTGTCGAGATTGCTATTGCAAAAAAAAAAAAAAAAAAATAAATACCACTCTCTTTTCTTTCTAATGTAATTTAGGTACAACATCAATAGTGCAAAAAGCTTTAAATTTGGAAGCACCCTGGAGCAGATAAATATGAAATGCATTTTATTATAAGGAATAGGCTTACTCAAATTTGGATCGTTGAAGGGATAAATGTACTGGACGGCGCGAAGAAAGTGCAAAAAGAGATGTGGTATTTGGAAGGAGCAGAAAACTGCATACAAACTTGTAAAGAAAACAGAAAGTGCAAAAAGAGATGTGGTATTTGGAAGGAGCAGAAAACCACATACAAACTTGTAAAGAAAACACAAAGGATCTTTACACCTACTGCAACCTTCACAAAGAAAATAGGCTGCAGAGGCAAGCAAAATGTGCATTTTTTACACATGTTCACCCACTAGTTAACCTAATTACTATACAATCTCCACCAAGCACGCCAAATTCAGATTCATGAAATTCCGGTAGGCTTTCACAAGGAGGAGGGTCGGGATTCCCATCTTGCACAAATGCCGGAGATTCTGTGTATGACTCTGTTCCATCTGTCTCGCTAGGTTCTTCTAAACTTGGTGAAAGAAATGAGGGAGAATTTTCTCCACAATTCTTCAAATCACTCGTGTAGCTTTCTTCCTTCACCTTAGCCCAACGACTAAGAGCTTGATAGTTCCCACAAACAATTTTTAGTTCATCATACATCTCAATCTGCTTTCATCGAAATACTCTTCCATCCGGGTGTGCCTACTCAATTCACTGAGGTATATCATCAACTAATAAACAAAAGCAGAAGTCAATCAGAAGAAATGAAAATTCATTGCCTATTAAAAAACAACTTACTGCAATAGATCTTTTCCAAACTATCAATGCTTTCACTCCTAGTGGCTGTATAAATTGTGGAATATCAAATCCAATAGATGATTGACCTGCAAAAAATGCAAAGTTTAAATTTATCATCATAGAAATGGAGGTGCAGTCCTAAACGATCGAATACAATCTAAAAGTCACATTGAGATCACGGGTTCTTCATCATCTTCGCACTCAATTATCTTTGTGTTGGGATTCCATATGAAGCCATCTTGGCTAAGCAAATCTCTCATCACTTTATACCTTTTCTTAATTGTCTTGAGCCGATTAATTACTTTTTGGTTATTCAAGTTCAAATTAAAAGGAGAGTTCACAGCAACGCAAGCAGCAGTATAGGCGTTCTCATTGAAGCATTTGTCTATTTTATTCCCATTTCTTGCCTGAATAGCAAGAGATTCAATTAGACATTTGTCCATTGCAATGGACCAAAAGAATTATGACAGGGACTGAGCTCTTGAAAACAAAATGAAAAGCCATAGATAGTTTTCTGTTAGCAATAACATCATATAATCAAAATTAGATTAAATTTAATCAAAAAAAGTAATCCAAGCAACAGTTTTGGAATCACAAATAAATGTAATAGATAAGCAACAAGCTTTGTAATAGAACTAGCAACAACCCTTTTAGTTTATTTAACAGATGTTGGCCGATCTCCGTCTCCACTGAACAGCACCTAGTCACTCGGTGGACTATCACCAAACCAAACTTCGTCGACCGCCACGGAAAAAGCCAAAACAGAGTAAACCCGAATGAAGAAAGTGGACCTAGTTCGGGCATTTCGTCGAATGGATGGTGGGCAACTCAACTAGATTGTTTAGGCTCAAAATTTAGACTATAAATCGCGCTAACTACACATAAACATCACAAACATCACATATTTTGGGACACGACACTTCACGGGTTTCATCCTTAAGTGAACAAGAGTAGCATGGCGATTCTTACCTTTTGTGGGAGAGAATCCGGTAGCGATGGCAAGGGGATATGCTAATCCGTCTAGTGAAGACACGCGAGCGACCCGGTGAAGGCGGAGAGGCTCGATACCCAGCAATCTCAAGCTTCTTCTGCTTTGGCTTCAAAATCGCTGGCGTCGTGCCCGAGCCCGAATCAAGAATGACCCACTCGCGGTTTCTATTGCCCGAGCCAGAAAAGCAACGACCCCGACAAATGAAGCGAGCGGCGTGTGAAGGCGAAGAGGGCTCGGGACTCAGCACTTGAAAACTTCTTCCGCTTCGGTGCCAACGCGGCCGAGCCCGAAAATGAAACCGACCCACTCGCAGATTATATCACCGAGAACCGAAAGGCGACGATGGCGACAAACGAAGCGAGCGGCGTGTGAGGGCCGAGAGGGCTCGCGACCCAGTAGCTGCAAATCTCTTCCGCTTTGGTGACGACGTGCCTGACCCAGAATCGAAACCGAGCCACTCGTGGTTTCTATCGTCACAGCCCGAAAGACGACGACGGCGACGAACGAAGTCGAAGTGGAAGAAGGAGCGCAAGAGGAGGGCGAGGGCGAGGGCGTGAGGGCTTGAGGTGAGTGAGGAGCGGGAAGGAAGACGAAGAGCTCCATGTTCGAACGTGAAACCATGAGAAAGAGAGAGACAGAGGAGCCTCGAGAAAGAGAGAGACGAGAGGGCCATTAATGGCCGCTCGGCCTGCCGCCGCCCGCAACTAGCCCTAGAGGAGAGAGAGAAAGTAATTTTTTTATTCTAACTTCGGATGACACGTGTCGTTTTATTAGTGGATCCCAACAATAAGTATATGCCATGTAGGCGGGTGACGTGGAGCTCACGAACCACTGAATAATTTCTCGTTCACACCTTAAGCAGAACTAATACACGGCATACTTACGGCACGTTGATACGTTATTTTTAAAAATAAAAATTTCGATATAATATATATTAAATAAATATTTTTATTTTTAATTAATTTGTAAATAAATAATAAAAAAGAGTTTACAATAAATTTACACTAATAATATTAATAAATCTATTCATAAGAAATTCGAAAGAAACATTCATAATTAATGCATATCCATATTTGGGGGATATGTTTCTTACTCTAACAAAAAATATTGATGAAATTAATGACCAACAAGAAATTAGAATTAACTTATTTAAATAATTTATGATTTTTTACAATGAACAACAATTTCAATATGTAGTACTTTCATTTTCCGAAATCACTTATTTGTAGCTTTCCTCATTTCTTTTTCTGATAAAAAGAGCCCCCACCCGCACCCCCACCCCCACCCCCAATTTTATTTCCTCCGTTTCTTTCCTCCCAACCTGTCACTTTCTTTCTTGAAAATTGAAGTCACCCTTTCGTCCTTTCCTCCAAAAAGAAAACATCACACTAAAGTCCCATCAAAATCTCATTTTCAATTTTTTGAGTTTCCTCCCTCAGAAACCCTAGCCGCTGCCCTTTCCTCCTCCTGACATGCCCATCTTCCTCTCGATCTCTGCTCTTCTCGGTCACCTCATCACAATCGCTCATTGCCTCGCCTCTAGCCCTTCCTCCTTCGTAGCCATAGCCTCGTTGTCGGCCCTCCATCGTGACATCACAGTCGCTACCCTCTGGGTTGCTTCAATCTCTGCTCTTCCTTTGCCCCTCCTTTGCCGTCGCAACCTCGCCTTTGCTCCGTCGCCCTCGCCTCCACCCTCCATTGTCTTCTTCAATGATTCTCTCTCCTAGACAAGCGTGTCGAAACATGTTGAGAAGAGTCGTGGTCACGTCGACACGGAAGCTCCGGCGACGTGTTCATGCTTCATAGTTCACACCTTGTTGATATCTTGGTCCATCATTAAGCATCATCATTTTCTAAAGTTCCACCATTATTCTTGGTTGACCCTACCCCAAAAAGTCATGCATCTCTATCCTCTAGTATAAGAATAAATCAACAAGAAGGTCAAGTAGTGATTGAACTACTGAAAAATGTTGTACCAACTCTTCAGCTAATACTCATTGCCAATTGTTTCATCTAATGGCTTCTTCATCGAAACCCAAAAGGATTTACCATGTGTTCTTGAGTTTCAGAGGCACAGACGTCCGCAACAACTTCCTCGATCATCTCTACACAGCTCTTGATCTGAAAGGAATCTACACTTATGTTGATAGCGAGGAGCTTAGGAAAGGAGACCAAATAGCATCATCACTTATGAAGGCGATCGAGGAATCGCAAATCGCAGTCATAGTTTTCTCCAAGGATTATGCTTCCTCATCATGGTGTTTGGAAGAGGTGGCAAAAATCATGGAGTGCAAAGAGGAAAGAAACCTCATGGTCTTTCCGGTATTTTACAAAGTGGAACCTAGAGAAGTGAGAACACCAAGAGCGAAGTACAAAGAAGCTATGGTTAAGCATGAGTCCAAGTTTGGAGAGAATTCGGAGAAAGTGAAGAGATGGAAGGAAGCTCTTTTCCATGCTGGTAGCTTGTCCGGGTGGCATTTGAAAGACGGGTAAGTAGAGTGGAGTCCATATTTTGTGTAAAAAACTAATCTTTGAAAGCAAAGACTGTATGTAAAATAAATAAATCTACACACATATGATTGTCGGTACATGATTTAATTTACCAATTATTATTAAATTAGCAACATTTGTTTGTTTGAAAAGAGTTGGTAAGTAAGCCAAATGAGGGTGGGCAACCCGATTGGAAAAGTTGGTAAATTAAAAGAACAAGTAAACATTGGTAAGTAGCTTAAGTGAGATTTGACAGGGTAATTATTTAACATGGCAAAAGTTGGTAAGTCACTCTAATTTAGATTCATATTTTCATATAAAAGTTAGTATATTCAAAGCAGCAAGTTATGCAAATCAAATTTGGTGAGCTAGTACAACGGTTGGTAATTTGCAAAAAAAAGGGGGGTTGGTAATTTGTGTAAGTGTTAATAAGTTGCTAACAAGTTATGTGAAAGGAAAAGTTACTGATTTTATATTTCACCAACATTTTTTTAAACTTACCAAATTTGTGGAAATTCACCGGCATGAGAAAAAAAAAAAAAACCAATTTTTGGACATGGAGCAATAGAATTCTGCCTTTGGTTTTGGTAAGCCCCGTTTCATTCGGGTAACGTCTATGGCTCTTTATTTTGGATCCTTGTTGCCTTCCTCGAAGTGTAATAAAAGTTATAAACGTTTTGTCAGTGGGCTATTTCAGTTCTTCACATTTTATTTTGTTCAATTGAGATATCCAGATTTTCAATTTTGGTCAACTGAGTCTTGAACTCGTTATTGGTGGCATTTTGAGTTCAAAAAATCGCATGCGCCCAACCATAGAATAGACACATGGCCTTTTCCAGTAATAAAAAATTTGACGATAGGACTTCATCGGCTGAAATTTTTAATGACTCATTTGAGCAAAATAAAATGTTAAAACTTGATCGATTACAAACGGAAAAAATGTTAAATAGTATTATTGCACTTACCACATTTCATTGGAAAGAATAAAAAAGTTCGCAATGCTTGATACAAGATAATTAATGTATAGGCCATCTAAGGCAGTGACATTACGTTTCGAGGTATTTAATAGTTTTTGAATTGAAATCTTAACCACCGTTCAAAGTCCTAAATAACTATTTTTGATAAATTGTATAACTAAATCACATGTGACTGTCAGAAAGAAAAAAGGTAAATCGTCATGTACAAATCAAAAGAACATGAATCGCTTGGATGACTTAAAGCTAAACCCTGAACTTGTTATGGTTGCTGTGGAGCTCTCAAACTTCTAATTTGATTTCATTGGAATGCGTTGTGTTGTGTCCGAAAATGGGATGCCCTTTTTGTCAGTGTTGGTTGGTGATTGCTCGTTATATGCTTAATCAAATTGCTAAAACGATGCTACATCTTCTTTTTCTGTTTCTGTCAGAGATGATTCAGAGCATATACAAAGAATTGTGAAGGAGATTGCCACTCACCTAGGCCGAACACCTTTACACGTTGCTAAGCATCCGGTTGGGATAAATTCCCGTGTGCTTAAGCTGAAGTCAATGTTAAACCTTGAGTCTGATGATAGCGTTCTCATGGTGGGATTATGGGGACAGGGAGGTATAGGAAAAACAACTTTGGCTAAAGCCATTTATAATGATATTTTCACACAATTTGAAGGTTCAAGTTTTTTGGCAAATGTTCGAGAAACTTCAAAAGGTTGCAAGGGCTTAGTTACTTTGCAAGAAAAATTACTATCCGAGATATTATTAAGGAAACAAAGATTAGTAGTGTCCAGTGTTGATGCAGGTACTAATCTAATACGAGAAAGACTTTATTGCAAGAAAATTCTCCTTGTCCTTGATGATGTGGATGACATATGCCAATTAAATACTTTAGCAGGAGAAGGCAAGTGGTTTGGTAATGGGAGTAGGATCATCTTTACTACAAGAGATGAACATTTACTAACTACTCATGGGATAGATCAAGATCATGTGTATGAAGTTAAATTACTAGATGTCAATGAAGCTCGTGAGTTGCTTACTAAGCATGCTTTTTCCACACAACAAAAGTTAAATATTAGGACTGATCTAGTGGATGGTGTTCTGAATTATACTAAAGGCCTTCCTTTAGCACTTGAGGTGTTGGGTTCCTTCTTATGTGGTAGAAGAGAACACGCATGGAAAAGTACACTAAAGAAACTTTCTAGGATTCCTAACAAATCCATCAATGATGTGCTCAAAATAAGTTATGATGGACTGGAGGAAAATGAGAAAGAGATTTTTCTCCACATTGCCTGCTTCTTTAAGGGTTGGGATAGTGAGTACATAAAGAAAGTTCTTGACAGTTGCAATTTCGAGATAGCTATAGGATTAGAAATTCTCATTGAGAGGTCTTTGATAAGCATTGAGCATGAACACATAGAAATGCACGACTTGATCCAATTGATGGGTATGGATATTGTGAACCAAGAATGTCGTGATGATCCTGGAAGACGCAACAAACTATGGCTATATGATGATGTTCTCGATGTTTTGTCAAGCGATATGGTAAGACTTGCAAATATGATCAAAATTATGCTCCTTATTTTATTCTAATGATTGAACATGCATAACCCAAATTGTTCTTGTGTATACAGGGAGATTGTGTTGTGAAAGCCATAGTGTTGAACCCACCTAAGCTAAAAGAGATATGTATCGATGCTAATGCTTTTACAAAAATGAGAAGGTTGAGATTGCTCATCGTGCGCAATGTGCATAATTCTTTTCAAGATCCTATATGTCTTTCTAATGAGCTAAGATGGTTTGAATGGCGTGGTGCTCCGTGGATTCCAAAATTTTCGTCTGGTCCAAAGAAATTAGTGGGACTTGATATAAACGAATGCAGCATGACAGTGGTGCCAAAACAATTTAAGGTGAAATATTTACCTATATTGACCTTTTTATTATCTACTTCATTTCTGTATGTATGTGCGTATTAATAGTAGTACACAAAAGGAAGTGGTGTTCCTGTGTTTTAGAAACTATTTTCTTTCGAAAAGATCATAAATATTTGCATTGGAAACATTTGTAGGTGCAGCAAAATGCATTCGAAAAATTAAGCGAAACAACTTTATTAGAAATATTTAATGGAAATATTATGTTGATAAACTACACAATACAAAGAAATATAAAAAATATATGCAGAAAGAGAGAGATATTTTAAGATTTTACAACGTTCGAAGAAGGTCATTCAATCATGAGATAAAAATATTTCAAAATTTAACATTTTTTTATGAAGGTCATTGTATCATAGGAAAATTCAAATTTTAATATTGAAATACATGAGAGATGAAATAGAATTGCCAATTTCAGGTAGCCATCCTTGGGTATAATATTTGTGAATTAAGTAACTATGGATAATAATGAGAGGAAAAAGAAAAAAAGATTGAAATTCCCTGAAAGCAAGAGGTCTTCTTTACTTTGCATAATGATATAAATAAAGTTCAGACACCTTCTAAACTTGAAACTCTAACTATTGAAATAGTTTATTTTAAAAACAAATCTTCAAAATGCAAATATGCAAGTGTAAGCTATGAAACCTAATTCTGACGGTGTCGGTTGTTTACATATAACCTTTTTAATTTTACAGAAAAATTGCATTGTGATAAAATAGAAATGGAACAAAAGTATGATAACGAACCTGTCGACATGTGTATAAAAGGAAAACACCCGAAGAGTAGCTGGCTGGGTGGTCAAGATATCATAATCATAGTATCTCCTACTCAAAGTAATATCAAGCTATATTTGGCAGTCAGGATAAAATTCATAATAAGATAAACTTTCCAATAATGAGTCCAAGTAGTCATCGAGTGATGAAGACTTACCTAAACAGCAGGATTTGTCCTACATCAATAGACTTAGCTCAGTCGAGGGATACAATGCACCATGTTGGAAAACAAGGCATTGTTATTTGCTTAAATCGGTGAGCATTTCTAATTGGATGTAATAGAATAATTATTAGAAAATTTTCCAGTAACGCGTGCACAACCAATTCAATGTAAGTGATCAGGTAGGAGGCATACGAATAATTTGGGAAAATGATCAAAAAAGTTATAAACCTATGTTATGGACGCTACTTTAGTTCTAAACTTAGTAATTTGGCTAATTTAGTCATAAACCATTTATCAATTTGCCAACATATTCCTCCCGATCAATTTTGGTTGGCAATTACTATGTGGACTTTGGCTGTTCTACGTGGTGTGGCCAGCAAATGATAATGATATCGATGTAATTTTTTAAAATTTTTATGAATTTTTTCTTTTCTTTCCATTTTCTTTTTCCTATGTCCCTTTGTTGATCCACGGACTCAACCAATGGAGAAAAATAAGAGAAAAAAATCGTAAAAATTGTCCCCAATAGTGTTCAATGTGTCATGTAAAATGTTTAGCACCCACATCAGCGATTTCTAATCAAAATTGGTCAAAATGACTACATGACAAATTGTCAAAATGTTTAGTTTTAAAATGATCAAGTTGAAAGGTTTAAAATTAAATTGGCATCCGTACTATAAGTTTAGAGCTTTTTGAATAATTATCCCCCACTAGTTTCTTAAGAGAAAGTTAGAGACAAATTTTCAATTAAATATATAAAAAAATTATTTTCTTCCAAATGTTCATCCAAGTTGGCATCATTGTCTTCACTTGACTTCAAGAAATTTTTGAAGTTTATAGATTTCGAAATTTCATTGTGATAGAATTTATATCCTTGACATTCATCTATTTTATATAGTCAAGTCAGGATTTACTGAGTGTTCACTCATGTGCTTGCTACGTGGGATTTTATACTACTTTTATGATCTCCACATGGCATGACACGTTGCATAATTTAGTCATGTGGCCCGCATTCACATGCTCACCACATGACACCTCACTTTGTCTTTGTGATTGCCACATGGCATAACATGTAGCACAGTTTTTGCCAAACTTGTTTACATCTGCTAATGGATGGTAGATTTAGGTTAGAGGAACTAGTTTGAGTTCTTTGTGAGACAAAAATTAGTTTGGGATAAATGTATCATAGAACAATAGTGTAAATTTTTTTGTGAGAGAAAAAATGGTTTGAGATCAATGTGTCTACCCTTTTGGAATTTTTAATGGTATTAACCCTAGTTTTTCTAATAATTGTCTAACATAATTTATTTGTGATTTTTTTTTAATATTGTGCAACTCTAAATTATCCAATTCTTTCAAAATATCTAAAATGTAAAATGATCAGAGTTAACTCTAATATGCTAAAGTGATCATGAAAACTAATTTGTTGGGTAAAGCTCGTTTGTGTGTGTGTCACATGGCTTAATCTTGTGCAAACTTTATCGTATATTACTAGTAAGGTTTTTAAGTGTTTGAAATTCTCAAAATTCCATATGTAACTCTCACAAAATCAGTTTTAGTTACTTTAGATGATAAGTTAATTAATAGGTTAAGGAATTTGCTCAGAAACCCCAATAATAGGCTCCAAGTTGCCTGATCTAAGAATGCTCCTTGCTTCCTTCCACATGAAAAGTGCTGAGGCCTAAGGATGAAAATCACTAAAAGTAGCAATAGCATCATACAAATACCCCCTTTTTTCCCTTTCATATGTTTATCAAGAGTTGGTTTTACTGTTTTTGCAGGACTTCCAACAATTGAAGTACCTTAATTTCAGTAAATGCGAGTCGTTGGTTCATATACCCGACCTCTCATATACTCCAAATCTTGAGGAATTGGATCTCCAGAATTGCAAAAACTTGGTAGAAGCCCATGATTCGATTGCATATCATGACAAGTTACAAGTGTTGGATTTAAGTGGGTGCTCTGAACTTTGTGTTTTTCCCAATGTGCTCAAGTCAAAAAATCTCAAGGTTCTTGATCTTGATGATTGCACAAAATTTGAAAGGTTCCCTGAAATTCCACATAAACTCGAAGGCCTGAAAGACCTTTGGTTAAAAGGGACTGCTATTAAAAAACTTCCTGAATCAATAGAAAATCTTGTCGCTTTGGAGGATATGCATTTGACTAATTGCAAGAACCTGGTAAGTCTTCCCTCTAGTATTTACAAGCTACAAAACATTGATGCCTTGGTACTTGATGGTTGCACAAATTTGATCGAGTTTCCAAAATATGAGGATTCAGCTCATTCTCACATGAAGTTCGGACTTTCAAATTTAAGTTGGTTAAACCTTACGGGATGTAATCTGTCCGAAGTAGAGTTTCTTGAGAATCTTTCTTGTTTTCCCACCTTGAGAACTTTATTTCTGGGGGAGAACAATATTACTAACCTCCCTACGTCCATCAATAAGCGTCATCAGTTGGACCGATTGGAAGTTTCAAATTGCCATCAATTGCAAGAGATTCCCGAGCTTCCACCATCTTTGACACTTCTTGAGGCGAATGATTGTGAATCTCTACAAAAAAGTGGAGATTTCACTTCAATTCATAATTTTTTCCTTAGAACATTCACCATGGCTCCTGACCAGGTTAGACTCTCTCTCTCTCTCTCTCTCTCTCTCTCTCTCTCTGGATCTGGTGCGTGCTCTCAAGTTTTGATGTGGAGCATATGTTGGATCTGGTGCATGCTTGTATATTACAAGATCAGAGGCTTAAGAAAAGCAAACAAATAGAAGGTGACTCTGAACGTATATGCATTTAATGGGGGTGGCTATGTGAAGGATTTTTTATAAGATGAGACTTGTAATGGATCTATACTTACATATAGAGCTTTAGTTTGAAGTGGAATTCACTAGGATTACTTGCTAAACTCAAAATGAATTATTCTTTTTGGGTACTAATAACAAACTTGGGTACTTTCTAATGGTCTCTCTTTATAACAGTATTCATTTATTCTCCGTAATAAAGGTGGCTATGTGAAGGATTTCTATAAGACAAGACTTGTCTATTATGGCAAGCAAGTAAAAATGGATCTATACTTATACATAGAGCTCTAGTTCAAAGTCGAATTCGCTAGGATTACTTGCTAAACTCAAATTGAATTCTTCTTTTTGGGTGCAAAAAACAAACCTGGGTACTTTCTAATAGTCTCTCTTTGTAACAGTATGCTTTTCTTTTCCCGAGTGGAGAGATGCCAAATTGGGTCCTTCATGTCCAAGACGGTTCTATATCTTTCATGGCTTCAGCGAACTTGTATAATAAGTTTCTTGGATTTTGTCTTTGTTCCGTTTTGGGTAAGGATGAACAGAAAAAGAATTTCTCATTGGAGACTGTAGCATGTATTAATGGTAAACCACGGACTCACTATAAGAAAAGCTTCGATCCGTTGGATTCGGATCATATTTGGCTTCAGTATCTCACACGAGAAGACCTGTGGAGCAAAGTCAATTTTGGTCAAAATGATGGGAGTTTTTTACAATTTAGCCTTACAATATCGAGCAGAAACTTGAAAAAGTGGGGATTTCGAATAATATGCAAGCCATTAGAGGAAGATTTAAAGGTTTTGCTTCCAGACAATCAGCTAATTGATCCAGCTTTACTCTATGAGGTTGGTCATGAATCAACAGATTTTGGAGCTGAGAATTCGCTTGTGCATGAAGATGATTTGATTGAAACAAATCTACAGAAGGACTTGCAAGATTGTCCAATGAGTACTGAGAAACAAAGTCAAATAATATCAGAGAGTAATCATAAGATCGTTCTCCATCAAGGCATGCGAAATAAGACTATGTTGGCTTCCAATTCGACTGGCAGAGATGCGTATGGTAGCGTTGGCTTGCAGCTTTTGTTATCAGAATGATTGAAGCTTGCTAAGGAGGCAATTTATCGGTAAGCGAACTCGCTGGTCTTCATAACAATGTCTTCTTTTTTCTTGTTCTTCTCGTTTTCTTCTCTCAAAATAACTTTTAACCAGAGCGGTCCAAAGCCATGGAACCTGATGATGTAGCTTCAGGTGAATGATTCTCTCCTGAGGTTTTGGGCTTGATACAGCTTGCTACAGATCAGGTAACGCCTGGCACATCCAAATTTTATTAAATTGAAGTAATACTTGAGATGGATTTTGAATTCGATTCATTTGGTGCTACAATTGCACTGGAACTTGAAAAATGTGTGACTGAATTTGTTCGACGTTGAACAAGAGTATCTTCGTAAGTAGTCTGTGGATGCTTGCTGGTGAATCCATTGGTAGTCCATGTTGCATACTGCAAAATCAGCAACAATCCCTAGAAGGTATCACTTTTCTCTTTCTTTCCGTAGATGGCAATTTATTGAAAGAAGTAGGTGAAGTCTAGGTTCAAGGAAAAAAATAAAAGCGAGGGAGAGTGAAGCAATGGGAAATCGGGGTACATGGGTTGGTTCAGTACCTTTTCAGGTGAACAACTGAGCCAATTTGGGTGCTATAGGTTCAAAACTGCCACATGCAAATCCAGGCGCTGAAGCAAAGAACCAGCCACATAGAAAAAAGAGATTTGGGTGCTTTCGAGGTGTCTAGGAAATGTGGGAAGTTAGTAGGTACATATCACAAAGATGTGCAGCGGGTGATAGGTTTGCCAAGACAATTGAATTGAGAGAAATTTCGATCACGGGTAGGACTCGGCTACTAAGTTTTGCGAGGCGCTTGAAGAGGCAAAAACATAGAGGAATGAAGAAGTGAGATGGCAACACACCAGGAAAGGTTGCTTGACAGTTGCGTCCTTTTACCATTAACTTTGACAACTAGGGAGAATTGAAAACCAAATTTACTCGGAGTGTGAGAGTACTATGATCATCCATCGTGAACATGGATAACTGGTTATGTGGTTATTTCCTTTCTCCCTATGGACTGTGGATGCGAAAAAGGAAAAAGCACGAGAAACATGGAGTTTACATAAGTTATTTAGTAGAATAGAGACAAAAGCACAAGAAGCTGATTGTCAATTCTGATTTCTAAGACCTTTGTGCCAGTTTAGGATTCTCTTTTTACCCTTGTGTGCCATAGCTTTTACGAAGGAAAACGAATGAGAAGCTAAAACCCCTAGAAGCTTCTTGAATGTTCGAGCGAAACTTATTTATTTAAAGATAAGCTCCTAAGGTACAAATGATAGGACACAGTGGAATGAGCAACATGTAGTTTCTCCAATTAGTTGCTGTTTTTACTTTAGTGTAATTTGAGCCTATCAGTTTAACAGTTAGGTGGGATTTGCATTTGAATTACAGGATAAGTATGTGGTGATAATTATTGCTTGGAAGTTTGTGACCAGTATATTGCACAAGACCTTCAAGATATTGATCATATAGCTATGAGACATGCATTCATTCCATTAGTAGCTGCATATTGATACTAAAATATTTCTATTGCTGGCAACTTTATGCAAATTTCCTCTTGAATTGCCTATATGTGTGCATACACGCATGAGAGAATTTCATACTCTTATCCTCATATCTTTTACTCCTAACAAGGAGGTGAGAATAGCGAAAGTGCCATAATTTTTGTACGCCGTTCACTTGAGTACCATAATTTTTTTTTTCTCTCAGTTGAGTGTTACCAATTTGAAAAATTGATCACTTGAGTGCTATCGGCAATTTGCCTTTCCAAAAAATCTGACTAGATGCCGGTCATTTGACGTGGCTTTCTCAGTGATGATGTGGACAATTTTTTATTATTTTTATTTTTAGTTTCTTTTTTCCCTTTTTTTTCTTTAGGGCTAGCGAGGGTCATCGGCGAACCAGCAACACTTGCCAACTACAAAACCCTTGCCCAAATTGGGGGACGGCCACCTCACCCAAATTTGGCCATGAGGGCATCACGACCTCACCAGCCACAGGCGAGGTTGCGACGGCCCTCCCCTACCGTTGGCGAGGCCTCAACGACCTCACCTAGGGCCTTTGAATCCAAGGGTGAGGGTTTTGCATCCAACAAGGTCATCGATGACCCTCACCAACCCCAAAAGGAAAAAAGGAAAAAGAAAAGCAAATAAAAAAAAATAAAAATCCACGTAGGATGATTTGCCAGAATTGGTACTCAAGTGACCATTTTTAATTTGATGTGGCACTCAAGTGAGCGAAAAAAAGAGTTATGATATTTAAGTGAGTGCCGTACGAAAGTTATGGCACTTCTACTGTTTTTACACTCCCTAACAAGTAATAAACCTATTTGCTTTTCCTATGTAAGACAAAGCTTGCTTTAAATAGTCTTATAGTTCTAGTTGGTACGAAACTGGTTTTTAAGAGATAGGTGCATTTAAGATGTAAGATCCTGCTTCTTGGGCACATTTCTTCATACAATGACCACATCCACACAAATAGTTTAAGCGTGATTTCTGGTACAGATCATATCTTATGTAATAGTCCATTGCTATATCATTTATAGTTATATGGTGAGAGTACATCACGATAAATGACTGTAGACAGTAATGAATAATTAATGCAAAAAATATTTGGCCATTTTAGCAGCTTGTGGAGCATAATAAAAAGAACAAAGGCACCCTGCTATAGGGGTATATATAAAAATACTGTTAGAAAAGGTTGATGTGAGATTCTCAGCAGCTTCCAGCAAGCAAAACTTGTTGACTTCATGTAGTATATGCCTTGATCAATCTTATATATGATCAATCTTATAATTAGAAGGAGAAAATATATCACATGAAATGCATTTCCTGAATTGATGTTGAAACTATACTAAGATCAACTATCTCTCTGACAAAGCTCCTAAGTTTAATATACTTGTTTTGTTTTTCTCCTTGCACTTTCATAGGCAACAAGACGTGCAGAGAGGAAGCACTTGATGTTCTTCATGAATAGTGGCAGAGGACTGGATTTCGGCTGCAGAAGTTGTAGAGAAGATTTCAACATGCTCCCTTTATGTGACATGTAAACCATGCATAATGTGTACAGTAGCATTATCGATCATTGGTACATCTGTTGATTGTATGGAAATAAAACTTTCTCAATATCTGTTTATTCATAAATGATTAGATAATTCCTACCCTTTTATTAGGTATAAAGGAAGTATATTATGGCTGTGCAGATGACTAATTTGGAGGCTGTGGCTCAATGTTGTCGTTGCATTCAAGTAGCGCCAGGGCATGCATAAAGTCAATTTCTGAACTTGCTTCTGTTGCTGATTTCGTACTTAGCCCCACTTTGAAGTTGTAACATATGACAATCGACCACTAAAGCTTACTGGAGGTTTATGATTCCTTATGTTGATTACTCCTGGATGCAGTTTCATAGTGATTCTGTTTGCTGTTGAATATTGCCACACATAACCTCTCGGAGTTTCTGAAGCCTCAAGAAGTCGAGTTTATATCAATTCTTTCTATCTTTGCTTTATTTCCTTTTTCTTAAATTCTTTATAACTGGTTAAACATTTTCCTTTTTGTTAATTTCCACTGAAAAATTTATAGTTCTGGGAAGTGCTGCAAGTTGAGCTAACAGTAGTTTGTTCTTTCATTTTCCCTTTGCCCCCTATTTCTTCATCTCTTCTTCGTCACTTGTTTTCACTGCAGTGAGATTCTTTCATGTCTCAATGTTATCAAGATTAAATCAGGAAACATAGTATCTTCAAAGAAGTATGATTTTGTGACTATGAGCAAATTATGCTTTTTGATATGCCATGGCCAATGTACTTGATCTTCTTGCATACATGAGGGCAAGTGCTTGCTAAATTGTCATGTATGGCTTGTGTTTCCGGGAAGATTTATCATCTGTATGACGCTGCCATGATCTAACATTTCATGTTTGCTAAGCTTTGCGCAGAACTCATCAATTTTTTATTCAGACTTTGTTGACATAAAATGTAGTGAAATAGGATCTGTTTGAATGTGATTTGAACGTTTTATCAAGTAACTAATCTAGACTATGACATGGTCTCTCTGTTGAAGTATTAGTTTTGAAAGAAGAAGCTCAAGTACAGGGGGTAAGAAGCATGAGACGTACCAAGGGATGCATCTAAACAAAAGAGTTTGGCAGGAAAAAAAATAAACCATGAAAACTCTGACTTTTAGAGCTTGAATTACATAGATATGCTGCTGTTAATAATCTGATTATGAGTCAAAAGTGTTGTGGGAAACATGACCTAGCTCATTACCTTTCTGAATACAACATCAAGCAAGGAGACTTATCTCACAGATAGAGGACCACCTTGCTCAATTTCCTCTCTCTGGAGCTCAAAAACTAGCCCAAAGTACTGCATAGTTTCATGATAGAGAGAACGAGACTGTTATAACGGTGAGCATGGTTCCTGTGCGATGTTTGGAAGATGTAACTGATTGACACCCCCAAGCCAGTACTAGTACACAAGTCATCCACATATCTTCTCTCAATCAGATCACTGTTGCAAGATTACCCTGAAGAGAAGTTGCCCATCCAAATTAAAAGCCTCTAAGTATCACCCTGTTTACAGCATTGTGTTTGTTCTCCAAAGACATTAGGTTCCATGTTGAAGAGAAAACATAGAACGACTCAAAGGCATCGTGAAAGTTAAAAATTTTAAGCCGTAGTTACCCCAAACACCCACTCTTTTATATTTGATGCAAGAACTTTGCCAAGGTCATTGCCTAGTTACTGCCAAGTTAATCAAATGGTACAGTTCATAGATAATTTGCTTGCGTGAAAACCTATTATCTGGAGTACAGACATTTCTTAGATTTGATATTCTCAAGACTGAGATGTAACCGTCCTAACTAAACACATTCTCCCACCGGCAAACTTGTTTTTGTTTAGTTAATAACTTCTTTCGCAAATTGCTATGTTAATTAGTCTGCTATACGATCTCTAGCATGATATTTGGACATGTCTTGCAAATGTAATTTGTCTCAGGTTTCAAGCTGAAGAGCTAGGTAAAAAAATGCGAAATCATCAAAATATTGGCTGGTTTCCACAGAATCATTAGATTTCAAGTGTCTGTCCTGATATATGAATGTTTCCAACTTTTTTCTTGTTTATCTTGCCATAATGGGAATTCTGGATCAAAGGGTTTCAAATGTTGGAGGTATAATGGTGTAAGAAACAATATGTCTTCTGCCAAATTTTAATGAATGAGAAAACCCTGATGGTATGAACAGCGACTAACCACCAGTTGAACTGTCTGTTTGAAAGAATTTTGTAATATACTATAGTTAGCACCTATTTACATCAGATAAACCTAAGGAAAATCATAGTTCTTTTTCAATGACCTGTAGTTAAGTACAAATTTTAAGAGTCTTTCACGAGCATAATAGAACAATTCTACTTTTTGAACCAAAGTTTACTTTATCAATCAATGAAGTAGTGTAGTGTGCCTGCTAGCTATATCTCCCTGAAAGACCCTCTCAGAAAAGGTTCTGTTCTAAAATCTAATACGATGGTCTTCCTGGCACTCATCCATTTCCATATTGTTTAAGAAGAATTCAGGAAGTCTCTTTCTATTTCTACCTTTCGATCAATTCTCCCAACTAGCTAGAGAAAGAATTGTAGCTGGGGCTTTCAGTGATTGCATATCTTGCTGAATAACTCTCTCTCTCTCTCTCTCTCTCTCTCTCTCTCTCTCTCTCTCTACGCGCACACGCACACTTTTCCATATCTAAATCGTTTGCTGCAATAGAAAATGTCGTTGTATCCTTACTCTGGAGAATTATCTTCACATCCCAGGTAAATACAACTGGCCCAGCTGATTGTTTTGAAAAGAAATTGCAAGCTTAGAACTAGTGGGCTATTGGTTGGATTAAAACCCATTCAGAGGTTTTCTTCATCAAGGACAAGATGCTTATCTTGAGATGGTGGGTACTCTTACCAGACTGACACTAAGTATAGTTGCTTGAGTGGAGCGGTGTTCAGCCATAAAATGGTCGCTGTAAATAGGTTTAGAATTTGCCTAGTAAACAAAAAAAGTGTTTCAGATTCCCAGTCTTTTATTTTTGCCAATTTTCAGATGCCCTGTTAATCCTGTGAAGCTTTCCTCTAGACTGGGTATTCTTAGCCAGATTGCCATTTGAGAAATATAATGGCATTTCCTTGATTAAGAAAAAAGATGACGTGCAATATCTTAATATTTGATAATCCACTGGTTAGACTCGTTTGAGAGAAATATCTTTTCCTTGATCCCTTTCTTGAATTTATTAACATATACGGTTATTAGTCCAACATTTCTCCAATTTGGGCTCTTCAGTTGGAAATATTTTAAGGGACTGATAGACCATAACCTTTTCATGCCTCTCAAATAATTAGTACACTTTGGAAACAAATTACATACAGAAAAAATGGCCTTGAAATAATTTGTCTTTGCAATGATAAAATCAATTTGGTTTTCTCTGTTTTGTAGAAATATGTTACATCAATCTCATTTCTCTTCGCCTTTCTTCCCCTCCTTTTCCCTTCATTTACTCTTAATGACACTGTGGAATCTATGATTTGTTTAAGTATTTTATAGATATGCTGACCACTTCTATTTGATGTTCAGCTCCAAAGCCTGACAGTTCATGGGTTAATCATCAGGCTTCTCGTTCGATCTGCATGCATTGATTCTTCCTGTCGAATCCTCTCATGCCTTTGCACAACTAGGTAAGACTGTTAACATCGAAATGGCACAGATTAATGCGCTGTCGCAAATTTTCTTGCAGTGATATGATACTCATGCTAAGATTGAGTAAACCTATCAATAGATTTCCTTTTATAATAGAAAATTAATTACAACGAGGACACTAGAAAAGGTCTTCAAGATGAAGTTAGATGACATACTTACTCGTCATTCCTGATTCTTGGTTTATTGTGATTATATTGTTCATTGTTCTTATTCCTGATAGTTAATCTCTTCAACCTAAGTTAGATTTGCAGTCCAGATAGTTCCCATTCTTGAGGTGAACTCATCGCAAAATGACTTTTGAACTATAGTTTTGCGACTCTGTGTTTTCATGTAAAGTGCAAATATGAATGTTACATTATTGGTGCAGATACTAACATCATAAGACTCTCTTGTTTGTGTGTGATGAAGCAACGGTTGATATTAATTATTTTGTCTCGAGATGTACAAACATTTTATAATCGTAGCGTTTGCAGACAATCCTTAAAGTGTAGAGATCTGTGTGAATGTTATTTGCGATGATAAGCATTCTAATTTATCGTCAGAGGATGTAGTTAAACATCTAGCATTCCATAAAGTGTTTTAAATGATTCAGTGCACTCTGACTGACAATGCATGTGCCTTTTACTGCTTTTCCAATTGCAGAATTTCATCAAGGGACCCGAGAAAGGAAGCATAGTGCATGAGCAGATCAATTTTTGCCCAGATGTTCATGTGTTTACTGAGGACTGCAGCTGTGATCAAAGTCCATTTCATGCTTTATCTTGTTTATCAGATATTTGAGATAATTTACGGCATAATCTTGTGTAGGCATCATTTTTCTAATGCTTAGTTTTTTTGTCATCACACATATTCTATAATCTAACTTGATTTTTTTGAGTTTTTTAAATTTTGAGGTAATTCCATCCGTGCTATTGATGTGTCTAAGCTTCATAGTTTTGAACTATATCATGTGCTTTCCCTAATGATGACAAAAGAAGTGAATGATTTACATGTGATTAGCATGGAGTTCTGGATAAAGAATTACGTTAACTGGATTTAGGCTTTGTGGTTATATCAATTATGTCCTAAATACTTTAATTTATAGTAATGTAAGTGAACTAGTATCATGATTAGGAGCGTGCATCCGTCCAGTCCAACCCAAGAAATAGATTGAATTGGACCAGACCGAACTGTCTAGTTCTGAGTGGCTTTCATGGGAACCAATCCTATTCCCAAATCCATGTAAAGGACTAGACCAACAATACTTCTCCAGGCTTGAGATGTCACTTGACTATATGCACAAGACTCACTTTCGCAGAGCGAAAAAAAGGAATAGGGTGAGGTAAAAGCATTAAGGTGACCAATCCGGTTCTAATATTAGTCGAGGAATAAGAATTGATTTCAGCTTTTTTCTATATTTGCATGTGTTTCTGTGGCCACCTTCGCTAAGATAATTTGTGGGCAGGTGTAATGTGGAAGGGGAAATAGCCACACGTCCGCCATTATAATTACGCCCTCCAATGGTTCATTGCTATATGCATATGTATTTACCCTTGCTGAACTCCGAGCTGAGATATGAAACCCACTTGATGTGCCATCACTCCTCGGTTACCATCACGCTATAAAGCAGAGAGCCAACATTACCACCAACGAATAGGAAAAAAGGCCAAAAGAGAGAGATGACTCGGAGTAGGAAATCGCAATCTGTTCAAGAGTCATATAAATTGTTCGCGCATCTGCACTTAGCAATACCTAGACTTGTCAGGAACAGAAGGAAAAAAACAAAAACACAGCGGTACTAGGACTGTCCTTAAAATCGGCCCTGACCAGTCAGCTTAGTTTCAAAACCGGGTGGGCCCACTCTTGATTCCACAAAGGAGAAACCGACCTTACCCAATCCAATTCCAAGTCTCAAGATGGGAACCAACCCGCCCTAAAACCAATCACCCATAATCATAATCATAGTTGACTTCCCTAGCATACTATTTTAAATTTCAATGACATGATCGGCCAAGTGGTGACCATGATGGGCTGAGATAGTCACGTTATGGCTCCAACAGAACATAGAAATATTAATGTTTTGTTCGGTCAAGAGGCAATTGTCAATTGCTTTTTCCCCTAGTGTGCCTTCATTGTTGTTCAGTCATGGATGAGAGACCACTTTTCTTCTGATACTTTTTTTTTGGTGAAAAATTTTCTTCCAGTATCGAAAGGTCGAAATTTTGAGTTTTTTTTAAGCTAGTAATGATTGTTGTAGCCAATTCTATTAAAACGTTAGAAAGTACCAAACTATTTGTCTAAAACACAATAGTAAAAAAACGAACGGGAAGATTATAATTTTGGACCTTAATTTGTTGTAAGTTATTATAAATGTAGGCTAGCATTAATTGCATTTTAGTTTCCCAAAAATAAATTGTTATAAAGTTTATAACATATGTGAGAATGCTATATTGCCCAAATACAAATTTTATGATCATATCATATTGGGGGCCTAATTCTCTCTAAAAAGACAAACTTTCACTTTATATCCAATTTTAGCCCAAACTTCCATTTTTTGCCTTATAAAAATCACCGACTTTTACCCTATATCCAAATCTGGTCCCATTATTTATATTGCTGTTATTGTCTGATGTGTAAATTCCACACATATATTTCTCTCTTTCTCCTTTGATGATGTGTAATTTCAGCTTAATTAAATATTTAAAAAAAAAACCTTATTTTTTATGTCTTCCTATTTTCTTTTCTCCTTCGTTTTTCCTCGTAACCTCCATGGATGAAGGTGATTGAGCTAAAATCTGAGTCGCTCCAACTCAGATTCCAGTCGCGCAACCTCGGAACTGAGTCGCATGACCTCAAATGTGAGGTCGCGCGCCTCAATCGCGAGTGGCAAACTCCATTAATGAAGGTCCACCGTAGCGCTCAGAGTGAAGGAAACGATCTGCGCCCTCGTTTCGTCATCGTCCGGCCACGGAGTGGATATACAAAGCTTCGAGGATGGCTGAGCGGAGATGGTGGCTTATAAAAACGGCTTCTCGAAGCTGGAAAAGCCGGAACAGAAAACAGGCGTTTCGGCCTAGGTCGCTGGAGATGATCCCGACGACCGACAACCGTCGCGGAGGGGTTGTCAGAGGTCGGAGCTCGGAGTCGGATGTTTAGATGGCGATGGGTGAGAGGTGGTAAAGCTGTGCCCGAGTGAGTCCTTGCGAAGAAGACGATGAAAATTGACGAGAAGGAGGAGCTGGGACCTCTTGTTTGGTAAGTGGCTTCATCAAAGGCGTTTTGCTGGTCAAGCTACTTCCTTTTTTTTCCTTTTTTTTTGGTCGGAAGCTACTTCCATTGATGTGGCATTGTTTGCAGTAATTCCTTGTTGAACTGAATAGGTATGGGCGTGGGCTGCTTTCGTTTTGAGCTCAAGCACCTCCCTTCATGGAAGTCGCAAGGAAAGACGAAGAAGATAGAAAAAAAATAAGGTTTTTTTAAAAGAAATTATTTAGTCGAGCCGAAATTCCACGTCATCAATAAAGAAAGAGAGAAATATATGTGTGGACGTGACACATCAAACTTTAATGAATTGAGCTTTATATTAGGTGGAGCACATTTCGTTATAGTAATTATGTGGTTGGATAATCAGTGTAGGTCAGTATTTCAACAGTGACGTGTGACAAATGGGCTTATCAACCACCTAAGTACGGGGAACGAGAGCAAGACTTAGCAAGACTTTAGTATGAGATTTGTACGGCTTTATCTTGTATTGATCATTAGGTACGTGATTTCTATTCAAGGCTAGCTCTTCGAAATTTTTTTATATAATTTTTGGATCATTAAACTTCTTACATATGGCATAGTCAGAGCAAATACATACGAGTTCGAAATCTAATCGATCCCTAATCTTGATGCTATTGTATGCGGTGCATGGATTTCAAAGTTCGTGGGTGAGTTTGAGAATTTTATTATTTTGATTGCTTATTTTCGGTATCTATACCGGGTTTTAGTTACCCCATTCTGTGGGAAATATGCTGGCAAATCTTCTTCTCATATGTCGTGTTGATTCACAGTAAAAAAGAGACAAAAGCGAGTAAAGAACCTGTAATTTCGAGTTGGGGATCATTTCGGGTCTCCACTTCCTGGCCTTGACCCATTTCCATTGCCACTGCCACAACGCAACATGCAGCAGATGCCAATGGAGGAGAGTTGAGGACAAAGCAGAGTGTTGTGGACCGCGGACGCGTTCACTTTGTGGATAACGCACGTTCCAGCACCGAATTCTGCCGCGTCTTTGTGCGTTGCTGTCGCCGACTGAACAGCAAACATGCCGGCGGAACAATGCATTGCAGAGGGACTTCATACGTGTCCCGATGTTTCCTCTGTCCTCGGCAACACCCCTTGTTTTATTGCAGTTTTAACAGGGTTTATTTCCGAATATTGTGGTTATGTTAGAAGTTACAAGCTTTTATAAAGATATAAACTGCTCTAATTGGAGTTCACTTATCAATATGTATTAACTTGCAATGTTCGTATGCTGGAAAACTCCCCAACGAAATGTGGTTGAATTAATGAAACAAATGCTGGGTGGGTTAAATAGGTAGTATGGGGATTACGAAAAACCTATTTCTAGTCAAGTTAATTCCAATAAAAAAAAAACCCCATTTTATGGTCAAGACAACATATCTATTTTATGAGATCTTTCAAAACTCATTTGTGTTTGCTTTCAAAAAAGCATCCATTAAAAGGATAATTAACTATAAGTTTAGCAGAATAAAAGCACCATGAGTGTCATAATTTTTGTATGACGCTTATTTAAATGTTATAACTTTTTTTGACTACTTGAGTGTCATGATTTCTAAAAAAAAAAATCATTTGAATATCATAACTTTTAATCAATTATTCAAGTGTTAAAATTTTTTAAAGACGTTCACTCAATTAACGGAAATACGATGTAGCAAAATACTTGTAGTGAACATTTTTTTTTAAATAATAGCACAAAAAAAAAAAAAAGTGATCGATTGAAAAGTCATATGATGGTCAAGTAATAAAAAAATTATAACATTCAAATGAACGCCATACAAAACTTATGTTGTTTTTCCCCCTAAATTTAGCATTTTTCGAAGCTCTTTTGTGGCTTAGTAATAGTTCAGTCACTTACCGACCAAAAAAAAAAAAAAGTAGTTCGATCACTTCAAGCATATTCCATAGATCAACTGGCTTCACTGATACTTTTGGATGACATTTCCATAGTCCAGTATTGACAATGGTCTTCCAGTATGACTGCATCCTCCGGAAGGAACTTAGCCAAGGCAACCAAATGTTTTGAGCTAAGAGAACGAGAATTGAAGAGAAAGATTTCGACATGCTTGAGATAATTTTCCACACAAGGGGAAAACTTCCTCTGCAATTTTTAAAATTCATTGTCATCGAAGTTAAGTATCGCAAGTTCCTTTGAAACCGACGCTATAGATTTACACTAACATTGGGTAACTCATTAAATCAAAATGATAAGTAAGGGGATAAAAAAGAAGCAACTTACCCAGACCGATAAAAAAAAAAAAAAAGTGATTTCTTTGCCTCTTTCGACAGAATGAAAAATACACTTGCAAGTCATATATATTAATGCTCTCATCATCTGCATCAACATGATCATTTTCTCTTCTTCTCTGGTAACTCAATATCTAAAATTTTCATTAAATGGAAATGTTTGTAAAGCCTACAATGCAATAGAAGAGAATTGATGACACTGCTGCAGGTTTCTTGTTGATAACACAAAACAGAGAATTTAAAGCTTCCTTGCGTGGATACATTATCTAACAGGACTAGATGTTCAAGTAGATTAATACCCCTGACACAGTGAGAGGAATCGGGCCTCTGTATGACTAATTTTCTAGGCCCGGCAAACTCTTTAGCCACATTACTGTCCCGGAGAGATTCAATAGACCTGTCATATGGGTGGGTCAAGTTATAGATGGTCCAACCCAAATAAACTCATTTAACTTATTTTAATCCATATCCATGCAATGTAAATCCAGTAACCCATACCCATAGACTTATATTATAGAAATACTTTCATATTCAACCAAATCTATGAAAATTCATAACCTAACTAAGGTGAGAGTGAGTGAATGAGTGAGCACGACGTCGAAAGGTGAGAGAATAAAAAAGATTCATAAAAATAGATTAGGTTTTTATGACCCATTTATAACCCATTATGACCCATTTAACACTTATATTGAGTTAAAACCCATTTATGACTCATTTACTTATTATAATTAGCCTATCTATAACCCATTTAACACCCATATGGGTTATGGGTTAAGAAATGGGTTTATAACCCATTTTTATGGATCTAATCGTGTATGCAAAATAAGATTCCACCATTTTGCGGCGCCAAGCACGACACAATCAGACCACGTGCTTGGATAGGGCGCCTTCTCCAAATTGGCCCCACCTAGCCCAATCCCTGGACCAGCCACTACTAGTTCGGAAACGTAGGTAGAAGGAGGCAACACATATGATGTTGAGTAGGCAACGCATCAATCTAATTAATCTAATAAGAAAGTAAAAATAAACACAATTCAGATGGAATTTTTGAAAAATTGCTAAACGGACAAACAAAAAAATTAAGAATCTTCAAAGGATCTATTGCTGTATATGGCGGTCGTCCATCTCCATATTCTACAAACTCGCAAACACTTATCTTGTTCACAAACCTTTATACTCTCTCTACACCTCTGTGAATGTTTGGCCTTGCAAACTCTTATCCTGAGTAACATTAAAGTTTGATGGGCATGACCATCATTATGTTGATTATGTTAAAGAGGAAATACCTAGAATTTGTCAATTAAGTAATCTCTTTACCAAAACTAAATTGATATCATTGCTCTCGCAATTGATTTTTTTTAAAGAAGGGAAATTAACTTGAATAGGATGTAACAGTTACTACAACTTTATGTGGAAGGTAATTCAATGACGACTAAGTATGTATGTGAGTGTAATATATATGCGTAAAACATGTATTTGGTTTTGCAAGTGTCCCTTTTCTTTTAGAGTGCGGACTTATCTTACATCTGTGTCATGATATAATTACTAGTTTTATTTAGATTTATTGAGAATTTCATTCTTCAATTTTGTTCCATGCGTTGGCGCCTAGTTACTAGTAATATAGAAAGAAACAACATCGTAAGTACGGCAATTAGAAGAGGAGGAGGAATAAACTTCAACTTTCCAAATGCAGGTCGCTGCTGCGCCTCCATTAGAATCATGGACGGAAAATATTGGCGGCTGATGTGGAATCAACCGCCAAAAAAAAAAAAAAAAAAAAGCCTCGACGTTCCATTGACCCATACGTCCTCCGCCTTCCATCCCACAGCGACCGCACCCATAACTTATGGGCCATAAGCTATCCTTCGTTGAGGACCTTGCCTCGTGACCTGCAAGTTGAGTTGCAGCAGAATTTTAGGGGCTTCAATTTTGTTTAGAAACCAAACCAACCCCTATTTATCAATTTAGGGCAATTTATTGCCTCAATCGACCGCGTGCTGCACATATTTTAAGTGCACATGTGCCTCCAATGAGTCAAGTCGTGTAACCTATTCTTAAAATAATGTCACCTTGAATTTTCAAGCAACCTAAATTACCAACGTCCCTTAAATAATGACTTTATTGTGTAGAGAGATTAGAGATATATTGCCATGTAGAAATCATTGGATTTGCTTTATTGCACAGAAAGACTAGAGATATAATATCAAGATGTAAATTTATGGATTAGTCCCACATTATAGAAAATGTCTAGTGTTCTTATAAGAGATTATTCGATCTATTTCCGTATCGCTGATGATATATATCATAGCTCGGACATCCATTTCAAATGCATATCCCATTTTTGCACAGCAGGGTTATGAAAATCCACGAGAAGCGACCGGACGTATTGTATGTGCCAATTGCCATTTAGCTAATAAGCCCGTGGATATTGAGGTTCCGCAAGTGGTTGTCCCTGTAGAAGCGGAAAACTAGGATACAGAGTTTCTTTTTCCCTAGAAATATGAGAATCGCATTGCTGTGTAATAACAAGATGAATATATAAAGTCAAAACAAAAACATTATTCACTAATTCAAAAATAAAGGGGGGGAAAATACAGAAACCTTATGCCCGGCATGGGCCAGTTTACTCCTAGCCCCCAACTTCTTGAAATTGCAATTATGTCCCAATTAGGGAAAAGTACGTTTACATATAAATCCATAAAGCTCCCCCCCCCCTCCCCCAAAAAAAAATTAATACTATTTCTTTAAATTCCAATGTTTAAGGAGGTGTTACGAAGTTCTCGTAAAAAAAAAAAAAAAAAAAAAACTGAATTAAGATCTATTTTCCTCTAGCGATATTGATTATACGGTAAATTACTAGGACACCCCCACAATTTCATTAAAGTTACTCGAAAACCTCCGCATTTTCAAAAAGTACTACGGCCCCTTGTTAGAAACGTTTTTGGATTTGATAGATTAATAAAAAATTATAAAATTATGTGGTCTAATTAAGTTCTCAATATATAGCTGGAATATGAACATTGACATGGAATTTACAAAATTCCACGTCACCTTTTAGAGAGAAATTTATTCATACCATGAGTTTTTGGATTTGCAGTTGGACATGATACTATCCTCCTTAGTTTGCATCCAACCGTAATTTTAAAGGTACAATATAAATCAGCATTTTAAAAGATGTCAAACAATTTAAAATTAGAAACCAGAATAGCATGACAACAAATATTTTTTAAGTTAGACTCAAAAAGTAACATATACTTTCATAATTCATATTGATTGCCACATTGGGTCAAATGGCTTTACCACTGAACATGAACAGTGTTAAAGAAGAGGGGTTCACATGCCCGCGCAATTTATCATCTAAAATATGCCGACAAAATACCCAACATCTAAAGCTGGTTTAGGGTATTGGTCAGCTTCTTCGTGGAGTTTTGAAGGTTGAACTTGGGAATCACCTCTAAACTGATCGAAGATTGAATCACGCTCAACCGTGACTTGAACGTGAAAGAAGGTGTTTAAGATTGAATCGAAATTGATACAGCAATTTGCCAGTCAATCTTTTCTAGTGGAACCCGTGTAATTATGAAAGAACAAAATACTAAAGCTATAGTTTTGCACTAACGTAAGCATCAAGCTTTGGATCGTAGCCTCATGGTGTGTCGTTGATCTTTAGCATAAAGTATCCGAAATCCTTCAATTAGTCTTATGTCCTCCAATTCCATATACATGAAACCAAAATATTGATAAAACATATGACTTAATCACTATAGCATGTCCCTCGTGGTTTCTTCAAAAGAATTATAATTTTGAGAGTAAAGTCTGAAAATTCCACCCAAACTCTAGATCGAGGTAAGCCACTTTGATCCAAATTCTTAACTATTTTAGGAGTCGACACCAATCATTTTTTTAGGTTGATTGTGAACTAAAATGCTAACTAGACTATAAAGCGACAACCAAAAGTTTAAGACTTGACGACTTAATTACACGGAGGAAAGAGTAAGCATATTCCACATCATCTTCCGATATCACATTCCTTCATTAAATCCTCATATCATGAGATCTCTTAATGTAAATACATATATAGTTTTCTTTTTTTGTTTCAAACATTGAAAACTCTATTACTCGATCTCAGGTGAAATTGCCGCATCATGGAGTCGAATAAGGGCTTGACTGATCATGGTGTGTGATCCATGTTCTTTCAGAAAAAGAAAAGGAAAAATGCTCCATATGAGTCCAATGTATCAAAAGAGCATGAATCAATCTGAATCAAAGCAGCGAGAAAATAGGGGCCTAAATGTGATGCCGTGTTAAATGAACGAAAGTAGATTTGAAGAAAATGTTTGAATGTCGATCGTGAATCCAACATACACAACTCAAATTACAAAAATTAATTCAGTCCAATTAGAGCAGCATGCATGAATCTATTGCATGCGATTTAAATAACAACATCGAATTCAATCCTAACAGTGTGCACGAGTCCACTACATACCGTTTTAATAACAAAAGTGAATCTAATCAAACTACCGAACCAAATGGCCTTTGCGCTTCCTGTTATATTAACCTTCTTCCTACCCTTGCGACCTTTTGATATTGTGCAAAATAGAGGATCGCATCTCTTAAGTAGAGGAGCTGTGGATTGGGCTAGAAAATTTTCTCTTTTACAAATTCGCTTTCATTATAACTTCTGCTGCCTGCAGTCACCGTTCTTCTTTTTCCTCAATTCTGATTGGGTGTCTATGCAATAGGTTGTTGCGATAATTCTCACTTTTCCAGGTGACATACTATTTTCGATGTATGACGTGCAACTAGCTAATTTCGTGACAAGTGCGAGCGTGTAAGAATTATTCATGGCTTAAATAAATGCAAAATAACATGTGCTGGTCCTACATGTAGCATAGGCGATACGAACTAAAGGAAATCGATATTCACATGTCCGATTCATGGCATAAGTTTCACGACATAACATGGATGAGTCCCCATAAGCAAATACAATTCAATCTATGTTGCAAATGATCGAGATATGGAGTCGGTTTTTTTAAAACCTAGTTTTCAAATATTTTCCATTATTATCAAAATTCTTGTAGACACCTAATTTTTTAGCAAAAGATTTGATAAAAATTGACTGAGAATATTAATTCCTTAAAAAAAAAATTAATCCAAGGATATAATTAGATTGTACTTGTTAATAGTTTTCCAAAAATATCCAATTTGTTGAAGTTGAACAGTCGGTTTTCAACATATCGCAACTTTTAATCACAGTTGTTCAATCATGAGGTGTCAAGAATTTTGTTATTTGACCCAATTGATTAATTTCATCTTATATATAGAGTAACGAATTTTTCGAAGCCCCAAGAATCACATCAAGCAGATTTTTAACAACGAAAATTTCATAACTTTCCACTACAACCATCTCTTGGCCCAATTTTCGAAAATCCATTTCGAGTCGCGAGCTTATGAAAACTTTATACACAGTCTTAGACTCATAGGTCAGAGACAGGTTGGCGTTTCGCAACACCCACTTATTGTTAACAAAGGCCTAGTGTGTGCCTACCCCAGCATAGGGCACAATGGCCTTCGTCTAGCTTTCTAGCCTTTTAGAAGGGGTCTTCTTATCTAAGAAATTTTACACGGAGCTAATTAATAAATCTTGCTCAAAACGAATCAAAATATCTCTACAAAGTTTAAATGACACTCCCTCTACTTAGTCAAAAATATTTGACTCTATCAAACTTTTCCTCTACATCTCTATGTGGATTCCAAGGCCTGAAATAATTGGAATTTGAATTAAATCAATTTAGAGCTGGGTCTTTGTTTCTAGGTACTTGGAGTATTGTCTACTCCATCGATAATGCAATCTTCCTTTACAATGTAATACATCCAAACTTGGTGATTTTGCATAATCTCAATTTGTTCACCTTCTACACTTGGGTTCTTTCAAGTATATTGATGTACTCATATTACTGAAGTCGTTCTCCGTTGTTTGGTTCGTCCAAGCACCTCAATGATTTAATGTCCCTTGCTTGTTCACCAAAATCCAAAGGTTCTTCCAAGTCTAACACTTTCCACTCAGTATCTTGTTCTCTATATGCAAAGTAAGAATATTCTTCAATAGCACAGACATCATAGTGTTAACATTATCTGCATATAAACTTGTACATGTAGAGGATAATTCGTTTGTGTGCACGCACACATGTGCATATGTGTGTGTGTATATCTTCAAAATACATAAGGAGTCTTATTAATATAGTTTACCTCGTTAAAATGAGCATTTTTTTTTTTTTTTGTCGGTTAAAACGAGCATTTGACCCCCTACTTTAATGGAAAAATCGGAAGCCAGCAAGGGAAATGCTGCGCAAGGGACCTCAACCCTTACTTGGGCCATTGGGCCACGGTGCACACCGTCGTAGGGATATTGTAAAGGGCCCTCGGCAGAAAAGAAACAAGCGTGGGGCATGGGCCTGGCGCTGCAATCGCTATGCGGTATTTGCTTGTTAGGATTGCCACCACCTGGATCAAATTTTCCCTTTTTTCTTTTTGAAAAATCACTTATTTTATTTTTATATATGTCCGAACTTTGACCACTCCGGAAAATTACTTATTTTAACTTTTGTCCGAACTTTGACCCCTCATTTCCCTTCAGTTCGATATTTGTAAGAGTATTGGGATTATGGATTTTTGCAAACTTGATTGGAATGGTCATGGTGAAAAGTCAACAACATCTTTCTCGTTAAAATTCCGATTGACCTAATTTTTGAGGCATTAGTTGCGACTAAATATGCCTGAATTCATCAATTAATCTGGAAAATCACAGTTTTCTCGACACCCTCACAATTGGATGGCCGTGGTTAAAAGTTGTGATATCTATGATCCGGCCATCCAATGTGGCCAAATTGGGTGTCGTTGTTCTTTTTAAGCACAACCTAGTCACACCAATCATCGTAATTTCAATAAATTTGTTTTTTCTACACTCAAGGCTTCGATACATTTGAAACCAAGAAATTTTCCAATGGAGCAAGTGTTATCCGAGAATAGTTTGCGTGGTCAAACATTGGTAAAAAAATGAGTTGCCTTCAATAATAATTGCAAAGAGAGAAGTACTTGCATCCGTTGAGAAAATTTTACACCCTCATGCAAGGCAAATACGAAAGAATGCAAAAGTAATTGAAGGCCACCATGAGTGCATGACAATGAACTTTTGAATGTGCAACGTTATAGATCTGTCTTGGTGTTAATGCTTTTCCTTACCATTGTTAGCCTAACCTTTTCACTGCAACAAAGTTGGAAGCACCGTCTCCCAGTCGTCTTTTGGTTGTTCACAATCTTTATGACTATCTCAAAGTATCGTTCCACTAACTAGAAAAGTTGGAAACTTTTTCCCTCCACTTTGGAAAAATTTCATAGGCGATTTAAAGGTCTTCACTCTTCTTTTTTCCTTTCCTTGGTGCTAAAAGAAAAATAAGATGCCGTGTCTCATGGTGAAGGAAGCCTTGTTAAGGGGGCAGCAGGACTGATAGTACACTCAAAACATTCGAACTAGACTTGGATTCAATGACAATATGCATTTTTACAATTTTCTTTCGATAATTATAACATACATCGTTGGTGTCAAAAAAGATTTACACAAGTGGCCTTATAATCACTAACTTAAGAAAGAGGTATTATGATCCTAACGTCAATTGTCAATAGGTTGATTTTGTAAAATATTTTATAAACTCATGATTTCATTTTCTTTGTTCTCATTTCTTCATGATAATTAAAATTCAAGATGACTTGATTCATACAATGATTTTGGGAAAGACATGATTGTAGAGGACTTGTTCCGAGGTCGCACACAATTCTTTTGCCAAGAGAATTTATACGATGGCCTCCATCTATTGTTTTGGGAGGAGGGAGAGAACGATCATTGTAGAGGAACTTATCCCAAAGTTCTCATGTGATTCTTTTCGCAAGTGAGGATAAGTTTTACTCACAATACCAATCAACCGGAAGGTGATTATATAGGCTACCTTATTTTGAGGTTCACACGTCTTTTAGCTAGAGAGGGTAAGTATTGTGCACGAGTAATTCTGTTATCCGGATGAATGAAGTAGAGAACGTGTGAAGGGAGATTCTAGCAATGTTAAGGGACTTCAATGCAAGGTGATGGGTGAGAGTTTGATACATTGCTATAGGAGAGAATAAAGCTATAGTTCTTCCTTTGTGAAATTAACTATCAAATAATTGGTTTAGGGCATTTTATAGTGAATAATGAGAAATTTCATGTTAAACACGATGGCGTATTAAAATTAGTGGATGGTGTATCACCACGTATAAGGAAGAAACAAGTTAGAAAGAGCCCATGTCATGAGGTGACATCCCGATTGTCTTCTAGGCATTCACAATCTTCATGACTATCTTGAAGCGTTGTTGTAGCTTTAACTCGTAAAGCCAGAAAATTTTTCCCTCCACTTTGGAAAAATTTCATAGGCTTGACTTAAAAGTCATCATTCTTGTTTTCTTTTGGTGCTAAGAGAAGAAGAAGATGCCTTGTCTCATAGGCTTGACTTATAAGTCGTCACTCTTATTTTCTTTTGGTGCTAAAAGAACTTGACTTAAAAGTCGTCGCTCTTTTTTTCTTTTGGTGCTAAGAGAAAAAGAAGATGCCTTGTCTCATGGTCCACTTTGGAAAAAATTTCACAGACTGGACCAAAAAGTCGTCACTCTTGTTTTCTTTTGATGCTAAGAGAAAAAGAAGATGCCTTGTCTCATGGTCCACTAAGGAAAAATTTTCATAGACTTGACTTAAAAGTCATCACTCTTGTTTTCTTTTGGTGCTAAGAGAAAAAGAAGATGCCTTGTCTCATGGTCCACTTTGGAAAAAAATTTCATAGGCTTAACTTAGAAGTCATCACTCTTGTTTTCTTTTGGTGCTAAGAGAACATGACTTAAAGTCTGTCAATCTTTTTATCTTTTGGTGCTAAGAGAAAAAGAAGATGCCTGGTCGCATGGTCCACTTTGGAAAAAATTTCATAGACTTGACTTAAAAGTCGTCACTCTTGTTTTCTTTTAATGCTAAGAGGAAAAGAAGATGCCTTGTCTCCTGGTCCACTGAGGAAAAAAATTCATGACTTGACTTAAAAGTCATCACTCTTGTTTTCTTTTGGTGCTAAGAGAAAAAGAAGATGCCTGATCTCATGGTCCACTTTGGAAAAAAATTTCATAGGCTTGACTTAAAAGTCGTCACTCTTGTTTTCTTTTGGTGCTAAGAGAACTTGACTTAAAAGTCGGCGCTCCTTTTTTCTTTCGGTGCTAAGAGAAAAAGAAGATGCCTGGCCTCATGGTCCACTTTGGAAAAAATTCCATAGACTTGACTTAAAAGTTGTCACTTTTGTTTTCTTTTAATGCTAAGAGAAAAAGAAGATGCCTTGTCTCATGGTCCACTTAGGAAAAAAATTTCATAGACTTGACTTAAAAGTCGTCACTCTTGTTTTCTTCTGGTGCTAAGAGAAAAAGATATTGCCTTGTCTCATGGTAAAAATTTCATAGACTTGACTTAAAAGTTGTCACTCTTGTTTTCTTTTGATGCTAAGAGAAAAGGGTGCTAAGAGAAAAGGAAGATGCCTTGGCTTATGGTGAAGAAACCTTTGTTCAGTGCATAGTGGGACCGATAGTGCACTCAAAATGTCGAACTTGACTTGGATTTGACAACAAGAAAGTTGAGGTTGAAAATTTATAATGAGAATTTATTCCACAGGTTAAGTTTAATTTTTGTGGTACTATGCTGAGTAAAGTCCTCTTACACCTACAAATAGATCATGAGAGTTAGAACTCGTTCTTTGCCCACAAGATCATCTACTGTGATTTAGGGATTAGGAACATGGCTAAAAGTCTTATCCACTCGCAACATTAGGATGATCCCTCTCATTTCATAAATTCATTTAACGAATCCAGTGTAAAAAGGATGATTGGACTGTATACATTAGATAAGGTGGTCTTATGCAATATCCATCCTTTCAATAGAGGAGATTTAGCATATCGAGATTAGATAAGTGGTAATATTTCCGTGGAATTTTCAAAAGGACAGTTAAGAAGTAGTGGTACGGTTATCTATGTAGAAAAAGTATTGAGTGAACTTAGTGCATAAACTAAATTGAATTTGAACTATTAAAGACAATGGACTTCATAAGAATCTCTTCAACTATTCCGATTTAGATTTAGTTTATCATGTATATTTTTTATTTAATAATTTCTTACTTATTAGACGCAAGTAACAGCCTCCAAGATTGGATTTTTGGTTGTGAAAAGCACCTAGGACTCGAAGCGAAGAAGATTGAAGACGGAATAATTGCAGTGGGGAAATGCATGTGGAAATAGACCAAATAATTGCAGTAGGTGGTTGATGCTTCGAAAGCATCTAACATTTTCTCACGCAATCATGGATGAGCCATCGCTGGCTCATTAATTTTATAAATTGGTTGAAACAGCACATCCATTTAGGAAATATCAATACGTGTCACTCTATGCAAGTTTGATTTATCCCTTGCCCATTGCATTTATATGATCGATAATGGAGGATTTAAATATAAACGGTAGTAAAAACTATGTATTGTCAACAATGTTGATTTACATAATTCAGCATAAGACATTATGGATGCTTAACAATTTAGCTGTACCAATTTCTATATGAGTCCACAGTACTTCAATTATTTGGAATTTTAATCTCCAAAAGATTTGAGTTATGTGATAAAGCAAATATAAACTATTTATACACCACATACAAATACAACATTAATGAGATTTACATAAATTTTTTATTATATCATATATTTTTAATATGCCTAAAGCCTAAAATTTTCACAAGGCTTGAACACAACTTGTTTGCTTGATCACATGCAATATGGGAATACATATTGCTTCCTTTTTTAAGACTGCAAATCCCTCACAAACACTAAAATTTTAAAGACAAATCCTACGACAAAGAGTACATATACTATAACACATAAGGAAGATGTTGAAATGATTTTTAAGAAATTCGATATGATGGTAAATATTCTATACCATAACATGAACTTGTGTGATTTAAGTTCAATATGTAATTTCTATGTTTTGATTTTTCAATATATATCTAGATAATTGTAAATGGTGCAATGAAATGTTTATTATTAAAAGGTTTAACACATAGTGAATTTCGGATCAAAATAGAGTGGAAAATGAATCGTGGAATTTAGAAACGATCATGGAAATTCCGAACTCGTGCTACTTCACACGAACACCTTAGTATTCACACATTCATGGCTTTGGGACTCTGCAAATAAATCGCAAGAGTGGCGAACATGGAATTTGGTTCTGATCAAATGAAAACATGAACAAGAAAGGGAAGGAATCAGTAGGCTTTACCATGATGAGCGGATAGCAGAGTGCGTGAATTGTAGTACCCTTGCGTGCATCGCTGGCTTCTTCTTCCTCCTCAAGATCACCGAATCCTACACATTTTTGACTCTCCAGCTTTTTCTTCCACTCACCGCTTTCGAATCTTGTCTGATTCCGGTTTTCCATCACTTTCCAACTCACGCTCAATTCTCTCTTTCTGCATCACCGAAAGCTATCCCGCACTTGAAGCTCACGATAGGTTTTACTTTTTCAAAGGGCCCCATCTCTCGCATTTATCTCTTTTTTTCAAAAAAATAACCACCGAATCCTTTTCTCATTCTGTCTCCAAAGCTCACGGACAGATTTTCCTTAATCAGTCGCCAAATGACCCACTTCCTGTGTCCCCCCTCTTATCATCCCTGGCCAGCTCACTTGACCGAATCGATCTTTTGAAATTCCAGATCATCTGGTTTGCTCTGTGTTTTTGGCCATCAACCGAGGGTCCATCTATGAGTGTCTTTTACCGTAACAGTCCCCTCTCTTGGCCGGTCTCGACTCATCTAATCCTCATCTTGAAGGTCTTTGATCCAAACTTCCACAATTCATGGCGTTGTGATCCACCTTGTCCGAATCATATCCAACTCTACAGTAAGGGATTAGGACCAATTCCACCATCTTGGAGTTGTGTCCAATAACTACCACGGATTTGTCAATTTTAGTTCATCTCGCATGTTGGACGCAGACAAGCCTTGATTAATTTACATGCATTGTGCCTAAACATAGATGTGTCTATTGTCTGAATGAAGAGAAAAACAATGAAAGATGTAAGTGTGGGATTAAGCTAAGCAAATGATTTTGTTTAAGGATCCAATAAGATTGCTATCAACGAGCTCAATTCTTAATTTTCTCACGAAATAAATGACAAGTCTCCAAGCAAAAATTTATGCATCAATGCAAGGTTGGAGGTATAAAACTTTGAAAAATGGATTATTTGGACATTTAGTGAAGAATGTTGTGATTATTGGATTGTGGGAATGAATTGTGGTCATATTTATTATATTTCGTTTGAGAAGTCGTGTTAACTTATTGGTTAGTAAAGAAGAAGTCACTCAGAGGTTGGGGATGCAATTTCGAGGAAGCCAACAAAGTTCATCTAATTAGTAAGCCTACAACCAGATCACAAGAATCCATGTGTTCACACTAATTAGATATCTTGGTTCATTTTTAAGCACCGTGCTTTTCCAAAGTTCTACTATTAGTAATAGATATGATATTATTTTTTGCCGGTACACTTGATTGTGCGTGTAATTATGTATTTCTTGAGTGCTCATGTGTTAAATTATCATATAGCAAGGCAAGGAAAAAAACTGTTACTCAGAAGTTGGGGATGAAATTTCAAGGAAGACCACAAAAGTTCTTTTCATGGGTGAGCCTATGACCTAGATTACGAGAATCCATCCCCTAGAGTTGTTTCTCAATCTGTGCAATGATTTTGTCGGCCAAAGGGAAGCTTGAGTCAATAAGATAATCCGAATAATGCAGTGGCACGCAGTCCTTTATGAAAAAAAAGTCCATGTGTTCACACCTTTAAATGTCTTGGTCCATCCTCAGGCACATCATTTGCCAAAGTACTAAAAAAAGTCGTGCATCTTTGTCGTTTGCTATGAGCATAAATCAACAAGAAGATCAAGTGGTGAACGAAGTACCTGAAAACACTCTACCAAATCTTGAGCTAGTAGTTGTTGCATTGTTGAACTCCATCATACAATGGCTTCTTCATTGATGGCTTCCTCAATGAAGCGCAAAAGGATTCACGACGTCTTCTTGAGTTTTAGAGGCACGGATGTGCGTAAAAACTTCCTCAGTCATCTGTACAAAGCGTTAGTCCAGAATGGAATAAACACTTTCGAGGATAGTGAGGAACTAAGGAAGGGTGACCAAATATCGCCGGTACTCATGAAGGCCATTGAGCAATCGCACATCGCAATCATAGTTTTTTCAAAGGATTATGCTTCCTCAAAATGGTGCTTGGAAGAGGTGGTGAAGATTATGGAGTGCAAGGAGCAAAGGGACCTCATTGTTCTACCGGTGTTTTACAAAGTGGACCCAAAAGAAGTGAGAGAGGGGAGAGAGAGTTATGGGAGAGCTCTGGCTAAGCATGAGTCCAAATTCGGAAAGGATTCGGAGGAAGTGAGAAAATGGAAGAAAGCTCTTTTTGACGTCGGTAGCTTATCTGGGTGGCATTTCAATGATGGGTAAGTTGAATGGAATTTATATTTTGTGTAAGAAACTTATGTTTACAAATGAGTATAAAGACTATGAAAATATAAATATATGATTCGGCACACACTTGACTGTAAGTATAAAATGTTAAAAAACTTGATCTACCCATGGACAAGATGTTAAGTGGCGTTATTACACTTACCCCATTTCTAAGGTAATGACATCGTGGTTTGGGGTCTTTAATAGTTTCGAAATTTTCAGCATGGTTCAGAGTCTTGAAAAGCTTGATCAACTTTTAGTCATCCAAGTGCTTCATGTTCTTTCCTGGAATTCTAATTCGATTGCGTGGCCATACATTTTGGTTTTTCTATGATTTTGTGAAAATTTGACGCACCATTTTGTCATTTGGTTGGTGATTGCTCGTGATTTGCTTAATCAAATTGTCAAAATAATGTTACAACTTCTTTTTTGTTTTTGTCAGAGATGAATCACAGCTTATACAAAGTATTGTGAACGAAACCTCCACTCGCCTAGCCCGACCACCTGTGCATGTTGCTAAGCATCCAGTTGGGATTAATTCCCGAGTGGTTGAATTGAAATCAATGTTAAAGCTTGGGTCTGATGATGATATTGTCATGGTGGGATTATGGGGACAGGGAGGCATAGGGAAGTCAACTTTAGTAAGAGCTCTTTACAATACCATTTTTAGACAATTTGAGGGTTCATGTCTTTTGGCAAATATTCGTGAAGCTTCAAAAGATTCCAAGGATTTAGTTCCGTTGCAAGAAAAATTACTATTCGAGATTTTATCACTGCAACGAAGATTAAAAGTGTCATGTGTCAATACCGGTATTAATCTAATACAACATAGGCTTCGTCACAAAAAAGTTCTCCTCATCCTTGATGATGTGGATGACCAACGCCAATTAGATGCTTTGGCAGGAGAAGGCAAGTGGTTTGGTAATGGAAGTAGGATCATTGTTACTACAAGAGATAAACATTTGCTAACTTATCATGGGATAGATCAAGATCGTGTATATAAAGTTAGAGCACTGAATGACAAAGAAGCTTATAAGTTGCTTAGCAATTATGCTTTTCCGACACACCAAAAATTAGAAATCAAGAGAGATTTGGTGGATAGTGTTCTAAATCATGTTGGAGGCCTTCCTTTAGCACTTGAGGTGCTAGGTTCCTTCTTATGTGGTAGAAGAGAAGATGAATGGGAGAGTACATTAAGGAAACTTTCTAGAGTTCCTAACAGTAAAATCAATGATGTGCTCAAAATAAGCTATGATGGACTAGAGGAAAATGAAAAAGAGATTTTTCTCGACATTGCATGCTTCTTTAAGAGGAGGAATAGTGAGTACGTAAAGAAAGTCCTCGATAGTTGCGATCTTGAGGCAGAAATAGGATTAAAAATTCTCATTGAGAGGTCCTTGATAAGCAATGAGTGGAATGGACTACAAATGCATGACTTGATTCAATCGATGGGTAAGGATATTGTGAGACAGGGATGTCGCGATGATCCCCGGAGACACAGCAGATTATGGCGATATGATGATGTTGCCGATGTTTTGTCAAGCGACATGGTGAGACTTGCAAATATGATCAAATCTGCTCCTTATCTTTGACTCCAATTACTCAATATGCATAACTTAAATATTTTTGTATATACAGGGAGATTGTGTTGTAAAAGCCATTGTGTTGAAGCCACCTGAACTGAAAGAGCTAAGTATCCATCCTAATGCTTTTACGAAAATGAGAAAGTTGAGATTGCTCATCCTCTGCAATGTGCGTAATTCTTTCCACGGCCCTATATGTCTTCCGAATGAGCTAAGATGGATGGAATGCACTGGATGTGATCCTTGGATTCCAAAATTTTCATCCGGTCCAAAGAAATTAGTCAATCTTGATATGAGGAAAGGCAATATCACAAAAATCGTAAAACAATTTAAGGTGAGCATGAGCATTTATCTACATAAACCTTTTTATTATCCTACTTCATTGGTATGGCCATATGCGTGTTATCTGTTCTAGCATTCATAAGGAAATGGCATTCCTCTGTTTTGGAAACCACTTCTTTATTTTCTTTTAGAATGACGTTAACTATTTGCCTTAGGAATAACGTGCAACAATCTGGCATTTGAAAAATTAAGTGAAACAACTTTATTAGAAATCTCCAATGGAAACATTCTGATAATAAAATACAAAATACAAAAGGAATTCTCTCTATTTTTTTTTTTTTTTTTTAAGAAGGTCAGTGCATCATGAGTAAATTCGAATTTTAATATATTGAAATATGTGAGAGATAAAATAAAACAACTGATTTCATGTGTTTGTCCATGGGTATTATATTTGTAAAATAAGCAATTGAGGATCATGGATGGAAGGAATAAAAATGAGGTTCAAATCCTTCACAAGTAGAAGGTTTTTATTACATTATATAATTGTGTGTGTGTGTGTATATGTAGATGAAGCTCAAATATTTCTAAACCCAATATCTCTAACTATCGATGTACTTCTATTTCAAAATCAAATCTACCTAGGGAAGAAATTCAAAATGCAAAAATGCTAGTATAAGCTATTTCACCTAATTCTAACTATGTCACCAGTTTCATATAAACTCTTTTATATTCAAAAAAGAATTGTATAATGACCAAATAAAAGGAAACAAAAACATGACAAACTAACCCCTTGACATATATATAAAAGTGAAAACACCGAAGGAATACTTGGTGGAATTGTCAAGCATTTGATTTAGATGTGGTTGGTCAGATACATTAATCACAATGTGTCATGTTCAAAATAACCTGAGAGGCCACGTAATGGAGGCTTATCCAATATATGTCATAAAGGGTGGGATTTGTCTAGCACCGTCCTATAAAAGAGGCATCATTAATTACTCAAATCAGTTCTGAAAAAGCAGCATTTCTAAGGATACGTAATTAAATTTTTAATAGACATCTTGCTAGTAATGCGTGCACAACTAATTCCATACAAGTGATCCCCTAGGGGCATGCCGTCAGGAATTTTCACCAATTATAAGGTGATATATATTATAACTAATTCATTAAAAAAACTTTTGGCAATCCTTAATTCAATATTTGTTCTTCCCAATTATAAGGTGACATAAATCATATCCATCAACTATACAGTAATAGGAGTCGTCTTTGATCATACCGGAATAATTTAAAAAATTTAAACTAACTAGCCCCTAATTTTTTTCCATGTTTGTTAACACGCAATTCTTAAATACGAAATGTAATTATTTAAAAAAATAAAGAATTATATCATATTTAATGTATCGAAACATCTAATTATGCTTTGTTTGATGTATAGTATTTCTTTGTTTGTAAAATCGACGAATAATTTTCTAATAATCATGATATTTCTTTGATTGGTCAAGTATGGAGTATTATGATATATCTAACTGTTTTGATGACTGTCTAGAATAATTTATTTTCGAAATCTTTTTAGTATTGTATATTTATATATTATATAACTCTTTAAAATAATATCTAAAAATAAAGTGATAAGAGTTATCTCTTATTCATTAATGTGATCATAAAAACTAAATTGCCAGGTAAAACTCGCTCGTGAGCTTTATCGTATATACATTTCTAAGGGTTTGGTAATTTCTCAATGCTATATATATAGTAACTTCGAATGAAAAGTTATTAATAGGTTAAGAAATTTACTTAGAACCCTGAATAGTAGGTTCCAAGTAAGTTGCCTGATATAACGATGCTCCTTGCTTCCTTCCATAGGAAGAGAGTTGTCACCTAAGGATGAAAATCCTTAAAAATGGCAACGGCATTATACAAATACCCTTATTTCCCTTTTAGAGTGTTTACGATAGCTGGTTTTGTTGTTTTTGCAGGACTTCCAACAATTGAGGTACCTTAAATTGAGTGACTGCAAGTCGCTCATTAGTACACCCAACCTCTCATTTACTCCAAATCTCGAAGAATTGAAACTCTGGAATTGCAAGAACTTGGTAGAAGCCCACGAGTCAATTGCATATCATGATAAGCTACAGGTCTTGCATTTTAAATGGTGCCCGGAACTTCATGTATTTCCAAATATGCTCAAGTCAAAAAATCTTCGAGATCTCAACCTTTCTGTTTGCCTAAAACTTGAAAGATTCCCCGACATTCCACATGTACTTGAAGGCCTAAAAGAACTTTCCATACTACATACCGCTATTAAAAAACTTCCTGCATCAATAGAAAATCTTGTCTCTCTAGAGGAAATGACTTTAGATATTGGCAAAAACTCATTAAGCATTCCATCTAACATTTACAAGTTACAAAGACTTCAATGCTTCAAATCTGCTTTTGGCCCAATCGTGTTTCCAAACCTCACAGATTCAACTAATTCGTGCATGAAGGTTGGACTTTCAAATTTAAAAGTCTTAGTCCTTCTCAATTGTAATCTATTCGAAGTAGAGTTTCTTGAGGATCTTTCTTGTTTTCCCTTGTTGGAAAACTTAATTCTGTCGGGGAACAATATTACTAGCCTCCCTATATCCATCAGTAAGCGTGATCGTTTGTCCGAATTGTCAATTAGTTATTGCCATCAATTACAAGAGATTCCCAAGCTTCCGCCATTTTTAAAATTACTGCTCGCGAATGGGTGCGAATCTCTGCAAACAAATGGACATTTAACTTCAATTGATCAATGGGTCCGTCGAGGGTTGACCGTGGTTGACACTGCTTCAATTGCCAAGGTCAGATTCTCTCTCTCGTGCACACACATATCGGTGTGGAGAATATGCTCAAAACAATATGTGCTTTTATATTGCAATAGCTGAAAATGCAAAACTAGAGGTTTGGAGAAATCCAAACAAATATAAAGTGATCTTGCACTAATATGCACGTAATGAAGTTGGCTAGCATAGTTTTAATGTGAATGATTTTTATCACATGAGACTTCTATCTCAATGCAAGCTGGGATCAATGGATCCCTACTCATTTACGGAACTCTTTATTCACTAGGATTACTTACTAAACTCAAATTGAATTCTTCTATGATGCTTTCTAACGGTCTATTTTTGTAATAGAATTCTCCTTGCAGTATTTATCTCCCTAAAGGAGAGATGCCAAAGTGGTTTCAACCGGTTGAAGACCGTTCTGTATCTTTCGTGGCTTCAAAGGACTTATATGACAAGTTTCTTGGATTGATTTTATGTGCTGTATGTAATCATGAAGGCGATTATTGTGGACTTTCCCTTCGAACATTTTTTAATGGCATACGGCAGAATTACTACTCAACAGGGATCTACAAATCGGATCCAGGTGGCATCTTGATATTCTATTTCACACCATCTCACATATGGAAAGCAGACCATTTTGATCAAATTGATGGGAGCATTACATTAGACTTTACAAATGGAGCGAGCTTTGAAAAGTGGGGATTTCGAATAATATCCAAGCAACTAGATGACAATTTAAAGGCTGCGATCCGAGACTACAAGTTAATTGATCCAGTTTTTCTTTATGAGGTCGGTCATGACTCAGCAGGCCTAGAAGCCCAGAGTTCACATATACATGAAGACAATCAAACCGAAATAGGTCTATCAAGAAACTTGCAAGAGAGTTCACATATGCTCGAAAATAGACTGATCGAATTTGATCTAGATTGTCCACCGAGTTCTCACATGCTTGGTGAAGCGTTTGACATTGGATTTCGTGAGTTTCCTTTTCCTGGATACATTTTTCCTGGAGACCCGCGCAGCCTGGGGAACAAAAAGTACAAGCTTTGGTTAAAAGAATGATGGAAACTTGCTAAGGAAGTAATTCGTACGGTGAGTGAACTCCCGCTGATCTTCATTACAGTATGCCTCCTTTCTTCTCGTTCCTTCTCGTTTTCCTTTCTCCACGAAAAAAAATAAATAAATAAAATTCTGTAATTCAGCCTTCTCTTTTATCTCTTTTCCTTGTTTGTAGTTCTTCTGTTTGGCTAAATCCTCTTTTCTCCGCCCTAGCCGAACTTCGATCTCCACCATCTTCCGTCGGACACCGGCGATCTCTGACAAATGCAAGACCGACGCTTGGCAAGCGGAGGCGACCGACAGAAGAAGTCCCTAGCAAACCGACGGGCGACGGAGGCCAGCGAGCGGAGGCGACGGACGACCGCCGCCGCCGACCGACGCCGTGGGAACCGGTGACGTAGCTTCTTCGGGGGAACGATTCTCTCCTGAGGTTCCTGGCTTCGTGCAACTTGCTATATAGATCGGGTAACGCCTGGCACATCCAGATTGTATCGAGTCGATGCAATACTTGAGCCGGATTTTGAATTCGATTCGTTTGGTGCTGGAGTTGCGCGGGAACTTGAAGAATGCGTGGTTGAATTTGTTCGAGAGACGCTGAATGAGTGTTCTCTTCGGAAGTTTAGTCTGTTAATGCTTGGTAGTGAATTCAATGGTAAGCGACGTTGCACGCTGCAAAATCAGGGACGATCCCTAGAGAGAGAGAGAGAGAGAGAGAGATTTGGGTGCTTTTGAGGTGTCTCGGAAATGTAGATGTATAGTATGTACATATCATAAAAATGTGCTGAATTGCGAGAAACTTTGATCACTGAGATAGGACTCTGTCGCTAACTTTTATGAGGTGCTTGGAGGAGCATAACCATAGATGAATACGAAGTGAGATGTCAAGCCAACAGGAAGGGTTGATTGACAGTCAGAGTCCTCTTACCACTTGTTGACTTTGGCAACTAGGGAGAATTGAAAACCAAATTTACTTGGAGCGTGAGAGTAACGTGAACATTGGTTGTGCTCACGAATAACCAGTTAGAATCTTATTTTCTTTAGCCCTGTGGCCTTTGTATATGAAAAAGAAAAAAATCACTAGAAACACGGAGTTTACATTATTAGTTATTCGATAGAATAGAGACAAAAGCACAAGAAGCTGATTGTGAATTCTGATTTTTGATGCCTTCGCAACAGTTCAGGGTCCCTTTTTTATCCTTATCCGCCACAGCTTTTATGAAGGAAAATGACCTTGAAGCTAAAACTCCTGTAAGTTTCTTGAATTATTGAAAACCTAATAAGCATAAGCTTCTGATGAACCAATGATGGGACACGCTGGAATGAGCAACGCGTAATTTCTCAAATTAGTTTTTGTTTTTGCTTTGGTGTTGTTAGAGCTAGATCACTCTAACAGTAGGTGGGATTTGCATCTGAGTTAGAGGTTAAGTATGTGGTGACGATCGTTGCTTGGAAGTTTGTGACCAGAATATTATAGAGGACCTCCAAGATCTTGATCATATAGCTATGAGACATGCATTCATTCCATAAGTAGCTGCTTATTGATAATGAAATATATCTACTGCAGGCAACTTGATGCTGATTTTTTCTTGAATTGCCTGTACGCATGCATGCATTCATGAGATAATTTCTGACTCTTGTCCTCATATTGTTTTCTCTAAACAACTAACAAGACCTATTTGCTATTTTTATATAAGGCAAAACTTGCTTTGGACGGCCTTGAAGTTCCACCTAGGTAAGAAACTGGTTTTTGGTAAACAGGCGCATTTCAGATATGTTATGTTATTTGCTAATTAAAATGATTGGTATTTCAGGCTTAATTGGTGAATGATTTCAGATTGTGCTTTATTTGAATATACTTTTATTGAACTGCTGTGTGATTGTTGAGGATGGGAATGTTATCGCAGCTGGAAGAAACTTGACTATTGAGACACGAAATGTATGTTTATCATTGCCTTCCCATCCCCTTGTTTAAATTTTGGCCCAGCAGCACTTTGTTTTTGCCGTGGATTGATACCCTCAAATTATCCACTCATATTTTATTGTTGATCATTTTATGTTTCTCTCTTAAGTATTTCTTTAATAGATGGTAAAACAATATATAGGGCAAGTTTATATTAATTCTTTCTTTCCCTGCTTTATTTCCTTTTTCTTAAATTCTTGGCGACTTGTTTGACATTTCTGTATTCTTTTTATTTGCCCTGAAAGTTACAGTTCTGGGACTTGCTACTTTTTGAGTGCAGCGAGATTTTTTGATGTCTTAACTGATATCATGATTAAATCGAGAAATATAGTATCTTCAAGGAAATGCGATATTTCAAGTGTGAGGAAATTATGCTTTCCTATATGCCAAGGGCCATGTACTTGAAAAGGAAATCTCTTTTCTTGTTTGCTAGTTGCGCTCTTCTTGCATACATGAGAGCATGTGTTTGCTTGATGGTGGTGTATGGCTTGTGTTTCCGGTATAATTTTTCTTCTGTCTGATGCTGCTATGTTCTAACATTACATGCTAGAAGCTTGTTTAGAAGTCATCAATTTTTCCCTCAAGACTTTGTAGATGTAAAAGTTAAAATGTAGCGAAACAGGATCTCAGTCATTGTGATTGTGCAGTACACAAAATAGCTAATATAGATTGTGGACATTGTTTTTCTGTTTAAGGATTAGATTTAAAAGAACAAGCTCAATTACAGGGGCAAGAAGCAAGAGAGTTTTACTAAGGATGCAATTAATAAAAAATTTAGGGAAAAAACCAACCGTGAAAACTCTGGCTTTTAGAGCTTGAAATTTGTAGTTATGCTGCTCTTGGTAATTTGATTATGAGTCAAAAGTATTGTGGGAAACATGAGCTAGCTCATTGCCTTTCTGAATACGACATCAAACAAGAGGATTCATCTTGCAGATAAAGGACCACCTAGTTCAAGTTCCTTTCTCTGGAGCTTAAAAACTAGCCCTAATTATTGCGTAGTTTCATGATGGAGAGAATGAGACTGTTGTTATAACGGTGAGCATGGTTCATATACAATGTTTGGAATTTATAGCTGATTGAAACCCATCCTAGCCAATAGTAGTAAACAAGTCATCCCCAAATCTTCTCTCGATCAGATCACCGGTGCCAATATCTCTCTGAACAGAAGTTGCCCATCCGTATTTAGAGCCCCAAAGTATCACCCTGTTTACAAAGTGTTGTTTGTTCTTCAAGGACGTTAGGTTTTATGTCAATGATAAATTATAGAACAACCCTAAGACATCATTAAGGTAGAAAATTATAAGCCATAGTTACGCCAAACACACACCTCTTTAAAATCTGATGCAGGAATTTTGCCAAGGTCAACACCACTAAGTACAGTTTAATTACTGGCAATTGAATCAAATGGCACACTTCATAGATAATTTGCTTGCATGAAAAGCTATCTCCTGGAGTAGGCATTTGGCAAATTTGATATTCTTAGGACCGAAATGTATACGCCTTAAGTTAGACATATTCCTTTATTGGCAAATTTTTTTTTGTTCAGATAGTACCTTCTTTTGCAAAGTGCTTTGTCAATTAGTCTACTAAATTATCTCCAGCATGAAATTTGGAAATGTTTTTGCAAGTGGAACCTGTCTCTGGTTTCAAGCTGAGGAGCTAGGTACAAATGCAGAATCATTGGAAATATTGGCTGGTTTCCACAGAAATTTCATCTATGTTCCCCCTTTCAAGCGTCTGGCTAATTTATGGATGTTTCCAACTTTATTCTTGTTTCTCTTACAGTAATGGGAATTCTGGATCAAAGGGTTCAAATGTTGTGGAGGTATAACAGCATCAAAAGCAATTTCTCCTCTGCGAGATTTTTATGAACGAGGAAACCCTAATGGTATGAACGGCGATCGACCATTTTAACCAATTGAATTGTGTGTAACAATGTTATAATACTGCTGTTAGCACGTATGAGCATGATAGTTCTTTTTCAGTGGACCCACAGTTAATTACACTTTTTAAGAGGCTTCTATGAGCATGATAGAGCAATTCTACTTTTTGAACCCAAGTTTAAATTTTCAATCAATGAAGTTGAGCATTGCGTCTGCTAGCAACATCTTCCTGAAAGACCCTTCCTCGGAATAAGTTCTCTTTTAAACTCAAATTCTGGGGTCTTCCTCAAACTCATCCTCTTCCATATTGATTAAAAAAAATTCAGGAAGCCTCTTTCTGTTTGTACTTTTTAACCAATTCTCTCAAATAGCTGGAAAAGAATTGTTGCTGGGCCTTTCAGTGATTGCATAATGCTGAACAACTCTCTCTCTCTCTCTCTCTCTCTCTCTCTCTCTCTCTCTCTCGATCATCTGCTGTACTGAACATATGTTGTTGTATCCTTACATCCAAGAGAAATGAAGCTGGCCCAGTGGAATATCATGTAATGGCAGAGGGTTAATGAAATTGCAAGCATCCATCAAGGATAAGGTGTTTATCTTGAGATGGTAAGTACACTTATCCAGACCGATGCTAAGAGTGCTCAGCCATTTAATAATTGCTATGCAAATGTGTAGAATTGGCCCAGGAAACAAAAGGTTTGAGTTTCAGATGCGCCGTCTCTCTTTTTGCTAATTTTGAGATGCCCTGTTTATCACATGTGGCTTTACTTTAGACTAGGTATTCCTAGCCAAATTGCCATATGAGAAGTGGGATGTTATGTCCTCAGTTAAGGAAAAAGACGAAGTGTAGTATCTTAATGGTTGAGAATTCTTTGATTAGACTTGTTTGAGAGAGATATCTTCTTCCTTGATCCCTAACTGCTATACATACATGGTTCTTGGTCGAGCAATTCTTTAGTAAGAGCTCTTCAGTTGCAGTCAGATTATAATCTTTACATGCATCTGAGATAATTAGTACGCTTCGGAAACTCATTGCATACAGAAAACATGGCCTTGAAATAATTTGTCTTTGTAATGATAAAATCAATTTGGTTCATGTTTCTTTGCTGTTTTGGAGAACCCTGTTCCATGTTTGTCATTTCTCTTTACCTTTCTTCCCCTTCTTTTCCATTCATTTTTTGTTAATGACATTGTGGAGTCTATGATTTGTTTAAGTATCTTATAGATATGCTAAATGCTAATATTTAATTTTCAGCTTCAAAGCCTCACAGGTCATGGGTAAATAATGCTTCTCATTAGATCTGCCTGCATTGATTCATCCTGTTGAACACTCTCATGCCTTTGCACAACTAGGTAAAACCTTTAAACTTATGATTCCTTTCTTTTATGAACATCACGTACATCATGTATGGTGATATGATGCACCTCTGATGCATATCGAATGAATATCAGTTACTCATGCATATAACTAGTATGTACATGGTGTGACCTTTTATATTATAGCTTATGCCAAATTAGGGCACTGTGGCAATGATTCTTGCTGTGACAGTTTGATATGATGTTCATGTTAAGATCAGTTATACCCATAGCTATAGATTTACTTGTATGATTGTAGTCAATCACGGTGAGGAAGAACATAAGCCATTGCTCTTCATTACTGATTCTTGGTTTATTCTGATCATAATGTTCATTGTTCTTATTCCCGTCAGTTAATCTGTTCATTTGACTATAAGCTAAGTCAAACTTTCACTTCAAGGTGGCTCCCACTCTTGAAAGATAACTTTTGAACTGTAGTTTTGTGATAAAGCACAAATCTGAATGTAACACTATTGGTGCTGGTTTTAGCATAGTAAGATTCTCTCTAGTTTGTGATATGGCAGAAACAATTAGTGTTAATTATTGTGTCTCAAGATGTTAAAACATTTTAGAAACAGCCCTTTAAGTGTAGAGATCTGTGTAAATGTTGTTAGCATCCCACAAAGTGTCTTCAAATGATTCGATGCGCTCCGACTGATAATGCATGTGCCATTTACTGCTCTTCTAATCACAGAATTTCATCGAGGGATCTGAGGAAGGAAGCGTGATGCATGTCCATATCAGTTTTTGCCAGGATGTTCATGTGTCTCCAGAGGGTTGCAGATGTGATCACCAGTGATTTCGTGCTCTAACTTGATTATCAGATTGTTTAGATAATTTTACAGCATAAACCTGTGCAAGCATCAGTTTTATGAGGTTAATTTTTGTCTACATATTTTGTGATGTAGCTTGATATGAGTTTTTCGAACTTTGAGGTAATTCCAGGTGCACTATCGATAATTTTGAGCTTTATAGTTCTGGATTATGTCATGTGTGATCCCTAACAATGATCATGGATTTCCTGGGAAAGAATTGCGTTGACGGGATTTGAGCTTCCCAGTTATACCAATTTTGTCCTAAATAGTTGAATCTATAGTATTGATGAGTCAATTAATGTCTTGATCTTTGTTGATTGAGAAAGTCTCGGTGATTTGATAGGTCACGTGGAGACCATGTTAGTCACATGTGGCTCCACGAGTATGTTAAAATCATAATTATTTGCTCGGTCCAGAGGCAGTTGGTTCTTACCTGAACGTGCTTTTCTTATTCTTCAATGGGGAACAAGATGCCTCTTTCCTTCTGGTAATGAGAAGTCCAAATTTGAGTTTTTTTATAATCAATTCTAGTAAAAACTAGAAATACCAGAACGTTTGCCGAAAAGAAGATGGTAATCTGTTTATATGTTCTTATAAATTCGGGCAAATATTAGAAGAATAGACAATAGACCATGTGACAAGCTGAAGTTGACCGGCAGTTATCCATCAAAAGGAAATTTGTGGAAGATGACAAGACCTTGGATGAATGCTTGTCTACTTTTGGGAGAAATGTGAAGAAATGGTTGGATGACATGTAAATATTGATACATCAATATAGACTTCATTTGTTTTGAGAAAAATGAATAATTTGAAAAATATTTTCCAAAAGTGATCACTTACATTTCTTCAAATAGTTAATCAATGGGAAATGTTTTCATTATAAACAATAATTTATATCTAAACATTATCATTGACGATGAAAATATCTTCGTTCATTTATTTTTGTAAGTAATACAAGTAATCATTTTTAAGAAGATAATTCAAAATCATTCATTTTCCACAAAACAAACAAAGTCTTAATTTCCTTGCATATGAGGCCCACCGTCAAATTAGCGACCACTTAAATAATTTTCAAAAAAAAAAAATTAATATATCTTGATTGTTAAATGGACAATCTGAACATGTTTTGTCTAAAGTGCTTTATTAAATTCAGACAAAAAAAATGCTTTATTAAATGTAATTTAGCTGTGGTGGCTTTACTCATTAATTGATGTGCTTTATAAGTTAGCATCAGTATTTAAATGCAATAAAATAATAAAGTTAACAAAACGACAAACTTAAACTCTTTTCCTTTTCTTTTTTTTTTTTGGCTTAATTTGTGGAAGAACTCGATGTCCATGTTAGATTAAATGGAAACAATTTACAATTGTAATACCTTACCAAAGTATAACAATGGCTGGTGTCAATATTCGGTGATACTATATTCATTAGTTGGGGAAGAACTCTATTAGGAAAATGCTCACTTTACGTGAAGTATACTCACATATGTGATTTTCAATAAAAAATTGTCTTCAATGCATTGAACTTACGGAAAAATACTCGCACTATTGGAGCGAAGCGAACCAATTATACACGTGTAGACAACATGTCATATTATATTCGGTTGAAAGTACTTCAATGATGAATTTGTTTAATACATTTTCCTAAGTCAATTTATAATGTGACATGTTGCTTGAAATATGATTATTTTATTTTAGATCACATAAACAAATATAATATTCTTGTGATTTTTCACTAAATAGCACAATAGTTAGTACCAAAGTCACCTCTCTCTCTCTCTCTCTCTCTCTCTCTCTCTCTCTCTCTCCAGCCAAGGTAGTGGCCCGAGTAAGAAAGGGCAGTAGTAGGCCCAAGCCCAAAGGAGTCGGCACAAGTGGTTGTCATATATTTCTCTTTTTCTTTCTTTTTCTATTGATGCGAGGCAACTTTAATACGGTGATTTTCCAAACACAATTTCTTTTTTCACTAGATCAATTTATACTACATAATTTCCATGAACCATCATAACAATGGAAGCTGTTATCATATCAAACATTTATGAAACATCACAAGATGGCCTGATTGAAAAACATAAAATTTGTGAGTTTATAGAGACGACACAATCAATGAAAACAAGTATGAATGAGCGAATTAAACATGCAATTTTGTACAATCAATAATATCACAAAAAGAATCTAATCCCTCGTCTTTTTTAAGCACATCAACATTTTGGCTATGGTCATAGAGGATGTTGGAATTGATCCAATATGATGGTTGTGTAGCCGAACATTCTTTATACCTTCAAAAACAAATAAAGGATAAATGACTCAGCCGATGAGGCTTCATCCAATTCCAAGTGAGGGCTTTGCCGCATAGCAAGAGCTTCTGCCACAAGAGCCAATTGGCATCTAACTAGGCATAGTTAGATTACTCTATGAAATAAAATTACTCTATGAAATTCTACAAATGCAATTCTAAATAAGTACAACTATTTCATTTCGTGAATTTATCGTAATATAGCCCATAAACTCCGGCTGGTTCTGCTCCTCATTTTTAAGTAGCCAAGACCTAAGCTTTTCTGTGTTCTTTTCTCTTTCCCTGTTGAGTTAACAACACATCAATCCAATAATAACATTAAAATGGAATTTTCAAAATTTTTTTAAAAAGGACACAATAGTATCTAAAAATCTCGAAAGAGTCTATTGCTGAATATGGCGATCACCTATCTCCATTGTCGACAAGCTCACAAATTTCTCATTCACAAAGCTGCTATACCCTCTCACTCTCTCTCCCTCTCTTTCATCATCCACATGCTTTAGGTTCGAATTTACCGATCCATATGAATGTTTGGTTTGCATGAATGAGTAGGAAAGTGATCACAATTCTAATGGCCAACCCTTTTCGTATGTTTAGATTTATATTTGAATCATAATAGTGATTCCACCAACTTCTTGGAATTGCCATTTTTATTACTTGGGCCATGCAATCATCATTATCATTCCTAAGTAGGCTAGAGCCATTTGGGCTGATGAAATCAGATTATATTGCAAGATTGACATCAGGGCTACCAAATATATTACACATGCCCAACTGCAGTAGAAACATGAAACGGGTCCTCCTAGTTAAACACAGACCAAAAAGTGTCAGAAAGATTGAAATTCAGACCCAGGTGCCCCTGAGGAGGGCATCCACGGGTGCAGTTTCCCCGAACGTCTCGAGCAGATCGGAACAGGAGGGATCGACCTCTCCTTCCGCTTTGAGCTCTAACCCCAGCTCTTCCTCTATGTCGTCCGATGCTGATATCAGCAGCAACTCACACCCTTCGTAGTTCAGGAAGTCGGGCGGGTCAGCCGGGCTGTACCTCAACTGCCCGAACTGTCCCTGCAGGTGGGCGGGGAACACCGCCTTGCGCTTGCTCTGGAGTGCCCTGAATTGGGAAGGGCCTGCCCGGTGCTGGTCGGGGTTCTTGATCTGGATGAGGAAGGAGCCTTCTCTTTTGACGTTGAGCGACTCCTGGGGCTCCTGCTTCTCATCTTCCGGAGGGAATTCGAGCTTGTATATGAGATGCGTGTGCGCTTTCTTGCCCTTGGATTTGTGTCTAAGTATGCGGTACACTCCCTCCCCCAACGCTCTGGCCGCAGCCGTGTGGCGGTGTCCCCTCGTGGAGGTGTCGTATTCCTCTGCAAGAAGCAACAAGTCCTACTTCAATCAGAGAGAGAGAGAGAGAGAGAGAGAGAGGAGAAGAGGAGGAAAGCAGCGCACCTGCTTTAAGAGCCGACTTGACATCATCGATCTTGGTGGTGACCATCTCCACAAATCCCCATTGGGGTCGGCTCCGTTTGCTTAGGTCCGGAAGACTCTTCTTCCCCATCACTATCAACCTCAACAGTGCCTGCTTCTCGATGTTCACCTCCTGCATTTACAAAGAGCCTGTGATATCGCGACGTGATCATAGACAAGTTTTCGGGTCGTGTGGTTCTCGTGATCATCATTACCTGGCTACCGTGGCCACCTTCCACGGTGGCCTTGTCGCTGGAATTGGGGTCGAAGCCTTCCTTGCCAGAGTGCGGATCTTGCTTCTCCTCTACAGGCCTCTCGCCGGACTCAGGACGGAGGACTATGTAAAGGCGCTGCACGTCGTCAGCGCCGTGGGCTGCATCTCTCTCCACCTTGGGCCTATAGAAGAAGAAGATCTCCCCCCTTTCCTGCAGTTAAAACCCCACAGCAAGCTCACTCGTTCACTACCCTCCGCCACCAACTAGCAAACCCCATTCGATTAACAGTAAGAAAGAGACAGAAGCGAGTTTAAAACCTGAATTTCGACTTCGGGATCAGTCCGGGTCTTCACTTCCTGGCCTTGACCCATTCCCAGCGCCACTGCCACAACACAAACATGCAGCAGATGCAAATGGCAGGAGAGTTGAGGGCAAACCAGAGTGTTCTGGACCGTGGACACGTTCGCTTCGTAGATAAGCCACGTTTCGGCACCGAAGCCTGCCACGTCTTCGTGTGCGTTGCTGTCGCCGACCGAGTAGCAGACATGCCGGCGGACATTGTATTGCAGAGGGAATTCGCACGTGTCCCGACGTTTCCTCTGTCCATGGAAACATCACACGTTTTGACAAACAAGATTTATATCCGAATATCATGGGCATGTTAAAAAGTTACGCTCTTATAAAAAAATTAACTGCATTTACTTGTTATTTTCATGTGCCGGAAAGCTCCCCAGAGAAATATGGTTGAATTGATGAAACAAATCCTATATTTTGTTAGGGTGAATAGTACAACCTAGAAGAGGTTAAACAAGCATACGTTCCCGAATGTAAGTCAACAACAATAGAAGTAAATTACGACGGTTGTATGTATAAAATATTAATAACAAATATCATGTGACAGTGGTGCTAATAAAGACAATAATGAACTAGAGAAATAAAATACATAGAAATTTATAGTGGTTCGATTTTACGTTCAAACATGCGTCTGCTCTCTAGATAATAGCCTCAACACGGATGGGAGTCCACTATTAATTTTCAAAACAAGTTACAATCAACAAGCGCCTATTAATTGATAGATCACACAATCACAACATTCACACTTGTACACTGGACCTCGGATGGAGAACATCGGATGGAGAACAAAGACATTTTCTAATTACAGATGATATTGACACATTATTTTGGCAACCCTAAGAAAATAAAAATAAAAATCGCAAATAAAAGGAAAAAACAAGAGAAAATCAATCTGATTGATTATACATGGAAGTTGGAAATTTCAAAATTTGGTAAATGCGGAAGCAATTCCCAGCCGAGGATCAAGATTTAGGGAACCCCGGGTAAATAAAGAGCAAGAATTTTGATAAAATGGAAGGAATCGGAGCAAAATCGAGCTGATTGTGAAATCACGCTCCGATTTGAAGTCTTGAATTAATGCAACAGAAGATGGAAACTCGAAAATTGCCATGGAAAGCGGCCTTCTAGAATCACTATAAAGAGAGCCACAATTTTCGTGACCGGGGAGAGCAGAAAAAATTCGAGAAAATTTCGTGAAGGGGAGAATTCGTAGCCAAAAAATTCGTGAGAGGGGCGAGAATTGAAAAAAAAAGAGGTGAGTGCAAGAAAGAATTCGTGCAAGGGGGCTTTTCCTTCATTCTTTTGGGAAAAAAAAAACAACACAGAAAAAAAGAAAAGAGAAAAAGCTATTGTTGGGTCAAAGTCAATCAAAAGGTATAGAGGTGCGTTTGGGAAGACTTTTGGGGAAAGTCTTCGGGAAAATGTAAAGGCACTTTGAATTAAATGTGTTTTCCAAAATGCAGATTATATTTGATAAATTTTATTGTAAAAGTCCATTGTAAGTATCTTTGAGTAAAATAACGTTTGGGAAAATTATATTTGCAAAGCCTTTTGTTATTCTTTAAAAAAAAAAAAAAAGAGTTGGATAGCCAGAACAAGTAGTTGCCGACGAGGAGCAGGCGGTCCGGCGAAGGGCGGGCAATTTGGCGCGAGCCGTTAGGTAGAGGTAGGCGGTCCGGCGAGGGTCGCGGGACCCAGATCGCGTGGCCTTGGCGGAGGTCACGGCGCGTCGGGCGATCCTCCAGCGAGGGTCGCGGCAACCGGATCTGAGGTCGCGACCCATCTAGTTGCAGATGACCTCCAGCCACCTTCGTGATGAAGTCGGGGGTCGCCGGAGGTCGCGGCGAGGTGGAGGAGGTCGCACGCTGCGACCCAGGCGACCTCCACGACCTAGATCTAGGTCGCGGCAAGGTCGTGGGTCGCCAAAGGTCCCACGACGACTCGCCGCGACCCAGGCGACCTCTGTGACCGTATTATTTCCATTAAGGTTTGATTGGTACAAAAAATTTACAAAAATAGAGTAATGTGATAATGTTATCCTGGTTCTCCAATTGCGGGTCCTGCATGGATTTATTACTCTTACGAGTTGATAGTGTTTCACTGAATGTACATCATGTTAAAAAATATTGTGAAATTTGTTTTCCAATGCAGTGCCATATATATTCTCTTAAATGTCGTGTTCTTTGAAAGTATTTATGTTTGAATATCCACACATCGTGATAGGGCTATTTGGCCATCAAAATGGTTCACTCAATGAGACTCATGGAGTGCTCACAATTTTTTTTTTTTTTATGGGATTTTATTATGTTATGGTATTCAATCATATTTCAAAGAGCGTTATTATATGTCATACACTAAGGATTTGAGCATCATTATGAGCAATTGGTTGCCAAAGTCTAGGAGACTTTTTTTGTCCAAGGGCGATAAGCTTTATTGGACCAATACTGTTTCATGATTAATTTCATTGAGAGGATCCAATTGACGAGTTATTTACTCTATTATACGAGGGAGATCTATCATAATCACAAGGATAGTCATTCAAATATATCCATTCTTATCAATAGTGTATATTTGGCATGTTGGATTACTTTCTAGTGTAAGATATGTCATTTTGATCGGTAATAGAGAGAATTTTTGGCTGTCCGTTGCATTCTCCACCTAAAGATGAGTCTATAAAAAAAAATATACGAAAAATCTTAAAGTTATATTCGATTGTCTCCTTTGAAATGTTAAATGGAAATGCAAAGGTCTTGGCTAATTTCGATAATGTGAGATGGAAATTTATGAACTTAGTGATACATGTTTTTTTATCTCCTAAGAGGCTTATGCTTACGAGGCATGAATTTGTTTTATGATCTGTGCATGTACTTGAGACACATATTAAGGGTGATGGACATTTGAATAAAATCAACATGATTGCAATTTCGCAAGTGCTACGCTCTTGTATTTGAAGTTATTGAGAGATTCTTTTATGATCAGATTCAAAGAAATTGAGATTTTGTTGCTTTCAATATTTGATGTCAAGATTTGATGACGATATTGTGTTTTCCTTTGTAGAGTTGAATGCCTTTGAGAATTTTTGGAACTTCATCGTACCTTTTGTGGTAAATAACCAATTCATATCAATTTGTGTTAAGTGATGTTTGAAGGAGGGCTACTTTTGCAATGTCTTTTATGAAAGAATTATAAAGAGGGTCTAAATCCACAAAGGACAAATAAGCTTGAATTTTTGTCTAATGCGGAAAGCTGTCTCTTAAGAGTCAATGTGGAAGTAATAACACCAGAATTTTTGCCAACAAGAAAAAAAATGCATTTTTATTAAAAATGAAAAAAAAGAAAAAAAGAAAGAAGAGAGAGAGAAAAGAAAATAATAAAGCTCCAGCCCATCCCTTAAGTTCAACCCTATGCAGCCCGGTCCGACTACAAGCGCAGCCCAGACCTTTGGGCTTAATCCGCATCAGCCCATCAGTCCAGCCAATAGAAACGCTTTCAGCCCAACTCGCCGTCGCCGCGCCTCCGCCTCCGTCGCGCTCCTCTCCTCCGCCGGCGTGTCTCCGCCGCCGTCGATGGTTCCTCCGTTTCGTGTTTCCCTCTTCAGCGACCACCACTACCACCGCCTGACGATATCGATATCGATCCGACGACGCTGGCTTCGCGATCCTTCAGGCACGAGCTCCAGCTTCCCTCCTCCTCCTCTTCCGTCATCTCCAGCGTTGCTTCGGGCTTCGGCCTCGAGATTGCGTGCCGGCGTCGCGTTTGGCGATAGCTTGGAGCGGTTTGTGGCCCTTGCTGGCTCATCGATGACGCCCGTAATGGGGTCGTTTTGTATCGGATTAAACTCCTAGATACGGTGTCACTCCATTCCTGCTTTGCCCTCGCTGTTTTCCGAGTTCCAAATGATACGCGGGCTGGTACCACCAGATGAGATCACACTCGCGGGACTGCTTTCTTCCTGTAGTCATTCTGGGATGTTACAGAAGGGGAGACGCTTGTTCAGATATTTTAGTGGGAACACTTTTCCATTGAATTGAGGCACGAGCATTACGCATGCATGGTGGATGGGCTAGGACGATGTGGGAAGCTAGAGGAAGGTAAGGATTTTGTAGGAAACGTGCCTCTTAAAGCTTACTCCATAGTGTGGCTTGCTTTGCTTTAGTTCTTGTAGCCGCATTGTAACATAGATTTGACAGAAAGAGCTGCAAATGATATTCTTGAGCTAGAACCAAGTTGTAGCGCTGCTTATGTTTTACAGTCCAATTTATATGCTGCTACTAGTTGGTGGGGCTGATGTGTTGAGATTAGGAGTGACTATGAGGGATAGAGGGATTGTGAAGCAACTAGGGAGCAGTTGGGATACTATAAAGGGGCAAGAGCATTTATTTCTTTCCGGGGATAAATCCCACTCTTTGAGTGAGAACATATATTGGAAGATGGATTAGTTGAAAGTAAAGTTGAAGGAATTGGGTTATATTCCAGATAAGAGGTTCTCTCTCCATGATGTGGAAGACGGACAGAAGGAAGAGTTGGTTTTTTTACCATAGTAAAAGGCTTGCTGTTACATTTGCATTGATTAGTACTGTTGAGGGTAGTACGATAACTGTAATGAAGAATCTTCGTGTCTGTGGGGATTGTTATTCTGCAGTTAGACTTTTTGCATAGATTGTTGCTCGTGAGATCGTAGTGAGAGATTCCAGCCGCTTTCATCACTTCAGGACTGGCATTTGCTCTTGTGGAGATTATTAGTATCAAGGGCATGAGGTTATCTGTCTTGTCATGAACCTGTAAGCATCCTGAGTTTGCTTATTATGTTGAGCATTGATGAGAGTGGTGTAGCTAACTCGAGCACTATTCAATATGGGCTTACTTTTATTGTTGACATAATAGAAAATGAATTCTTGTGGAATCCACGGCTTTTTTTTTTATCAGCTTTGGTTTAGTCTAGGAGGATAAGGGAGTTCAAGTATCTCTCAGCTGTATGAGTTGGGCATGTGGAAAGTTGGAGACTTGGGAGGAAATCTTGCTTTGGATGGAATTACCATCCATTGGCTCCATGCAGGTATTTCCGTTGAGAATTTATTATTCATCACTTTGCTTATGGCTTTGACACAATCAGAAAAAAAGAAACTATTAATATGAAAGATATCCTGTAGAATTAAATCGATTAAGAAAACCCAGAGCCTTAGAAATAGCTACTTCCATCTCTCTTTGGCAGGAGAGAGAAAAATTGGGGCATTTAGGGAGAAGGAAGTACCGCTTCGTAAAAGGGCAAAAAAGAAGAAGAAGAAAACCCATAAGCAAAAGGAAGGTACCTGCCCTGCCTCCTCTTTTCTGATATGGAATTGAAAGTTGGTTCTTTTCTGAAAAGTCCCCTTAACTCTTCTCCTCAACCCCTCCATTGACATTCTCAGAGCCTCTGTCTCTTCATTAGGTCTATGAGATATAATAAAAGCTTCTTCATCTCTGGATGAAGTTCAACTTCACCTCTTCTTTCACAGTGTTGCTGGATCTCTCCAACAAATCAACAGTACCAATGAGATTTAGCTTATTTGTGGTGCCAAAATTAGTAATCTTACATTCTTTGTCATGTTTGAGTTGAGCGGATGTTAGTGATCGAAACTGGTAGTCATAAAAGCACAATAAAATCTCAATGGACTAGCACATATGACTCAGCTATCAATGCTCGCCTATTATTGTCCGAGAAGTGGAAACCATTTCTTTTAATGGGATTAGTCTACTCTTCATTTTGCAGTTTTCACTATCCTAAATGGTCCGTCTCCCTAAGAATTCTTTGTTTTTCTCCTGTGGATAAATTTGTGTTGTGTGGGGTTGAAGTTCATCATTTTTCTGCTATCTGTTTTCTTGCGTCTTGCTAATAAGTGGCTCAGGCTTCCAATTGCCTTAGTCTTCCTGACCACAATGAAAAACCAGTTTTGTTCTTATTGAAATGAACTCCGCAATAGCTCTACCAGTTATAGACCATCACTACCTTGTGGGACTTCTTTTCTCTATCGATAAAAGTTTGGATCTAAGAGTGCATTTAATTCATGGTCATGGGGACATACCGGAACTTAGTTTGCGTGTTGGAGGTTTTGGGTTGTGCTCACCAAGTTTAACGCTTTCCCTAATTGGAAGTCACACTTTGCATTACATTTAAAGCCGTGGTGCATTAAGAGAAAAGGTTATGGTTTTTTGTCAAACTGTTCATGTTCTTTTGCCACCAACTTATACATTATGTCAAAAGACTGGATACTTGTCTCCCAAAATGTCTGCATGAACTGGTTAGAACTTTTGTTCTTCTGTTTTATTAGGTACCTGAAATGCTACTCGAAACACTTCTTGCCCTTGATTTACTTTTCCGCTTGCTATTATGAGTACAAAGCGTTACTTCATTCTGGTCTTTTTGAAGAACTAGTTTGTTTCAAGGTTAGAGGCATAAGCTTTGAAGAACTCTGTTTCGACACCTGGTCAAGAAGGTTGCGATTCTTTGACTAAGAGAAAGTAGATTTTTCATATGTAGGGTAAAACGGAGTTTCTCTCATCTTTGATTCCTTGGCTAGTACTTCATTCTGGTCTGGTTCACAATAAAGACTTACGAGCTTGTATTAGATCTTTACAAGTTAGCATACAGGTATGGCTTTGTAGTATCTTTCTTTGCCCCACATGACCCTTAAAATACAATGTTTACTCCTTCAATGAAGTCTTCACAGAATAGTCATATGGATTTGTCTCCTGTCATTTACAGTTTGGAGATGATAAATCAATGCCTTATGGTGCTTGCATTTCTCTTACTCGGAAGCGAATTTTCTGACTCCTGGGATTTCTGACCACTCTCCTATGGTGGTTAAGGTCACTCGGCCGGTTAATCGGAAAAAGCCGTTCAAATTCTTTGATTTTTGGATGGAGCATCCCTCCTTTCATGAGATTGTTGAGCAAGTGTGGAACGCCCCAGTGTATGGGATCTCTTTATTCAGATTAGCTTGCAAGTTGAAGGCCTTGAAAAGTCGGCTCAAGCAACTAAACAGAGATTCATTTTCCAACTTATCCGATAGGGTGGCGGTATCTAGAGATGCGTTCAGGTCAGCCCAACTGGAGCTTCAGCAGGATCCGACCAACGTCCTTTTGGCGGAGATGGAAAAGAATCATCGGAAGAACTTTGCCAAGCTAAGAAGCCAAGAAGAATCATTCTTCAGGCAGAAATCCAGAATCAGATGGTTGGAAAATGGTGATAGGAACACTAAGTACTTTCACCATTCAGTTACTACAAGACAATTGAAAAACAGGATTCTTTCGGTTCTTGATAGAAATGGCAATCTCATCACCGATCCTAGCCAAGTTCAAGATACCTTCGTTTCTCACTTCCAGGAGCTATTTGCCTCACATACCTCTCCTGCCAGCCCTTCATTGATGGATGTACAGCAAGCTATCAAGTGCACTCTCAGTGAGGATCAGGTCTGGTTTCTCTCTCGTCCCTTCGCGGATCAGGAGATTAAAGATACTCTCTTCTCCCTTGCTCATGGTAAGGCCCCAGGGCCGGATGGTTTCGGGGTGGAATTTTTCAAGAGTAATTGGGAGTTGGTGGGTCCTTCGCTTATTGAAGCGGTGAAAGATTTTCTTGTCACGGGGGAGACTTCTAAGGGAAATTAATTCCACCATCCTTGTGCTGATTCCCAAGGTACCGAATACAACTTCGGTAAATGACTATAGACCTATTGCTTGCTGCAACACCATTTATAAATGCATCACAAAGGTCATAGCTAATCGCATCGCCACTGTGCTTCCTGACACGATCAGCTCATCTCAAAATGCCTTTGTCAAGGGACGTCGCATCAGAGATAATATCCTTCTAGCCCAGGAATTATTTGTTGGATTTCACCTGGAACCGTACACACCGAAATGTGTAGTCAAGGCGGATTTTCAGAAGGCCTATGATACCGTTGATTGGGATTTTCTTGAATTGGTGATGCGTGCCTTTCGCTTCTCAGACCACCTCATTATGGTATGTGTGCGCACCCCCAGGTTTTCTGTCTCTTTGAATGGGGAACTACATGGATTCTTCCCAAGTGGGTGGGGCCTTCGTCAAGGAGATCCCATGTCCCCGTATTTATTCACCCTGGTTATGGAAGTCTTTTCCAGGATCCTAAGTGCATGTGCAGCAAAACCTGGGTTCAAATTCTTCTGGAGATGCAAGCCTACCAGATTATCTCATCTGTTCTTTGCGGATGATGTTTTTCTATTCTGTCGAGCGGATATGGAGTCCATCTCTCTCCTAAAGGAAAGTCTTGATACCTTCTCGGCTTGGAGTGGGTTGAGACCGAACAACAACAAAAGTGAAATCTTTCTTGCAGGTGGTGCGGAGGAGTTACACACTCATATCAAGGCCACCTTGGGTTTTGTTGAAGGAAAATTGCCGGTAAGATATCTAAGAGTACCTATCTTTTCCTCGAGACTTGGGAAGGCGGACTGCGTGTCCTTAGTTGAGCGCATTACGGCAAGGGTCCAATCTTGGACGCAGCGATTTTTGTCGTTTGCCGGTAGACTACAGCTCATAAGGTCAGTCCTTCATGCGATCCAAGCTTATTGGGCGAGTGTCTTCACCATCCCTATTGCAGTTCTAGATCGCATTGAACAGATTCTCAGACAGTTCCTTTGGAAGGGCCCTTCCCTTGGGAAAGGGGGCGCCAAAGTCTCCTGGGATGATGTATGCCTCCCAAAGGAGGAGGGTGGACTTGGGATCCGCAGATTGCGAGATTGTAACAAGGCAGCGATGCTCAAGCACATTTGGATTCTCTTTATAGATAATGAGTCCTTATGGTGCAAATGGATCCACTCAACCTTCCTGAAAAGGAAGAGTTTCTGGGTTGTACAAACACCCACTTACTGCTCATAGGCTTGGAAGCGAATCCTACACCTGAGATCCGAGTTCCGACTCTTCTTCCGCTGGAGGATTGGAGATGGCTAGTCCACATCCCTTTGGTTTGATCATTGGCATCAGAATGACCCCCTTCATCTTATCTGCTCAGATTCGTTTATCTTACAGTCAGGTTTATCCAAGAACGCCACGGTGGTGGACCTTTTTGCTTCGGCGGGGATCACTTTCAAGGCGATTTTAGATTCTTGGGATCAGCCGCTTCCTTCTCTTTCTGGAGAGCCGAATAGTCTCCTTTGGGGTGGCGATTCTTCGGGTCTTTTCTCGGTCGCATCGGCCTGGCATATCATCAGACGAAGGAAGGATAGGGTCACTTGGGCTTCCTTTATCTGGAATAACGCTATCACCCCGAGATATCAGTTTAATCTCTAGCTTATCATCAAGAATCGTCTTCCTACCCAAGCCTTTCTTATGTCGTATGGAAGAATTGGGTTAGAGAATTGTGCCTTTTGCAAGTTGACGCCGGATTCCATAGACCATCTTTACTTTGGGTGTTGCATCACCGCCAGTATGGCTTTCTTTTGGGCGGCTAAATGCAACCTCCCATGGCGAAACAAGACCTGATTGGAAAATCTGCAATGGGTGATGAAGTTCCTCTCTGGTAAGGATTTCTACCGCTCCATGTGCCGTTTTTCTTTTGGTGCACTTTGCCACCTCATCTAGAAGTACAGGAACGGCATACTCTTTAGAGATCATCCTGTTGCGGTTGCGGCAGTTAAGAAACACCTTATCAAAGTGATGAAGGACAAAGCTTTGACCTTTAGAAACGTCGAAGACAACCCAAGAAATAGAAGGCTCCAAAGAAACTGGGGGTTAGACCCCTCTATTTTCTCTTCTCCACCAGTGACTCCATAGCCTTGGTGTGGCTCCTCGTGGATGGGTGCAGCTCATTTTCTGGCACGCCGTACGATAACCTAGCTGGCGCTTCCTTTTGGCCCAGACCGGTGCTTCACTTTTGTTGGATTGGCTGCTCTCCGGTTTTGGTAGTTGTCTCTCCGTCCCCTGAGGGGTTTGGTCTGTTTTCGTTTTGCTTTCTAGTTGTTGTTTTGGTGAGGTTGGTCTCGCCGGCCCTGCGTGGCCTCCGTCTGCCTTGCTGTAGTTGCCTGTGCTTAGGCTTTTGCTTGCTTTGGCCGCCTTGCGGTAGTATCTTGCATCCGACACCCTTCCTCTCTTGTAGACGTTTTGTCTTATGGAGGGCAAGTTTTGTGGTGCCAGACCTTTTGTAAATGTTGGTTCAAAGCTCAATACATATTTACCTTTACCAAAAAAAAAAAAAAAAAAAAAAAAAAAAAAAAGCGCAACATTCATGTTCCCTTTGTAACACAACCTTTCAAGTATACAAAAAGAAAACAAAAATGCACATTGGTTGACCTATGTGACCAAAATCACATCTATTAGTATTTGGTCCATAACCGGAGTATCTAGACCTCTATCCGTAAGATCCAATTTTGGAAAAACAATTTCTGTACTTCTTTTAAGAGGAGGGAATTTTTATTTATTTATTTAGAGAAAATAAAGTGATTTGAGTATCGAGAAGATACCATGAAATCCACATTAAGATGGAAGTGGACTGTAATTTAGGGATTGAGGTACGTTGGTACAAGACATTACTTGCTGTCAATGTAGAGTGAGTTTGGTAGGCTAACACGTGGATATAATAGTAGAGAGAATGGATGGATTACTAAAGAATGCTACTCTTTTGTCATAGTAATAACATTTTATGCAATTTTCGAGTAAGTATGAAAGCCTGTGTTACATATGTCTCTGCGGTAAAAGGTAAATTTCCAATTAAGGATCTGAGTGGGATTTTTTTTTTCAAAAGAGGGTCTAGAGTAGATCATATTTCAAAAAATAGCCTGAAGGCCAAATAAATCTCTAATAGGGGTCTAGGCTCACTGGAGGGCCATTTCCGACAACTTGAACGGAGTAATTTTGATCAAAATCTGCCATTGGATAAAAAATTGAAGAAAATCCCCAAATGATTTTCTATTTTTCACGTTTTCTTCCTCTCCCTTGTTGTTCTCGCCTGATCCTCAACCGCGCCACTCCGGTCTTCGCCGCTGGCCTAATCCTCGGCCGCGCCGCTTCCGGTCTTCACCACACGCCTGGTCCTCGCCACGCCGCTCGGGTCTTCGCCGCTCGCCTAAACCTTGTCACTTGTCGCCCGCTCCTCGCGAGCTTGAGTCCACCGTTCGCCGTTCACCATCAACTCTTCTTTCCCAGATTCATCGTCCACAATCTTTAAGTCGTCCACGAGCTTCAAGTCCGTTGTCTCATCTGCAAGCTTCACTCACTTTCGATCGAAGTCAGTGTCATTCATATCGGTGCAGTCCATTAAAGGGAAAGCTATCTAGCTTGTTGAAACAACACGCCACCTAAGCATGAACATCACAACAATGGCACTAAGGCTCTCTTCCCAAACCCGAATCTGTTCCAATCACAGTCAAAAAACCTGCTCCTCTGAATTATCTTGTTGCAATGTTGTTTTCTCTGGTGGAGTAATTTTCCAGCTTTCGAAGAGTGCTGGTGGATCAGCAATCTGGGCTTTGCCATGATTGTACTTGGGGGAATCATTAGGAGGTTGGCGATTAGAACTGGCTGGGGGGTGTGGGGTGCGGGTGCGTTCACACATTTGATCAAAATTCATCATGAGGATCATCACAAGCTTATAGTGTAAGAGTTTTCTTAATTGTGGACTACATTAATTGATATTGTAATTTACCGTTTAACGTTTACCGTTTTACGGGGATTGGTCTAAGGTGAGATAGAAGGTTTCTTAATTAGTTTAATATGGGCTGGCTAGTGTGGGCCGAGTTGAGCCTGGCCCGTAATGAGAGGGCCTAGCTGGAAACTCTATAAATAGTGCTAAAGTCTCTTCTCTAACCTGAATTTCTCACATGTATCCTCACCTAAGGGGCGTTGACCTAACGCTAAACGTGAGGGGGGCCGCCTCATTGAGCCAGTGATACGGAGGGCAATAGAGGAGAAGGACTTGCGTGTGGAACATCGTGTTTCCACTTCCGCTTCAAGAACGATGGATCCCAAGACAGGTGCGTTAATCTTTCTTGTCACATATGCATGTTCTTGTTCTGGTTATGGCGATTAAGGGATTGCATAATTTGCGTCCTACATGTGGTATCAGAGCCTCCATAACCCTAGAACTCGAACGCATAAGTTTTTTGCCCTAATTTGTGATTTTCGAGATTTTTTGTTCAATAAAAATAAAATTAAATCACATATTCGGACTGGGCTCGATGAGGCGAGGAAAACAAGTGGTGGCGCGTCGCCGGAGGAGGCCGCACGCGCCCCCACAAGCGGCCACGCGCCGCCGGGCGTCGAGACGCGCGCGCCACGCGCGTTCACGCGCGCCCTCACGCGCTCCCACGCGCGGGCGCTGGACGCGCGTGCGGCGAACGCGCGACCCGCCGACGTCGTCGGCGATGATGATGTCACGCCGACGTCGGGCCGTCGGCACCCGGATGGCGACCCGACCCGACCCGGATGGCGACCGACCCGACCCGGGACCCGACCTGGTCAATCGTTGACCGGACCGGTCAACCGGTCGGACCGGGCGGTCGGACCGGGCGGCTGGACCGGATGGTCGGACCGGTGAACGGTCGGACCGCCACCGGTCGGACCGGTTTTGACCGGTCAGCTCGCCCGCGCGTGGGCTCCACGCGCCGCGCACTCGGGCGGCGCGTGTAGGAGCGTGGAAGCTCCGATCGGCGCGTGGTTGGCGGCGTTGGATTCGTATGGCCTTCCTCTATCTTGTGATGATTTTATTTTATTTTTTTGATGATTTTATGAATGTGAAAATACATACAAAGCCCTAAATACGCGTATTTTTAGTGGATTTTTGCGTATTTTTCGTTGTATTTTTCTGTGATTTTCGAAATACGAGTCTTTGGAGTTACTGGTATGTTATCACATGAACTTTATGTTGGTTATTCATTAATTAAAAAAAAATAAAAAATAAAGTTTATTGTATTTTATTTTTTATTAATGAATGAAGCAATGTGATTAGCATGATATGTGATTTTAGTGATATACTGCCCTGTCACTAAAATTAAAATCATATATATGTGGTGTATGTGATGAGTAAAATTTATATCCCTGGTATGAGAGAGTTTCAAGAATTCAATTGAGTAGTGACCGCCAAAGTGGCACGCTTGATTGGGTTTGAGAAATTTCGGTCTCGTATACTGATTGGGATGTCTCCTGGTCTAATGTGTAGTCATACTCCTAAAGGGGGTGATTATATATTAGTTCATGGAGGGATACATGATTATGTGGTGGAGGAGTGACTGATCCTAGTGGTTCTTCTGCCCAAAGGTGATGAATTCACGAAGATTGGAATATATTCTTATAACCGCTATCATGTGTGGAATTTACAATTGCTTGTCATGTATTCTGCCCAAAGGTGATTATGTGATTTTGCATGTAACTTTCTGGATGTGTACTTGTGTGTCAAGTTACACATTACTCACATGATGCTAATTATATACATTGCTTGTTATTTTAGTCACTTTTTTTCTGTAATTAATAACTCCACTGTTATTGAGGTTTTTTACTGCTTCAAATTTTAAGTTGTGGACATATGATTTGTTGCTTGAGAATGCAATAAAATTTGCTTACTGTCCATGAAGCGTTCCATTCGGAACACTTGAAAAGAGGTTTGCTGCGGACGCACTTTGCTATAATATGATGGAAGCCTTAGTTGCTTGAAATTATGTTTTGTATAATATTGAAATTAGGACATATCTGCAAAGATTGTGTTTAAGTCCTAATGACATGTACATCTCGTATATGGTTAAAAGGTTGTTTCCAAATTTTTTTTTTATTTAAGGAAAATGACCGAGATAAAGAATAAACTGGTTAAAATTAGTCTTGAAAGTTGTCAGGCCTAATTGCAGCGATAAGTATTTTGGCAAGTATGACAATAGTGAATTGCTTACCATAATTAACATGGTGATGAGTAAGACTAATTTATCGGTTTACTGTGGGTTGATATTTTTTGAAAGCAACTTTTTCACATACAAAAGGTGTCCTTATCAAAGTTGTTTTATAAACTTCTTTTGAGTTATAGACTGGGCATAAATTACTTGAATCATATCAAAATTTAGAGGTGTCATGCAGGAGTGAGATTATCTAATCCAATTTTAAGTGTATTGCAATTCAGATCAACTCGGAATTATTTTGTATCTTATTTAGATTGTTAAAGGGGTATTGATCTTATGACCCTAAAGAAGGTACAAGAATTATAGAATCACATACTTTAAAGTTTCTTAAAGATCGACGTAATTGTAGAGGATAGCTGCTCTTAGACTATTAAAGATAATAGTATGATGGGGGTTATTATGTTTTTGTCTTTTCCTATACAGATAATTAAGGAATCTCCTGTACCATAGACTAAACTTGTTGAGGTTTAAGGTACTATTCTTGATATAGTTTATAATGAAATTTCTTAAACCTCTCAAGTGCAGAATGAAGTGGTTGTAGCTTTATTAAGGAGTTTTGTTAGGGAAAGACAATAAGTTATACCATCAGACTATATAGTATATTTGTGAGAGCATGATTACAATATCCATTACATGGTTGTTTTAGCAACTTATATAAATGTCGTTTCTTGTTTTTAATTAAGTATGTGATTAGATGCCATAAAAAAAAAGGGATAATAAAATAATATTTTTACTCTAAAAGAGGGGTGGATAGTTAGTGAAGAAATAATTATTTCTTTATAAATTCTTTCAGAGTGAACATGGCATTGATAGTTTATTTTTTATATGGAGTTACGTCAAAGAGATACAAAATATATATTGCAAGGTTAGTGGGAAGAAATTTATTTTTCTCATACATTTTGTACATGATATTTTGTTTACAAGTAATGACCTTGAGACATCTTATATCTTTTGTAATAAGATCTGTAAGGATTGTTTTTGCCATATTATATTAGATTTTCTCGAAGGACATTTGCTAATTGTATATTGGAAATATTCAATATACATTATTGCAAGCCAGGAATTGCTCCTGTTGTTAAGGGTGATGGACTGAATTTATCACATTGTCCTTATTTAGATATTGAGAAAATCTAATTAAAGGGTGTACCTTGTGTCAGTGCACTTAAAAGTATAATGTATGCTCAAATTTGCACTAGACTAAATATCGTCTTTGTGACTTCTAGTACATCAATCAAATTCAGGACGCGATCATTGCGTTGCTGCCAAGAAGGTTTTAAAGTACTTAAAGATGATAAGAGATTATATGTTAATATGTGGATATGTTCAATTCTTGCAGTTAGTAGAGTATTTAGATGTAAACTTTGCTAGCTGTTATGATGACATGAGATCAATAACAAAATACATATTTATGTTAGTAGGAAGTGCAGTAAATAAAGTTCTATGTCATCTTCTACTATGAAAGTAGTGTTAGTAGCATTCTTTTAGGCTGTTACTTGGGCTATTAGGCTCCGGAACCTCATGAAGGAGTTGACCGTTTTAAATTTTATGGATAGACCTATACGGTTGTATTGAGATAACAAATTTGTAGTATTATTTATTTACTACAAAGGTCTCAAGGGGTCTAAATATATGGTGGTCAAAACTTTTGACCAAAAGGAAACGGTACAGAAAGGTGACATTTTAATATAACATATTTCCACAGATGATATGGTTGTAGATCCACTAACTAAAGGTCTACGCCCATGTGTATTTTAAGTGACATGTCATTAGCATGGGCCTAGGAGCATCATGAGATGCTATTGTTTAGTGGGAGCTATTTTGGCTTTACTCTGATAAATGTTTCATCTGTGTTCGTTACATTTGGTAACGGTTTGATATGTATCAACTTTTGCATTCAATAAAGTATTTTTGAATGTGTTGTTATTACGTTGAATACATATTGATAAAGTCTCAAGGTATTGTATAAACCTTGAGTGAAGGCTAGGGGCATCCAGTTATTAGCCTTGTCCATATGTCTTGTTATACATAAAGAATGGTTAACCGTAAGGACAAGACATATGTGGGTTCATGGAACCATAAATGCATTCTCTAGTGGCACAAGTTTTTGTGACGCTTAAGGTAAGAGAATGGACATTCTCTAGTGGCACAAGTTTTTGTGACGCTTAAGGTAAGAGAATGGTGACCCGACAAATGAGATCTCTCTATGAGAGATGTTATCCATTTGACACACTACCATATTGGATCCATATCAATAGAGTTGAGAACACTTGTGACCATGGAAGGCTCTGTGTGTATACATGCAGTTACCGCCATGATTCGGTGTTTGAGACTTTATGGGATAGGATTGACTATTAAGAATTATCTCTAGACCAATGTGCACACATACAATACGATTTCAATTAATATAGTCCAAGTGGGAGAATGTAAGAGTTTTCTTAATTGTGGACTACATTAATTGATATTGTAATTTACCGTTTAACGTTTACCGTTTTACGGGGATTGGTCTAAGGTGAGATAGAAGGTTTCTTAATTAGTTTAATATGGGCTGGCTAGTGTGGGCCGAGTTGAGCCTGGCCCGTAATGAGAGGGCCTAGCTGGAAACTCTATAAATAGTCTTCAAGTCTCTCCTCTAACCCGAATTTCTCACATGTATCCTCACCTAAGGGGCGTTGACCTAACGCTAAACGTGAGGGGGGCCGCCTCATTGAGCCAGTGATACGGAGGGCAATAGAGGAGAAGGACTTGCGCGTGGAACATCGTGTTTCCACTTCCGCTTCAAGAACGATGGATCCCAAGACAGGTGCGTTAATCTTTCTTGTCACATATGCATGTTCTTGTTCTGGTTATGGCGATTAAGGGATTGCATAATTTGCGTCCTACATATAGCTCATGGAATCTATCAGTTCATCCGTCATCCTGGATATTGAGCATTCTTCATTTGGTCGATTGGTCAAATAATACCGTGCAATACCGTGTTCTTCAGGGGTTCCATTTGTGAAGTGAGTTCTGCATCTTAAGGTCTCAGGAAAGAGTGCAGCATCCTAGATTCAGTTCATGTTGTCTGTTGGAGGCCTCAATGCAACTACTTGGATTGGACTTAACAATGTTAATGCATCTATTTGTTAGATGAAACTCTCTGAGCCCTCCATCTACAGATTGGACTATTTATAAGTTGTAAAGCACGATTTTACGAATTGAGAAATCATCTTCACTCAGCATGTTTGTTTTGAAAATTTTTGTGCAGACTTAACTTTCTGCATGAAGGCTTGTCATTCTTTTCCCTAATTCTCTCTTTAGTTATGGTTGTGTAGCATTCACAACATGCTTTGTTTTGATTTATCAAAATGGCAAGGTGATGGAATGGTTGAGTGGTACATGTTCTAATTTCCCAAATAAAATCTTTCGTTGCTGTTTGTTGATGTCTGTTAACTCTACAATATTCGCGTGGTTGTTAATTTTTGTTTTCTCTTGGTTTTCTTGCTTATTCAGAGCAAGTAGAACTATATGGCAAGTTTATCATATTCAATCTGCTAATTACTAAATGAAGTTCCATAATTTGCTTTAGTGGCGGTATTCCATTTTCAAGCAATTGTCGTCACTTCTTTGAAAGCTCAATCGGATGCCAATCTACACTCATTGGTCGGTACACTATGCTGTATATTAATGACAACCTAGGATGAACAACTAACCAGTGGACATGTGCTGGCAACTTTGTAAATTTTAGTTTGAGCTGTTCAATTGTTTCCTGTCCTAAACCAGCAAAAATTCCATTGTTCACTCAATTCAAACCAATTTTGTCTCTAGCATGCACCGAAGGTAAAACTATTTTGCATATGGAAACATAACATCCGTGATAGCAAACTATTTCGTAGTTGAAGGGAAAACTGGTTCAAAAGATCAGTAATAAGCGCAACATATCATTTATTTTGGAATATGAAGATGAAAACTGACAGTCACATGAGTCTTAACAATTTCGTGTGAAACGCTTGACGAAGAGCAACGCACTCGGGGATGAGCTTGGCAGGGGGTGGCCGACAATCTTTGATTTCTGGAGCATCTGAGAACTCCTTCATCCATGCAAATAGAAATGGAAACCTCTCACCTTCAACCACTTTGAGACTGAAAATCTCCTCAAAGACTCTAAGTAGATTGTCCAACAATCCAATTGTGATGTCCAGATATTCAATGGTGTCTCCGCTGAAAATTTCTTCCCTCAAAGCACTTCCTCCAGCTTCTGCAGGTGCTCACTTCCCTCTGCAAGAGCAACTTCCTGCTCTTTGCCTTCACTTATAAAAGCAGTCTGATATTGATGTAATATTTCATGACATGCCACAGTTTGAGCCGCAAGTCTTCCAGTGACTCTGCAAAATTCATTAGACAGAGTAGTCTCTTGTCCATCAGAAGATATAGGAAGCCCAGTGGAGAATTCATCCCCTCCTGCAGATTACCAGGAAAGCATTAGTCAGAGAAGTTGATACCTAGCTTACTGACAATAACAAAGTCCAATTACTAACTTAAGGGTGCCATAAAAATCGACAAAGAAGAAGAATTTCGACCTCGTTTTCTGCAATGTCCAAAACCCGCAACTCAAGCTTTTGTCCTCACAGCTCCAAAACATTAGTAGTCACTAATCTTACTGTAGAATTCACCATTGAGCACATCTGCCGCATGAACAAACAGTTCATAGATCACAACGAGAAAAGCCAGCCATTGAAGTTTGAAGTCAGAGGACAGAACAAATGCTTTTGCTAGAGCAACGCTGGCGCGAGGCAATCCCAACTTTGCCCCGGAGGAGAACCCTCCTCGCCAGCTTGGATCAATTTTTCGGGGAAGGGCATTAGGGGGAATGGAAATTCGTTTCTTTTGGGATTGCAGTGGCATGAATAGACCGAGGAGCATCGAAGAGAGGATCGGAACTTGGGTCTTTCACAATAATTGCTCGCGCAAGAGGAGCAGGCTTTGTGACTGTAATTTGAAGAGGCATTCGGGTTTGAGAGTAGAGCATCAGGGCCATTGGTGAACATGCCTAGGCGACGCGTTGTTTCAACAAGCTACGATAGCTTTCCCTTTAATGGACTGCACTGATATGAACAACACTGACTTCGATTGAAAGTGAGTGAAGCTCGTGGACGACCTTAAGATTGTGGACGGTGAATCTAGGAAAGAAGAGCCGACGGTGAACAGCAAACAACGGACTGAAGTTCGCGAGGAGCGGGCGAGGAGTGACGAGGATCGGGCGAGCCACGAAGACCCGAGTGGTGTGGCTGAGGACCAGGCCAGCAGCGAAGACCGGGAGCGGCACAGCCGAGGAACAGGCGAGAGCAACGGGGGAGAGGAAGGAAGAAAACGTGAATAATAGAAAATCATTTGGGGATTTCTTCAATTTTTTATCCAATGCATATTTTGACCAAATTACCCCCTGTTCAAGCCGCTGGAAATGGCCTCCGATGAGCCTAAACCCTTATTTGAGACTAGCTTGGCCACTTCAGATAATTCTTTAAAACATAATCCACTCTAAGTCCTCTTTTAAGAAAATGATCCAACTTCAGGCCCTTAATTGAAATTTTCTCTTCGTAAAATGTTGTGTGATTTTTTTTTTTTTCTGTGGTATGTGGCCTGCTTAAATATCATTTATTATCGTACATAGTTCTCATTTTTTATTTATTCATTCTTTTATTGCAAATTGAATTATTGGTATGAAAAGACGAATTTTTGAGTTCTCTTCCTAAGCTAATAAAATTGTATTATATTCATAATCTCACTCGCCGGGGAAAAAAAAAGCCGCCTAATACTAGTAGGCAAAAACAAAAAAAGAAAAAATAGTAAAAACTGTGGACCACCATCGAAAGACAAAAACGTTGATGAATCGACCTAATTTACATTAAACAAATGGGCAAAAGATCCGGTCGGACAAAGCACGAGCATTTCATCCGTGATGTCAATAAAGCAAGGGTATAAGCAATTTTAGCCGTAAAATTTTATGTTTTCATAATATCATTACTATAATGAGGCAAGCTTTTATATAAATGAAATAACTAAAGCACGACAATATGAAATAATATTTGGTATGATTGGATGCGTTTTAATAAAAAAAGATCATAGGAAGCTCTGGACCTTATGTATAAAACGCAATCTAATTATTTATCATTCTTTGATATTATCAAATTTTAATCTTTTTAAAAGTAATCATAGCATGCACTTTGAGTGTTAAAGAAAAAAAAAGAAGTCTACCCAAGCTGCCCAATTCCACCGTTGATTTAAGAGAATGAGTAGTAATGATCTTCAAACCAATGGAAGATAAGGGCCTTTGTGTAACCATTACACACAAGTTTATTGTTCCTTTTTCTAAATGTGACGAAGTTTATTGGGTATTAGTAGAGTAATTTGTTCAAGTAATAGTGTCGGAGATATAAATATGCAAGAAATGGAGAAGTGATGATCATATAGTTGCATTACTTAAAAAATTTTGTAACTAACTGGCAAGAAAAATGCTTATCACTCAACTGCATTCCATGCATAAAAAATTCGTGTTTTTAATATGCTTTCTATCATTTTCCTTTTCTAATTCAAATGTAAATTTTAAATTTTTGAATTTTTTAATGTCGCTTTGTCTTTTCATATTCTAATGGGTCAAGATTATAATATGGAAGTGGGGTTGAAGTCTACAAAAGAGGCCAAACATACAATGCACACATATATTCATAGATGTATTCTAACAAAATTAAAAATTCAAGACTCTACGCAAATAAGAGATGTTCAATTCTTGGATCCAGTTTCGATGTTCACATGTAAATCAAGTTTCATTGGGTTTCATTTGGGTTCGATCAAAAGTTTGTACAGTTGTGATCATGTTCGAGGATATGTCGGCTATTGTTTCCAACGCCATCGACTTGGCATCTTCACTGGCAGCGCGGAGGTATAAGCGGGGACATGATCAAGCTTTTTCTCGGGCGAGATCCAACCCATCAAGTAGAGGACTGAAGTCGTGCTTCTTGATGTTGTATCCTGGAATTGAAATCCTAACTATTCATCGTGGCCAGTTGGACCAGGAAGGGTTTGATACAAGTGAATTTATTGCGCTTTCAATTTACATACATACTGGCTTGGCTACCCGTGCCATGCATGGCAAATAGAAAAAGAAAAGCATGAAACTTTAGTGATTTTACTAAAATGAAGAACTTATTCTAAAATTATCGGTAAGACGTACTAATATGAGCCCTTTCTTACGATAGTTAAATATTAAAATGCACATTCATTTGATAACTTGCACTTCTATGATAGTTGACAATGATTTTATAAAACCTTTCATGTGATAAATTAGGAAATCCAATATTGTGTGCTCAAATCTCTTTCAAATTATGTTTCTACCCTTTAGTGTTTTGAAATTTCCTAGTCTATGAGTAAGGGAGAGCGTTCCAACTTTTAAAATTGAAATATGCTCTCATCTCCAAAATTCCTCATATTTGTATAAGACGGTTTTCTATCAATTTCATGATATTTTACATAAAGAGAAAGTGATTTGTTTTCATTTCTTTCTCTTCTTGATTGTAATTTTGATCATGCTATTTATTGAGTTTGAATTTTTATTTTCTAAAGATACTTAACCAGGTCAAATACCAAAAATACAACTTTTCATCACTATGACCGTTTGAACACAACCTTTCGAAGGTACAAAAAAGATGCACAACATTTTTGGTCCATAACTGGAAAGTCTAGATTTTTATCCGGAAGGTCCTATTTTGGAAAAAATAATTTCGTGTACTTCTTTAAGGAGGAGTTTTTTTTTTTTTTAGAGAAAATAAAGTGATTTTAGTGTTATGGAGACACGATGAAATCAATATTAAGTTAAAAAGGGACTGTATTTTGAGGTTGAGGATGTGCTGGTTCTAGTCGTTACTGGTTCTAGTTGTGCTTTTTTTGTCATAGTGGTAAAACGTCGTACTTTGGCCTACTTAAATATCATTTATTATCATATATTGCTCTCATAAATGATTCTTTCTTGCTAATTTAATAGTTATTAACAATTTGTATATGTAATAGTAGAAATCTTCTTGAACTCTGTAACACAAATTGTTCATATTATTTTAATACTACTTATGAAATAACTATGGTTCTTGAAATTTGATAGACATTGACAATTTTTTAATAAGTTTCAAAAATTTCGTAAAAAGTTTTAGAGTAAATTTTATTTTGTTTTGATATAAGTTTAAATATTCATTTTTACTTTGCATCGTGTCTTTTTTGTAGTATTATGTCTTATTTTTACATGATAGATGTCATGTCCCAGACCTTACCCTCATTGCAGGAATGCGACATCTGCCACATTAGGATTAATTTGTGATATCTCAAGAGATGTTGCCATCCCATTGATTCTTATCTTTCTATTAAGCATATGCAGAAGCATGCAATTTTCAACATCCAATCAACAACAATAATGGATAGTAAGAAAAAACACGTACACATATCACATATCTCCCATGTTTTATTTATTTATTCGCAATGCAAACGTCACGGGCTTGGTTAATATCTATTATCCTTGCTCTGCTTTCGATAGATTTCGATTGAGATCGATGTTCTTTCTTTTAGGATTAAAGCACGCATTGGGCGCGATTGGATTGTTGCCTTGCTCTGAGTGCTGCTGGTTGATTTGCTTCGAATCAGGCGGTGAATTCGAGCCTGAGACAGCGTAATTTTACTTCCCGATTTGTCGACCACCGAGTGTTTGATAATATGCCTCTTGGTTACTGCCATTGAATAGATTGCGGTTTTGTTCGAACTGAAGATGCGCAGACGTAGGCCCAACATTTTCTTAGTGCATTGATTCAATTCGGGTTATGTTTCATCATCGTCAAGATTGGTTCTAAACGTGTTCTGTTCTGTTCGTCTCTTCTTTGTATTTGGCATGTTTCTTTGCTGCGTTCGATCACAATAGCCACTGACGAGAGGAATCGGCATTCAAAATGATGGTCCAAGTATGTCCCTGTTCCTATGCTCTGCGTTTGAGTGATTATGGCCTGCGTGTGAGTAACGGTGATCTGGTAGGGAATGGAGAGGCCGATAATGAAATTGAATTGGTTCCGAGGTGAACCGAGACTGTGATGGAGATCCGGGGATGGTTGCCGGCATCAACAGCAGACGTTGAGGGGAAGGAGTTTTCCAGGAAGGAAGTTGACATCTCTGGATCTCAAGGTTTCACTGGCAATATAGTTTTGTCGTATTTATTGATGACGCTTCATTCAGCTTTTTTAATAAGGGGAAGAAATCATCGACTCTGTAAAATCTGACAGCATATGAGCGGTTTCAAATATTGGAAGAGTTCGATTTGATGCTCCCTTCCTCCAAGTTCTTTACAACTTGTCAAGTACCAAATTATATTTAATACGTTTCTCTAAATAGCATGGTATATTTATAAAGGATAATGTTTTTGAAATGAAACTCAGGTTGTTATAAAGAAACTTTGTCGGCTGACTACCTTTTCTAAAAGGTTTGATGTTTTGCGAAAAATATGGTAAGTTTAAAAGTCAGCAGTACTTCTCAAAGTTTAATTTGAATTTGGGTCAAAACCAGAACTAATGATTATTTGGATTTAATGCGAATCACTAAATTCAACCTTTTGACGAACCTACATTTGGTATATTTTTAATAGGCTCAGCTTGCTAACTTGCATGTTTTGTAGTATGTTAAATGTTCGACATAGCAAGAGTCAATATTTGAAGATTCTCAAAGGGAATTCATGCATATCTTTGGTAACAGTGGTTACCTATGTAAAAAAAATAAAGTATTTTGAAATGTAAGATGTGACATGCTTTTAAATCGAAAGCTTCAACACCATTAACGTTTTCGGCTGCTTCTTTACAAGTATAGTAAAGTGTTGTATAGAATTGCTCTTATCAGTGGGAGTTACTTATATTATCATGCTGGTTATTATGTTTTGACGTTTCATAGTTGGTTCCATCTAGAAGGTACTGAAAATCAATTGAAATCATTTTATGGCATATTTTCTCGTAGAAACAATGAGAAATCTTTGCAGGTGCATTACAATGCCAAAAGATTAATGATTGGATGGTGGGAACCTGAGAATTTATTTTTTATTTGAAGATTTTGGACATGTTAATTGATTTTGATTAAAGGACTAGAGTACATTATTGATTTTGTGAGATTTTGTGGGACAATTGCACCATTAGTAAGGTCTAGAAGATTTAAACTTATGAATTCTTGCTCTGATATAATGTGAGATTTTGTGGGATTATTATAACTGTTCTAAAAGCTTAAATTATTAGATAAATACGTTGTTAATATTTATTCATTTTGATCTTTTTTTTTTAAATGTGTAAAAAGGAATTACTAATTCTAGTAAGAAGTCTCGAGATTGGATGGCCATCTTGGGTATGACGTTTTTGCTAAAAGGATATCTTTCAAGGAAAATAACATAAAATATTTCCGCAAGGTTAATATCATAAGACACATATGAGGCATAAGTGTCAATTGAGTCTCTCTGACTTTTTTTGAAGTATACAGTTTAACATAGAAATCAAAGGAGGACCGGACTTTAAAATAGCTTTAATGGATCACATAAATACATGTTATTTTTGGCTATGTCATCACATTGACCCATCCCGATAGAATAGTTTTTGTTGGTGGTGGTTGTTTAATGTTTTAGGAGCCTTCGAGTTATTTTATAAAATTTAGTTTTTTCAAAAATGTCTTGCAATTAACGTTTCCCAAGTGAAAGAATGTTGAAAATACTTATGAATGTGGGTTAACATCAATTGCACAATATTTTAGTTTGTGAAATAGATTGTTATAAAGTTAATAAAACGAGACAATGCTAAATCACCAAGTTCGTTCATGTAATTATATTATATTGGGCTTACCACATCTTAGTTACATTGATTGTAGTTGAATGGTCAATATAGGTCAGTATTTTAATAATGACCTGTGATAGATGACTCTCTTAGAATATGCTATGTAAATATGTTATAGTCCTCTCTCCTCACCTAATTTCATACGCTTACTGTTTATCCAATGAGACCGTCCAAAGGAGAAGAAGGATAGGAAGACCTACTCTCGAATTCGTACGATTTCATTTGTTTTGATTAGTTCAAGAATGATGTTTGGCTAAACTAGCTACGTGTTTTTTATTTAAGGATAGGTATTTCTAAATTATGTATACCAATTTTAGATTGTTGAATTTCTTACATTATCAAACCCAAAACATGGAGTGAAACGGCAAACTGTTTTTTCAAGCCTAGCCCTTGAAAATATTGTGAGAATATCTTTCATTGATTTTCCTACCTTGATGTATGAATATTTTAAAGACTAAAAGAAAAAAAAGGGGCCAAATTCTTATATGAAAAGAAAAAGAAAATACATCACATATGGGCATAGTAACGTAAAACACCACAAATTATCTGGTAATTATTTCCACTCATGTTTCGTTTTTTTATTGTCAATTAAACATATAAATAAATGTTGGGCAAGCTTCCGAAACACATGTTTTTGCATTGGGCGGGCTTAGGCCTAGGGAAGGTCCCTGGAAAGTCCGAACACAAGTAGCTTCGGCCCGAGCCCGTCTAGGTCCGCACGGTGATCAGGTCTAGTACAAACTTTAAACCCGCGGCACATTAAAGACAATTCCTACGTCAGTAGCTGTACGTCGACTGACTTAGCAAAGTTTGGTGATACAGAATGCTTATACGCAATTTTGACATGTTTATTGAATATTGGATTATTTGTCACTCCTCCCATATATGTGGAAATCCATTGTGATTTTTCACAGTCTAACCGATGTGGTGAATGAAACCATTTCTTTAACTTTTTTTTTGTGCATGTAAAAGGCGTTTTGTTCATTAGATTTGATGACTTGCTAACCGAAAATCAAAAAAAGAAAAGCAAAATTGTGGTGACGTCAGGAGAAATGCTAATCTTTGCAAACAGATGGAACACCGGTTCCTTTTTCTTTCTTTTTTTTACCTTTTTAAAATTTTAATGTTATATGCTTTCACAAACAGCTTTCTAAACCTAGGAAAAATTATTCAGGGTTAAGAGAGAGATCTATGCAAAGATGTGAAGAAAATACAAGCTCCTGCACATTGAAGCATAAATAATCTTTCTTGCTTCGATACTTCCTCAGCATTTTATTGATTCGTATATTTATAGACGAGTAAAAAAGAAAACCACTCCCCCGGACACTATTATTGTTGTCTCATAGTCACATGATTGATTGAATTAATATGCCAAGCTTTGGTGCTAACGTTGGTTCTACGACAATGGTCTCATACTGTGACATTATATACACCTCCCAAAGTTAATCCATAGACTGGCCAAGTAGGATCTCGAAGAACGCATTGAATTATGATTCCTCCCTCACCACATTGAGGTCCGACACAAACCCGCACCTTAGCCCACTGCAAAACTCCAGAAAATGTGCCGTCATGGCGTACCCATCGTTCCATCTAGAACCAGACCCTCACTGGTGGCTAACTCGCTCAGAGTGACAGGTCTTGCCTAGAATGACGGGACCTCTCACATTTTTGCAGAAGAGGTGAGCAAAGGATCATGACTTCAGAGTCCTTACCTAGTCGTGCAAAGGCAAAAGGAGATTCGACAGGAAGAATGGATGCACTAGATCTAATGAGAAGCCTAAGTAACCCCGTGACCTGTGAAGCTTATGTTAGTGATCTAGGTTTCAAATTGATCGAGACCATTTGCATAACATTTTTGAATTAAAAATAAAATGTATTGAAAGTGCATTTGATTTTTCTAGCGTAAGTAAGTCTCATATTTATGAATATCTGGTTCATACAAGTAAAAAAAATTAATGACGATTCCAAATTGAATTGAATTGTATGTTAAATCGATTAAATTAAAACCCTAAAGTTAAAATTGGTATAAGCTTGGGATATTTTGCGCTAAGTCAGTAAGTCTTTGCCTTAGTAAGCCCATTAACTTTCCTTTTAATAGGTCGCCCGAGAAAGGTCGCGATAGTGGTCCTCCATGATAATCTAAGGTTCAATGACTTTCAATCTAGAATTTATGCGTAAGTATAAATATAAAAACAAAAGAAAAGAAAGGAGCATGTTGAGCTTGAATGGAGAGCGACTGTGACCATGCAAAAGCCCATGAAAGAGACTCAGCCCATGTTTTCACCGCGAGGATTTCCTCTAACCGTTTGCACAATTCCTGTCTAAAATGCTAGCTACACGCTCGGGTTTAGGGAAGGCCATTTTCGTCGTTCACATCCGAGAGAGAGAGAGAGAGAGAGAGAGCAGAGAGATTTTTGAAATGAAAGTTCGCCCTTGGGAGAAACATTTCACCGTCTTAGCTGCACCACTGGCGAAAAAATCCTGTCAGCGAAATAATCTCCCTCTATCTTGTTGGTTTTAACCCTTCCGAACGCCACTCACCATTTCTATCTGTGGTTTGCATTCCAGTTCGCCTGTAGAGCCATGTCGAGATTCCCCTGTTTGACTCTGTTTCCGGATCTAGGAGCGTGAATTGTTGAGTTCCCGCTCACTCTACTCTTATCGGTGTGCTTCTTCGTCATTGACACCTCACAGGATCTCTGCTCTTATATTTGATCACTGTCCGAGGGGGTATATTCGTTTCGAACAAAGTTACAATCGTGTCTCTTGTTACGGTTCTTCTTATATGCAAAGAAATAGGTATAGTTATAAAATCGTGATTATTCGAAAACTGGCATCTAATGAGTCTGTTTTGATTATTTGGGTCTGATCTTTGCTGATTGAAATGATCAGAAACAAGTCGCACTTCAAATCTCATACATGAGTCCCCTTTAGCTGAGAATCGCTTCACCTATTCGATAATTGCCTGAACCAAGCTTGTTTGGATTTGCCTCCGAGTTTGGTTTGTTCCGAGATTATATGAAAGTGTATCATAGGATAGAAATCTTTCATTGATTGTGAACCACTATCCTCTTATTATCCTGCCATTGCTGAGGCCGAATCTAAGTGTGCTTTTGTTATGTGTTTCCTGCACATTATTGCTCTATTCTGTTAACCAGAGTCCATGAGTTGTTGTTTAGGCTTGGATGAAATTCGAACCGTGATTAAGTATTGGTTAGTAGTTGTAACTCCTGAAGATGTTGTCTCCTTTGTTAATGTGTTAATGTCTCTGTGAGTTGCGTTAAAAACGGACACCATATGCTTGTGAAAATGCTTAAATGAAACGACGGACATACTCGAGGAATTTCTTCTGGATTATAATCATTCATATGTTCATGGCATGATTCAAATCATGATTGGTAATTTCGACACCCATTTCAATCCTGTTTCTTAATATTGACGATGGCTATTTATTAAAATTTCAGAAAACGCCAGAGAGAGATGCCACCCACAACTACCGGTATTGACAATTGAAATATAATCGCAACCTCCAGATTAAACGAAAGATGCAAGGCTGCATCTACAATCCGATCATCCAACCCTTCTTTCCTACTCATGTCTGTCGAAGCCGTGCATATGGCGTATGAATGTAAATAATCCTACTACAGCCACTTCAAGAAAATATACAGGAGCCTTCACAACTCTATGCCAAGAAGCAAAATCACACCAGATGCCAAAAGAGCGGTCGGATCTATCAAATACAATTAATTCTGACAGCTGCACTAGGTCTTTACGTGGAGGAAAAAAAATAGAAGATTCACAACTCCAACAAATCAGAAGAATGGTTGTCAACAAAACATATACTAGAAAAGACGACGAAAACAGTAACAAATTGCGAAACAGGGACCTAGTGGAGCTGTCATTTTGGAACTTTTCTCCTGTTGGAAAATGTCTTCATTTTTATCTTCCGCTTGCCTACTTAAGCGAGCCACGTCAAGAATTTGTCCATGCCAACAATACAACTTCCGCAGGATATGGAAACTTAGAAAAACGGAATTGCAAAAAGGGGATTAGATCGGGGACCGGCATAAAGGAATCAGAAAAATGCAGACTTCGATCATATCTGGATTCATACCCTGGAGTATCCATCAGGGCTCGAGGCCAAAAGTTTGATGTCCCAGAGGACCAACCTAATGTGATCATCATCGGCAAAGCCTCACCGACAGGTTCATCTTCATCTCCGCTGATCATTTCGTCCCCTCTGCAAATGAAGCCGAAGCTCAGCCAAATGTGGCTGATAGGTACAAAGAAAAGGATGCTCATGCTCCTATGGTTATGGCTAAAAGTGATGACGAACGTACCAATGCCTCGAGACTGACGAGACTTTGCCATTACCTGCGACAAAAGGACAACCAAGTATAACCTTCGTGCCACTTTAAGCAATATTCAGAGATTATCTGACTTCAGAGTTTTCCATTTCTTAGCTTTGTGCATCTTAGCCTTGATCGCTATCTTCTCCAAAGCATGTGAATTACGAAGAAGAAATTTAACCACAAAAAGCCACTGTTTCAGCCCCAAATACATGTAGCACTGAAACCTATTGGAATGATTAAATATTAAATTATGCCTTCATCTAATATCTTAAGCTTTTATAATATCGGCTGTGGTCTTACAAAATCTTACATGATATCAAAGTTGGAGGTCTTGAAATCAAATCTTTCCAAGTTACATTTTCGCCCCAATGAAATATGTCCACGCTCAATACTAAGCAAAAAGATCAGACTAAGCGTGAGGGATAGTATCGGAATAAGTAAATATTAAATAATGCATTCATCTAATAGCTTAAGCTTTTAGAATAGACAGTTATTGTCTCACAAAATCTCACAAAGTCAACCATCTCAACATTCCCAAGATGCTTCGCCAAATTCTCATATTCTTTATTTTGTGTCACAGTGCAATTTCTCTTTATCATAGTGATGGTTATCCAAATCAAGCTCAAGCTGCATACAAGGAAGTACTAAGCCCGAGTAACTTAAAAGTTAGATGGGCATAAGGTTGCAATATTGATCATGTTAATAAGGAAATACCTAGAATCTATCAATTAGGTAATCTCTTCACCATAACTAAATTGATATGATTGTTTTTTCGACCGAATTTTCTTTTTTAAAGAGGCGAAATTAGATTGAATAGGACATATCAATGACTATTGTGCTATAACATAGTTTTAAATCTTGATGGTCAATTTTTCTCTTTTTCCACTAATTCTTAGATGATTAGGACGAGACATGTACAACCTCCATCTCTCAAAGTGTTAAATATCTGTCTTCCTGGTATAATTTTATGTGAAAGGCAATTTGATAACGACTAGGTATGGGTGTGTGTGTAATATATATGCATAAAACATTAATTTGGATTTCATGTGTCCTTTCTTTCTTTTTTTAGTGCGGACTTATTTTACATCTGTATAATTATATAATTACTAATCTCATATAGACTTATTGAGAATGTCATTCTTTAATTTTGTTCCGCACGCGGAAGTAACAACATCGTATGTGCAGTAATTAGAAGAGAAAGAGGAATAAATGTACGCCTCGTTCCAAAAATGAGAGTGGCGAATATTCATATTATCAAGGACCCCGTTTTACATGAAAATGGCAGGCAAGAAAAGGGAAACTAATACAGGATTAAAAAACGTACGGTAATTTAAGAAAGTTTCACATATCAGAATCTACTATTACAAAATCGGCATATATGTACTTATAAGAATTTTAGGACAAAGGTTATTATTATAAAAAAAAGTCGTCCTGACATCACAATAATTTAAACTTTTACTCATTTTCCAATCAAGTGCGTCGACTTTTTTTCTGTTTCCTCAAATGCATTCACTTTTCAAATCAAGGTCAATGCAACGCTTCCATTAACATCATGGATGAAAAATGCTGGCGCCTCGTGCGGAATCAACTAAACTTAGGGGCTAGGGGTTCACCCCAATAGTCAACGTTCTATTGACCAATATATCCTCCACGTTCCGTCCTCAAAGACCTTACCCATGAGCTCTTCTTCCTCAAGGATCTTGCCTCGTGACATGCAAGTTGGCTTGCGACTAAATTTAGGGGCTTGGGTTTCACTTAGAAATCAATTTAACTCCAATTTATCGATTTAGGGCAATTTGTTGCCTCAACCGGCTGTGTACTACTACTCATATTTTAAGTGCATATATATCCAACGTTTAATTTATTCATAAAATAATGTCACCTTGAATTTTCATTTGACCTAAATCACCAATGTAGTTGTTATAGTGTGGAGAGATTAGAGATCTAATGGCATTTAGAAATCATTGAGTTTACTTTATTGTATGGAAAGACTAGAAAAATGATATCAAGATAGAAATTCATGGGCTAGTCCCACGCTGTAGAAAGTGTCTATGTTTTTATAAGCAGGGAAATGGTCCCGTCCTTGGCTCTGTTGCTCCTCTAGATGCGGCAATGTGGATTTTTTTTTCCAATAAATATGAGAATCCCATTGCTGTATAATAACAAGATGAACATAAGTCAAAACAGAAATGTTCTTTTTTTTTTTGTCCAAAAAACAAAAATGTTATTCACTAGCTAAGTAACAACGACACTAATAAGCGACACATGATGCGACGTGACACGACACGCAGACACTTTATTTTTTTATTTTTAAAAAAAGAGAATTTTGACAAGTTGGGACACATTATATATTAAATATATATTTTAATATATACATTATAAATTATCATTTTATGATTATTTTAATCAAATTAATTTGATTTAAATTCATAATTAAATCAATAATAAAAAGCCTAGAATGAATTTATACTAAAAACATTAATCCATTATTTGTTAATATCATTTATTGTTTCAATTTGACAAATTCAATTCCATTCCAATAATCCATAAAACCTGGAGGGGAAAAAAATTAATTCACATTCTAGACTCACGTGTCAAAGCATATAGAAAGAGAAGAGAAAAAAAAATAAACTTGAAGAGTGAATTATGTTTTACAGAAAATGAGAGTCGGAAGAGAATAGAAGACTGTATTTTTCTTTTTCCCCTTCATTATTTTTATTATTTTTTATTTTTTACATATTTATATTTTGACCCATCATTTATTGAAAATTTTTAAAATTGACTCCATGCTTGTTAGAATTACGTATCGGAATTCTAAACTCGAATGTTGAAATTCCGGACTCGAGTATTGGAGAGTATGAAGAAACTTGACTAGGTGTCGGATTTTCCGACACGTGTTGAGCAAGTGTCGGAGAGTGTCGAGACACGTGTTGAGATATTAGACACGACATGAAGGCTTTCGAAAGTGTCGGTACTTCATATTCACTAGTTCAAAAATATAAGGGAAAAAAATAGGAACTATATTCCCAACATCGGCGAGTTTACTCCTGGCCCACCAACTTCTTGAAATTGCAATTAAGCCCTAGTTAGGGAAAAAGTTTACATACAGATCATAAAGCTCAGCTCCCAAATTAATGATATTTCTTTAAATTTCAATTTTTAAGGAACTTCTCGGAACTTCTACCAAAAAAAAAAAAATCTTGGATTAAGATCTATTTTCCCACCGTAATATTGATTCTAGGGTAAATTAATTGGACATCCCCTCAATTTTGTCAAAATTACTCGGATACCCCCTGCATTTTCGAAATGCACTCTGACCACTTTGCCAGAGATTCTTTTGCATTTAAAAGACTAATACAAAACTAACTGGTTACCATTGAGTTTTCAAAATATAGCTGGAATATGAACAATTACTTGGATTTTACAATACTCCGGGTCACCATTTACGAGAAATTTGCTCATTCCAGGAGTGTTTGAATATGCATCTAACATGTACTTTCATATTGATTGCTATCTCGGATCAAATGACTTTATACGAATACTGTTAAAAAAAACTTGAAAGCAAGAACTACCCCAAAAATATATCAAAAGCTGTTTGCATTGTTCAGCTTCTTCGTGGGGTTTTGTCATTATTGACAGTGAGGTCAGATTTCTTCTTTATCAGCTTTTTTGTGGGGGTTGAGGGTTTGAACTCGGGACTTCTAGACCAATTGAGACCAAATCGCAAAATGAATCGTGCTCAACTGTGACTTGAGCGAGAAAGAAGATGTTAAAGTTTCGGTTTACGCATTTGGCATTGAACGATGAACAATGATGTTCAGAAAAGCATAGATGCAGAATCATTTATTAAACATCAAGACAAATAAATTAGTGTTCTTCTAATCAAGCGGGTAGGATTATTTAAGTTGGACCCTGTTTTCATGTCTCTTCCTTGGATTCGTGGAGTTTGATAAATTCCAAGTCAACTTTTAAGATCCAACTATACTTCCCCAAAAAATAAAATAATAATAATAAATCAGATTTAAAGTTTGATTTATTTTATTTTATTTGTTACCTATGTAACGATAAAGGCAGAGTGCATTTTGAAAATGCAAGGGGTGACCGTGTGTGTGTGTGTGTTTTTTTTCTTTTTTGAATTTGAGGGGGTGTCCAAGTAGATTACCCTTGATTCTAATACCAAAATGTTAGGTGAGGTCAACAATTCTTGCCATGTTTTGGGATAAAGCATAATTTCGCTAATTTGGAAAGATTTTTAGGTGATAGCTAATACCCATTAAAAGCTCACACTCTATTAGGTCATTGAAGAGATCTTTAAGAGAAGAATTCTAATTTATGTCTGTCTTAAAGAATTAAGATCCAATTTCATTTCTTGTTTTAAAATATTAAGTTCGTTAAATGTTGTTATCATTTTTTTCGTGTCAGAGAGTATGCTTGGCCTTGCTCCCTTTCAAGACACATGCTCCGTTCGTCTCTGAATTACCGTACACTTATCAGAACAAGCAATAAAAAGAATTGACAGAAAATATTAATATTATTAGTAGTAATGAAATTTGCAAGTTGGGGCCTCCAGGGCAACACAAATGGGCATTTTGGCAAATTGAGGTGAAAGTACACGTAAGCTCGTGCCTGGCACAGATTCTCGGAACAATTTCATTAAATAAGACAAAATTAACTTCTACCTAATTGGGGAACTCGTTTGATTAAGAAAGAAGATACTAATCATGTAATTCATCAATCTTTAGCATAAAGTATTTGAAATCCTTCAATTAGTCATGTCTCTTCTAATACTCAGTACACGAAACCAAATTATTCATAAAACATGGCATGGTCCCTATAGCGTGTCCCTTGCGGATTTTTCAGAAAGAGCTAAAATTTTGAGAGTAAGTCCAAAAGTTCGCCCAAAACTCTAAGCATCTATGTTCTTCCCTTTCTAGGTGGGGCTGAGCCACTTTGATCCAAATTCTTAAACCATTTTTGGAGTTCACCCCAACCTTTTTTGAGCTTGATTGCAAACAAAAAAGGTCAACCAGACCACAACGCGACAATCAAAAGTTTAAGGCTCAAGGATTCGGTTACATGCAGGAAAGGGTTTGCATATTCCACATCACTCTTTCGGTGACACATTCCATGGTTAAATCCTCATATCATGAGATTTCCTTAAGTGATACATATATAGTTTTATGTTTCGAACATTAAAAACTCCGTTACTCACTCTTGGGTGAAATTGCCGCATCATGCGAGCGAATAAGGGCTCGACTAATCATGATGTGTGATCCATGTTCTTTCCAAAAAAGGAATTACGCCGTGAATAAATCCAATGCATCAAACAAGCATGGATTTATTAAAGCAATGAGAGGGCATGAATATGATGCCATGTCAAATAAATGAAAGCAACTTCAAAGAGTCAGATTTGAAGATAATGTTTGAACGTCGATCGTGAATCCAACATTCGCAACTCTAATTAGAGCAGCATGCATGAATCCATCGCATAGGATTCAAAATAACAACTTGAATTCAATCACAGCAGCCTGTATCAATCCAATGCATACTGCTCTTAAAACAAAAACAAATCAAATTAAAATAGCGAGCCAACAGACATATTCTAATAGGTGCAAAACGACTTGCAAAATCACGAGGACGAATGAAGTCAGATACAAAGGCCCGATCCTCGGGTGAATACGTACTTTTTGATGCGAAATACTGTTTACGATGTATAATGTGCAACTAGCTAATTTCGTGACATGTGCAAACGTGTAATAAATGCAAAATGACATGCATTGGTCCTACATGCAGCATAAATGACACGAGCCAACACAAATCAGTATTTGCGTGTCCGATTCATGGCATAAGTTTCACGACATCAAGGGGATCCAGTTAAACAGGTGGTGCCCAACTCTTTCTCACTTATTTTTTGCGGATGATGCCATATTTTTCTTAGATGGGACAATATCTGAATGCCAAAATCTATCGAACATTCAGAATTAATATTGTTTGGCTACGGGTCAAGCTGTCAATAGGAACAAATTAGGTCTTTTCTCTAGTAAAGATGGTCCCAGCAACCTTAAAGAGAATATGGCGAATGAATTTCGCATCCCTGTGTTAGATAAGACGGGCAAATACCTAGGAATCCCATCGGATTGGGAACGTTCTAAGAAAGATATGTTTGCCTGGATACTGGCTAGGGTGAATAGAAAATTGGAAGGATGGAAAGAAACCTGATTTCAAAGGGTGGCAAGGAGATTCTCATCAAGGCAGTCGTTCAGGCAATACCACATTATGCTATGTCTATCTTTAAAATCCCTCACTCACTATGTCAGTCCATAGAAAAAAAGATAGCAAGATTCTGGTGGCAGAACAGCAGTCAAAGGCAGGGCATACATTGGAAAGACTAGAACCTTCTTAAAAACAGGAAGGAATTGGGCGGTCTCAGTTTTAGAGACCTCATTGCTTTCAATAGAGCAATGCTAAGCAAACAAGCCTGGCGCTTCCTCCAGCAACCTTCATCCTTGTGGACTCAAATATTCAAAGGTCTATATTTCCATTCACAGGATTTTCTCAGCATTGCCAGAGGAGCTCAGCCTTCCTGGGGTTGGCAGAGCATTCTATTGGGACGGGAGTCTATTTTATCAAAGCTGCAATGGTCAATTGGTGATGGGACTAAGATCAGAATTCGTGAGGATCATTGGTTATCGAGGGGTAAACTAGTCGGCCCTGCTGCTAGAGACGAACCTAAGATGGTAGCTAAACTGATTGAACCAGAACATAACCAATGGGATGTTTCCTTACTGCATCGCTTTTTTGACATTGAGACAACAATAGAAATCCAAACCATCCCAATTCGGCCCCATTATATAGTAGATCAGTTGGTATGGACAGAAGATCCTCACGGACAGTACTCAGTCAAGCGAGGATATTAGGTTCTAAGCCGAGCAGCATCTACCACTAATGAGCACAGAGCCTCGTCATCTTATCAACCACCTCCTTACTCTGGAAAAGTATATGGAAGCTTCATCTCCCACCAAAAATTCGGATTTTTCTATGGTTGATCTATCAAAACGCTCTTCCTACTAGAGATAACCTATTTCAGAGACATATTAGCCCAGACCCAGTGTGTGCATTATGCGCTAACAACATGCCAGAAACGCTAGAACATTTGTGTCTTCTATGCCCATGGACTTTAACGGTCTGGTCTCACCCACAAATTGGCATTCGCATCATACCAACAGAAATTCGTCGTATAGATGCTTGGATAGTAGACAGAATCACTCGGCAACGGAGCTCACCTGGTATGGAAATTGTAAGCGCTCTCTTGTGGCAAATCTGGAAGGCGCGGAATTGATTTATCTTCTCTCATACATGGCTAGATCCAACGTTCGTTGTTGAAAAAGCTCTATTCCAAGTTCGTACGGCACAACACACCACCTCTGCCTTGATGAGTTCAATGCAAAAAACAGCTCGTCTCGATTCCCTTTGGACCGCTCCAAATCCAGATGGTCTACTCCAGATGGTCTACAGATCAATATAGACGGGGCTTTTCAAAGCGGCAACACTTCAGGATCTATGGCTTATATTTGCGGAGATCACAATGGCAAAATGATAGAAGGCTTTACCTATGCTGTCGATGCTTCTTCTGCTTTGCAGGTTGAAATCTAGGCGCTAACCCTAGCTTTGAACCACCTTTTGAAGCGAGGTAAGGCCAATGATAAAGTGATCATAGATTCTGACTGCAAAACACTGGTTGAAGCTGTTAATGATCCGTCCACGACGCCATGGGAGGTTCGAGTCTGCTTGCTGAAGTCGTTGCACTCTTACCCCGTTTTTCTCAGCTCCAAATTAGGTTTCGAAGGCGTGAAGCTAACACTGTAGCGGATCCGGGCTGCTAAGGCCCATCTCCGCGGTCTCTATCTCCGAATTGGGCAGTCAGTCCTCCTTCTATTTTGTTGGACCTTCTAGTTTCGGATGCAATAGCTGCAGGGTGTAATATCTCGTTATCTTGAATGAAGTTTTTTCCTTCGACCAAATATGTATATATATATATATGTATATATACATATATATGTACATATGTGTATATGTATATATACATATACACATATGTACATATATATATGTATGTATATATTTCTACATTATTCTCAAAATGCTCGTAGACCTAATTTTTACATTGTAACTCATTAAGATTAGATCCAACGATATGATTACATACTTAAAAATTAGATCCGAGGATATGATTACATTGTAACTCATTAACAATTTTCCAACAATATCCAATTTGCTAAAGTTGAATTGTTGGTTCTCAAAATCGTAACTTTTACTTACAGTTGCCCGATCGTGATTGTAAGCAATTTGTGATTTGACCCACTTGATTAATTTCATCTCAAATATCAAATCACAAGTCTTTCGAACTCCAAGAATCTTATTGATTGGATTTTTAACAAAGAAAATATGCTTGGCCTGACTCTCAGGAATTTGATTCGAGTCACTAGCATGCCGTGGATGCGAAAATTGGGTCAATCGGATGTTGGATGAAAACTTTATGCATAATCATAGGGGTCAATGGCCCCTCTACTAGAGACAGGTCAGTGCTTCGCAACGCTTGCCATGGCTAACCAAGGCCTAGGGTGCGCCTACCCTTGCGTAGGGCACAAATGACCTTAGTTAGGCTTTATAAATAATTCACTTCAAAGCACCCCATGGAATTTGAATAAAATTGATTTAGAGGTAGGTCTTCATTTCTACGTACTTGTAGTAGTCTACTCTATCAATAAACTTCCTTTACAACACAATACATTCAAACTGAGCAATTTCGCTTAATCTCGATCTATTCACCATTTACATTTAGGTTCTTCCAACCTAATACTATAAAAGTTGTTCTCCTTTTGTTTGGTCCGTCCAAGTACCTCAGATCCCATGTCCCTATCTTCCTCACCAATATCAAATGGTTTTTCCAAGTCTAACGCTCTTCACTTGGTATCTTATTCTTTATATGCAAAGTAAGAAAATTCTTCAATAGCACATACATCATTGTGTTAAGATCATCTGCCTATAAAGTTGTATATGTGGAGGATAATTCGCCAGCACACTCACATGTAAATGTATGAGTTCATATAATTTGTTTTGTCATCTTCAAGATATATAAGGAGTCTTTCCAACATAATTTACCTTGAAAAAAATAAGCGTTTGACCCCCTATTTAAAGGGAAAAAGCGGAAGCGCAAGGGGAATGTTGAGCAAGGGACCTGTGGCCTTACTCAAGGCCAGTGGGCCATTGCACAGCGTCAAAACGATATTGTACAGGGTCCTCGGCCCGCTACTTAGCAGATTCGGGCTTTCTAGGCAGAAAAGAACCAGCGCGAGGCGCAAGCGGGGCGCTGCCATGCTCCCAAGCACAAATTTTCCCTTCTTTTTTTGGAAAATTCATTGATTTCATTTATACATATATCGGAACGTTGACCACCGTTCTTTTCCTTTTTTTCCGTCGAATTGACCCCATATTCACCTTCACGACAAGCCATGATCTGAATATTTTGAAAATTCAGTCTGATTTTTGGAAAAGTTTCAGGATTATGGATTTCACATATTAGGTTGAATGGTTGATCGCTAGTGCAAGTTGCAACATCTTCCTCGTTGAAACTCTAATTGATCCGATTCTTGAGGCGTGTTGACACTAAATATACCTAAATTCATCACTTAGTGGGAAATCAGAGTTTTCTCAACACCCTCAAGATTAGATGGCCATAGTTAAAAGTCATGATATCCGTGATCTGGCCATCCCTTCGTGGGCAAATTGAGCGTTGCTCTTGTAGAGCACACCCCCAATTACACCGACTGATCGTAATTTTAACTATGTTCCTTTTTTGTTTTTCCAACACTCAAGGCTTCAATAAGTTCAGAATCAAGAAATTTTCTACTTGAGCGAGTGCTATCCAAGAATAGTTTACGTGATCAAACATTGGTAATGAATTGGGTGCCTGTAATAGTAATTGCAAAAAGAGAAGCACTTGTATTCGTTCAGAAAATCTAAACCCTCGTGCAAAGCAAATACTGAATAATACGAAAGTAATTGAAGGCCACCATGAGTCTATGACCGTGAAATTTTGAATGTACAGCTTTAATTATCTGGGTTGGCGTTATCGCTCTTAATTTCGAGAAGAGCTCCTTGAAAAAAGAGAGATATATATTCCGTACTGCCTTGATTAGGATGAAAAAGTGACCAGCTTCCCATAGTTGATGGGTTTCTGTAGGGGTTTTCTGGACATTAATCAGGAATTATTAAGTATTAATGGATAATATAGATGAATGAGGAGAGAAAGGGGCAACGAAGAAAATGATCAAATTTCTTTCAGTAATCCCTGATGCAGTTAAGAAAGTCAAAGAAAGCAGAGTTCTAGAAAGCCACTTCCACAAGCATAGAAGCTTTTCGATGAACTTTTAGTAATCCGAGTGGCTACCGTTTGAGGATAATAAACTAAATTAACTTATAATTATATAACAATGTAATAAAGGAATGGAGCATGACAATATCAACGATAGTGGTAGAAGAATCCATTCTTCACACATAAATAGAATCGTAGATTGACCAATTGGTCTTGGCCGCTAGTGCCAAGGTCCCGGGTCTACCTCCAAGATCTTGTGTTTAAGCATAAAGATCATGAGGCTGGCCAGGGATCACCAGACCAGGGCATCGAGGTTACGAGCCTAACTCGTGTCCTAGATATTTCAGAGTATATTATTCTCTAAGTCTCTCTTGCCAAACCTTATGGACAATCTCAATTGAGGCGAAGAGAAGCAAATATAATAACAATGAGCCAGCCCTCGAGGTCCTCGGTGACTCACACGTCCCATGATTTTGATGGTGATGTAGTATAACTGCGATTCTAGTAAAAGTTCAATAACAAGCGTTGCTCGATATTTCAATTTGAAGTTTAAATGTATGTCTAAATGAAAAATACAAAATTTTGAATCCTCCTGTCGGGAATTACTGATTCTCTATTACGGATTCGACACTAAATCAAACCCCAAAAAAGACGAAGCGGAAGCGAGCCCAGAAACAAACAAACATGAACCACCGATTAAAAGCACACTACGGGATCGAGCGTACCTTTTATCCACAGACTAAACACCGACGTTGCGATTCGAGGAGGAAACTGGATACTGTTATTCAAATGAGAATTCTTTTCTTCGCTTAGGGAGAGAAGCGATGTGCAAGAGACGTTGTTTTTCAAGGAATGTTGTTATGTTGGTTTCGAGGAGAGTGAGAGAGAAAAAGCAACGTACGTTTCATCCAAAAGGTACGTTCCTTTTTCTTTTATATTTTCCCTCGAAGCGTCTCCTCCATACGACGCAACTCCTCAACGTAACACCCCTTCCAAAAGACACAACCTATCGTATCTAAACAATGTAACATTTCACATCGCAACCTTTCCTCCATGGGCCCTCAACTCACGGGCCGGGCCCTAACGGGCCAACTCAGGCCCATCATAAATAAAACCATCATCTCCCACTCGCACATGGTGGGCCAAAACCAACATGGGCGGACGGGCCCTACTTAGGCTTATCAATTGAAAATCCATCAACTCCCACTTGATATGGTGGCCCGAACAGAATTCTCTTTTCCTCACTGCAACATTCATACTGGTGAATAGTCCGTGTGACCAGCATACTTGGAGAGCTCGTTGTTATACATCTGTTAGGAATATATAGCAGCTCATAATGGGCATCACATTCCGAGTAAATTTAGTATGCAGTACCCTAGATCGATCGATCACATTTATATCTCTCTTGATCTCTTTTAAACAATGATATATATATATATTGTATTCACAATTATGATTATCCCAAAGACAGTCATAATTGGTCGACCAGTGAATACAAAACTATAATGTGATTCTCCAAAATCGATCTTCCTCTTTCCTTCAAACTCTCAATTTCAGTTCAGCTTGCTTTTCTAGAAATTCCCATTAGATCGAATCAACTCATGACCATTGGCAACATCCTAAGATAGCAATCATTGAATAGAAATCTTGAGAATAAGTAAGAGTCATGAGGGCACTAAATTGAGGAACTCTTTTTCCCAAGAGTCTCATACGGCATAAAAGTTGAGATTAAACTTTTGCCACTCTTATTGGTCGTCTCATGCATACGTAGTATGAAATACGTATTACGGTATTAACTCCTTTCCCATGGAGCGTATGTCTACATCATCAATACCGTACAGATGATAGTTTAGACATACCCAATGTCTAACTTGAGTTCACGTATCTACTCATTCACCAAATTCATCAAAACTCACATCTGGCATCTTAGACAGATAAAGTAAAATATGTGGGTTATTTTACTTTCGGACATAGTACATATCATGTCCTCATCTTAACACTTAGTTAAGGCGACATATATATTTTAAGCTTGAGCTCTCGATTATCACCTAGATAATAAGCTTAAAAACCGTCTCATCTCTATTTATCACATAGTAAATAGATGCGATTACCCGTGTGAGTGTGCTAATTTTATATCTGTCCGACATACTTTCTCAACTTAATGTAATGCACTGAGCATTAAGATGCATAAAGGTCAAACAAAGATTCATAGGCACTAATGATGAAAATACAAATTCATTAAATGTGAACACTTATGGGAAATTACAATATGCAGTACATCAACCTCTACGCAATCCTAGAGATTTCACATGGCCACAAAACACATCTCTAGGTATTGGCTTTGTCATAGGATCTGCTACCATTCTATGCGTAGATATGTACTGTAAGTTCACATCCTTTCGTGCAACCATATTCTTGACAAAATTATACTTGATATCTATATGTTTGGTCTTGCTATGATATTTTGGATCTTTGGTGTACGCTATAGCTGCTTGGCTATCACAGTTAACCAATAATGGATTTGTAGCTTTCTCAATAACACCTAAATGATCCAAAAACCTCTTAAGCCAAACTCCTTCTTGTACCGCTGCTGATAATGCCACGAATTCAGCTTCCATCGTGGACAAGGCTATACACGTTTGCTTCTTACTGCTCCATGATATGGCGTCATTGTTCAATAAGAAAGCAAATCCAGAGGTAAATTTCCTTTCATCTAAATCTCCTCCCAATCGGTATTCGAATAGCCTTCAAGTCGCAAATCCTTTCCTTGGTAATTCAGCTTGTAATCGCCAGCTCCCTTCGGATACCTCAGTATTCTCTTAACGGCTTTCCAATGTGTTTGACCTGGATTGGATTGGTATCTACTCACCATTCCAACTGCAAAACATATGTTAGGTCTTGTACACATCATAGCGTACATCAAGCTCCCAACAGCACTAGTATAAGGAACATGTTGCATTTGTTCCTTCTCTTGTGGAGTTCTTGGACACGATCTATGGCTCAATCCTTCACCTTTTGCAATAGGAGTATCAATGGGTTTACAATCTTGCATACGAAATCGTTCAAGAACCTTATTAATGTGTGTTTCTTGCGAAAGAGATAACGACCTCTTCAAACGATCTCTTGAAATCTTAACTCCAAGAATGTATGCAGCCTCACCCATATCTTTCATCTCAAAGTTGGAAGATAACCAACTCTTAACAGTATTTACAAACTCCATATTGCTTCCAGCAATTAGTATATCATCAACATATAATGATATGATCACAAATTGATCTTTGGATCTTTGATATATACATAATGATCCTCATCAATCATTGTAAAATCATATGCCATTATGGCATTATGAAAACGTATATACCACTGTCTTGACGACTGCTTAAGACCATATATCGATTTCAAAAGTCGACATACATTTTCTTCTTGGCCTTTTGTAATGAAACCAACAGCTTGTTCCATATATATTTCCTCATCCAATTCTCCATTGAGAAAAGCAGTCTTTACATCCATTTGATGTAATTCAAGATCCATACTTGCCACTATTGCCGAATAATGCGAATCGAGGTAAATCTCACAACGGGAGAAAATGTTTCCTCATAATCAATTCATTCTTGTTGATTATACCCCTTCGCCACAAGGCGAGCTCTATATCTCTCTATCGAGCCATCAGCTTCACGCTTTATTTTGAGAACCCACTTGTTCCTAATAGCTTTGCGTCCTTTTGGAAGATCAACCAGTTCCCAAACATGGTTTGACTTCATTGACTCCATTTCCTCTCCCATTGCATGTATCCATTTTTCTTTACTAGGGCAACTTAGAGCCTCATGTATATTTCTTGGCTCATCCTCATCTTGTAGGGCAATCATAAAAGTTTCCCCTTCAATGTCAAAACGTCGACGGGGAATACTTTTGCGACTTGTTCGCCATATGGGAGATTGTACACTTTGCACATCATTCCCCATGATGCTCCCACTAGGATTAGATAATGATGATGTCATCTCATCATGTGGTTGTAATTGAGAATGAGTTGAATTCAATTCATTACTTCTCATATTACTCCCACTTGGACGAACTCCACTAATATCATTATCTTGATCCAAGGTTTCAAATAGGGAGTATTATTCACCTATTTCGCCCTTCTTAGGAAATTCATTCTCTAAGAATGTGATATCCCGTGATTCAAATTCAGTTATACTCCCACTTTCCTGCTCACCTATGAACACATACCCTTTCGAGTGTTCGGAGTATCTTATGAAAATACTCTTCTTTCCTCTCGGGACCCAATTTCCCAAACTTGTGAGAGGACTCATGAGTATAGGCAGCACAACCCCATGGCTTAAGAAAACTTAAGTCTGGTTTCCTACCTGTCCATAACTCATATGGAGTAGAAGTAACTGATTTGGAAGGCACCCGGTTAAGTATATATGCAGCAGTTAACAACACATCACTCCAAAAGGTGATAGGTAAGTTAGCATGCGCCATCATTGACCTAACCATTTCCAGTAGGGTTCTATTCCTTCTCTCCGCAACACCATTTTGTTGAGGAGTATATGGAATAGACAACTGTCTTTCTATTCCTTTTTCATCACATAATTTTCTAAACTCATCAGATAAATATTCTCGACCTCGATCAGATCTTAATACTTTTATTTTCTTGTCTAATTGATTTTCTACCAAGTTCATAAACCTTTTGAAACAACTTATTGCTTCAGATTTATGAGAAATCAAATAGACATATCCGAATCGAGTATAATCATCTATAAAAGTGATGAAATAAATAGCCCCATGCCTTCCTCTCACATTCATTGGACCACGAGACGTCGAATGGATTAAATGCAGAGGAAATTCAGCTCTTTTACATTTTCCAAATGGTTTCCTTGTCGTTTTCCCTATCAGGCAATGCTCACATATAGGCAAGTTTCATTCTTCAGGTTCTACCATGGTCAGGTTAAGAGCTTCTAGTGCCTCTTGCTCTTCCAGTACATATTGGATTTTCATGTGCCAGATTTCATAGTTATCGCCATTGAGCTTTTCACCTTTGTTCAGCTCGGCAACTATGCTCTTTGTGGCTGAAGCCATTGATCTGAACACATCATACATATATGCACGAATAATTAATGCCTATCATTTATGCATCTACTTTGCACAGACCCATCATATTAATGAACAATTTCAAGTAAGGTTTCAGAATCAAAAGGTCACTATGTTTCCAATCATCCTCCAAAAAAACCTAATTTAAAACTATCATTAATATAATTGTCCATGCAAAATAAATTCTATGAAGCTACAAAAAACTTCTATGAACTACCCACAGCAGTCAACAATAACAGAAAGCAAATAATATTTGACATCCAATAGAATAATAATACTTTCACATAATACAACTTATATATCAGTTGCTACATTAACAATAACCAGGTAGGAAACATTACATAAGATGTCTACAAAGCACACTTAATAAAGACCAGCCAAAAACAACTAACACCACTTCAAAAAGTGAACAAGGAAAGATCATTTTTTCTTCAATTTCTTGATCTTTTCTTTTGTAACAATCAGGTAATAATCATCTATAAAAGACATCACAATACTCCTATATGAAGCGGCTTTGTTGACATCCCATATGCGATTCAACACTCCTTTCCATTCTTGTGGAAGAGTGTTCATGAAAAATCGCACCATCTCGATCTGTGACATGGGACGACCATTCCATATGACCTTTTGTATCTTCCCGTTGACTTCAAGAACATGATCAATTAAGTCACCACTCTCCCATCGATAATCAGTCAGGTCAGCTATCAACTTAGAAAGCCTTTCCTTTTGTTTATCGGTAATTACGCGAATAGGAGTGCGTAACTGAAGGGGGGGCATTGTTCCTGCAACAAATGCAGAACAAATTAGGGATTACATATAATCCACATAGACTTAATTGGATAAAAAAAAGAAACAAATCCTTCTTTTTTTTCGGTCAACGGTCGGTCAATGGTCAATGGTCGCGGTCAAGGTCGGACCGGTCGGGCCGGTCGAACGAACCGATCGGCACGTGCCACGCATGTGCCTAGCTGACGTCACGATGACGCGCCGGCACGTGTGTGGCACGCGCCGGGGTCGAAACGACGCGCCGTTTCAAGCAGCGTGCGTCGCATGCGACTGGCCGAAACGGCGCATCCGACGCGCCGTTTCTCGCGCACGTGCGTCGCACGCGCCTGGGCGAAACGGCGCGTTTCCGCGGGGGACCGCACGAGCCGATGACCCCCGTGTGTTCCGGCCGCGCGTGGCGGCGCGTCCGACGGCGATCCGCGACTCATTTTTCTCATATCGACGAGAGCTTCATCCCTGCACTTTCAAAAACGAATTTCGACTTGCACAAAATCACGAAACAGGGCGCACAGTACGCAGGTGTCGGGTTTTTCCGTCCCCGATTGACCAAAAATGATTTTTCTCGAATTTTTGACCAAAAAATAATCAAAAGCAATAAAAAGGGGTCGGGAAACATGAACAAGGGCTCTGATACCAATGTTGGGAATTACTGATTCTCTATTACGGATTCGACACTAAATCAAACCCCAAAAAAGACGAAGTGGAAGCGAGCCCAGAAACAAACAAACATGAATCACCGATCAAAAGCACACTACGGGATCGAGTGTACCTTTTGTTCACAGACTAAACACCGACATTGCGATTCGAGGAGGAAACCGGATACTGTTCTTCAAAGGAGAATTCTTTTCTTCGCTTAGGGAGAGAAACGATGTGCAAGAGACGTTGTTTTTCAAGGAATGTTGTTATGTTGGTTTCGAGGAGAGTGAGAGAGAAAAAGCAACGTACGTTTCATCCAAAAGGTACGTTCCTTTTTCTTTTATATTTTCCCCTCGAAGCGTCTCCTCCATACAACGCAACTCCTCAACGTAACACCCTTCCAAAAGACACAACCTATCGTATCTAAACAATGTAACATTTCACATCGCAACCTTTCCTCCATGGGCCCTCAACTCACGGGCCGGGCCCTAACGGGCCAACTCAGGCCCATCATAAATAAAACCATCACCTCCAATCATTAGGGAATCTGATTCCACAGCCTTCAACTAAGACCTGAGTAGAATTCTCTTACTTGTATAATTGGATATCTATCATGCATTTATTTCTCAATGTTTTTCCTTACCATTGTTGGCCTAACCTTTTCATCGAAGCTAGCCTGCTATTACAAAAATTAATAGAACTTTTGCACTGGGCCTCTCCCAAGCATTAGTGGATCGAGCTTTTCTAAGTCAGACAAATCCTCCAACCTCGCCCATTTTTCATTCGAGTCTCGTAGCGCCGATGTCGTTAGCAACCCGGTTGTGTTCCTATGACGTCAACTCAAGACCATTTTATTAAATATAAATAGGTTAACTCGAAAATAGTTGTCTCAAAAAATTAAAATTTAATATATTATTATTAATGGACAGACCGAACATGTCTCATGTAAAGAGCTTTAGCAAATGAGCCAAATTTTGTCAATTTCTGAAAGAGAACAAGCAACAAGAATAGTTTTTGTCTTTTAGATGTAATTTAACATCTGTGAGTTTACTCATGAAATGACGTGCTTACTAAGTTAGCACTATTATTTAAATGCAATCAAATAATATAGAAAAAAGCAATAAAATTACAAGCTTAACTCCCTCTCCTTTTCTTTTTTTTTCTTTTTTGCTTAACTTATTGAAGAATTCGATGTTCGCATATTAGATTGCATAGAAATAGTTTTGAGTATAATACCTAACCAAAGTATAACAATGGCTGGTGTCAATATTCGTTTATACGTGAAATAACATACGTACATTTTTTTTTTTTTTTTAAAGAAATTTGTGTCTCCCACACATTTGCTGAACTCACGGAAAAATACTCATACTTTTTTAGTGAACGGAAAAAAAAAAATATATATATAAGTACTACAATGAACTTTTTAATAGCTTTTCTTTAGTGAATGTAAATGTCAAAATCATTAATGCCCAAATTATGATTATTTTATTTCATATTCACAATAATTATAACTCTCTTGTCGTTTCTCATTGAATAGCACGGATTACTAACAAAATTCAGTTATTATATACTATTTTTTTTATAGTCTTGTAACTCAAATAGTCCTTTATAATATTTAAACTCTTCCTGTTTATAAAAATTGATTATAAACAAGATAACATCATCTAGCTTCTATTATAATAACACCAAACTTTTTTTTTATGTAGTTTTAAGGAAAATGACAATATATATCTGTTTGTATTCTGAATCTTATACTTTTTGTCCCGTATATTACTAAGGGTCCGTTCGTTTCGCGGAAAATGACTTCCGGGAAAATGTTTTCTGGATTTTCCGGTGTTCATTTCACGGAAAATGAACTAGTCAAGGAAAATGTTTTCCATCATTGGAAAAAACAACCTTTAAAGTGAGGTAAATGTTTTCCATGACTTCTTCCCTCTTACTTCTTTTTATTAATACATTTTCATTTTATTTTTATGCTTTCTTTTTTTTTTTTTTTTTTTTTAAATCGAATTTTTAATTTCTTTTCTTTTCATTTTTCTTTTCTTTCCTATTCATCTTCTTCTTTGGCCTAACCGGCCACGGCGGCGTTCGGCGACCGGCCGCGGCCCATGGCGACCGCCCAAGCCCCGGCGGCGACGACCTCGCCGGCCTCGCCCCCGGGGCAAGGCTCCGCCTAGCCCGATCTAGCGAAGCGAGATCGGGCCTCGCCCGGGCTCCGGGCGGGCGGAGCTCTCGCCGGCCTGGGCGGCTCGCGGCTCGCCGGATCCGGCGAGCCGGGCGGGGCTCGGGCCTCGCCCGAGCTCGCCGCGGCTTCGCGAGCTCCCGCTCCCGGGCGAGCCCGAGCTCGCCGCCCGGATCCGGCGAGCTCGCGGCTCGCTGAGCCCGGTGAAGCTCGTGGCGAGCTCGGGCGAGATCGGCCGAGCCTCGAGCTCGCCTGGATCGCCACCAGTGTGCCTGCCATCGTCGAGGCGGGGAAGGAGGCGGCGGCGAAGGAGGAGGAAGGAGGCGGCGGCGGAGGAAGGAGGAAGGAGAAGAAAAAAAAAAAAAAAAAGAAAGAAAAATAAAAAGAAAAAGAAAAAGAAAAAGAAAGACAAATAAAAAAATAAAAATTTTGATTTTATAAAAATATAAATAATTAAAAATTCATTTTTTGAAAAAATATAAAAATATAAATTATTTTTTTGGTCAATTAAAAATATTAAAATTCAAATTTTGATAATTTTTCTCAAACAATTAAATGAGCTAACGAACGGTGGAAAATATTTTCCACTCAAATTTTAGGTTTTAGCCAAACACCTAGGAAAATAGAGTCATTTTCCTGGAAAATGACTTCCGGAAAATATTTTCTGAAATGTGATATTTTCCGCGAAACGAACTACCCTAAAAGATGATATGAATAGATAAGGAATAATGAATTTATAAGTATTTTCAATTGTTGTCCATTTTTTAATCAAGTACCTTAACTTCCTTTTTATTCAATCAAGTATCTTAACTTTTCAAATTTGGCTCAAATTGAGACCACCATTAAATAATTTGTCATGTTATGTAATTATGATAACATGGCTCGCTTACTTTGATAAAATTAAGCCGAATTGATGACATAACTTGCAAAATTTTGACATAAATTATTGTAAATAATATAACTATTTTCATATAATTATATTAAGCCATACAAGTGATCATTTAGGAAAACATTTTTCAAATAATTCATTTTCCGCAAAACAAGCAGAACTGTAGATTTCAATTTGCATTCAAATGTTGGTCATTACACTAAAAGTAATTGTCATATTAGTAATTATTGCCATGGCAATTGCACACAAAACAAATAATATATCTTGGAAAAAACTGAATGCATTCCCTCATTTCAAAAGTCTATTCTATCAATCTGTTTTATCACAGATGATTGTAATCATACACATTAGATAAGATGGGTCTCATGCAAGATCCATCTTTTCAACAATTGAAATTTAGCGGATCGAATTTAAGGAAATAATATTATTACCGTCCAATTCTCCAAATGACTGATTGTATGCGTTAAAAGTAGTGGTATAGTCATATATCTAGAAAATTATTGAGTGAGTTTAGTGCATCAACGCAAAGAATTTAATCCATTAAACATAGTAAACTACATACGAATCTCTTCCACTTCTACGATTCAGATTTAGTTTACTACACACATTTTTCAGTTAATAATTTCGAAGTTATCAGGTGCAAATAGTAGCCTCAACGCTGGACTTTTGGTAACCGCTTCTCACCAACTGCTCAAGTTTACCAACTCTTGTGTCGATCCTACAAGTTTCGTTAGCGACATATATCTGCAAAGTGTATGTCAAGCAGCAACGTAACGAGATATTCAAATTCAACTAACTCCTGAGCCATATTGAACCGATAGAATAATTGCAATAGGGAAATGCATAGGCAGACAGAGAGATTGTTAGGTGCTCCCAAAACACCACATGATTGATCCATTCAACCAATCTGCTCCATCATAATATTTTTCTTCAAAAAAAAAAGTCAAAAGTTCTTAGTACTTGATATTGAATAATTAGTTTGGTGGCTAATCGCGTGATGGTTTGAACGCATCTATTTTCTCATAAAAACGAACAACTGCGGATGAGCTGTTGCCGACTCATTTATTAAAATTAGTTCAGACAACATATCCATTATAAGTTATCAATATAAGTCTCATTCATCTCTTTACCCATTTCTTTTCTATAATTGAGAATAAATAATTTTAATGTAAATGGGGGTAAAAACCATAGATTGTCAACCAGGTTGATCCACATGTTTCAGCATAAGAAATAATGTACGATCAACAATTTAATTGTACCCTTTTCTATATTAGTCCACAGTATTTTTCATATTTGGAATTTAAATTCCTTAAAGATTTGAGTCATGTGATAAAGAAATTTCCTTTACACCACAAATAGGGACACCTCTAATGAGATTCTTTTACCAAATAAGAAATTTTCTCATATCATGTATTTGTAATGTGCACAAAGCCTAAAATTGCACGAGACTTGAACCCATAATCTTTTTTTTTTTCGGGGCTCAGACTTGAACCACGATTTGATTGGTTGAAAATATATAATATTTTTGTCTGCTTCTTTTCTAAAGATTGCAGATCACTCGCAAACACTAAATACTAAAAAATTAACACATAAATTTACCAATTTTGTCATTCATGTATTTTCTTATCAAAATAATTACAAAAATGATTTGTAAGAGATCAGTGTGGTGTTAATAGTTTTCATTTTTGTTTTGAAAATAACCGGAATGAATCATTCACTTCTTGTGCATGGTACTGGTTTTGTAACGAATACGAAATGATATTGATGCACGTGGATCGAGTTTATGTGAGACCTTCTCTGTTGGTAACGCCATCTCGAGGAACCCATCAAAGTTTGTCTAATTAGTGAGCCTATGACAAAAGCTAACCTAATGAAAGACAATACTTCATTTTCCGTGTAATAACAAGAAAAGCGAAGAATAAAAAAGATGAAAGCCAGCCCGTCGAAGATAGCAGAAAATGGTGATTGCACTATCTTGAGAATTGACTAAAGCTAACTTCATGAAAGACAACACTTCATTTAGGTCATGATTGCACTATCTAAAGTTTGAGGATTTTATTATATTTTTGTGATAAATTTTAGGACTTTTGGTGCATTTATTCGTTATAGAAATTACCAAGTTTAATTAGAGTAATTACCAACTTTTATCAATTAAATTACCAACTAGTTTTACATTGCCAACCCTTATTTGAGTTAATTTTCGGCGATCATTTGTTTTATTAATTACCTTCCTGTTGCATCTTTTATTAAAATTTAAAAAATATATATAAAACACTTCTTTTGTTCTTTACCGACTTTTATTTGGCGTTTTACCAATGGCTAAAATTTACCAATTACCGTGTCGACGATCCAACATTTTGTTGCGATTAGGGCGAGCGATCGAACAATAATATAGATAGAAGAAGAAAATAAAACCGGACACCAGATTTATGTGGTTCAGTCGTAAAGACCTACGTCCACGGGGAGAGCAGCAGCGAATTTCACTATAGATCAAGCGATACAAGGAGATTACACACTCAAGTCACTCAAACACTCTCTCGGTGTTTCCCAAGCCCCAATTACAACCAATAACTCACATAGTGTTTAGCCCCGAAAATTCTTCTAAAATAATCTCTCAATCTCACGAAGGAATTACACCCAAATCTTACCTCAAGATTTAATCGGCTACAAACACTAAACTTCTTGGATGTAATTCACGAGTAAGAACGACAAAGAAAATCCCTCCCAAGCACTCGACAACTAGACGGCGCTTCAAGACCAACTCTTCATGATTAACGGCGGAACACCAAGCACTCACGCGGCGCTTCAAGACAATTTGTGATCCACATCTACCACCCACGGCCACAAGTCTATATATAAGTAAAACCCTTATTATTATGCCAACTTCTAATAGGATTCTGTTTCCTATCTAAAACGATTTTATCCAAAACATATCTCTATATATTTTAAACAAAATCCAAATCCAAGTCAAAGTTGAACTTTCCTATTTCAGCGGCCAATTTCTCCAATGCAGATTCAAACTTTGGGAAGTTGATCTTCGGATATTCTTTGCTCAATTTCGAACATCTGCAACATATCCAATTCGGAATATTCGGAATTTCACATTGGACTCAAACTCGAGACACATTTTAACAATCTCCACATTGGCTCGACGTTTGAGCCAAGTTACAATCGCTTCGCAAAAATTCAAACTCTGCTGCTACTTTCCCATAGCCCCCAATGGGCTCAGCCGCCACAGATATTATCCAAGTCCAAGCCTCGCTTGAACTTCGCTATAACCGAGGACCTCATCAGAATACCAACTTCACTTGCACCTTTAACTGCTCCGCAAGGATTTTTCGACACAACCTCCTTAACCGCAGATAAAGTAAAACCATTGTTGCATCCATATCGTCGGAGATCGAATACGTACCTTGTTAATTTCAGCGATTCAGCAACCATTGGCTCTATAGGCTCCACCTCGCTATGAGCACCATCGTGTCGATTACTTTGCTAGTACTCGTACTCGCTACCTCGGGAGTTTCTGGTTGCAACTCCACCTCAAGCCGAACACCGTTCGAGATCCGTTTAATTTCTTGCTATAATCACTCCTAGCCAAAAGTACTGGAGACTCATCAAGGGTAACTTCTCTGCTGGCAATAGGTGAATTTATATCCAGGCACCACAACTGATTGCCCCACTCACCTTGTGCATAGCCATGGAATATGCACCTTGCCCTCCAATCAAGCTTACCATCACTCACTTGAAAATAACACGGGCAACCAAACATTCTAATAATAGAATAACCAGCAACGTTACTTGACCACACTTCTTCAGGAGTCCGATATCCAATCGCAGTCGATGGGGATCTATTCACCCGGGTAGCTTACCGTACTTAGCACATCAGCTAGAATTCTCCTAGCAATACCAGCACTAGAGATAATTTTACGGGCCATCTCTAGTAATGTTCTTCTCGTCAATTCTGCAAATTGTTGTGATTTATTGGCACTAGTGCGGCGTTTCACTATGCTCTCTTTCATGCAGAATTTATTTGTCAGCTCCGAGCAGAACTCCATGCTATTGTCAGTCCGCACATGCTTGATCGACTTACCAGTCTCCATCTCGATCAAAGCTCTTGACTGCGTGATCCGGACACCAACATCAAACTTGTGCCTTGGCACAAACACCCAGTCTTTCTCGAGCAGGTCAAAAGACTCTCGAACAGAGATGCATCCGACGTCTCCACAAAATTTGTCACTTTGTCTTACCTTGAAGTTTATACGGCCTCCGTGCTTGATTCCTTTCATTATCACCGTGGCACCTCGAACAATCTTCAAAACTCCACCTTTTGAAGAATACCTGCAACCAAATGAATCTAGGGCACCCAAGGAAATTAAGTTCTTTTTCAATGCGAACGTGTCTTACTCCAGGTCAATGTCCTCACAATACCATCATGCATTCTGATTTTAACATCACCAACACCCACAACATCGCACTCAGCGTTGTTCCCTAACTGGACTTTACCATTACCCGTGCACTGATAAGTGATAAACCAGTTTCTATTTGGTGTAACATGAAAAGAACAACCAGAATCCATAATCCATTCATCAAACGATGAATAATCAGTGACAGACAAGACATAATCGACATTATCTGCTACAGCTGCAACATTATCTGCAGAATCAACCATAATTCCCTTACCCTTCTCATTCTTCAGCTTAAGGCAATCCCTTCTAAGATGTCTCCTCTTGCCACGGCTCCAACGGACAACATTAGCGGTCCTAGGCCCGACTACGCCTGTTCATATTAGTACTACTATTACCGACACGTGTTATAGATCTTCCTCTATTTTCACCTACTAAAGCGCGAGATACGGGTTCGCCAGATTCTCTTCTACGAATGTCCTCGCTCGAGAATTAAATCTCGAACCCCATCAAACGTCAAACTTGTTGACCCGGAGGAATTACTAACAGCGATACGGTGAGTATTCCAACTATTGGGCAATGAGGATATCGGAATCAAAGCACGTACCTCATCTTCAAAATCAATCTCAACTGAACTCAATTGACTAACAATCACATTGAATCCGTTGATATGATCTACAACTGACGCACCTTCGCTCATCTTCAAATTAAACAGACGTCGCATCAAATAGACCTTGTTGATCGCAGAGGGCTTCTCGTACATATCTGACAGGGCTTGCATCAAATCAGCAGTGGTCTTCTCCTTCAATATGTTAAACGCGACGTTACGAGCCAACGTCAGCCGAATAACACCCATAGCTAGTCTATCCAGCAAATCCCAATCAGCTTGCTTCATCGTCTCTGGTTTCTCCCCAGATAAGGGCAAGTGCAGTTTCATCTGGTAAAGATAATCTTCAATCTGCATCTTCCGAAACTAAAATCCTTCCCATCAAATCTGTCGATTCTCACTTTTACTTCTTCACGCCATCGATTTGCTTCAACTTAGCCAAGCACAGGCTCGATACCAATTGTTGCGATTAGGGCGAGCGATCGAACAATAATATAGATAGAAGAAGAAAATAAAACCGGACATCAGATTTACGTGGTTCAGTCGTAAAGACCTACGTCCACGGGGAGAGCAGCAGCGAATTTCACTATAGATCAAGCGATACAAGGAGATTACACACTCAAGTCACTCAAACACTCTCTCGGTGTTTCCCAAGCCCCAATTACAACCAATAACTCACACGGTGTTTAGCCCCGAAAATTCCTCTAAAATAATCTCTCAATCTCACGAAGGAATTACACCCAAATCTTACCTCAAGATTTAATTGGCTACAAACACTAAACTTCTTGGATGTAATTCACGAGTAAGAACGACAAAGAAAATCCCTCCCAAGCACTCGACAACTAGACGGCGCTTCAAGACCAACTCTTCATGATTAACGGCGGAACACCAAGCACTCACGCGGCGCTTCAAGACAATTTGTGATCCACATCTACCACCCACGGCCACAAGTCTATATATAAGTAAAACCCTTATTATTATGCCAACTTCTAATAGGATTCTGTTTCCTATCTAAAACGATTTTATCCAAAACATATCTCTATATATTTTAAACAAAATCCAAATCCAAGTCAAAGTTGAACTTTCCTATTTCAGCGGCCAATTTCTCCAATGCAGATTCAAACTTTGGGAAGTTGATCTTCGGATATTCTTTGCTCAATTTCGAACATCTGCAACATATCCAATTCGGAATATTCGGAATTTCACATTGGACTCAAACTCGAGACACATTTTAACATTTTTGTTAGAGGCAAATATCTCTAGTGTATAAGTCATGTGGCACTCTTGATGAGAACGTATAATTAACCGAACTCCTTAGCCATACCGAAGTCCGAGAGTATAAATTCAGCATGCGCAAGCAGAGAGACTGTTAGGTTCTTCAAAACACCACATAATTATGCATTTGTCCATATACACATGATTTTCTAGATCCACTGTTTCTCAAAATTTTGTCGGTCCAGTGGTGTGTCATCGACCGTGTTCCTGGAGGTGGAGTAAATCCAAGCCGAATCACGTGTACGCACTTAATATAATATTCAGAGATTCTTCACAATAAAAGCTAGAAGACAGCACACAAGTGGCTCTCGATTAAAAAAGAGATTATTGGGTTCGATACCCAAAATCTTTGAATGCCAAACCTACGATCTTGGTGCACATGGTGCCACCACAGATTTCATAGCACCTTTCATTTTATGATGACAAGCAATTAATTAATTAATTGAGTCGTGTTGGTCCACCAATATGGAGGTAAGTTGATCATCGCGCACAAATTTGTCATGCACTTAGCTATGATATACTTAAATTTTGCATGTATAATTATGTATCTTATGAGTATGCGTTAAATTAGAAATTAGCAAAGAGGAAATAACTAATTAGGGTTCGGGAATGCCATTACTAGGAAGCCGTCAAAGTTTGTCTTGCTAGTGAGCCTATGACTAAAGCTAACCTAATTAAAGGCAATACTTCATTTTCCATGAAAGAAAAAGAAAAATGAAGACTCAACAGATGAAAGTCCTTTCCTCGAAGCTTGTAAATTAATTTAAAGTTTATCTTATTTGGACCGGTCAAGTGCATCAACAATCTAACAATAAATTTAACATCAAACAAAGAAACTTGTTTTAATATGAAAATCCGAATAACGCTTTGGCATGTGGTCTTAAGTAAAAAAATGTCCATATGTTTATACCTATTAGATGTCTTGGTCCATGCTTAAGCACCATGATTTTCCAAAGTTCTACTATTCTAAATAGAGTATTATTCTATCCGGTATACTTAATTGTGCGTATAATTATATATATTTTGAGTCATCGTTCGTTCAACTATAATTTAGCAAAGTAAAAACAACCACTCGGAAGCTGGGGATGCATTTTCGAGGAAGCTAGCAAAATTTTATTTATTGGGGAGCCTATAACCTAGATCGGGGACCAGTAGCGATCTATTCAATTCAAAACCCTTGTCGGCCATATGGCTTCTTGACCGGTCAAGCTCCTGAATAGTTTAACAATAACTCCAACATCAAACGAAATAAAGTTTTTGTCAATCAGCCAATCCGAATAATGCCATCATATGCGGTGTTGTGGGAAAATAAATCCATATGTTCACACCTATTAAATATCTTAGTTTCTCCTTAAGCACCAAGATTTCCAAATTTCTAATATTATCAATAGATATAGTATTGTTCTTTGTTAGCCCTACCCAAAAAAAGTCACACATCTCTATCCTCTAGTATAAATCAACAAGAAGATCAAATGGAGAACAAGCTACTTGAAAACACAGTTTCAAATCTTCAGCTAATAGTCGTTGTCAACTGTTAAACTCCATAATCCAATGGCTTCTTCTTCAAACACCAAAAAGGCTTACGACGCCTTCCTGAGCTTTAGAGGGGCAGACTTGCGTAAGAGCTTCGTCGGCCATCTCTACCAAGCTTTAAACCGGGAAGGAATACACACTTTCCGAGATAATGAGGAGCTGAAAAAGGGAGACCAAATATCGCCGGTGCTTATGAAGGCCATCGAAGAATCGTGCATCGCAATCATCGTTTTCTCTTATGACTATGCTTCCTCAAGGTGGTGCTTGGAAGAGGTGGCGAAGATTATGGAGTGTAGGGAGGCAAAGAACCTTACTGTTCTCCCAGTGTTTTATAAGGTGGACCCAAGAGAAGTGAGAGATGGAAGAAATAGTTATCGAATAGCTCTAAATAAGCATGAATCCAAGCTCGGGGATAATTCGGAGAAAGTGACGAGATGGAAGAAAGCTCTTTTTGCTGCTGGTAACTTGTCTGGGTGGCATTTGAATGATGGGTAAGTAGAGTGGAGTTCATACTTTGTGTAAGAAAAGTAATCTTTACAAGTAAGTATATGTATAGATGCTTCATGTTATGATTCCTTAATATTCTTAAGTCACTTAAGATTAAGTTAGTAATTTCATATAGAATTAGTGAATCTAAGTTTAATTACGATAGAAAAATAAGATTTGGCAAAAGATAAGAAACATTGATAATTAAAAGAAAAATAAACTTGGCAATTAATTCAAACAAGAGGTGTTAAATAAAAATTAGTTGGTAATTTAATTGAAAAAGAATTGGTAAGTCACTCTATTTTGTCAATTTTTTATTTTTGAAAAAGCAATGTGTTTGTTTGATGGATAGCCACATGTTATTTTTCAAACTCAAAATGCCACTTGTGAGAAGTTTAGGACTCTAATTAACCAAAATCGAAAATCTATAAAACTCAATTGACCAAAATGAGACGTGAAGACCTCAAATAGCACTCAGATAAAATATTAAGAACTTTTTATTACACTTTGAGGGCAATAAGGATCCAAAAGAAAGAGCTCCAGACCTTACCTGAATGAAACAGGGCTTAGCAAAAGCTAAAGGCAGAATTCTATCGTTCGATGCCCCAAAATAGGTTTTTCTTCGTGCCGGTGAATTCTAATAAATATTAGTAAGTGTCAAAAACTATCGGTGAGAAAAGGATGGGTGACTTTTCTTTCACATAATTTGCTAGTGACTTACCAGTAGTTTTATAAAATCACCAACTTCTTTTTACAATTTGCACATTACCCATTTCGTACTAACTTACCAAATTGATTTGCATAATTTATGGCCTTGAATTTAATAAATTTTATGTGAAATTACTAATATAAATTTGAGTGTCTTACCATCTTTGGTCATATCAAATAATTACCTACTAGTTCTGGATGAAAAATTTACTGACTCATTTGATCAAAATAAAATGTTAGAACATGACTGCCAAATGGACAAAATGTTCTTACCCATTCGTTTGGAAGAAACAAGAAACTTCGCAATCTTTCATACAGGAGAAATAGTATGTGTAGGCCATGTCAAGCAATGACATCGTGCTTCAGGGAATTTACTAGTTTTGGAATCAAAATCTTAACCACCGTTCCAAGTCATAAATGGCTCTTTCCGACTAAACTTAGAAATAAATCACATATGACAGTCAAAAAAGAAAAATAAGTGAATCGTCATCTCTCTATCTAAAGAACATGAATCACTTAAGTAGATAGATACATGTTCTGATTGGTGTGGAGCCGTCGGAGTTCAAATTTGACTTGGTGGGAATACATTTTGTATTGGATGTAATTATCTAAAAGTGTGACACTCTGATTTGCCGTTGTTGTTGGCTGGTGATTGCATGTTATTTGCTTATTCCAATTGCTATGACGATGCTACAACTTCTTTGTCCTTTTTTTTTTAGAGATGAGTCAGAGCTTATACAAGGAATTGTGAAGTTCATCTCAACTCAGCTATGCAGAACACCTCTTCATGTTGTTGATTATCCGGTTGGGATAGATTCCCAAGTGGTTAAGCTGAGAGGGATGTTAAACCTTGAGTCTACAGATGATGTTCTCATGATGGGATTATGGGGAAAGGGGGGTATAGGAAAGACAACGTTGGCTAAAGCCATTTATAATGATATTTTCAGACTATTTGAAGGTTCAAGTTTTCTAGCACGTGTTCGAGAAAATTCAAAAGATTACAAGGATTTAGTTGCTTTGCAAGAAAGATTACTGAACGATATATTATTACCAGAAAAACGTTTAGAAGTGTCCAATGTCGATGGAGGTAAAAATTTAATACAACAAAGACTTGGCTGCAAAAGAGTTCTTGTCGTCCTTGATGATGTGGATTACTTGCACCAGTTATGTGCTTTAGCAGGAAAAGACAAGTGGTTTGGTGATGGTAGTAGGATCATTGTTACTACAAGAGATAGCAATCTGCTTACTAGTCACGAGATAGATCAAGATCATGTGTATGAAGTTACAACATTGAATGACAGTGAAGCTCGTGAGCTGCTTAGTAAGTATGCTTTTCCACCATACCAAAAATTAAAAATCAAGACAGATCTAGTGAATGGTGTTCTGAATCATGCTAAAGGCCTTCCTTTAGCACTTGAGGTGCTGGGTTCCTTCTTACGCAATAGAGGAGAAGATGAATGGGATAGTACACTAAGAAGGCTGTCTAAGTTTCCTAATGAAACCATTAATAATGTGCTCAAAATAAGCTATATTGGACTAGAGGAAGATCATAAAGAGATTTTTCTCCACATTGCTTGCTTCTTTAAGGGGTGGAAAATTGGTCACATTTATGAAGTTCTCGACAGTTGTGATTTTGAGGCAACAATAGGATTAAAAGTTCTCTCTGAGAGGTCTTTGATAAAAATTGAGTCTAAAACCCTAGAAATGCATGACTTGATTCAGTCAATGGGCATGAATATCGTGAAGCAAGAATGTGGTGATCTCAGGAGACGCAGTAGACTATGGTTATATGAGGATGTTGTTGATGTTCTAAGAAGCAATATGGTAAGATTTGTAAATACAATCAAAACTCTACTTCTTATATTTAACTCTAATTACTGAATATAAATGACCTAACTAATCTTGTACATACAGGGAGATTGTGATGTTAAAGCCATAGTGTTGAACCCACATGTGTCCGTAAAGATAAGTGTCAGTCGTGATGCTTTTACAAAACTGAGAAGCTTGAGGTTGCTCATTTTACGCAATGTTTCTTTCCAAGATCCTGTATGTCTACCCAATTGGATAAGATGGTTCGAATGGCCTGGTGCTCCTTGGATTCCAGAATTTGCCTCTGGTCCCCAGAAATTAGTGGGACTTGATTTGAGCAAAGGCAGGATGACAATAGTGCCAAAACCATTGGAGGTGAGAATTTATGTACGTAGACCTTTTCATTATCCACTTCATTTTCATGTATATATGCGTATTATGTATACTCTTACCCAAAAGGAGTGTTCCTATGTTTTAGAAAACTACTTCTCTATTTTCTTTCAAAACGACCCTGACTACCCATAGAAATATTTTATGTGCAGCAAAATTAGCATTTGAAAAATTAAGCATAAACAATTTTATTAGAAATAAATACACAACACAAAGAACTCTTATAAATATATGTAGAAGAGAAAGACATTTCAAGATTTGGAAATTAACCATGAAGGTCATTGCATAAAAAGAAAATCCAAATGATGATATTAAAATATGCGAGAGATAAAATAGAATAACCTATTCCATGTATCTATCCATAGTAATAGTGTTTGTAAAATATGTAATTGAGTATAATTGATAGAAGGAAGATTCAAATTCCTTAAAAGTTGGATTTCTTACTATATATTGTAATATAGATGGAGTTCGCATGTCTAAATGTCGGCTGTGTAACTTCACTCTGACTTTGTCAGCTGTCTATATATAAGTTTTTTTTTTTTTTTTGAAGAAAAATTGTACAATGATAACATATAAAGAAAACAAAAATTATGATGAGTGAACCCATTGATACCGTATATAAAAGTAAAACCACCAAAGGAATCTGGCTGAATAGTCAAGCGTTTGATTTAAATGTAGCAAATCGAATATCCTAATCATAGCATCTTCCACTCAAATTAACCTTAGAGGGGAAGTAGTCATTAAGTGATGGAGCTTTGCCTTGCCCAATGCACATAGGTAAACGGCCGGACTTGTCCTTCATCAATTGTATTAGCTAAGTCAAAGTTTGAATGCATCGCACTGCAAAACAAGACATTGTTAGTAGCTTAAATTAGTTCTTAAGATGCAGAATTTCTAAGTAGATGTAATAAAATATATATTAGAAACTATCCGATATAAGGGATTCAGTAGTCACCGCCAGTTCTTAATCTAAAGGGAGAGCAAGATTTGTGAATTGAATGTTAATTTTTTTCTTCATCATAATGTATTTTAAAGTTGGTTTCTTTGTCTTTGCATGACTTAAAAAATAAATAAATAAATAAAAACTGAAAGTTCCTTAATTTTTGGGAAAGTTCATCGCGATAAAATATATATTATTGAAATTAACTGATTATATTTAAAATGTTCACTTCGATGCTTGCCGTGTCATGTTCACTTGGCTTTTATAATTAGCACTAGGGGTGAGCATGGTCCGGGTTGGTTCGGGCCACCCCCTAACCCTAAGACCAACCCGTACAGTGTCGGTCCTCAATTTTTAGAACCAAGGACCGACCCTATTGAGCCTAGGACCAAGGACAGGATCGACCCAATGGGTTCGGTCCGGTTCTAGGGTCAACCCAGGACTGATCGATAATTTTTTTGGTCTTGTTTTTTATACTCCCTAAAAAAGCAAACCTACAAATTCGAATTACACATCCATCGACAATGCGGCATTGTGCAACTAAACTATAAATACCAATACATATTCAGCAAATTTAAGATGACATGATAATAGAAATTTCGTACTTGCTAACCGCTCATCGAGATATGGGACAAGATGGAAAGTTCTTGTAATCATCTATCTTTAATATTCATAACACCATATGCAAAAGCGTTTTCCTGCATTTGATCATGTAGAATCCACTCAACCAAAAAATGAGCTTCACACCACTTGACTAGCATTTGATCATGTAGAGTCCACTCAATCAAAAAATGAGCTTCACACCACTTGACTAGCAAATCACCGTAGCAATCTGCGCACTACTCTACTCTTCAAAAACTTATACCATTTGACACAAATTGAAAAGTAAAGTGCATCTGAAATTCATTAGTAAAATACAATTAAACCATAAAAAGTTCAAAATACTTAATATAAACCATGAATATATAACTTCACATCTTGTTAATTCACTTGAACTTCTAAACACCTGAAAACAAAACAAACGACACATAATTAATACTCAACAAAAGTTTTAAATTGAAATTACTATTAGTGCTATTGATAGAATATCTCACCATAACTCTTAGGTTTTATAATAGACATTTTACTTAGGTTTGAATATATAAAAGAATTATAAATAATATAATGTCATATAATATATATACAGGATTGGTCCAGGGTTGGATCGACCAAAAACTCTTAGGACCGAGGACCAACCCGCACAGTGTTGATCCTGGAATTTTAGGACCGAAGACCGACCCGGTCCCCTTGGGAATCGGACCAGGACCGACAGGGTTGGGCCGGTCCAGGGTCGGTCCAGGGTCGACCCTAGACCGCTGCTCACCCCTAATTAGCACATGGCATGCCACAGGGCTTAATCTTGTCGCTTGGCCCATATTTACATGGTCACCACGTGACACTTCTCTTAGCTTTTCTAATTGCATAGCATGACACGTAGCCTACATTTGATCTCTATTCATTGGCATTTTGATTTGTCATCTCTAATTTTCAATCTCTTACCCAATATATGTATGAATTTATTAACTGTCAAAGTTTGTAAGTGTTTACTAATTTCACAATACATTATTAATTCTCACAAAATTAGTTTATAGTAATTCTCAATGACGAGTCGATTTCGCTGTTTTTGCAGGAATTCCAACAATTGAAGTACATTAATTTTAGTTCCTGCAACACGCTAGTCCATATGCCTGACATCTCATGTGCTCCAAATCTTGAGAAATTGGATTTTAGTAAGTGCAGAAATTTAGTAGGAGCACACAAGTCGATTTCGTTGTTTGTAAGTGTTTACTAATTTCACAATACATTTTTAATTCTCACAAAATTAGTTTATAGTAATTCTCAATGACAAGTCGATTTCGCTGTTTCTACAGAAATTCCGACAATTGAAGTACATTAATTTTAGTTCTTGCAACTCGCTAGTCCATATGCCTAACATCTCATGTGCTCCAAATCTTGAGATATTGGATTTTAGTAAGTGCAAAAATTTGGTAGGAGCACACGAGTCGATTTCGCTGTTTGTAAGTGTTCACTAATTTCACAATACATTTTTAATTCTCATAAAATTAGTTTATAGTAATTCTCAATGACAAGTCGATTTCGCTGTTTCTGCAGGAATTCCGACAATTGAAATACATTAATTTTAGTTCTTGCAACTCGCTAGTCCATATGCCTGACATCTCATGTGCTCCAAATCTTGAGAAATTGGATTTTAGTGGGTGCAGAAATTTGGTAGGAGCACACGAGTCTATTGCAAATCATGACAAGTTACAGTACTTGAATTTATCGTCGTGCTCCAAACTTCGTAATTTAACAAAGGAGCTCAAGTCAAAAAATCTCCGTGGTCTCAGTCTTTTTTGCTGCAAAAAATTTGAAAAGTTCCCTGATATTCCACATAAACTTGAAGGCCTAAAAGGTTTGACTTTAACTGGCACCGCTATTAAAGAACTTCCTGCATCAATAGGAAATCTTGTCTCTTTGCAGTCAATGTATTTAACTGAGTGCTCAAACTTGGTAGGTCTTCCATCTAACATTTACAAGTTACAAAATCTTAGAGAATTGGGACTCGCAGGTTGCGAAAATTTAGTCGGGTTTCCAAACTTGGAGGATTCGGCTGATCCATGCATAGAGGCCAAACTTTCAAAATTACAATATCTACACCTTATTGGAAGTAATTTATGCATGACAGATGTTCTTGAGAATCTTTCCCGTTTTCCCTCTTTGATACATTTAGATCACTGGGAGAGCAACATTACTAGCCTTCCTACATCCCTCAATGAGCATGATAGTTTGACTTATTCGGAAGTTTCAAATTACCATCAATTACAAGAGATTCCCCAGCTTCCACCAAATTTAACTCCTAGGGCGAACTATTGTGAATCTCTACAAGAAACTGGAGAATCAGATTCAGAAGCAGAGAGTTTGCTTATGTACGAAGACAGTTTGATTGGAACAGATCTAGAGGAAGATTTGCAAGATTGTCCAATAATTACTGAGGAACAAAGTCAAATGGTACCAGAGAAAAATTATGAGACATGCAAATCAAGACCGTGTGGACTTCTAACTCGATTGGCAAAGATGAGTATGGCAGTGTTGGTCGCTGCTTTTGTCATTAGAATGGGCAAGAAACTTGCTAAGGAAGCAATTCGGAGGTAAGTGTACTCAGCTGACCTTCGTGATAATGCCTTCTCTCTCCTTGTTTCTTCTCGTTTTCTTTTCTCCAAAAATAAGCTTGCAACACGCTCTTAACCAAGTTAACTTTGCATCCTAAATAAAATTATGTAATTCTTTATTCTCTCTTGTCTCTTTTCTTTGTTTTTAGTTTTTCTCTCTCCACCTTCTTCCTTGGGGTATTATAATTTATACCCATGAAAAATATGTTTTTATATTTTTTGGGCTAAATCCTCTCTTCTCTGCCATAGGCCAACCTATAACTCCATCGAAATGGGAGATCGCCACCTGCCGGCAAAGGCGACGAACAGAAGGAGTTCATCATCCGGAAACAGAGTCCCTAGAAGGTGTTTCTTTGAGAGACGTTGAATAAGGTGTTTCTTCGTAAGTTTTGTCTGTGGATGCTTGGTAGTGAATACACTAGCAATTGATGTTACATGCTGCAAAATCAACATCGATCCCTAGAAGGTATAGCTTTTCTGTCTTTCTTTTCGTAGGTGGCCACTTATTAAAACAAGTAGGTGAAGTATGGGTTCAAAGGAAAAACAATCGAGGAAGAGTGGAACACTGGGAAGTAGCGTGTACATGGCTTGGTTCAGTCTACTTTTCAGGCGAAAAATTGGGCCAATCTGGGTGCTATAGATTGGGAACTCCCTTATGCATAACCAGGCATCGAAGTGGAAATTTAGCCATACTAAAGAGAAAGGGGGAGAGAGAGAGATTTGGGTGCTTTTGAGGTGTCTAGGAAATGCGGATGATTAGCATGTGCAATTCATATAGATGTGCAGCAGGTGATCAATTTTCCAGGACTAATGAATTTGATAAACTTAGATTAATGGGATAGGCCTTGATCTCTACATTTTATGAGGCCTTTGAAGAGGCAACACCGTTGAAAATAAAGATGCAGTGAGATGGCAAGCCACCAGGAAAGGTTGCTTGATAGTTGAGTCCTTTACCACCTGTTGACTTTGGCAATAGGGAGAATTGAAAACTGAATTTACCTAGAGCATGAGAGTTGTATGAGCATTGGTTGTGCCCATAAATAACCGGTTAGGTAATTATTTTCTTTCACCTTGTGAACTGTGGGTATGAAAAAGAAAAAATCACGAGAAACATGCCATTTACATGAGTTCTTCAGTAGAATAGAGACTCGCTAGAAGCTGATCATCAATTCTAATTTCTGAGGCCTTCCCAACAGTTTAGCGTTCTCTCTCTCTCTCTCTCTCTGTTTTTTTTTTTTTTTTTCTACTTATGTGCCATGGCATTTATGATGGAAAATGAATTAGAAGCTAAAACTCCTGGAATATTCTCGATTATTGAGTGAAACCTAATATTAATCAAAGATAAGCTTTTGAGGTACCAATGATAAGACAACATGCGGTTTTTAGTGTTGTTAAAGCCATATCAGTTTAAGAGTTAGGTGAGATTTGCATATGAATTATAGGATGAGTATGTGGTGAAAACCATTGCTTGGAAGCTTGTGACCACTATATTATATAGGACCTGCAAGATCTTGATCATATAGCTATGAGAGATGCATTCATTCCAACAGTAGCTATGTGACACGCTGAATGTTTCTACTAGTAGCAACTTGATGCTGACTTTCTCTTGAATTGCCTGTATGGATTGTGCATGCATGAAAATTTTTTTGACTCTTGTCCTCATGATTTCTTCTCCCAACCAGTAATAAGACCTATTTGCTTTTCTTATGTAAGACAAAACTTGCTTTGGACAACCTTGAAGTTCCAGTTGGGTGAGAAACTGATTGTCAAGTAACTAGGTGCATTTCAAATATGTGACTATATTTTCTAACTAAGATGATTAGTGTTTTAGTCTAAATTAGTGAATGGTTTCATAGTGTACCTTATTTATTCATAATGCACTTTGATTGAACAGCCATGTGATTGTTGAGGATGGAGAGCGTTATTGTGGCAAGAAGAAACCGGACTAATGAGCCACGACTTTATGTTTATCATTGCTTCTCCACCCCCTTCTATAAATTTTGGTCAAAGTGTGTTATTAGTGTTCTGAATTGATACCTTCGAACGTAATTTATTGTTGATCTTTTTATGTTTCTCCCTTAATTATTTCTTAAAGATCATACAATAATATATCTAAACAAATCTGTTCATAGTGGAATTTTCCATGCATTATTAGGCTGTAAAGGGTTTTGTTCCCATTATTCTTTCGTAAGATATGATTAAGGCTAATGATAGCAATGTTTTTGCTTTGTTATGCACAATGTGTTGTGCTTTTCATTTACTATTGTGCAATGTCTGGAACCAAATTATGGTCTTTATCTGCTTTTGTGAAGTTCCTAACATTGTTTTCTTTCGTTGTGAGTTAGCTAGACTTTGATAATCTTACTTGGTATAAAAATGCATTATGAGCATTGTATTGCCTTTTAAGATGTAAGAACCTACTCCTTGGGCAGATTTCTTCATACAAAATGGTTTCTAGTAGAGATATCATCTCTTATCTAATAGTCTATTGTTGTAATTATTTATAGTTATGTGGTGACAATACACTACTATAATTGACTTCAAGGACCGTAATGAATAGTTGATGCGAAAAGTATTTGGCCCTTTTAGTTGTGGAGCATAATAAAGGAACAATGGCACCTTTCTACACGGTATATATAAAAGTACTATTAGAAAATGTGGAGGTGGCTAATGCAATAAGAAGTCTCTTTTTCCATGTGATATTCTCAGCAACTTCAAGCAAGCAAAACCTGTTGAGTTCATGTAGTATATGCCTTGATCAGTCTTATTTATATTCTAACTTGAAGGAGCAAACATTCCTAAATGTATGTTTAAGAGAAGCTGTCTTTCTGGCGAATCTCCTAAATTTGATATGATATGCTTGGTTTGTTTTTCTTGTGCTTTCAAAGGCAACAAGACATGCAGAGATGGAACCTCTTGATGTCCTTCAGGTATAGTGGCAGAGGACTGGATTTTCAGCTGCGGATGTTGCAAAGCCTTTAATGCAACATGTGAATGCATACTGTGTGTAGCAGCATTATCAATCACTGGTACATCTGTTGGTCATACTGAAATAAAACTAAACTTTCCTAAAATTGGTTTATCATAAATGATTAGATGTCTCTTATCCCTTTTCAGGTATGAAGTATATTATGGCTGTGCAAATGATAAATTTGGAGGCTGTGGCTCAATGCTGCCGTTGCGTTCAAATAGCTCTGAGGCATGCATTTCGGAACTTGCTTTTGTTGTTGATTTCGTATCTACCTAGCTCCACTTTGTAATTGTGACATATGATAATTGACAGCAAAAGCTTACTGAGGTTTATGATTCCTTATGTTTATTACTGTTGGAAATTGTGATCCATTTTCTCTAAAACTTTCTAGAAACTTCAAGATTGATATTAGCTAGAAAAGTCAAGAAAAATCCTTAAGAAAATCTAGCTTATGTGGCCAAGAAAATGTAGAAGTCTCTAGAAGAACTACAATCTAGAATTACCTAGATGAAGCCTACATGGACAACATTCTATAGAAATCTAGAATGTTGTACTAAGGTGTGACTCACGCCTATAAATAGGCTTGTAGTTCATTCATTTGAGAGTGTGAGGTTTAGACCTCCACCGTGTGTGGAGGAGTAGAGTTAAGATGGTTTCTATGTCATGAAATACTCATCCATTATATCAAAATATCTTGTACTATCCATTTTCATCAATTAGATCAATTATATCCCATGTTCTTTGTCCTTCAATTATCCTATCTCATCCCTTGTCCATCCTCTACAAAATATACCATACACTTGCACACATCACTAATAAAAAACTATCATCAATACCAAAACCATGCTTCCGCACACACACATCCAAAATTTTTAACAATTACTAATGGATGTGATTTCATAGTGATTCTGTTTGTTGTCACTAATTGACTATTGCACCAAATAACCATGAAATTTAATGGAGGTTCATGGAACTTTTGTTCTATCTTTTCTGTCCTTTTCCTTAGTATAAATGGAAGAAAATGGAGTTTCCGGAAGTGTCAAGAAGTCAAGTATATGTTAATTCTAAATTCCCTGCTTTGTTTCCTTTTTCTTGAATTCTTTGTGGCTCGTTAGACATTTCCGTATTTTTTTATGCCCTAAAAGATTTACAGTTCTAGGAAGTGCTACAAGTTAAGCTAACATTAGCTTTCCTTTTCCCTTTCCCCTTGTTTCTTCATCTTCTTCCTCACTTTTTTTTTTCACTGCAGCGAGATTTTTTGATGTCTTTAGTGTTAGCATGTTTAAATTGGGAAATCTGCAAAGAAATGCGATAGTTCATCTGAAAGTTGATTATGCTTTCTAATATGCCATGGGCAATGTACTTGATAAATAAAATCTCCTCTCTCATTTAATAGTTGCAATTATCTCTCCTTGCGTGCATGAGAGCATGTGCCTGCTAAATTCTGGTGTATGCCTTGTGTTCCTAGTATGATTTTTCATTTGTCTGACTCTACTAACATTTCATGCTTCCTAAACTTGTTTAAAACTCATCGAGTTCTTACTCAAACTTTGTACTAGTATACGAGCTCTCAATCAGATTGCTGGTGCCAAGATCTCTCCGAAGCGAAATTTCCTGTCTGAATTAAAAGCCTCTAAGAATCACCCTGTTTACAGCATGTCATTTGTTCTCGAAGGACATTAGTTTTTATGTTGAATAGAAAATACAACTGCTAAAGGTATCGTTGAAGTAAAAAAATTGAAGCCATTGTTACCCCAAACACACTCCTCTTAAATTTGATGCAAGAATTTTGCCAAGGTTAATGCCCCTTAATAGAGCCTAGTTACTGTAAATTAAATCAAATGGAGCACTTCGGAGATAATTTACTTCCATGAAAACCTATATCCTGGAGTACAGACATTTCTTAAATTGCTATTCTTTGGACCGAAATGTAAACTTCTTGAACTAAACATATTCTCCAATCAGCAAACTTCTTTTTGCTTGGATAGTATCTTCTTTGGCAAAGTGCTTTGTCAATTGGTTTGCTAAATTATCTCTCACACAACATTTGGACATTGTTTGCAAATAGAATCTGTCTCAAGTTTCAAGCTTTTGAGCTATGTGAAAATGCAGAATCATTGACAAGTATTGGCTGGTTTCCACAGAAATTCCATCTACGTTTCCCCTTTTGAGTGTGTGCCTGATTGATGATTGTTCCCAACTATTTCCTTGTTTCTCCTTCAGTAATGGGGATTCTGGATCAAAGGGTTTTAGATGTTGGGGAGGTATAATGCCATCAGAAGCAATTTCTCTTCTGCAAGATTATTGTGAACCAGGAAACCTGAATTATATGAACAGCAATCAACCATTTTAACCTGTTGAACTGGCTGTTCGAAAGAATGTTATAATACCCCAGCTATCACCTATTTACATTAGAGTACATGAGGGAAATGATAGTTCTTATTTAAATGGATCCATTTCCATAGTTAAATACACTTTTTAAGAGGCTTTTATGAGCATAATAAAGCAATTCCACTTTTTGAACCAAAGTTTACCAATTATTGAAGTCGAGCATTGTGCGTGCTAGCAACATCTGGAAAAAGTCCTCCTTTAAAATCTAATACTTTGGTCTTCCTAGCACTCCTCTCCTTCCATGTTGATTGAGAAGAATTCAGGAAGCCTCTTTCTCTTTCTACTTTCCAATCAATTCTCTGAACAAGCTAGATGAAGTGCAGTAGCTGGGGCTTCTGCTGATTATAGATCTTGCTGAACAACTCTCTCTCTCTCTCTCTCTCTCTCTCTCTCTCTCTCTCTCGCGCACGCGCTTTTCTTAATGTGTAAATCGTTTGTTGCTGTATCCTTGGTCTGGAGAATTATCTGCGCAACCTAGGTAAATAAAGCTAGCCAGTCAAATGATTTGTAATGACAAAGGGTTGATGAAATTACAAGCATAGAACTAGTGGGTCTTTGGTTGGATAAGAATTCATTCAGAAGTTAGAACCCATTCAGAAGTTTTCGAAGTCAAGGGTAAGGTACTTACCCTTAGATGGTGGGTACACTTAATCAGACTAAGTATAGATGCTGGAGTGGAGCGGTGTTCAGCCATACAATGGTTGCTATGAATAGGTTAGTTTGGCCAGTAAACAAAAGCTAGAGTTTCAGATGCCCAGTCTTTATTTATTGGCTAATGCCCTATTTATCTGATGTAGCTTTTCTCTAGACTGGATATAGCAAGATTGCCATTTGAGAAATGGGATGTCAGGTCCCTAATAGTAAGGTGTAGGAATTTATCTAGTAAACAAAAGGTAGAGTTTCATATGCCCACAATTTTTTTTTGGCCAATTTTCAGATGCCCTGTTTATCACATGTAGCTTTCCGTCCAGACTGGGTGTTTTTAGCCAGATTGCCATTTGAAAAATGGGATGTCATGTCCTTTGTTACGAATAAGATGAAGTACAGTATCTTAATAGTTGATAATCCAATGAACAGCCTCATTAGAGAGACATCATTTTGCAATATCCCTATTGTGAATTGCTAAACATATATGGTTTTGGGTTGAGCAATTCTCCATGAGCTCTTCAGTTGGTAATAAATCAAGAGACTGATCAGACCATAATTTTTTCAAGCCTCTGAGATAATCAGTGCTCTTTGGAAACTCATTACATTAAGAAATTATGGCCTCGAAATAATTTGTTTTCACAATGATAAAATCAACTTGGTTCATGTTTCTTCTATGTTTTGTAGAACCCCGGTACATGAATATCATTTCTCTTTGCCTTGTTTCCCCTTCTTTTCCTTTATTTGCTGTTAATGACATTGTGGAAACTGTTAATTGTTTGAGTCTTATAGATATATTGAATGCTGATATTTGGTTTTCAACTCCAAAGCTCACAGATCACGGGTTACTCAGGCTTCTCGTTAGATCTCTGTGCATCGATTCTTCCTGTTGAATCCTCTCATGCCTTTGCACAACTAGGTAAGACCTTTCAACTTATGGTTCCTTGCTTTTGTGAACATCATGTACACTATTCTGATGCATCTCTGCTGCATTTTGAATGATTTGCTAATTAATTTTGCATATAACTAGTAGACTGCATGGTGCGACCTTTGTATATCATAGCCTGTTAACAAAGGAATGGCACATGTTAGGGTGTTGGCAATGTTGCTTGCTGTGGTAGTATGATATGATGCTCATGAGACTGAATATTCCTATAGTTATAGATTTCCTTGTATGATGGTAAGTCAATCACAAAGACGGCACTAGAAAAGGTCTTCAAAGAAGTTTGATAACATCCTTTCTCTTCATTCTAGATTCTTACTATATTTTTATTATATTGTTCATTGTTCTTTTTTCCTGTTAGTTAATCTGTTCATTTTACTATAACCTAAGTCAAACTTGCACTTCAGGGTAGTTCCCATTCTTGAGGTGAAGTCATCGCAAAATTAATGTTGAATTAGTTTTCTGGCTCTTTGTATTCTACATGTAAAGGTGCAAATCTGAACGTGACGTCATTGGTGCTGATTCTAGCAAAATGAGATAGTTTCCTGCCTGTGTGTGATGTCAGAAACAATTATTGTTAATTATTTTATCTCAAGATGTTAAAACATTGTATGATCATAGTTTGTTCGGACAGCCCCTTAAGTATAGAAATATGTGTGAATGTTATTGACTATGATTAGCATTCCATTATATGGTAAGAGGATGTAGTTAAACGTCGAGCATTCCATGAAGTGTTTTAAATTGATCGATGCACACTCTAACTAACAATGCACGTGTTATTTACTGTTGCTCCAATCTCAGATGTTCATCAAGGGACCAGAGAAATGAAGCGTCATGCATGTCCAAATCAGCTTTTTGCCCAAATGCTCATGTGTTTACTGAGGGTTGCAATTGTGATCACAAGTCCATTTCATGCTTTAACTTAAGATAATTTATGGCGTTACCCCTATGTAGGTATCACTTTTCTTATGCTAATTTTTGTCATCTACATATTTTGCAATGTGGCTTGATTTTTCTTGACTTTTTCAAACTTTGAGGTAATTCTAGGCATGCTATTGATGTGTCAAAGCTTCATAGTTCTGGACGACATCATGTGCGATCCCTAATGATGATACAAAAGGTAAATGATTTACATGTGATCGGCATGGATTTCTCAGGCAAAAAATTGCATTGACTAGATTTAAGCTTCCTTGTCATATCAATTATGTTGAATATACTTGAATTCATAATATCATAGAGTCATGATCATTGTTGAGTTTGCCTAGAATAGTATCGTGAGAAGATCTCCGTAATTTGATCGGTCACGTGGAGAGCATGCTTGGTTGAAATAGTCACATGGTGGCTCCAAAAAGTACATAAAAATCTCAACGTTTTGCTTGGTCAAGAGGCAATTGGCATTGCTTCTTCCCGAGTGTGCTTTCATTAAATTTCTATCCTGCGCGAGTAGCCCTTTTACTTTCGCTAATAAATTGTCAATGTTTGAGTTTTCTTAAGCTAGTAATGATTATGTTATAGTCAAATCTACTAAAACATTAGAAAATATCAACCATTTGCTTGAAAGATCATAGTCTAAAACGAACGGAAGATGGTAATTTTGGACCACAATTTTTTAGAAATTTTTGCAAACGTGAGATAAAATTAATTGTATAATATTTTAATTTGTATAATATAGTTGCAAAATTTATAAAACATATGGAAACGTTATATTACTCAAATATGGTACCGTATCATATTACATTCGGTTTAACACATACTGGTTATAGTAATAATGTGGTTAAGCGGTTATTGTAGGCTGTATTTAAATAAATAAGTTATGGCCTCCCTTCCTTTCCCAAACTCACGATATTCGTATGCCTTCATCCGTATTGATCAGTTCAAAGACAATAATTGGCTAAACCAGCTTCGTGTCCTTGATTCAAGTCTAGGTATTCTAAATTCTATATATGAGTTTTACACCATTGAATTTCTTAAATGTGGTATTAGAGCAATTGTATATGAGTTCAGAGTTCACTTGATGCAATTACATTTATACTGCATATTCTTCAAGGTTTATGGGTGAGTTCGGGAATTTGATTCTTTTGGTTCCTTTTTTTTTTATATTGATATGGGATTTTGGTTACCTATGACTCGGTGTATGTCGTGAGAATGTGACGGGTATATGAACTGAGAAATGATATTCTGCAAATTTACCTTCTTGCTTGTTATTTATTTTATGGTTTTTGTTACCCATGCAATGATTCTTATGCCCTCTAGATTTCGTATCCTAATCTAATCCGTGCATAAAGAATTTCGAACTTATAGATTTTGGCGAGAATCATAGAAATGAATATCATGTAGCGCAATGTGACAATTTAACTTCTTGATGCACAAAATTAGTGAAGAGGTTCTGTTCTACATTGAATATCAGTTCTAGTCTATGAATTTCATGTTGTTATATGAATTGGATTGTGACAATTTTGATCTAGAAGTTTCGGAAATTTCTGAGAGAATTACCATGTGTGGACAAGCTTCAAATTGGATCTTGATTTCTTATTATATGTCCAAATTGGCTCTCTTATCGTGCTACCCACAGCAAAGTTAGTCTTTTTTAAGCTTTAATTTCGAATGAATTCTAATCGGAGCACACGAATCGAGTTTTGGGTGTTTTTGGTTTCTAGGGTTAGATGAAACCGAGCGTTAATGGTAAGAATTCCTTATAAATAGTCCATCATTAGGCCAATATTTACGCATAGGTAACCTTCATGAGGCTATTTTCTTTTCTTAAAGCATGTTTAATTGAGTATAAGTTTGAGATATTCACAAGATTTTCGGTTATTGGCCTCTCTCTTGATCTCTCCATAAATTAGAGATTTCATTTCCAACTAAAGCATTGAATCAGGATTTTTGGGTTATTAATGTATATTAAAAGGGAAATAGAACCACCCGCTGCGGTGGCGTCGTTGGCTCGCGCTCAATCCCTCTCACGAAAGGGAGCGAGTTCGAATCCCAGTGGCGATGCTTGGTGCCTTAACTGCTGGCACGGGGTGGTGGTTCCCTCGTGTCAACCCCAAGGTTTGTCCGCCAGTTGTCGGCTTCTTGGTTTCCACACAGGTAATTAAAAGGAAATAGAGTTTTGGTTGCGCTCTAAATGGGTCGAATTTGTTGCATTTTAATCTTGGGTTTGTAACAATTGGATTTAGTTTTCAGTAGGTTTTCGACTCACGCCCGCAGCGGTAAAGCGAAAAATTGAGAATGAGAGTTAAAGTAGGAATAAAATAGAGCTGACAAAAAATATATATATCGGGTCGTAACGGGTCATGATGGGTCGCAAACCTAGTCGAGTGATCCGGCGAGAGATTGTAGAAGATCGTAGCCCATCATAGCAAACCCCACGTGCAAAAGAAGCGCGGGTGGGCCCGTGACATGACTATTGGGCCCGTGACCTTGTTTCTCTATTGGCAGTCTCGGTACATTTTCGCTTAGAAAAATCGAGATAAACTGTATTCATGCATAATTTTCTAAAAGTTAGGTGCTGCGAAATTACTTTGATATGAGAAACTAGATACTTTTGAAAAAAAAAATATTTTGTTCTTTGAAAATATTTATCTTTTAAGTACAATATTTTGAGTCATTTTTTAAGGATGCTGCCATAAAAAATTTATTCTTTGAACCAGCACGATGAGATTTTTTAAGGACCATGTTGTTTTATGTCAAAGTTGTTTCAAATTAGATGAAGAGACAAGAAATCTCATATCGTAACATGAATGATTGGTTGCCCAAGTGACTTACTTGTGATGTCACAAAAAAATTTCATATGTTATTTGAGCATTTGAATTTGGAAATTTCACCTGATTCAATGTGTGCTTGAGCACCACAATGCTTCACATATTGAGATCGGCAGAATTGCTTGGGTAATTGTGGACTATCCTTTACATCCCAGTTTTGAGAATACCTACACATGGTGTGTGTTTGATCACCGAAGTAGATTCACTAATTGAGACTCATGCGGTACTCAAAAATCTTCTTTTTTTTTTTTTAATGGGATGTTTATCATCTCATGGTATATGATTACATCGGGAAAATAACAAAAAAAGTCCCGAACTTATTATATGGATATCAATTTAGTTATAAACCTTTTAATTAAATCAATTTAGTCATAAATCATTTCACATTAGTATCAATTCAATCTATTTAGCAAATTTTGACCCAGAATTGCTAATTTGAATGTTAACAATCCTATGTGGCACGGTTGACAACAGTGTAAATAATTTTATAAAATTTTTTATATTTTTTTCAATTTTTTATCAATTTTATTTTAAAATTTTTCCCTTTTTCCTTTCTTTTTCCCCTCCTCTTCCCTACCAGCCACATATTAGTGCCGACGAGGGCTAGACCCTCATGGTCTCGGCAAGGGCGGCAATGCCTTTGCCAACCCTTGCTTGTGGCTAGTTGTTGGCCATGGCCTTGTATCCCAGGCCAAAGAAAAGAGAAAAAAAAAAGGAAAAAATGGGAATTTAAAAAAATTAATGCAAAAATCGAAAAAAAATATTTAAAAATTAAAAATATGTCTACGTCGACGTTAGCCATGCCATATAGGGTGGTCGACATCCATGTAGCAAGTTCTAGCCTAAATTGGTTGGCTAGACTGAATTGGTATCAATATAAAAAAGTTTAACACTAATTTGGTCAAATTAAAAGATTTAAAATTGAATCGGTACAAATATGATAGATTGGAGATTTTTTTGGTAATTTTCGCCAATCACATCCCAGAGAGCATTATTGTATTTTATACATTGAGGATTTGAGCAATGCAGTGAGACGCCCTACTTGTTTGTTGCCTTCTCGACCTAATGACCTAAAGATGAGTTTGTAAAAAAAAAAAAAAAAAAACACCATTAACTCTTAAAGGTTTTGTTCGATTGTCTCCTTTAAAATGTTTAATTGAAATATGAAGGACTTAGATAATTTTGATAATATAAGACGGAATTTTATAAAAGAAATTCTTTGCTAAAGTTGTGGCATATTTACGGCCTAACAAGTATGTGAGCTCGTCATACACAGGTTTTCTACTACATCTTGTTACTAAGTGTAAGTGAATAAGCTTAGTGGTATGCATGTGATATCTCTTTCGTGAAATGCTTAGACTTGCAAGGCATGAATTCATTTTGTATTATGTGCATGTACTTGAGGCACATATTAAGGTTGATGGACATTTGATCATATTCAACATTATTGCAATTTTACAAATATTATGCTCTTGTATCCGAGGTACGGAGAGATTCTTATGTGGTCAGACTAAAAAAATTTGAGATTTTGATGTTATCAAAATTTGATAACAATATTTAGTTTTCCATTTGAGAGTTGAATGCCTTTAAGGATCTTTGGAACTTCATTATACTTTAGTAGTAAGCCAATTGATTCATTTCAATTTGTGTTTAGTGACATTAGTAAGAGTGCTACTTTTAGAACATCTTTTGTGAAAGGATTATACGAGGACCTAGGTCCGCAAAGAGCACATAAGCTTGAATATTTGTCTCGTGCTTAGAATTATTTTTAAAGAATCAATTTGGGACAAATAGAAATTTTTATTGATTAATCAATGTTTTTGCAATTTCATTTATATCTGGTTTTATAAACCTGTATATGATATTTTAGTTTAAGGTTACGATTTTGGGCAAAATCAAGGTTGACTAATTGTGAAAAGTTACCGAATTTTCTATAAAGGCCCTCAAGTTTTTTCCTTTCATAATATGCAATGTCAAGTTATTGTGACCATCCGGCCTAGTTCCATAGGCTAGGCCACCAACATGAGTACTCGAAATAACCACACAAGGTGTTGATCATTTTGGAGTGGGTGTTAACTTACGAATCACATTATGTGACATCTCCCATTCGATATGAAATTAGAGATATCATAAATTCTCTCATTAAATAATTGACGTCCTTGTCACTGCTGGCCCTATCGGCCAGCATTGCTCTCCTTGTTTGGCGTGTGAAAAGAAGATACCTGAAAAAGGAAGAACGATGCCTTTCATCTATGGAACCTCCGGAGATGAAATGCACTCATCTATCAACGGACCGTGCCATCTAGAGAAAGGCCATAGCTTATAGTTTCTAATACTTCTCAAGGTCGGACAATTGATATTTGTGCATTATTAGGAGGGTTCTAGCGCTTACTTAGTTGGACAGTGTGTGACAGTGTGACAGACATGTTTTGCGGGTGGACAGTTTGGGTCTAACTTTCTGCTTCTCTTCCTCCATGTCGACTTCTTCTCCGGAAAGGATTAGCCCACACCTTCTCCTCCATCTTGGCGTACTTAGTAAGGTGCCCTCTTTGGATCAATTGTCCAATTTCATTGCCTAGTTCATGGCAATCATCTATATGGTGGCCATAGTTTCTTTGAACATGGCAGTATCGAGGCATATTCTGGCGGCAGTTAGGAGTATTTAGACGACTTGGCCAACGTAAGATTCATTGATCCTTACTCCATAGCGATCTGGCCTTGGGGCTTAATCAGTGGTGTTGTGATTTTAGCCATTCTTTGAGGTGTGAAGGCTCGACTCTTTTTCTCCTTCTTCACTCTCTTTCTCAATGATGGGGAATATCGTCCTTTGCACCGTCGTGCACCGTCGTGGCAGGAGAGACGAGCATGCCGAAGGTCCAGAGTCCCCTATATATCGATTGACTTAGTGACGCAGGTATAGAATTCTTCCTTAGTGGCGGGTCACTTTTTGCTGACAGACAAGAATGGAGAAATTTGAAGCCCGGCTAAGGCCGCATCAGAAGGGAGGTCTAAGAACTTGATGGCCATAGTGAAAAAAAAAAAAAAATTAAAAAATTAAAATTAAACTTAAAAAATTAAAAAAATTTGAAAAGAAATATATTAAAATGTTATTCAAATTGTGCACGTTAGTACCGCTAATGCCATATAGGACAGCCAACGTTTATATCAGTGAATTCCAGTCAAAATTAACCAAATGGACTCGATTGGCAAAATATGGAAATGTTTAGGATTCAATTGACAAAATTGAAAGATTTATAATTAAATTGACAAAAGTGCAATAAATTTAAGATTTTTTCGACAATTTTTCCTTGTTCGTCGTAATTGGAAATGCAGTCCTTTATAAGAACAACATATGTCTTCCTTTCAACTTTTCAATATTACCGTCCACATATTTGAGCTTTACCTTTCATTAATCTCTTATTCTATATATTAATGTTATTACATTTAGTATCTTCATTTTTCTGGCAAGTAAATATCATCATACACCCAAATAAAAGAAGTGGATTGATTAGCAAGTTGGATCTCAGATCGAACGAAAGATTCAACCACCGTTCAGGGGAAAAAGAAGAGGAATCTCCCAAGTCCAAAGTTTTGGGCAAGCCTGAGCAGGCGAATAAGTGGGCCTTAGGGCCCAACCCCAATTCCCAACATATCATTAGTTCAGCCCATTTAATTAACAGCTTTTCTCAGCATCAGTTTAAAAAAATAGGAATTCTTTTTTTTTTTTTTTTTTTTTTAGTGACGTTAAATCATAGCCTCTTTCTTATGTTCTTTGGTTTTCTGAGGGGTGACTAATCTACGTACAGTTGAGTATAGCATGGGATGAAGTTTTTTAAGTTGGCAATTAATGGGTGACTAATCTACTTACCTCTTCAATCGGTGAAGGAGGAGCAGCAGCCGGTGACGATGAAACTTACCTCGAATCAGAAGGTTCAATTGGTGAAGGAGCAGCGGCTGTCGGCATCGAAGAGGACGACGGTGGAGAAGCCGGATGGTCTCGAGACAGAGTGGGAGGCGCCGGAGAAGACGACGGTGGAGAAGCTGGAAGGTCACAGAGAAGATGCAAGAGGAGAAGGCAGTGTTCGAACGGCTCAAACAAGAAACAAAAAAGAAACACGTTTTTAATGTTTTTGTTCTTTTTTTGTTCTTAAAAATTGTTCCAGAAACAAGAAACACGTTTTTCTTGTTTCTTGTTTATTGTTTCTGTTCCAAATGTGTTCCTGGGAACAAAAAAATAGATTTGGAACAAAAACGCAAATAAATGTGTTTCTGTTCTTTTTTTGTTCCCCGGAACAAAAAAACACAAAATTTTGTTTATAAACAAAAAAAAAAAAAAAAAAGAACGTTAACAAACAGGGCCTTATTCTCTCGTGATAGAGATTTTCGCTCTTTTAGCATAATCGAAGCATTCTTCTTGCTTGACGCAATTTGTGGTCCGAGTTAGCTTGATTGCTATGACCGGTTGAAGCGATTCTAATCTAGGCCAGCTTGATTCTTGGGACCGTATGTTAGAGCTGCTTTGTAAAGTACACTTTTTACCATAAACCTTTTTGGTGGTTGGTGCTTTCGGCTGGCCAAGCTTATTTGCCCTCTTATGTTTTTCACTTGTCGCAGCAGATTTTACACATGTGAATCTTTGTTGTGTTCATGGAGATTGTTATGTTTTAGATAATGATAGAGGTTGATTTCACATCTTTGTTGTTGCGCCATGATACTATAATTGGTAAATGTGGTCACTGCAGTCACAAAACATGTATAATCTTAACCGCTGACCAAAAAATATCATGACTCATCACTTTAAGTAGGTCATGTGCTAATCATGAATCATGATGCAAAAACTTTAATTCGACGTCAAATTTGTTATCTATTTGCATATTAGTATTGATGAAATTGGTATAAAGGATATTGGCGACTATAGAAGAAGGATCTCTAGAGTGTAGAATTTAACTATGTGATTGTCAAACTTTCATGGAGAGATGCAAGAAAACTAGAAAATTTTTATCATAAATACTAAGATTATTGGGGCAGTTGATTATTCTAAATTGCTTAACATAGCCAAGTTATGTCACTAAAGAGCGTTTAAAAATTTGTACTCAATTGCTATTAGAGTAAAGATTCGCTAAATAATGGCAATACTTATGAAAACTGAGGCATGGTTCCCAACTGTTTAATCTAATATAAATAAGGTAGTACTCATTTGAGAATTCATCATTAGCTAACATGTGGTACTTTTTAAGAACTACTTATATGTTTCTTTTAACTTCCCCATATTGCCATCCGCATATTTCAAGTTTACCCTTCATTTATCTTCTATTTTCATCTATTTTCATCTTATTTTATTACATTCAGCACCTTCTTTCTTCTGATAAGTAAATATCATCAAACGTTAAAAAAGAGATTCACTAATTCCCGCTATAAGGTAACTCAAAAAAAAAAAAAAAAAAACTCATAAGATGTACCGCTCAGTCACTAAAAAACAAAATCTGAGCTACAAGAAAAAGTAGTCGCCCTAAAATCCACAAAGAACACTAGCAGCAACTAACAATGAACATTTCCTGCCAGCAACAAAAATGAATTCTCCATCGCGGTATAGATCGAGCTTACTAATATATCGCAGCATTCTAGCTAGTTCACCATCCACACCTATTCTGGGATACATGCTGCCGAACTTCCTTCGAGAAGGGACAAGGGGAAAATATATGAGCCCTCAATTCATGACTCTCATTACACAACCATAATTAGATATCACATTACATATTTGCTCATCTTATCAAAGTGTTTATAACCTATTGAACATAACCTCCAGTTGACGAAAGAAAATGTGGGGACATTAGGATGAAACCACACCATCGATGCCAAGTCATTGTCAAGCCTCTCTATTACCAACAAGCTCCAAGGCCTCATCCTGACCAAAAACCACTACTTGCAGATCTACTGAATACAGCTCCATCTTCTATACTTTGATTTGGGAAATGCAACTACCTAAAGCCTCTACGCTCAGAGCTTGCTACAGGCCACCTCCATTCCCTCCTTCAATCACATAAGCAACTTTGCCATGGAGACCTAAACCCGAATCATAAATATCACTCAAACTGGATATTTGTGTCCAAGAGCACCATGGGAATATCAATTGTCGAACCATAAAGGTTGTATTTTGCCCGATACTCTTTCACATATTTAACGCGTGGCATCAACAAGCTTCTCACATTAGGTATTTTCATCCAAACAAATGTTTTGTCAGTTTTTTCTTTGACTGCCCAATACAGGAGTCTAGGATTGCGTTAGTTTAGTTTTGAACCCAAGCAATCCACGAAGAGACCGACTTCATCAGTGCATAACATATAGGGCTGAGCACCGCGCTGTGCCAGCCCTGAGCACAAATAGTTTAGCTTTTTAAAAAAAAATTAAAATGCCATTGCTTTCAAATATTAGAAAAATCCTTCATTTGAGAGTTCATGAATTTTTTTTAGAAGTTACAATACTCAAGTGATTCATAACATTCAAGTGAAAGTAGTATGAAAGCTATAACACTCAGGTGATCGATTGTAAAATAATCATATTAAAGTGAGCGTCATACGAAATTTATGACCCTTTTAATACTTTTTTTTTCCTTGCAAATGGCCTTTTTGTTACAATTGACATTCATCTCGAGCTGGAAATTCCTCTAGATACGTTCTTCTTTGTAAAGCTTGGCCACAGTTGCTTGGGGCTTTTTGAGGGTAGGGGAATCGTTTGGGGAAGTGTCTTGGCAGGTACTAGCTTTGGGCGTTCATCCCTATAATTTCTTATAGTTGATGAGTAGTTGTGTCTTGCCTTAGTCAAATTTGATTGGTTACGGAGGCAGAACTGGCATGTATACATTGTTATCGCGATATTCATTGAATAAGTTCCACAATTATTGTAAAGTGAAGTTAGGATTGTATGGGAATTATCGAACACAATTATTATTATTATTGTTTTTGTTCTCCATTATAATACTTAGAAAGCAATTAAATCCTTGTAAGGCGAAGGGAATAAACGAAATTAACAAACGGTGGTAGAGACAAAGAGCGTTTGAAACTAATATATGAGTAAAGATTGACAAATGAGAGTAAATGGGGTCAAATGATTACTAATTGGTGATCAATAGTGACTGAACGATCACTTACATATACATATAATTTTAAATTATGGCCCAACGGTCGGCTGTTCGGCCGAATTGGTCACTGACATGATTTTTGGGGATGGTAGGGCCCCATTATTGGATTTGCCCTTCAAGGCTGGATCGGAAAAGAAAATTGGGCCAAGGCCAGCCCATTGGAGCCCATGGGCCTAACTCGGGCTAAGCCCAAAATGTTGCACGATCTGCTACCTAGCAGGCCGCGCCTAGGTGCGATCCTGTTTCTGGCCCAAGTGGGCTGCGTCGTGCCTTGCCAACAAATATCCAACAAAGGGAAGAACCCCCAACCCTCGATAGACAACATTCAACATTTAAAACCACTCAACGGAAGAAACTCAGCGCTGTATCCATCCTGATATCCAACAAAAGATCAACTCTATTTTATCAAGATTCAATTGCAATATTAAAAATTGCTTTAAGGCAAAATAAAGTAAAGATTCATTATAAAAAAAAAAGCGACATTATCTCATTATCTAGAAAAAAAAATACATATTTAAATATATATCAAAACAAGATATATAAATTTCTAATGGATTTGTTGAAATCTGAAAGGATTCACAATTCAGTTATATTTTTATAAAATTATCAAATTCAAAACGTGGAAGAAGCTTTTGAAGAAGCTCTCCTGGCCACTAATCGAACTAAGAGAGAGAGAGTGAGTAGTAGCGATGCAAGCTTTACTCCACATGACAAATTGCAACCGTCAAATTTGTGCTCCTCAAAACAGCAAGCAAAAAAATCTCAATTTATTGAATTAAATGCCTTCGTTACCTCGGCCTTGATCGCGCGACAGTTTTAAAAGTTCACGAGATGCTGTCCCGCGTCCTGCCCACCGGGAAAACAGGAGTAAATAAGCTCGTCGTTGTTATGATCAGATTTCGCGCCATCTTTCCGAATTCTCGGATGCTCCTGCCCACATTCATTCCCTTCTTCATGCCTTGGCTCATCCGAAACCTCCACCCAACTCTCCAAGCGCTTCTTTAAACGCGCGAGTCATGCAACTCGTGACAATCCCGCAGTTTCTGCACACCTTAAGGACGTAAAGCCAGATGAAACTCGGGAGGTTCTGGACATCTTTCAATGCCCAGATGTGCGTTCGTTCACGAAGATGATCATGGGTCGCGTGCAAACTAGCCACCTTGACGACGCCCTGTGTTGTTCTTTCAGCTGGTACGTCCATGATGGGGTGTGAACGGAACGTACCGTTTCGTCTTGATGCGTTACGATGGAAAGTCACCAATGGAGGGGTACGAAGGGAGACGTATAAAATCTCCCGAACACAACCGTTGGGTTAAGTTGGCAATTCATTCGCACCAAATTTTTCTCTCAATTTCCATCATCAAGGAAGAAGGCGTTCCATCTTCAATTTTGCAAGAACGATCGGCATTTACGCTGTGGAAATCGGATGTTTTTCCTTGTGATTGCATCCAGACTAACGTGAGGAAGTGTTGTTCGTGATTGATTCGCAATTCAACGTTCGATCCGGGGCTATTTGCTGTTTGCGCATTGGAATCAGGTAAGTCGTCTTCCGCCGACTAGAATTCCATCATTGGTATCAGAGCCCGATCGTGATTTCTGCCTTGTTTTTCATTGAGTTTTCTCATCTACCATTTGATATTGAGATCAAGAGTTTGTTTTCTACACTGTTTGGATGTCTAATGGTCGGGATTACCATCTGAGAAACTCAAAATCGAACCGGAGTGAAGAACGGACTCGGCGTCGCGTACACCCGTACGGTTTTGGCCATTTTTTGAAATAATTTTTTGGCCAAAATTAATTTTTGAATATACAGGGTGGAAGTACTTGTCGAGACGAGTCCAACGGTGGGTCGAACGCCGCCGGAAGACGCCGCATGCGCCCACACGTGCGGCCAGAAGCCACCGCGTGTGGGCGCCATGCGCCGGTCCGCGAACCGGCGGGTGCGCGTCACGCGCCGGTCGGCGAACCGGCGCGTGATGACATCACTGTGACGTCATCCAACGGTCGGTAACCGTTGGGATGACGTCATCGATGACGTCACCGCCGGCGGTAGTTGGCCGGCCGGCGACCCGACCCGACCCAACCACCGACCTGACTCGACCCGTTGACCTGACTCGACCCGTTGACCGGTCAACGGTCGGACCGGTCAGACCGGCCAGGAGCTTTTTGGCTCGCTGGCGCGTGCGCCACACGCGCCGCGCACTCAGGCGGCGCGTGGGGGCGCGTGCAAGCTCTGATTGGAGCGTGGTCGGTGGCGTTGGGTTCGTATGGATGTCCTCTACACTGTGGTATAATTATTTTTCATTTTTGGATTTTATAAATGTATGAAAATGTGTAGGAACCCTATGTACGCGTATTTTTTTAGGGTTTAATGCATAGTTTATTCATTTGTAGCTTGTATTTTCTTGTGGTTTAGGAAATACAGTAGCTAGCTTGTGTGCAAATGATGTCATATATGCTGTGTAGAACTTGGTTTGATAATATGATGTATATGGTTTTAATATACTTGCAATTTTCTAGTTGCTAGAAAATTAGAACAATGGTAGGAAATCCATTACATGTTGAATTGCAATTTTAATTATAGTTGAAGCATGATTGTTGTTTATACGTTGGTTATTATCATGCTATGGTTTTGTGTTAAGGAAAGATGTAGAAATTACATGAGGTCATGTAATTATTTTTCCTAGTGGGAGTTCGTAGGTTGGTAGAATTCGAAGGAGTCCTCACCTAGAACTCAAAATTTGTGCAAATTAAACTAATTAATGATAATTGAACAATCGTACATAGAAGTTGATTGGGAACATAGTGAACTTTTTGTTTCTGTGTCTTTTGTTGAATTATCATTATTTTAGTTTTTTTGCTGCAAATTAAATATGTGTGTTACTCTGAAAATGTGCTAGTATTGATTCTGCGTCTATTATGTCAATGTGTTATAGCAATTGATTATGGCATCGGCATCCAAGACCATTGTGGCTGACCTCAATAAGGGTGAGAAGCTGAAGGGTGACAATTATGATATTTGGCACCGAAAGGTTCAGATACATCCTTGAGGAGCAAGAGGTTTTGGAAACCCTCAACCACACCATGGATGAACCTGAGCATGGAACTTCAGCTCAACACAGGAGAGATCTGGAAGCTTATCAAGCTTGGAAAAAGAAGAATAGCATTGCTCGCATCACGTTGCTGAGCTGTATGCAAAATGATCTCATGTGTGAGTTTGAAAGTTATGATAAAGCTCAAGCTATGTGGGTTGCCTTGAAGGATAAGTTTGGGGGTACATCTGCCACTAAGCTGAGGAGACTCACCATCAAGTTTGACACATTCCGAAAGCACCCAAATGTAACGATGAGGCAACATCTTCGGGAGATGTCAAACATGATCCGTGAGCTGAAGTCGGTAGGTCACTCCCTTACTGATGAACAGTAAGTTCAGGCTATTATAAGGTCTCTTCCTGATAATTGGGAACATATGAAGATCAATATGACGCATAATGAGAACATCGTCACTTTTGATGATATTGCGCGTCATTTGGAATTAGAGGATGAGCACCTAGAGGCTGCGAGATCCTCTACCCATACTTATGTTGCTGAATCGAGTTCGCACAAAGCTTCGGGCTTCAAGCGCAAGAGGAATCTTCAGTTCAACAACAAAGGGAATATGACTGATCAGGGACCCAAGAGGGCTAAGACCTTCCGACGCAAGAAGCGTGGTGGGAAGAAGGACAAGGCCAAGATGGAGTGCCACAATTGTGGCAAGCTGGGTCATTTTGCTCGTGAATGCACTGAGCCGAAAAAAGTACCCTATACTCAATTACTTTGAGTAATGCTTTTGTTTCTAGTACTGTAATGCTTGCTGAATCTCATCCAATGTGGACTGTAGACTCAGGAGCAACAGACCATGTAGCTAGAGACCGAGAAGCATTTGTGGAGTATCGTCGGATACCGCCTAGAAGAAGATGGATATATGTTGGGAATAACTCAAGAGTTGAAGTGAAGGGTATCAGCACATGTAAATTAATCTTACGTGGTGGTCGAAACCTATTCCTGCATGATGTCCTTTATGCTCCAGATATTCGACGAAACTTGGTCTCTGTAGTTGTTCTTCTTAGCTTAGGTTATGTATTGAATTTCCATGGTGATTGTGTTGACATTTTGTATGGAACAGTTTATTATGGTTCAGGTCATGTATTGAATGGTTTTATGATGTTAGACATTGACTATAATCAGTACAATATTAATGTTAATGGTTGTTTTTCTTTAATTGCATCTTCTAGTAATGTTGAAATTGATGCAAATACTTGGCATGCTAGATTAGGTTACATTGGGTTGCAAAGAATGCAAAGATTAGCTAGAGAAGGCCTTTTAGGGTCACTCACTAATGTTGATCTACCCGTATGTGAACATTGTCTAGTGGGAAAAGCAACTAAAAAACCATTCGGTAAAGGGACTAGAGCTGAATTTTCATTGCAACTCATACATTCTGACATTTGTGGTCATTTGAATGTGAGGGCGAGGCATGGAGCCTCATATTTCATTACTTTCATAGATGACTTCACGCGTTTCGGTTATGTCTTTCTGATCTCCCATAAGTCCGAAGCATTAGAATGCTTTAGACGATATATAATGATGGTAGAGAATCAGTTGAACAAAACAATAAAGGCATTGAGAACCGATCGCGGACGTGAGTATCTATCGGAGCAATTCAAGGCTCTTTGTGATGAAAAGGGAATTGTACGACAATTGACTATTCCTAATACTCCACAACAAAATGGGGTAGCTGAGAGAAGGAATAGAACCCTATTGGAAATGGTTAGGTCTATGATGGCGCAAGCAAATTTACCTATCTCCTTTTGGGGAGATGCATTATTGACTGCTGTCTATGTACTTAACCGAGTGCCCTCAAAATCGATCACTTTCACCCCTTATGAATTATGGACTGGTAGAAAACCAGACTTAAGTAATCTACGTCCATGGGGATGTGCAACTTATGTTCATGAATCTTCCCATAAATATGGCAAATTAGGCCCTAGAGGGAAGAAATGTATCTTTATAAGATATTCTGAACACTCCAAAGGGTATGTGTTCATAGGTGAACAAGCTGATGGGAGTGTGACCGAAAAGGAGTCACGAGATGTCACGTTCTTGGAGAACGATTTTCCTAGTAGATGTGAGATTGATAAGGATTTCCAATTATATGAGATGGAAGATCCTAATAATACACCCACTAATGTTATGGAGGGAAATGAAGATTTACCTCAACATGAAAGACCTAGTGGGAGTGTAGCATCGTCTGGCGAATTGAATTCAAGAAAAATTCAGTTGCGTAAAAGTAATCGTAAAAATATTCTCCGTCGTCGTTTTGAGATTGAAGGGGAAGCATTTATGATTGCTCATAAAGATGATGCCGAGCCTAAGACTGTTCAAGAGGCTCTCTCATCCTCTGATAAGGAAGAATGAAGAAAAGCTTTGGAAGACGAGATGGAGTCAATGAGGACAAATCATGTCTGGGACTAGGTTGATCTACCACCCAATCGTAAGGCCATTGGAAACAAATGGGTATTTAAGATTAAGCAAAGGGCGGATGGATCCATTGAAAAGTATAAGGCTTGTCTTGTGGCGAAAGGTTATACTCAACAAGAGGGTATAGACTACGAGGAAACCTTTTCACAAGTTGTAAGGTTTGCCTCAATACGCCTTATTCTAGCTATCGTTGCACATTTGGACCTTGAATTACATCAAATGGATGTAAAGACGGCATTTCTCAATGGAGAACTAGATGAGGAAATTTATATGAAACAACCAATAGGTTTCATAGCTAAAGGTCAAGAGCATAAAGTTTGCAAACTTCATCGCTCAATATATGGCCTTAAACAATCATCTAGACAGTGGTATCTTCGTTTTCATCTAGTCATAACAACTTTTGGTTTCACGATGATCGAAGAAGATCACTGTGTATATGTCAAGCGGTCCGAAGATAAATTTGTGATTTTATCACTTTATGTTGACGATATTCTGTTGGCTGGAAATGACAAAGTTATGGTAATCACCATAAAAGAATGGTTGTCCTCCAATTTTGAAATGAAGGACATGGGAGAAGCTGCTTATATATTAGGAGTTAAGATCGAAAGAGATCGATCAAGGAAACTCCTTACTTTATCACAAGAATCTTATATTATGAAGATTCTTGATCGTTTCAATATGCAGCACTTTGTAATCCCATTGATACCCCTGTCATGCAAGGTGAAGGCCTAAGTACTGAGATGTGTCCTAAGACTCCAGAAGAAATTAAAATAATGGAAACTGTTCCTTACGCTAGTGCGATCGGAAGTTTGATGTATGCTATGATGTGTACTCGACCCGACATATGTTATGCCGTGGGATTGGTGAGCCGATATCAATCAAATCCCGGTCAAGCATACTGGAAAGCAGTGAAGAGGATCCTAAGATACTTGAAGGGCACCATAGACTATCGACTTTGTTACCAAGGGAATGATTTACGCATATTAGGTTATTCATATGCTGATTGGGGTGGAGACCTGGATGAGCGTAAATCGACTTCTGGATATGCGTTCTTGCTCAATGGAGGTGCAATTTCTTGGAATAGCAAGAAACAGACATGCACAGCCTTGTCAACTATGGAGGCTGAATTTATTGCTTGTTCTGCCGCAGTGCAAGAAGCAGTATGGCTAAAACGTTTCTTTGAAAATTTAGCCACTGTCACTGAGGTTCCAAGACCGGTGACAGTTTATTGCGATAGTCAAGCTGCCATTGCCTATGTAAAAGATCCCAAGTATCATGGAAGGACGAAGCACATTGACATGAAGAATAGCTTCATCAGAGATATTATAGCGCAGAAAGAAGTGATTCTACAATACATTTCAACCAATAGAATAGTTGCTGATCCATTTACAAAGGCCATTCTTAGAGACATATTCTTGACCCACAGGATGTCACTAGGTTTGCGTAGAATGTGATATATGTTATTGTAGAGAATCATTGTTTCATGTATTTATGGACATATGTATTGTACTTGTTTGTTTATTAATGACTTGATGTTTTATCAAAAAGTACAAATCCATTATGAGACTAGCACAAGCACACATATATTATTGGAAAGTATGTCAGCAGGTAACGATTGGCTCACTCACACGAGCAATCGCCTCAAGTGCTATAGTTAGCACGTTGAGATGAGACGTTATGTACAAATAAATGCTGAAGGGCAAGTCTAGTACATAAAATATGTCGCCTTGATTGGAGTCAAGATGAGGTCTGTGATTTGTTTATAATAAGACCGAACATGATAGTCCCACAATCATGTATGCCTGTAAGATGCCAGATGCGAGTACTTAATTAGGCGCTATAGAAAGCGAGCTAATATAGCACTCGAGTTAAACATGAGTACGTGAGAAGCACGTGACTATGTTTAGGCTAAAATTCGTATAGTGGATATATTTAAGAAATGACATACGCTCTTATAGAAAGAGAAATCCACTATAGCATGTAATTCATACTACATGTGCATTGTTCGACCGACAATGGAAGGTGAATAAAATTATCCCTATTTACTCATTGTGTGAGCCCTTGAGGTAATTTATAATTTACCTCAATTCGTGCCCTATGTTACTTCTGACTATGTTCTCGAAATGAAAGATCAATGTTGCTACTTTAGCATGTTACGGGTGGTCATGAATAAATATGGCCTATGGGACGTGTCTAGGAAAGCAGTTGTTCTAAAATTGATAGAGACATGAGTGCGAAGGAAAACTATTGTTGTTTTACATCTGTCACATGTATTTACTGGTCGACCAATTATATCGCCTTATGTGGTTGCGGATATAATTGTAAATACATGATGTTTTTGAGGATAATCAAGTATAGCCTTTAAGGGATAGGTATACTTGAATTGATGTAACAAAATATGTCTGGGGCACTGTGAGACATCGATTGTTTATTTTTCTTTTCGGGGTTGTAGCCATTATGTCATCCCTAACAGGTGCATAATTTGAGCTCCCAAGTGCAGGTGTACTCACTGGTCGCACGGCTTACTTGCTAGTATGAATTGTTCTGTAAAATTGATGAATGTTGAATGCCTTGCCTTATATTCTTGATAGAGCGCTATCAGGCCCATCATGTCCGAGTGGGAGATGTTGTTTTTTCAGCTGGTACATCCATGATGGGGTGTGAACGGAACGTACCGTTTCGTCTTGATGCGTTACGATGGAAAGTCACCAATGGAGGGGTACGAAGGGAGACGTATAAAATCTCCCGAACACAACCGTTGGGTTAAGTTGGCAATTTATTCGCACCAAATTTTCTCTCAATTTCCATCATCAAGGAAGAAGGCGTTCCATCTTCAATTTTGCAAGAAATCGGCATTTAAGCTGTGGAAATCGGATGTTTTCCTTGTGATTGCATCCAGACTAACGTGAGGAAGTGTTGTTCGTGATTGATTCGCAATTCAACGTTCGATCCGGGGCTATTTGCTGTTTGCGCATTGGAATCAGGTAAGTCGTCTTCCGCCGACTAGAATTCCATCACCCTGAAACTGTTTTGCGAAATGCCCGTGAGAGATGCAATTTGTTGGAACACAATGATCGAAGGTTGCTTGGACTGCGGGGACTTGATCACAGTGGAAGAGCTTTTCGGTGAAATGCCCGAACCAAGTGTTGTTTTGTGGATGGCAATGATAGATGGGCTCTTTCGATTTGGACAGGTTGAGCTAGCAGAGAGATTTTTCAATCAGATGCCCATAAGAGATCACGCTGCGTGGAATGCAATGTTTTATGGGTATTGTGAGAATGCGAGGGTGGACGATGTTGTGAAATTGTTTGAGCAAATGCCATCTCGAAATGTGATTTCATGGACTTCGGGCTTGACCAAAACGGTAAGAGTGAAGAGGCTTTAATTGTTTTTGAGAGAATGTTCAAGTCCGGTGTTGTACCCGATCTAAGTACTTTGACGTGTGCATTAAGTGCCTCTGCAATTGCATTGTCTTTTCCTCTTGGTGTGCAGATTCATGCTCACGTTTTCAAGTCAGGATTCTGCCTTAGCGTATTTGTATGTGCTTCCCTTACCACGTTCTACGCTAACTGCAAGCGAATTGAGAAAGCAACCCAAGTCTTCAATGAAGCAGTGTATAGGAATGTGGTCATATGTACGGCTCTTCTAACTGGTTATAACTTGAATGGTAGGCATGAAGATGGCCACATTATGAGAACAAGTGTTCTTCCTAATCAATCTTCTTTTGTAAGCGCTTTGAATTCTTGCTGTAGCTTAGAGTCTCTAGATCGAGGTAAGGTGGTCCATGCGTCGGCTGTAAAGCTGCAATTGGGAAGTGATGTATTTGTTGGCAATTCTCTTGTAGTCATGTATAATAAGTGTGGAGCCATTGATGATGCTGTTGTAGTGTTCAAAAGACTCAGGGAGAAGAACATCGTCACCTGGAATGCCACTATTTGCAGGTGTGCACAACATGGCCGAGGGATGTGGGCTATGGAGTTGTTTAGCCAAATGATACGTGGATTGGTACAACCAGATGAGATCACACTCACAGGACTGCTTTCTTCCTGTAGTCATTCTGGGATGTTACAAAAGGGGAGATGCTTTTTCAGATATTTTATTGAGAACACTTCCATCGAATTGAAGCACAAGCATTATGCATGTATGGTGGATGTGCTAGGACGATGGGGGAAGTTAGAGGAAGCAGAGGATTTTGTAAGAAACATGCCCCTTAAAACTACATAGTGTGGCTTGCTTTGCTTAGTTCTTGCAGGATGCATTCTAACCTAGTTTTGGCAGAAAGAGCTGCAAACTATTTTCTTGACCTAGAACCACATTGTAGTGCTGCTTATGTTTTACTGTCCAACTTCTATGCTTCTGCTAATAGATGGGGTGATGTCTCACAATTAAGAGTGACTATGAGGGATAAAGGGATTGTGAAGTTACCAGGTAGAAGTTGGGTTACTATAAGGGGCAAAAGCATTTATTTCTTTCCAGGGATAAATCCCACCCTTTGAGTGAGAACATATATTAGAAGCTGGATTGGTTGAAAATGAAGTTGAGGGAATTGGGTTATGTTCCAGATAAGATGTTCTCTCCCCATGATGTGGTTGACGAACGGAAGGAAAAGTCATTATTTTACCATAGTGAAAGGCTTGCTATTGCATTTGCATTGATTAGTATTGTTGAGGGCAGTGGGGTAAATGTAATGAAGAATCTTCGCATCTGTGGGGATTGTCATTCCGCAATTAAACTTATTGCAAAGATTGTTGATCATGAGATCGTTGTGAGAAATTCCAGCCACTTTCATCACTTTAGAAGTGGCATTCACTCTTGTGCGGATCACTGATAGAAAGGGCATTAGGTTGTTTCTCCTGTCACGCACATGTAAGCATACTAAAACAGCTCATCATGTTAAGCATTGATGAGAGTGGAGCAGCTACACGGGCCCGTTTAATATGGGGTTACTTTTATTGGGGACGTAATAGGCAATGAATTCATGTGGAATACACGGCTTTTCTATGAGCTCCAGTGTGGACCCAACATGATGTGTGAAATTGATTGGTTCAGTCTAGTAGGCTAAGGACATTCTAGTATTTCTTAGCCGTATGAGTTGGGCAAGTGGAAAGTTGGGACACTTGGGAGGAACTCTTGCTTTGGATGGCAATGCCATCCATGGGATCCATGCGAGAATTTATGTTGAGTAGTGAGTTTCACTTTGCTTATGGCATTGACTAGAAAAAGAAAAAACCAAACTATTCATAAGTTAAATTTCCCTTCTGCAGAATTTAATTAGGTGTGATTGTGGCCTTCAGGCAGAAGAAAGTTCCCCTTGGTAAAAGAAACGTAACCTACTCAAACAAAAGAAAGGTACCTGCCCTGCCTCCTATTTACTGATTAGGCATTAAAAGTTGGTCCTCTGAAAAGTACCATCAACTCTTCTCCTCAAACACTCTATTAGCATTCTCACAGCCTCTCTTTGTTTCTTCATCAGGTCTATGAGATTGAACAAAAGCTTCTTCATCTTTGGATGAAATTTAACTTCACCTCATCTTCTTTCGCAATGTGGCAGGAGCTTTTCAACAGATCAACAGTACCGAGTGAGGTTAGTTTACTTCTGGTGCCAAAATTAGTACTCTCATGTTCTTTGTCTTGTTCAAGTTGAGCAGATGCTAGTGATAGAATCTGTTAGTCATAAAATTACAATAAAATATCAATGGACTAGCATATTTGTCTTGATTATCGATGCTTGTTTATGTATTGCACGTGAAGTGGAAACTATTTGTTTTGATTGGGATTAGTCAACTCTTCGTTTTGCAGTTTTGATTATCCTACAAGGTCTGTCTCCCTAAGATTCTTTTACATTTGCTATGGATGAATTTGTCTTGTGTGGGGGTTAAAGTCCATAATTTTTGCACCATCTATTTTCTCAATTGCCTGAGTCTTCCTCACCACAATGGAGAACCGGTCTTGCTCATGTTGAAATGGATTTCACAATACTACCTTGTGGGATTCCTTTTTTTCAAAGAATGAAAGTTGGATATGAGAGTGCATTTTAATTCATAGAGCTGATCACACATACTTGAACTTTGTTTGCTTGTTGTAGGTTTCAGGTTGTCCGTGGGAAGTTTAACGCTTTCCCCAATTTGAAGTTGCATTTGGCATTAGATTTGAAGCTGTGGTGCATTGAGAGAAAAGGTTATAGTTTTTTGTCAGATTATTCATGTTCATTTTCTCCCAAAATGTCTGCATGAACTGGTTAGAACTTTTGTTCTTCTGTTTTACTAGTTACCTAAAATGCTACTAAAAAATACTCCTTGTCCTTGAGTTACTTTTCATCTTGCTGTTTTGAGTACAGAGCATTACTTCATTTTGGTCTTATTCGAAGAACTAGTTTCTTTCAAGGATACAGGTATATAAGCTTTGAAGAACTCTGCTTTGACATCTGGTTATGAATGGTGCGATTTTTTGACTACTAGAAAGTACTGTTGTCATTTGTAGGGTAAAACAGAGTTCTCTCATTAATACACATGAAAAATGGAGAACACTAGGGTCGTGTCACATTGCGATCTGATTTGCAATTAAGCTTTCTTAGTATTCATTACTTCCTATGTTTATAAGCTAGCATACAGATGTGGCTTCGTGGTATCTTTCTTCACTCCACATGACCCATAAATTACAATGATTACCCCTTCGATGAAGAAGTCTTCACAAAATAGTCAAATAGAATTATCTTCTATCTTTTGCAGTGTGGAAATGATAAAAAGGGTTTCACTGGAGAGCGATTTGGCTAAACTCACGGCCTTTCCTCTGCAAGAAATAGGAAGAGAAGCATGTTAGTTCACAGCTTTTTGAAGTACATGTAGAAGATATTCACAAGGAGATGCAACGACCTTGGCTCTGCCTTTGGTTGATGCTCTCTGAATTTTTTTTTTTTTTTTTGCTGTTAAGCTTCTTTATTTATTGTTCCACTAATTCATGAATGTACATCTCTCTTGACTGTAATTCTGCTTATATACTTCACGTATTTAGCTATATGTCCAAATCACAATGGCAGTCACCCTTTAGTAATGGAGGCATGGGCAAGTGCTGCTTGAGAGTTTCGCTGAATATCTCCCATGAGAGCTCTCTTACCAGACGTGAATCCATTGGGTAAGCTGCAGGTGAAAGAATGACTTACAATTGGTGTGAGAGGATGATGTTTTTGTAGTTGCTTGCAGCACCGGGAGGAACTGGCTTAGCAGAAAGAGCTTTGTTATCTTCAACTCTTCACTGTTTTCTACTAGCTTTTGGTTTCCTTGAATATGTAATACAATCCTTGATAAATTAATAGGACTAATTGAAATTGGAAAGTAAATGTTACAACTTGGAAGAAAATAAAAATTTCCCAATATTGAGTCCCTTAATATAAACAATGCACATTGATAAATAGAAGTGCCCACTCGATTAAAATGGATTAGACATATATTTTTTAATTTTGAAATATTTTTATTATTTTTCCCTTTCATCTTCTTCCGTGCTTAGCCATCATCCAAATTGGTACAGTGCCATTGCCGCCGCTTGTTAACGCTATGAGGTCATGACGTGCTGTTGCCGTCTGCCGTGCTAGAGCTTGTGATTATCTTTCTCACTATCCCTGACCTTCGCAGAGAGATGGCAATGGAGGTGCTGGTCGGTTGGGTGGTTGATGGTGGTGGAGATGTAATACGTTCTTGGGTGGGGGCGGTGGTCCCGTTGGCTCATGGATGTCAAAGGTGGAGTGTGATATTGCTTGTGGTTGCAGTTGATGTGGACAGTGTTGGCAATAGCGGTGGGCAGAGAGGGAGAGGCCCCATTCCACGATGGTTAAATTGCTACTTGATAATAATTTTCCATGTAAGCCCCACATCAACATAGTTTATGGTTGTTCAACGGTTGTAAGTGGTGCATCAACAATTTCAGTCAAGTACTGAACGGAAGCTGACATTGAGCATAATTTGAAAAGTTAAGATATTCAATTGTAAAAAAAAAAAGGAATTAAATACTTAATCGGAAAACTGACAAAGTTCAATCATACTACGTTGGGAAATGTCCTTCCACAAGGGCCTTTATTCCCTCAACCGCAGGTTGCAAGGACTTAATATTAGATTTTTAACACTTACATACACATGTAAACCCAATTAATCTCACATGTTGAATTTCATGGACTCACGTGATCGAACGGGTGATATTCTCTTGGTTCATGTGCATCAAGAGCAAGCAAATATTGCTCTTCCTAAATTGATAGACAAAGTGATGAGGCAAAGTTTTATTAGGCATTGAATGTGACCTGCTTTTTCGATAACCTAATCACAATATGCTTGATTACTTGATGTTGATACCAGTCGTCCTATATGACACGGGTGGCGGACAGCGGTGTTGAGGTGAATAATTTTTAATAATTAATATTTTCCAATTTTTTATTTTTTTTTCCTTTTTCTTATCTTTTCTTTCTTTTTTCTTTCCTTTTTTCTCTTCTTTTCTTTTTTTTCTTTTTCCTTCCGTCGGCCATTGAGGCTTGTAGCCAACCTCGAGGGAGCCGCCCTTGCCTACGTGAGGGTGGCCCTCACTAGCCCAGGCTTGGGCATCCCTCACTTGAGGCCAGCAAAGGGAAAAAGAAAAAGAAAAAAAAAAGGAAAGAAGAGAAAAGGAAAAAAAAAAAAAAAAAAAGTAAGAAGGAAAAGAGAAGAAAAAAAGGAAATAATTAATAAAAGAATTTGAAAAAATATTATAATATTATTAACAAATTGTCTACATCAGCGCCAACCATGTTACATAAGACAATCGAGTCAATGTCAGTTATTTCTGATCAAAATTGGTTAAATGGACTCAATTGGCAACATGCGAAAAGATTTATGATATTTTGGATAATTTTTACTCAAAATAACTATAGGTAAAAATAGGGATAATATTTTATGTACAAGTATAAAATCTTACATAAAATTTTGACATTTTCTAGGCATCTAGAACGTAACTTAACAAGCATATTAACAACCATTATCAAATAATAGTTTATCACATTAGTTACCATACATGACTAATTGACTCTACCTGCAAATAGTTGTATGAAGAAATAAATCCATTCTCTTAGTCAAGAATGAGGCTAACGTATTAGGTTATCTTCTCACTTGCAGCAAAATTTTACCAGTAACAAGTGAATGGGGTGCTGATACGTCCCGAGGGACGGAGGAGGCTAGGTTAGCCGAAAGATGGTTATCGGTTCAAGGACGCAAGGTGCCCCTGCTTTTTCAGGGTAAGAAGGGGTAGAGAAAATGCCCCGAGCCAATGTTCGAGTACCAGGTGCTACGGCGCTGAAGTAACCCATGCCATACTCCCAAGAAAAGCTCGAACGACCTTCAACAAAAGGGTAAGCCATTTTTTCCCACAAGTCCAAAACACCTTAGGAATAAGCTCAATTCTAATATAAAAAAGTATCTTAATTCCTTTCTTTATCTATCTTTTAAATCGTTCCTGTAAACTAACTGAATACAAAACTAAGATAGCTATGCACTTATGGAATATCGCCTTATTAATTTTCTCTCCATTCACACATTCATAATATTTCTGCCCTTCTCTCTCTCACTCACTACACTTTGGAATCATTCAAGGTGTTGAAGCAGATGGAGCAAGAAATCTTTGATCAATTCATGAAGCTAAAATTGTCGTGTTAGTCGAATCGATAGAATCGAGAACTCTCTAGAGCATCAAAGCTCCAAAAAAGCAAATCCCAAAGTCAGCACTCTCGAATAAGCAATTGAAGCAATGAAGAAGCATCAAAAGGAGAGAGAAATTGATGACGATGCAAAGAAAAAAAAACTTAAATTTTAGGATGGAGAGTGATTTGGAGGAAAGAAAAGGATCTGTATTCAGCGCAATGTCAAAAGTGTTGAGGGAGAAAGAGGCCAAAGTTGAAGCCGATTTGTATTCGAAGCTCTCTACGCTTTTCCATTTCATGTCCGAGATTCAGTTAAAAGAAATATGAAGAGGTCAATATTTCTCTGAAATCTCTATTCGACTAGGTGAATACTGACTCGAATGCTACCACGGTGGATTGACGAATGTCGCGACCCACCTGATGTTGTGTGGAAGATGGGATTAGAGGTAATACCCAAAAGGTGGACTGACAATCCTTAATTAAAAACAGCATCTCCCAAGCCCTTACTTCATGAAACGGGAGTTGTCACTAGCCTATCATGATTGGTTAGAAACCATGTGAGATATGAGAGATTACCTCATTTCCAACGTAATTGGACACTTTTTAAGATTGGGGACTTGATATCACTAATAGTTTTTATTAGTGCCTTTTCGGTACTTCTAACTTAATTGGATTGCTTATCTAAGTGATCAAGCGGTCCTTGTTGCCAATTATGAGTTCTAAAGGTCATTCTACTCATTAAGTGTTTATGCAATAGTGTTTAAGGATTTATTATGGTGCTAAAGCTTATCCTAACCATTCTAAAAAATAAAATAATATTCCATGTAATGAAAGTGCGAGAATCAAACACGAAAGTATTGAATGCTAAAAGTAAAGTACAATAAAGAAAGCTTGATAATTGTCAATCAAATAATATACAAGGTTTTGTTCTAAGCCCCAAGACATGATCCTCCATGAGCTTGACTCGATGCTAAGTCAGGCAAAGAATATACAAGGCTTTGTTCTTAAGCTTCGGAACATGATTCCCCATGAGCTTGAGGCTATATACTATACTAATTCCGAAATCTAGGCTAGATTAAGGTGGACCTAACTTCTACTCATTTTATTATGAATGATGGTACTAACTAAACTAAGCTTTAAAAAAAAAAAAAACACTAAGCTACACATTCGTTACGGGAGTGATTCTAATTCTAAATTGATTGTCATTGTTTTTTTTATAGTTAGACTTGTTTTGATTAAGTCTACTATTAAGTCCTAGGTCTATTGACTAAACTAGCCTAGTTAATACTAAAGCTCTGCAAATGAACCTAAGTCTAATTACCATCAAAGACTGCCTCTCCAAGCTCTCGGCCGTCAGTCTTCATCATGAATCTCATTATTCAATCATTCAATCACTAGAAAATTCATTTAATCCACTAATCACCAAGAGAAATTGAGTTCGGTTTGGGATATAGATAATGGCATGTGATTCGATTACCCATCCACCTCGTAATTAACTAAGGATGAAAAATTAATGCAAAGTGATTATTGATCCCCAGTTGCAAATTCCTAAAGCGGTGGACTTAGTCACTAAGCACCTAATTAAAGTTTGATCCCTATCCTTAAACTATCCACCAAAGGTGTCATGTACCGATAATCGAAATTAAAGGCAATTAGTTACCAATTCAATAACAAACAAAATCAATAGACATGTATTGAGGCTAATTCGCCTTAGAAATCACAAGATGAATTAATTGAAACTTCTCTATTTTTATTTGATTCTGACCATCTAATTTTTGATCCAAATGAAGGCCTTGACGAATTCCAAATCAAGCGATTCCAATTCTCAATTACAGCTCAAATGTCCTCTTTAACTTTTATTCATGTCACTTTTCCTAATTATGGCCCAGATAATACAGAAAATTTGATTAAGCTCCATTACTCTAGATTTTACCCTGTTCTCGTCGGTTTCTATTAAAATCCCGAAAGAAAATACTAGAAGACAATCAAATGGCGCCCAAGTTGACAAATAGCTAACTTAATATGCGTTTAACTATTTTCATGTTTTGAACTTTTGTATATTAGTCCTCCAACTATGTGTGGTTATGCAATTTACCCTGATAACTTAATCTGTATTAGTTTTGTAAGCCAAATCTGACTTTGGTCTTCTTTAATTAAATTGACCAACTTATCCTACTGAAATTTTTAAAAATTTTGCGTATTTGCAGTTTAACATCACTCAGACAACTTTCGTGTTTTTGAGCTTTTGTAAAGTAGTCCTCCATATTTATTATTTGCAAAGCAAAATTAGTCGACGTGGAGATAAAATTTTCAAATCTAGCTCCAAATTACTTTAAATCTTAACGATCTTCAAATTTTATGAACGTCATGCCAAATTAAATTTATGAATCTCAGCTACAATTCGTTAGAAGACAAATATTCCTGATTCAAATTTGATTTTTTTGTAAAAATCATTGAACATCAAAAGGTCAAAACAACTTCGAATTTTCCAGAAAACATTCATAATTTTTGCACATTCAACGCATGATCCTATGTATTCATCTAAGCCTAGAACACCTTCAACCAAGTTCATTCAACACATTCAAACGTTCAAATATCATCAAACATCATCATGAACCAATTGGAGCATAACTCCTATAAAATCATCATGGAATCCATTTAACGTGTTCTCAAATCATGATTCACGCAACATCATCTTAGAACTAATTGGCCTTCAAATGAACATCAAATCAACCCACTAAGTGTTTGGCCACCTCATTACAGCAAAGAATTCAATATATAAATCATGCCATTAAGCTAGGTTTAAAGCTAATTCTCAAGGATTATTATCTAAACATGCAAAATCTAGTTTAATTGACATGAAATTAACTACTGTTAACTTTAACAGTCATCTAGGATACTCCTGCCAGCAAGGAATTCGAGTTCTAAAGTCACCTAAACTTGCAATTGATATATGATTTTATCAAACAATAAAAAATCTATAGGCATCCTATTCTAATTATACCGAATTCCATTGTATCGTAACTTAAGATTAATCATAGATTGAATATATCACTCTAATTTTAGACTATGATCAACCTAAGTATCCTAGGATAGTCATTCCAAATTGTTACGAGAACTATAGTTCCTACCTTTGTTTAGGATCATCAAATGACAGCAAAGTAAATAGGGCGAATTTAGGTTTTCCCATGACTAAAATGGAAGGTGCCTACCACAACTCGGCCATGGACAGACCAAGGAACACGGTCTCATGAAGAGGGCAGTGTGTCAATGTCAAAATTGATCCGGTGACGATGAAGAAGAGGCAAGAGAGAGGAACAATTACACAGAGGGAGGGGGAGGGGGAGAGAGAGAGAGAGAGAGAGAGAGAGAGAGAGAGAGAGAGAGAGAGAGAGATCTTTTCTTTTCAAATTTTTGTGAGGATGAAATTATGAGAGAGGGGTGGTCGGCCAATGCTAAGGAAGATGGAAAAAAATTCAAATAAGCCTCTAATCTTAACCCTTGATGTAAATTTCAATCTTATGGTCACTTCAATTCTTAATGAGGTAGAAATGATATGATTGGCTCTTTTTAGGTCACATGGATCAAGGATAGGTGACATGGTACATCTTAAGGCCTTGATTATAAGAGAAATGAATGGCTAAGATTAGCCTTTATTAAGGATTGATGATGTGGAATTTAATTTTGGCTATTGGAGATAATGGCATTTTGTAAACAGAGGGAGAGAGGGCTGGTCATGGGGTCTTGTGAGCTAACTGGGATGACTTTTTGGTTGACTTGGGTCAAAATTGGCTAAATCAAGTTGACTTGGTTGACCCGAGACCTCTCAATTGTTCTATTTCTCTTCAAATCATGACATGAGCTGGGCTATCTTGCTTTGTTCAGCCCATTAGGCTGAAATGGGCTTTTAGCCCATTAGTCCAAACCATGTTGACCCTAGCCTGACTTATTGTTCCCGATTCGTCATTTTATGATTGATTTCATCAAATTTTCTAAATGTTGCATAAATTGATATGAAATTGAATTAATTTGGCCCTAATGGAGTTTAGAATGTACTCCTTGACTTTATTGTGAAAAGTCAACTATAGCCCTAAACTTGTGTTTGACTGTTGACCATCCTCTCAATGTCAAGAATCATCAAAATTGGGCTTGAAATCTTGAATTATCATAGTCCCCTGAATCAAATGTCTAAAAAAATAAAATCAATGAATTTTGGAACTTTTAATCAAGGGTCAAAGTCTTTGGTTTGACTAAAAAGTTAACCTAAAGTCAACAATTGATTCATTGAAAAAATGGTACCTAAATACAAATAGAGTCGAATGCTCTTAATTTCTTACTCTAAAGACACATAAATGATTCTTTTTTGTCAAGAAACAAAACTACTGCCATTAGGAATCTCAAGTCTCAAGTTTTAATTCTATTGGACCTGCTGGCAAAAATTCAGGTGTCAACACTGAATATCCAAAATGGAAGAGGAGTTGCAAATCTCATATTTGATGGGCGAGTTGTTTGATTGATTTCTTAAGGGGATTCGAAGAATAATATTTTTCATGAATCATATGATGTTGCAGATCGACTAGTGGTGTTGAGGAGGTGATGTTGAGGTCTTTGGATGATAATGTAAAGCAATGCGTGATGTTGTAGATTGAGATGAAAATAAATTTGGAGGAATTGAATGCTAGCTTGAAATGAGGGACAACATGTTCGTATGCATTTTTAGGATTTTTTCCCCATAATTATAGCATATATTGTCTATGTAAAAATGATTTACACAAATGGCCTTATAGTTACACCACTGATTTTATAAAGAGGTATTATGATCCTAACATCAATTGTGGTAGGTTGATTATGTAAATTTTCTACAAATTCTTGGTCTCTCTCTGTCTTTTTTTTTTTTTTTTTTTGTTCTCTTCTCATTTCTTTTCATGATAATCAAGATTCAAGATAACTTGATTTATACAATGCCTTTCAAATATGGTTTTAGGAAAGGGGAGAGAATTGTGATTGTAGAGGACCTTGCTCCAAGGTTCACACACGATTCTTTCAGCAAGAATATTGAAGAGAATCTATACGGTGGCTTCCATTATATGGTTTGAGAGGGGAGGGACCAATGATCGTTGAGGAACTTGTCCTAAGGTTCTCACACAATTCTTTTAGTAAGAGAGGATAATAAGGATCGCACATGGTAATACCAATCATCCGGGATTGGTGATAGAGAGGACACCTTGTCTAGTGGTACACACGTAATTCTTTGAGCTAGAGAGGGCAAGCATTGCCCATGAGTACTGCCGATTATCTGGATGAATGAGGTAAAGAAGCCATGAGAGCAGTTTCGAGCCATGTTAAGGGGGACTTGAGTGCATGGTGGCAGGTGAGAGTTTGATACATCGCTATCAAAGAGATTAAAAGTTTGATACATCGCTATCAAAGAGATTAAATCTATAGTTCTTCTTCGACCAAAAAAAAAAAAAAAGTTATAGTTCTTCAGTTGTGAAATTAACTAGCAAAAAAATGGTTTAGGATAGTAATTCCTAAACCTATTGCATTTGCACCAATTCAGCCATAAACTTTTTAATTTGGCCAATTTAGCCCTAGACATTTTGACAATTTTGTAATGTAGTCCATCCAGTTAATTTTGGTCAGAAATCACCAACATAAAGCTAGCGGTCTTACATGGTATCACCGACACTAAAATAAAAAAAAAAAAAAATTGTAATTTTTTTAAGAACTTTTTTTGAAATTTAAAATTATTTGTTTATTTTTATTTTCTTTTCTTTGTTGTGGCTGGCCACTAAGCAAGGACCTACAAGCCCTCGCTAGTCTCGGCAAGGATCACCTCACCTAGACCCTTGTTGGCTACGAGGGGCGACCCTCTCCCAAATTTGGTGAGTGCCGACCTCGACTATGGCCGGTGAGGGTAGCCCTCTCTTAGGGCTGTAGAGCATGGCCTCACCTAGGCAAGGCCGTCCTTTGCCTATGGCCAGCGAGGGTGGTCCTCGCCAGATCGGCTAGGGGCAAGCCCTCTTCGGGTATCACTGGTGGCTGGCCATCGCCTGAGACTGGCTACCAATAAAAAGGAAAGAAAAAAAAAAAAAAAAAAAAAAAAAAAAAAAAAAAGAACGAAAATAGGAAAAAGGAAAAGGAAAAAAATTCAGAAAATAAAATTGTCCACACAACACCAATGCACCTCATAGGACAGTTGGTGTTAACTAAATGCTACGTCAGTGTTTTCCGATCAAAATGACTAATTTGACAAATCATCAAAAGGTTTAGGATTGAATTTGTACAATTGAAATGTTTATAATTGAATTTGCACAAATATAATAGGTATAGGACTTTTTGGTAATTTTTCCATATTTATAGTGAGATATGAGAAATTTTGCATTCAACAAAATGGTTTATTAAAATCGATAGATGGTGTATCATCCCGTGGTAGGAGAAAACAAGTTAGAGGTAAGTGGCCCATATCATAATGGCGTAAGCTGAGGTCAAGCACAACAATAAGAATCTGTTAGGGCTTGACTAGGTCCAGCCGTCCTTAATGTGCCCCGCTCAAAGTGTGTACTTAGTCAAAACTCTTTACATTATTTAAAAGAAATTAAGTTACTTCTAACCCAAATTTAGGGTTGAGACACTGCCTTCTGCTTAAAGTTTAAACCGTCACTTTATTTATTTAATTTTTTTGTTGCCACTTTGCTCTTCTTCAAACTTGCCTTTGAAATTGGGACCGACTACATTTTTCTTTAAGATATTTTTATCTGTTTTCAAATGGGTTTATGTTTGGTCATTACACTAAAAATAACTATCGTATTAGTAACTATTGTCGCCGTGACAATAGTGTAGGCCAAAATAAAAATGGAATTGCACATATAGTAAGTACTATAATTTTTTAAAATCTGAATGCATTTGTATTCTAAATTATTACTCAAAAGAATCACGACAATCTAGTGAAGGCAAATTAGAAAAAAAAAATTATTCTCGCATAAAACCTTTCACAAAGGCTTTGTAACAAATCTAAAAACTCGTCTTATGGTTGTTCACATTTTTCTTCACTGTCTCGAAACGTCCTTTCACTAACAAGAAAAAGCTGGAAAGCTTTTTTCCCTCCACTTTAGGAAAATTTCATAGGCTTAAAGTCGTCGCTGTTGAAAAAGCTGGAAGGAATTTTTCATAGGCTTGACTTAAAGTCGTTGCCGTTCTTTCGGTGCTAAAGAGAAAAGAAGATGCGTGTCTCATGGTGAAGAAAAAGAATTGCTCAGTGTGCAGCGGGACCGACCGAGCCTACATTTTTCCAACATTAATGTTCTCTGTTACCGATGCAATCTCTTTGAAAGAAAAATACAACACTCAAAACATTTGAACATGACTTTAATTTATTGACAAGAAACTCGAGATTGAGAATTTCTAATGAGAATTTATGATCTTCCTAGGATTAACTTCAATTTTTGCGGTACCCAGCTGAACAAATTCCTCTTCCACCTATGAAATGAGATCATGGGAATCACAATTGATTCTTAGCCCAGAAGATCATCTATTACGATCGGGGGATTAGGAACACGGCTAAACATCCAATCTGCTTGCACCACTATGATCATCCCTCTAATTTAAAAAAAGGTGTTAATGAATCTGGTTTACCAAGGATGATTGGCTCATGCACAATACAGAAGATGGGACTCATGCCAGATCCATCCTCTCAACGCATGAGATTTAGCATATTGAGAGTAGACAGTTTTATTATTACCGTCGAATTCTTGAAATGATTTATCTTAGGCATTACAAAGTAGTGATACGATTATCTATCTAGAAAAATTATGAAGTGAACATAGTGCATAAACTAAATTGAATTTGAACGTTAAAATTAATAGACTCCATATGAATCTCTTCAACTTTTACTATTCAGATTTAGTTTAATATATATATTGTTCATTTACTAATTTCTTACCTATTAGACCCAAATAACTGTCTCAATGTTGAACTTTTGGTTGTGGCATATATCTCTAAATTGTAAATCAACTGGCACTCTTAATGAGAGCATAAGATTAACCAAATTCCTGAGCCATATTGAAGCGATAGAATTATTGCAGTGGGGAAATGCATGCGCAAGTAGAGATTGTTAGGTGCCACGCCTAAAACATCTTGTCCAACCATTTTTAAAGTGGAATTCACAAGTACTCTCACTTTACTAAAGTTCATTTGGTAAATGTCATTCACAAGTACTCTCCACGTGCCCCCAATTACTATTCTCTGTTCTTGTGACATAGAATGGCAATATAATGGGAGAAAAATATCATGGCTCAAAAAGTGACAATCATCACTATTTTTTATGACATCAAGTAAAGAATAATGCAGTCTTATAAATATGTATCGAAAATATGCATTTTGCAATATCATAACAGTGGATATTATCAAATAACATGAATATTCTATATACTATTTTTAAATCAATGCATCATAGCAAATGTCAACGTCAACCACTCATGTCAAGGAACCTCATGGTCATGTTTCGCCTATGCTTCATTTTCCATATAAGAGAAAGAAAAGTGAAGACTAAACAGATGAAAGCCATTTTCGATTGTTAATCTCAATCATCCAATGGCTTCTTCATCAAAACCCAAAAGTAATTATGAGGTTTTCTTGAGTTTCAGAGGCACAGACCTACGTAACACCTTCCTTGGTCATCTCTACAAAGATTTACATGATAATGGAATATACACTTTCATTGATAGCGAGGAACTAAGGAAGGAAGACCAAACATTGCCAGCGCTCATGAAGGCCATCGAAGAGTCGTTCATTGCAATCATTATTTTCTCTAAGGACTATGCTTCCTCACGATGGTGCTTGGAAGAGTTGATGAAGATTATGGAGTGCAAGGAGCAAAAGGACCTCACTGTTCTACCGGTGTTTTATAAAGTGGACCCAAGAGAGGTGAGACAGGGCAGCAAGAGTTATGGGAAAGCTCTAGCAAAGCATGAGTCCAAGTTTGGGAAGGATTCGGAAAAAGTGGAACGATGGAAGAAACCTCTTTTCGATGCCGGTAGCTTGTCCGGGTGGCATTTTAATGACGGGTAAGTAGAGTAGAGTCCATCTTTTGTGCAGGAAGCTAATCTTTACAAGTAAGTATAAAGATTGTTTAAAAAAGAAAAACAAAATCTACACACACAATTGTTAGTACACATGTAGATGCTTCCTTTTATGATTCCCAAAAATTCTCAAGTTCTTGCTCAATTACCAAGTGATATCATTTCTATGGAATTAGTCGCATCGAATCGTTTCATTTCTTTGGCTTGGACAATTCTAGTTCCGTTCCCAAAAAATGAATATCTCATTTGTATTGATAGATTTTTTATAGAGTTGATATACATCAAATATCTAATAATTAAAAAATTATCAATCATATAAATTTTACATAAACTACTGATAATTTAACAATAGTTTTGTGAAATTACTAGCTTTTTGATAGTTCATAAATTACCACTTTTTTTTTGTCTTTTACTGAATTTATTTGTCTTTTTTTACCAACCACTTAAATTTACCAACCCTTACAATAGTTTTGGAAAAAGTACCAAAATAGTCATAAACCTATTGCATTTGTATAAATTTAGTTATAAACCTTTTAATTGAATCAATTTAGTCATAATTTTTTTCACATTGATACCAATTCAATCCATCAGGCCAATTAAAGTCGAAAATTGCTAACGTGGAGAGTGGAGGAGGAGGGGTTGTCTTGTCTTTCGCAGTGGTAGGTGCGGTGGGATCCGTCACAAGGATCCATGGCTCATATGGGAGCGAAGAAGGGAAGTGAGGAGGGAGCGAACTGGGTCGAGAGAGAGAGAGAGAGAGAGAGAGAGAGAGAGAGAGAGAGATAGAGAGTGAGTGGGATTTGGAATTCAATAATTTGGGCTATCTTTAATTGTTTGCTGTGAGTGTTAAAAAGTTGCTTTTGAGAGAGAGAGAGAGAGAGAGAGAGAGAGAGAGAGAGAGAGAGAGATTGACCATGGAGGAATAAAGTGATGGAGTCTCTCTCTCTCTAGGGCCATGGGAATGCCAATACGAAACACAAAGCCAAAAAAAAAAAGAAAACCGAAAATCCGAGTTGATCCAAACTGGGGTTTTGATTTAGTTCGTATTCAGTTTGGGTTACATTTGGTTTGTTTAGCCATTTATCCTAATGGTTTAGTTTGGTTCGATTTTTCTTGATTCGGTTTTCGAGAAAACTGAACCGAACCGAACCAAATCATTAACACCCCTAATTGACAAGATGCTTTTTCCAATTATCAGAATTTGATACTAGGACGTCATAGGCTGAAACGTTCACTGACTCATTTGAATAAAATCAAATGTCAAAACTTGATCAACCAATGGACAAAATGTTAAGTAGCTTTTGATGCACTTATCCCGTTTCTTTGCAAGAAATAAGAAAGTTCGGAACACCTGAGGCATAATTATTAGTGTGTACAGGCCATGGTGGGCAATGACTTCGTGCTTCAAGGAATTTAAAAGTTTTTAAATCGAAATCTCAACTACCGTTAAAAGTTATAAATAGCTCTTTTTGAGTAAGCGTACATAGAAATCACATATATTCATAAAAAAAAAAAAAAAAAGTACATCGTCATGTATAAATAAGAAGAACATGAATTCTTTGGATGACTAAATTTTGAAGCCTTAACTTGTTTCCATTGGTGTGGAGCTCTTGGAGTTCTAGTTCAACTTGGTGGGAATACATGTTGGTTTTGGTTGTGATCATCATAAAATGTGATGCACTGCTTTATCATTGTTGGCTTGTAATTGCTCGTTATTTGCTTATTCAAATTGCTAAAAATGATCTTACAACTTCTTCTTCTTCTTCTTTTTGTCTTTATCAGAGATGAGTCAGAGCTTATAGAAAGAATTGTGAAGGAGATCTCCACTCTTCTAGACCGAACACCTTTGCATGTTGCTAAGCATCCGGTTGGGATTAATTCTCGAGTGCTTATGCTAAAATCCATGTTAAACGTTGAGTCTGATGATGGTGTTTTATTGATGGGATTATGGGGAAAGGGAGGCATAGGAAAGACAAGTTTAGCTAAAGCCATTTATAATGATATTTTCAGACAATTTGATGGTTCAGCTTTTTTGGCAAATGTTAGAGAAACTTCAAAAGGTTGCAGGGATTTAGTTGCTTTGCAAGAAAAATTACTATCGGAGATATTATTATTAAAACAAAGATTAGTAGTGTCCAATGTCGACGCAGGTACTAATCTAGTACGGGATAGACTTTGTTGCAAAAAAGTTCTCCTTATCCTTGATGATGTGGATGACTTGCGTCAATTAAATGCTTTAGCAGGAGAAGACAAGTGGTTTGGTAATGGAAGTAGGATCATCATTACTACAAGAGATAAACATTTGCTAACTTGTCATGGGATAGATCAAGATCATGTGTACGAAGTTAAAGCATTGGAGGATAGCGAAGCTCGCGAGCTGCTTAGTAAGCATGTTTTTCAAACACATCAAAAACTAAAAATCAGGACAAATCTAGTGGATAGTGTTTTGAATTATGCCGAAGGCCTTCCTTTAGCAATTGAGGTACTAGGTTCCTTCTTATGTGGTAGAAGAGAACATGAATGGAAAAGTACACTAAAGAAGTTTTCTAAGATTCCTCACAAAACCATTAATAATGTGCTCAAAATAAGTTATGATGGACTAGAGGATAATGAGAAAGAGATTTTTCTCCACATTGCTTGCTTCTTTAAGGGGCAAGATAGTGAGTACATAAAGAAAGTTATTGATAGTTGTGATTTCGAGATAACTATAGGATTAGAAATTCTCCTTGAGAGGTCCTTGATAAGTATGGAGCATGGAATCATAGAAATGCATGACTTAATTCAATTGATGGGTATGGATATTGTGAACCAAGAATGTCGCGATGATCCCTGGAGACGCAGCAGGCTTTGGCTGTATGATGATGTTCTCGATGTTCTGTCTCGTGACATGGTAATTCTTGCAAATATATTAAAATTGTGCTCCTTGTCTTTGACTCAAATTACTAAATATGCATTACTTAAATAGTCTCGTTTATATAGGGAGATTGTGTAGTAAAAGCCATAGTGTTGGAGCCACTAGAGCAGAAAGAGATATATGTCGAGCCTAATGCTTTTACAAAAGCGAGCAGGTTGAGATTGCTCATCATGCACAATCTGCATAATTCTTTCCAAGGTCCTATTTATCTTCCTAATGGGCTAAGATGGTTTGAATGGGCTGGCTGTGCTTCCTGGTTTCCTCAATTTTCCTCTGGTCCAAAGAAATTAGTGGGAATTTATGTGAGTAAATGCAGTATTACAGGAGTGCCAAAACAATTTAAGGTGAGCAATTACCTACATAGACCTTTGTATTATATATTTCATTAGTACATGTACATGTTTATTTATGTTCTAGTACACAGAAGAAAGTGGTGTTCTTGCATATATAGAAAACACTTCTCTCTTTTCTTTCAAAATGACCCTAACTACTTGCTTTAGAAATATTCTTTCATGCAACAAAATTGGCATTTGAAAAATTAAGCATAAACAAAATAAATACACAACATTGGGAAATTTTGTAAATGTTTGTGGGAAAGAAAGATATTTCAATATTTGATTTTTTTTTTATGAAGGTCAATAAGTCATAAGAGAATGATATGTGGAAAGGGAAAGATATTTAGAGATTTGGGTTTTTTTAAGGTCCTTGCATCATGAGAAAATTGAAATTTTAGCATTGAAATACATTGTAAAATAATGTAGAATCTATCACCTTGAAACTAAATAAATGTGAAATCATCAATGAAATAAGCAAGGAACAATAAAGATCATAAGAGATTTTACTTGGTTTAGTCTAGTATCAATATCCACTCCACCAAGATATCTAATAATCAATTAGAGAATTACATAATTACAATCACTAATACACACAACCCACTCCTGTGCATGGCTAAAGAAGAGTTTCCCGCTTGTTTTTTTTTTTTTTTTTTTTTTTTTTGATTGCGGATGAAGGGAGACAAAAAATAAATGAAAGTTACACCTTGACAACATTCAAAGAAGTTCAACCATTGGCCTTGGTCAAACCTTGGTTAAATATGAAGAAATCATTAGGGCAAACGAAATAATTTACAGAGGGTTGACTAGATTAATTGAAAACTTAAAACAATTTATCTTGCGAAAGATAACATGATGTACTTTGATAGTAGCAAAAACATATTGGAAGTATCAATCAAGCTAGTGTTGCTGTTAACCAATTATAGGCAATAATGTACACAAAAAATAGCACACAACAATAAATAGTGATTTGACTTTATCCCAAAGCCTACATTTGCTTTTCCGGGTAACAACAACCTCAACATTGGCTACAATTCACTAGAAATCTTTAAGAGAAATTACAATCAACACGAATTGCTCTATTATTGGATGTATCACATTATTAGAACAAAAGTAATGCCATCATTCTAGTACACATCCACTTATCACTGGATACAAAGTAGCAAGTAGAGAGTATTATAGATGGATAGTAGCATAGTTTGACCATAACAAAAAGATGATATAATAGAACAAGCTTTCACAATTTTACATCCAACCCTTTTTAGCTACTTTGATCCTATTTATTAGACATCTTCAATCCATCTCTTGGAGATGCTTTTGAAGACATGAGAGCCGTTGGGACTTGGTTGGAGTTGTCATTGAGGTCTGGATTGCCCATATAATCCTTTCCTCTAAATGATACCAAGGTTTCCAAAAATGGAGTCTGTAGGTGTTGTTACATTAATTGGACCTCTAACTATTTGATCAAAACAATCAATGGTGCTTTGACTCATTTCCTATTCTCCGGCTGGCAGTTATCAAACTATTAATGGCTATATTCTGCTCATATAAAAATTATAAAAAAAAAAAAAAAAAATGCACTAGTTGAGCAATGGCTTTTAAGACTTGACAACACAATACATTGCTTTATATCACCTCATCATACCACGAGCACTTATCACTAGTTTGCCGATGTTGCCCATGGTCAAACTGTGTGAAATAACTTGCAATCAATTATCCAATGATCCTCTTCAGTATTTCATCTTCCAAAGACTTTACATTGATGACACATCAACCATCATATCTCAAAGTCCTCATGAACACATCGTCATATTTGACTTGTTTTCCTATCATGATCCTCATCCTTGCACTCAATCTTCACTAAACTCACAAAGACCAACACTATTATCACAGTTTTTTTGAAATCATCGATGTATCATTAAGACGAATATATGCATTTATCATAAGGATAGTAGACCAAGGATAGTTTTGGAATCTTCAAAATACCATAAGGATGTTTTCGCAACATAAATCACTGTTAATTGACTGAATCTTGGATTCATATATCCAAAAAAATTATAACCCAAGATTATCATCTGAAGAATGAAACACCAAATCAAAGGCCAACTAGGACTTTCTTTGTACACCTCATCCAATCTGAGTCGATCTACATCCTTTAATGGGGTTGGCTTCAGTATATAGGCTCAAACATGAACATAATTTAATAACTCTTTACCTTGGCTCGATGTTTGTAGCCATTATCCACCATAGTAGCTTTCCCAATGCTCTAATGAGCGCTTATTCACTACAAAGGCTATTTGAGATCAAGCTTCACCATCATGTCAAAAGGGTTCTTTGTTGTTGCGATCTTCGTCATAACAACCTTACCCTTTGCCATAACATCTCGAATTAAATGGTACTTGATTTCAATATGCTTCCTCGTGATAAATTGGATTATAGGCCAAATATTTTGTACTTTGGTTGTCACAATGTATTGCAATGTTTTGTTGCTCCAACCCTAGGTTCGAGAGCATACCCCTTAGTCATGTAGTCTCATTCACTATAAAATTCGGTGTCATGTACTTTGCCTCAATCAAAGACAAGGCAGTGTGGTCTTGCAAGAATACCTTCCAACTTACTGCACTACCTACTAGTCTAAGTAGGACTTACACTCATTTAAGTCACTAGCGTGATTTGAATTTACATAACTTGTGGTCTCTTTACCATTGCCATCCTTCGATACACTGCACCAATATTTATTGTCCCCTTTAAATATATGAGGATTTATTTCATAGCTTCTGATTGTTTCTTACTAGGATGCTTTATGTAACGACTAACAATGCTCACAACTTATGAAATGTCAAGCCTTGTGCATACATAATACTACTCCACTACACTAGAATAAAAAACAAGAAACATATGTTCCTCCTCCTTAGTCTGCAGTGAGTTTAAAGTGCTTGGCTAAGTAAGGGTATACTCATAGATTTCATTGACTACATGCCATAATTTTCTCAATATATATTTGATATAGACTCGAAACTGCTACAGCCTTATCATGTAATATCTTCGTACCTAGTATCTTCTTTGCATTACCTAAAGTTTTTCATCTCAAACTCAATACTCAATTGGCACTTCACCACATGAATATCAGACATATTATTAGATGTGATCAACATGTTATCAATATATGATAACACATCAATCAAATACACATCTTCCAATTTCTTAGAGTTAGCACAACTGTCACGCTCTGAACTTCGAGCGCGCGCACATCCCTCGGTGGTCGTTTAAATTTGCGACGTCCCAAGACGCGGCGTTGACCCAATTGAATCATGCACAAGCGGAAGCGAAAGAAACAATCCCCAGACAACAAATAACTTGAGATAGAAAAGCAAGATAACAATTTCACAAAAACCACACTTTTATAATCAAACTAGTCTGTCTACAAAAAGATCGGCTTTACAAAAGAAGCTGTCCTACAACCTACTAGTCGGACACATTCGCCGATCCTTTAGACTCCACCTCAATAGGCTCCGGGGGTTTCGGGTCCTCCATAACCCCATCAGGAGGGTCAGCTACACGCTCGCCTGGAGCGGTGTTGATCACCACGGCGGGGATATCAAAACCCTGAAGGGGACCCACCCTATATTCATTAAGCCCATGGTGAAATCACGCCCTGAATCGATGAGGTATCCTCTGAGGTAGGCCCTCATCGACTTAGATAGTGGTCACAACGAGCTCATAGACCCAGTGGCTCTCGGGGACATGGACATCTATACTCCACTCAGTAACCCCCCGAGGTTGACCAAAACGTACCGGAAGACCGCCATCTAAGGACTTGAAAAGTTTAAGCCCACAACGAGATGAGACAATGTCTCAGCAAGTTTACTCCCTAAACCTCGATTAGGAAGGAAATACGCCTAGAGGCAGCCTATAAACTCAATACAGAGGACTTACCTCACCTCAGTTTCCTCCTGCACATCAGTACAATTCATATATCACATATATGCAGTCATAACACTCGATCAATCAGGCGCATTTAACTCAATCAATCATGCTTTCCAATTTATTACTGCCCGCACAGGCACGATCTATCCGACGCACATCGATCTTCTGACGTAGCCAGGCATCATCTCGCCCCATTGAGCATAGCAATGTCCACCCGACGCACATCGGTGACAGCATTCTCGAAGGATCTTCGGTCCAACCTCTACCGCGATCCGACATCCCTTGATAGGGGCATCCCATATAGGGGCATCGTCTACCCGACGCACATCGGGGATGGGTTCTTATAACCATCACACGATCAATCAATCCCGACCAAGGACATTGTGCTCTGCACTCAAATGCCTTAATTACGATAATTTTCTTGACCTATTTTCTTCGTATTAAAAACATCCGATAAAATAGTCGTGTGTGGGTACACGGTCAGATTGAACCAGAAAAAGTGATATCCTTTTTCTTTTTCATTTTTTTAAATCCCACTATTTGATATAGTACTTAAAAACCATTTTCGGTGCCAAAACCCGACACTCGGCATTTTCTAAATAAATGCCAAAAATCCACAATTTTGAAATAATAATAATCCCAATACCACAATCATCACTCAATTTCACAATCTAGCAATTAATTACATAAACCGATCACACCACGACAATCAGCACGAAATTCCAAATATGACGGGCTATCCCTTTATAATTTCCGAAAAATATTAAATAATTAAATAAATTACAAAATTAATTGAATAAATACAAATTAAATCAATAAATACAAACTTAGGCCTAAAACACTAATTTAACCACCTAAACGGGCCTAGAAAAATAATGTACCATGCCACAAAAATAATACAATCTAATTAATCCCTAACTAATCTAATCTAACCACCTAATCATCCTAATTAACTAATTAAATAAACTAACCACTTAAACCATACTTAAGCTAATCTAAACAACCCTTAAGCATAATTAACCTCCTAAGCAAGGTTTAGTGAGTAAACTCACCGGTTTTGCGATCCGATAAGTTCACGGCGATGGCAATGCTAAGGTGGGCGAGACACGAGCCTACGGCGACGCTAAGGGAGGTCTGGATGGGGCCTAAAATGGGCCACGAAGCTCTCAGCTAGGTTGAGAAGTTCGGGTTATGCTCTTGGGCCAAGAAGGGCTGGTCGAGCGGCGGCTTTGGCTGGAAATGGCCAAGCGGGACGGCGACGGCTGCAGCGGTCAACGGTGAGGGTGATGGTGGCTCGGACGGACGGCGGAGGAGTCTCGGTTGGGCTGGACGGATGCTCGGGACAGCGGCTTGGGCTCGCGGGGACGACGAGCAGGCGTGGGACGAGCCGGGGACGGTGTGCGGGCAACCAGCGGGCTCGGGCGGCGACGATGGCGCTCAACGGGCGATGGGGGGCTCGAACGGGCAGCTGGCCGCTGCTTCCTCGGTTTCTTGGCTGGCTTCCTCTGGTTCTTTGAGCTCTCAAACACAACATCAATGGAGAAAGGGGCTGAAAGGAAGAGGAAGAAGGGAGCTGTAGCTTGAAGGGGGACCACAAGCCTCTAAAGTCTTCAAAAATATCCCATTTACTCAAGTGGCTGCCCCACCTTGCTCAGCCATATCCACAGCCCAAATTCCTCCCTCAACTTCTCCAACAAGCCATCCAAATGGTCCAAATTGTGCAGCCCCATGGACCTACGAATTTTGTAACATTTTCCCTCCAAATCCATTAAATTCCAACTCAAATCAACCCAAATTGGTGCCCATAAATACTAGCTAAGGTGTCCATAATAAATCCTTGCAATTCCCTTGCCAATTGAACCAACCTGACTGCCAAAAGTGCGCTAAAAAACGGCCCCTTGAATTTCCCTATCCAAAATAGCCTAACTTTGATTTTTCGTTGAAAATCCCAATTTGCCGAAAATTCTTCGGAGGATGAGTCGACATTCCTAAAATAAATCGTGACATGCTAGAACTTTCAATTTCTAAAATTGGGTTCAATTTCGTGGTTAATTTCAATCGAGTGCGATTTTAATGTCACCTAACCTACCTAGTAGCTTTTTAGGAATTTTTAGCGTAATTAACCCGTGGTCGATTATTCGAGCCACATTGTGCATCTTTGATCCATTGACGACTTTCGGTTGTCGTGAAAATCTCGAGGTTTCAAATACAGACATAGGGTACCAAAACGACAGAAAAATCGATTTAGTGCTATTCGACAAGAATTTTGCAATTAGGTGGAATCACCCACACTTTAATCACATGCCTCTATCGAAATGACTTATCTCCAGTCTCTAATCGATTTTGACGGTACCGTATTGACCCTTGCAGATTAGCACGGTCGAGCAGTCGATTTATAGTCGAATTCTCAAGTCTTTCACATTTAGATTCCTTAATGGCTTCACCTGATAAATTAGTTATCTCGTAAGTGGCCAACTCGGATAAAAGGGTATAGGCACGTCGATGAAAAGCCCATTTCATTTCATCGAAAACAGGGTTGAAAATTAGGCTGTCACAACAATTATCCAATTGAATTTTTGAATAGTTCAACTAGTCACATAAGCATCAAAATGCTTATAAAATTACCTAGGAGACTGCCTCAACCCATGCAAAAATTTCTTTAATAAGCAAACATGATCTTCCTTAGCATATCCCTCCGGTTGCCTTATTTAAATCCATTCCTCCCATGCACCATGAAGAAACATTGCTATCATGTTTAGTTGCACTAGCTCGAGATCTTGTGTAGCAACTAAGACAAGTAATACTTAAAAAGAAGTATGTCTCATCCTTACTATGATAAATGTCATTCCATTGATTATATTACTTCACAACAAGTCTCGCCTTATACCTCACTACCTCAAAATGGGAATGCCCTCCTTTTGTTTTTAAACCCATTTGCATCTTACTATCTTCTAGCTTTTAGGTACTTTGACCAAATCCTATGTCGCGACCCATAATCTAATCAAAAGACTAAAGGCCCCTACTGAAGATTCAAAAGGTGAGCATTGAAATGAGAAAGGCTTATAGACTTGTGAGGCCAAATGAGACATTCTCAAACGTTAGCACACACTAGAAAGTGCTTCGAAAGGTGTCAGCAGGTGGGCGGAGCTGGAGCCCGGCATGTTTGCCCACTTGGCCGAGTGTTCGCCCACTTCAGAGTCTTCGCCTTTAGATAACAATCAGTGTCCGCCCCAACTATGGATTTGTCGGTTGTCGATTGGTTGATTCTCGAAATCACCTCTTGAGGGAAAAAAAAAAAAAAAAAGGCCTTAGGGTCCCGACCCATAAATGAACTTTGTCCTACTTTGCTAAGAGAAGAGAGGGAAAGACAGATGGCCTAAAGCAATCCTTCCAACTAGCCAACCCGCGGAGTTGAACACAACACTGACTTTGGCCAGGTTCATTATCCATACCCACTAGCCACTACAACGACTCAGCACTAGCCATCACCTCAAAATAAAAATGAATGTGCATCTATCTCCATCTCATCACCAATAGTCAATGCATGAGCAATATTTGTACGACCACATATACCAGTAGTTTAATTCGCCTTCTCTGTCTGCTCGTGGCTATACTTTGTTGCAAATTTATTAGTTTTCCAGTATCATCGACTTTAGGAATTGTAATCTCAACCTTTATTACCTGTGATTTGTTTGGAGTCTACACCTAAAGATCCATTTCATAATTGACACCATGATTCGTTTTTCAACCAGTTGTGTCTTAGGACTTCATTGTTGAAGTATACCAATCATGTTTGATGTCACGTCTCTGCCGACTAAAAAACTGGGTGAGTCAGTACCATTGCACCATAACTGGTAACCTTTCAGCCTATGTGCATAACCCATAATTATGCACTTCTTTGACCTCGATTCAAGCTTACCATCATTTGCTTGAGTTGCAAGACATTCGTATACCTATAGTCCAGAGTAGTCAATAGGATTCCCATGACCATACTTCTTCATGAGCCTTCCACTAATAACAGATGATGGAGATTGATCAATCAAGTAATAGCATATGTTCACAACTTTAGCCTAAAATTCCTTGCTTAGTCTTGCATGCAAAAGAATGCACTGAGCTCGCTCAATCAAGGTCTTATGCTTTCATTCTACAACACCATTCTGCTGTGGTGTTGAGAGCACTATGTTGTGTCCCACAACCACTTTTCCTTTGCAATAATTGGTAAAATCTTTACTACAGAACTCCATGCTATTATTGATCCTAAGGCACTTAATTTGGTCATTGAATGCTTCTCAAAGTGCCTTACACTTCTTGACCTAATTGAACACCTCAGATTTGTGCTTTAGGAAGCATATTCATACCTTTTTCAAAAATTTGTCAATGAATATCAATATATATCAAGCACCCCATTTCAAAGAAACTAGAGATGTGATGTACACTTATAAATGAATGTAACCAATCGGTTGCTTGGTTGAATGCGTAGTTGTAGCGAATTTAAATTGGATTTGTTTCCTAAAGATGCAATGCTCACACAAGTCTAGCTTCCCTATCTTCTGATCCGTGAGCAACCCACTCTCACTCAGTACTTTATACTTGTCTCATTCTTATGGCCCAATGGCACATGCCTGAACTTAGTCAAGTTTGAGTTTGACTCACCTAGTGAAACTATAGGAGCATTAGTCATGGTCTCTCCTAATAAATGATATAGAGAATTCACCTTCTTCCCTTTTATCATGTCACGGAACTTCAAGAGATTTTTAGCATTCCTCCTTCAATGATGTACTTACACCTAATGTTGTCGAGTGTTCCAAGAGATGCAGTTATTCTTGAGCTCTGTTACATGACTCAAGTCTTTTAGTATATGCAATACTCCATCATGCATCCAAATATGGATTGTCCCTATTTAGACAATCTTTTGAGGTTGCATTATTTCCTAATGAACTCTATCAACATGTGTAATCTAGTAAGTAGTAAATCAATTCCTATAAAAAATCATATGATAAGAACGCGCCAAATTCTAGCACTATGCATCTCTTGACGTGTCACAATCAAGATAGCCTTTGCATCATTAGTGCTTTCTTTGGCAACGTTCGCCACATTACATTACTTGTGGAATTTTGCCTACTAACTCTGTTTCTCAGTTTAGGGTAATCTCTCCTCATGTGCCCCTCCTCGAGATATTCAAAGCACATCACGCAACCCTTAAGACTTTCCATGGTGATACTTCCATCTATTTTTACCTCTTCTCCTAGACTCCAATGTTGATTTCTACCTTGAATCACAAGTCCTCACGCCCCCTCTTGTGCTAGATCCTCATCTTGCAACTTTCTCTATCTCTCCTTAGAGAATAAGGCAAATTGTACCTCTTGTAAGGTAATTGCAATGTGCCCTATAATAGTAAATTAGTAAAGTATATCCATGACTTTGGTAGAGAAGCCAACAATATCATGCCTTATTTTTCATCATCTAGGGTCTCTTCGACATTTTTCAAGCCCATCATGAATTTGTCAAACACATCTAAATGAGATCTGATGGATGTATCTTTAGTATAACAAACTTCAAACATCCTCTTCGACATGCAGTAGTGATATTAAAACCCTTCTTTACACATCATGCTTGAAGTTTTGCCCACAAGGTTGGAGCATCCTTCTCTTCGACCACCATTATTAATACCTCATTTGATAAATTCAATAGGATTATACTCCTCGCTCTCTTAATTAACTAATCTTTATCTGCATATTTCATCGTTTCTGCCAACTTAGCCTTGCCATTCAACGCCCTAGCCAAATCTTAAGTTGTTAATCATCATAAAGCTCCACAACCCAAAGTTGTTCCTTCCATTAAACTTCTCAAAATTTCTACTTTCACTTTACACATAATTGCAACAATGTAATTTCTAGACAACAATTAGACAAGGAAAAATCTCAAATTAAATCCAAAAGAGAACTAAAAGAGCTTTGATGCCAATCGAGAGTAAAATAATGCAAAATAGTTATGTGGTTCGGTCTCAATAATGGTAAATCCATGGAGAAAGTTAAAAAAAAAAAAAAAGAGAATAATAATAAAAAAAGTAAAAAAAAAAGTCCACTTAATAGGATAATTTCAGAATAACAATTGCTCACACGCTCGAGTGATTGCCAATTTTAGATACACCAAAACCTACAATGCACACAAAGAAACAAATCAGTTTGGATGTAAAACTATGCTACATATATATCACCATGTGTTCCTCACTCTTAAGCCCGGCTAAAGAAGAGCTTCCCCCTTGTTCCTCTTTTGTGCGATTGCAGCTGAAGGAAGATAGAAAATAAAACCCACACTTTATTTTCTATCTCTGAAACCTACCTAGGACTTTCTTCAAAGTATTCCTCTTTGTTTCCTCATGTGCGGCCTTTTCAAGGAAAGTCAACCGGGCGACAATTAAAGGAGTTCAACTCTTGGTCTCATTCCTTGGACAAATATGAAGAAACCCTTGTTGGTTGTCCAAGCGTTGGATTCATAAATCCCAACACAGAAAAACAAATTATAATCCAAGATTATCATCTGAAGAATGCAAGACAATGTCAAAAACCTACTCGGACTTTTCTTTTACACCTCATCTAATACAAAGGTCCACATCCTCCGATTGGGTTTGGTTCAATATACTAACTCAAAGTCAAGACATAATTATAAAGCATGTGAGATAAAATAGAATAACCAATTTGACATATCCGTCCATGAGTATAATATTTGCAAAATAAGTAATTGAGTATAATTGAAGGGAAGAATAAAAAAGAAAAAGAAAAATTGAAATCCCTTAAAAGTAGCTTTATGTACTATATAATAATATAGATGAAGTTCAAACACTTTTTTAATCCAATGTCTCTAACAATCGACATAGTTATATTTCAAAATCAAATCAAATCTACCTAATGAAGAATGCAAATGTGCTAGCTTAAGCTATGTAACCCCATTCTAATTGTGTCGGCTGTTTACACATAACCTTTTTTTTTTACTATAAAATTTGTATAATGAGCAAATATAAAGGAAACAAAAATATAAGAACAAATCCGTTGATATTGTACATAAAAGTGAAAACACCCAAGCAGTAGGGAGCTAGTGGCTAAGTTGCTTGATTTGGATGTGGTAAATTAGATATCCTAGTGACAACATCTCTTCCTGAAACTAAACTTAAGGGGCTAGTTAGAAGTGACGAGCTTTACCCAATGTAACATACCTGAACAATAGGATTTGTCCTGCATCGATAGAATTAGCTTTGTCAAAGGTTTGAATGCATTGTCTGTAAAACTAGGCATTAGTAATTACTTAAGTTAGTTCTTAAGGAGCACATTTCTAAGCAAACATAGTAAAATATTTGTTAGAAGCTTTGCCATAATGTTGTAATGCGTTTACAAATAATGGGATCTAGTGGTGGCATACCAATAGTTTCTTGATCAAAAGTCAAAGCTAGATATTGAATTGGATATGTAAATTCTTTTTCTTCATAATTTTTTTCTAAGTTGGTTTCATTTTCTTTGCATAACTTCAAAGAAATTTAAATTTTATTTATTTTTTGAAAACTTTCATTGTGATAGAATATAGTATTGACATTAATCTATTATATATAGTCTTAAGCAGAATTAAAAAAAAAAAAAATGTTCACTCCGGTGCTTGCCACATGACATTAACTTTGCTTCTCCAATTGGAACATGACATGACACATGGCTTAATTTTGTCACATGACCCACATTCGCATGGTTGCTGCATGGCACTTCACTTTACTTTTTTGATTGCCACATGGTGTGACATATGTCATAGTTTTACCTCATGGCTTGCATCTGACCAATATCCATTAGCTTTTTTATTTATCATCTCTAAATTTCAATCTCTTACAATATATACGTACAGATTTGTAATTACTAGTAAATTTTCTAATTGTTTACTAATTCCTCAATACAATATGTGATTCTCAAAAATCAAATTATAGTACCTTTTAATGACATGTTGGTTTCATTGTTTTTACAGGACTTCCAACAATTGAAGTACGTTAATTTTAGTAACTGTGAATCGCTGGTTCATATGCTTGACCTTTCTTGTACCCCAAATCTTGAGGAATTGGTTCTCTGTGATTGCAAAAACTTAGTAGAAGCCCATGAGTCTATTGCATATCACAACAAGTTGCAGTCGTTGAATTTAAGGGGGTGCAGAAAAATTGACAATTTCCCTGATATTCCACGTAAACTTGAAGGCTTGAAAAAGCTTTGTTTACAAGGGACCACTATTAAAGAACTTCCTGTATCAATAGAAAATCTTGTCTCTTTGAAAATAATGGATTTAAGTAATTGCAATAACTTGGCAAGTCTTCCGTCTAGCATTTACAAGTTACAAAACATTGAACTCTTGGAACTTGCGTATTGTACAAATTTAATAGGATTTCCAAAATATGAGGATTTAGATGATCTGCACATGAATAGCGGATTTTCAAATTTACTCTATTTATCTCTTGGGGGATGTAATTTATGCGGAATAGAATTTCTCGAGAATCCTTCATGTTTTCCCTTCTTGCAAGAATTAGTTCTGGCAGAGAGCAATGTTGCTAGCCTTCCCACATCTATTCGTGAACGCGATCATTTGATCGTATATGCAATTTCATATTGCCAAGAATTACAAGAAATACCCGAGCTTCCACCATTTTTGAAGATTCTTTCAGCTAATAATTGCGAATCTCTACAAAAAACTGGAGATGTATTTTCATCTGCTTTTGCCCGTAGAGTGTTGACCGCAACTGACCTTCCCTCTCTCGACCAGGCTAGACTCTCTCTCTCTCTCTCTCTCTCTCTCTCTCTCTCTCTCTCTCTCTCTCTCTCTCTCTCACGGAGTATATGCTGGATGTGTTGTGTTCTTGTATATTGCAATAGTAGTAAATGCAACAGCTCAAGAATGCTGGATGTGTTATCTTCTAGTAGTAAATGCAAAGGCTCAAGAAAAGCAAACAAATATAAAGTGTTTACATGTAAGAAAGCTGGCCACATACTCTTACGGGAATGATTTATATCACATGAGAGTTGTATGTTAATGCAAGCAAGGGTCAATGAATCTTTTTTCTTTTAGAGAGCTATAGAAGTGGAATTCACTAGGATTAATCACTAAACTCAAAATGAATTCTTTTATTTGAGTACTATTGATAACAAACTTTGGTACTTTCTAATGGTCTATCCTTATAGCAGGCGCCTTCTGATTACATAATTTGGTTCCTTGGAGAAGAGATGCCAGAGTGGGTCTTCCCTATTGAAGAGAGATCCGTATCATTCATGGCTTTAGAGGACTTGTATGATAAGTTTCTTATAGTCACTTTCTGTGCCGTTTTTTGTAATGATGATCAGGCAAAGTATCCGATATTTGAGATTTTACCACATGTGAATGGTGAAATGAGAGATTGCAAAGGAGGAAGAAACTTCTTGACAATGGATTCGGATCAAATCTTGCTTTGGTTTTTCACACCATATGATCTATGGGGAGAAATCAATTTTGGTCAAGTTGATAGGAGTTATGTACACTTTAGCCTTACGGTATCAACTACAAAGGTGAAAAAGTGGGGATTCCGAATAATATGCAAGCCACTTGAAGATGATTTAAAGATTGGGATTCAAGACAATCGGCTGATCAATCTAGCTTTACTCCGTGAGGTTGTTATTGAACTAACAGACTTAGAAGTTGAGAGTCCACTTATGCACAAAGATAATTTGACTGAAACAAATCTACAGAATGACTTGCAAGATTGTCAAAGGAAGAGTGAGGAACATAGTCAAATAGTATCAAAAGGAAATCCTAAGCTTATTCTCCCTCATGGCATGCAAACCAAGAATATGATGACTTCCAATTCGACCAGCAGAGATGAGCATGCTAGCGTTGGCTTGCAACTTTTATTGTTAGAATGATTGAAACTTGCCAAGGAAGCAATTCGTAGGTAAATGAACTCCCTAACTTTGATTACAATGCATTCTTTTTTATTTTGTTCTTCTCGTTTTCTTTTCTCAAAAAAACTTATAACCCGTTGATGTGTCCATTTTAATTGGCATTAACTTTGCCAGCTGCAACGATGGAAATAATCAGCCCCATGGAGACGAGGTCACCCTACTTCTCGACTTAATATCGAGAAAATGAGTTCGACCAAGAAAGCATGCAGAGGTTGTGGCTGGAGATTTACATGAGGAGGAGGCTCCGGCGAATAATTTCATGCGTGTAGAGCACATTTCTTGCGAAGAAAAGTCAAACAAGAGCAAGATCACAAGCTCTTACCTGTGGCAAAGCATGCAAACGTGGAATGTGGTCGGGATGGAGGATGATTTGGTTAGAACGTGGAGGGATTCTAGCGCATGTAAAAGAAGTGGGAAGCGATTGTGTGGTCTATCAATGTGGGATGTGCATTTGATGCTGGCGGAGGTAAAATTGGTAAGAGAAGGCACGAACAACTTCCACTCCATGGAGTATGAAGGACCAAGGCATCAGAGGAGAGAGACAAGCGCGGGCAAGAATACCCTCTCCGTGAGTTTTATCTATCTTTGTTTTCCTTTTTTTCTACTTTTTTCTTTACTAACACCTTCGGTTCTTGCCACTTTCATTTTCTCATATTTTCGTAGCTTCGGGTGAACGATTCTCTCCTGAGGTTCTGGGCTTCATGCAGCTTACTATATAGATCAGGTAACGGTTGGCACATCCGAATTTATTAAGTTGATTTAATACTTGAGGTGGATTTTGAATTCGATTCGGTTGGTGCTGCAATTGCGCTTCCGGAACTTAAAGGATGTGTCATTGAATTTGTTCGAGAGACGCCAAATCAGTGTTTCTCTGTAAGTTTTGTCAGTGGATGCTTGATGGTGAATTCATAGGTTATCGACGTTAGACGCTGCAAAATTGGGGACAATCTCTGGAAGGTGTAGCTTTTCTTTCTCTGTTTCCATGGGTGGCAATTTATTGAAAGAAGTAGGTGAAGTCTAGGTTCAAAGGAAAAACAAGCTGGTGCTGTAGGTTGAAAGGGAGGGAGGGAGGGATTTGGGTGTTTTTGAGGTGTCTAGGAAATGTGGATGTGTAGTATGTACTTATCATCAAACGGAGATGCAGCAGGTAATAGGTTTTCCACGAGAATTGAATTCTGAGAAACTCTGGGATAGGGCTCCGTCTCTATGTTTTTTGAGGCACTTGAAGGGCCAAAACCATAAAGCAATGAAGGAGTTGCAATGAGATGACAAGCCACCAGGAAAGGTCGCTTGACGGTCGAGTCCTTTAACCACTTCTTGACTCTGGCAACTACAGAGAATTGAAAAACAAATTTACTTGGGAGTGTGAGAGTAATATGAACATTGGTTGGTGCCCATGTATAACTGGTTAGGTGGTTATTTTCTTTTGCCCTGTGGACTGTGGATATGAAAAAAAATAATCACGAGAAACACGGAGTTTACATAAGTTATTCAGTAGAATAGAGACAAAAGCACAAGAAGCTGATTGTTGATTCTGAATTCTGAGGCCTTAGCAACAGTTTAAAATTCTCTTTTTATCCTTATGTGCTACAGCTTTTGTGAAGGAAAATGACTGAGAAGCTAAATCTACTAGATGCTTCTTGAATGTTTGAGTGAAACCTGATTAATGAAGGATAAACTTCTGACATACCAATATAAGGCACACTGGAATGAGCAACATGTAGTTTCTCAAATTAGTTGCAGTTTTTGCTTTAGTGTTGTTAGGGCCATATCAGTTAAAGTGTCAGGTAGGATTTGCATTTGAATTACAGGATGAGTATGTATTAATTATCATTACTTGGAGGTTTGTGACCAATATATTATACAGGACCTGCAAGATCTTGATCTTATAGCTAGGAGATATGATCCGAATGTTTGTTTATCATTGCTTCTCCACCCCTTTTTATAAATTTTGGATAGCGCTTTGCTATTGTTCTGAATTGATACCCTCACATTATCCACTCACAGTTATTGTTAATCTTTTTTGTGTTTCTACTTTAAACATTTCTTTAATAAATGCTAATATAGTATATCTGAACAAATCTGTTAAAGAGTGGAATTTTCTATGCATTATTGGGCTGTAAATGGTTTTGTTCCCATTATTCTTTCATAAAATATGACTATGGCTAACAATAGCAAGAATCTTGCTTTACTATGTACAATGTTTCACGATTCTCCTGTGCCATCGTGCTCTGTCTGAATTTCAGACCGAGAATAATCAAAGAAAAAGCTTTAATCAGGAGAGAGAGAATAGATGAATTACATTTATTTTTTTGGATTGAAATAAAGCTGTTGCAAGCTTCTGGACCAGAATGTTGACTGCTCATAGATTGTGCTGTATTGCATGCTTGAAAATGTTAACGTGTTCTTGATGGCCTCAATGGATTATAAATTTATAGATTATTCTGGGTACTATTTCTTGCTTTGCATTACATGAGAGCGAGTTGTTATGGTGGCTTCACCTCTCCTGATTAATAAGGTGTTGTGAGAGATGTAAAATTCTAAAGTTGAGGGAAGCGAGTCAAGAGACTTTGCAAAATCTCAAGTATGGGGAGTTTAACTGCAATTTCACATAAAATTTCAAAGAATATAACGCTTGAGTACTAGAAATTAGATCGAATACCTAATAGTGAGGAGCAAAGAGAGTTGTCCATGCTTCATGCATAAGATCCTCTCTTAGATTCTCAGTGTTGTGGATCCAGATAAGGTGTATCGATGATTCTGTCTTACAGAAAGTGATTTTCCCAATAGGATTCATGATCTAACGCAGTTGGCTTTGACAAAAATCCTGTCCCTAGGATACATTGTATGCACTCTAAGCTCCCTCACTTAGTCTGCATATCGAGCAAAGGATGAGCACTATCAAGCCTTAAAAGTATAGTCAACATGGAGCAAATACGAAAGAGGTGATTTGAAGAGGAAGAAGACAAGTTATATTGTGTTGTCATTATTTGCCTTTGTTAACTATGTTTTATTTGCTCTACAAATGCTCTCAACTCTAAGAGGAAGAATGGCATTGAGAGATGCACCTACTCAAACGTTAAGTAAGAGTAAAAATAAATAAATAAATGTGAAGGAGAAAACATGTTTCATGAAATGCATTTCCTAAATTTATGTTGAAACTACACTAATCGCAACTTTCTCTCTAACAAATTTCCAAAGTTTGATATGCTTTCTTTATTTTTCTCCTTGTTTTTTTCCTAGGCAACAAGACATGCAGAGATGGAAGCTCTTGATATTCTTCTTGAGCAGTGGCGGTGGGCTGGATTTTCATCTGCAGAAGTTGCAGAGAAATTTTCAACATGCTCCCTTTATGTGAGGTGAACCATGCATAATGTGTGCAGCAGCAGCATTATCAATTGTTGGTACATCTGTTGGTCATACTGAAATAATACTAAACTTTCATCAAATTTATTAATTTAAAGATGATTAGATGACTCTTAGCCATTTTTAGGTGTAGAGGAAGCATATTATGGCTGTGCAAATGATAAATTTGGAGGCTGTGGCTCAATAGTCATTGCATTTAAGTACCTCTGAGGCATGCATTAGGTCAGTTTCGGAACTTGCTTTTGTTGCTGATTTCATATCTACTTAGCCCCCCTTTGAAATTGTGACGTCTGTCTATTGACAAGTATAGCTTACTAGAGGTTTATATGACTCCTTATGTTGACTAATGAAGGATATGGTTTCATAGTAATTTTGTTTGTTGCCACACTTTGAATATTGTGATACGTAACCATGAAATGAAATGGAGGTTATGGAACTAATTTTCCACCTTTTATGTTCTTTTCCAAGTCTAAATCTAAGAAACTCGAGTTTCCAGAAGTGTCAAGAAGTTAAGTCAATATTATATCTCTTTCCCTACTTTGTTTCCTTTTCTTTTTTTTTTAAATCAAACATTTCCTTTTTTTTTTTTTTGTTTGCTCTAAAAAATTTACTTTTCTAGGAAGTACTACAAGTTAAGTTAAGGTAACCTTAGTTTTTTCTTTCCTTTTCCCATTCCCCTCTGTTTCTTCATTTCTTCTTCCTTGTGTTTTTTCACTCTAGCGAGATTTTTTGATGTCTTTAATGTTTTTTAAAACGGTAAATATAACATCTTCAAAGAATTATGATTTTTTAAATATGAGGAATTTATGCTTTCTGATATGGCATGGGCAATGTACTCAATAAAGAAATCTCTTTTCTTGTTTATTAGTTGCAATCATCTCTTCTTGCATACATGAGGGCATGTGCTTGTTAAACTATGGTGTATGGCTTGTGTCTCCAGTATGATTTTTCATCTGTCTAATGCTGCCATGATTTGACATTTCATGTTTCCTAACCTCGTTCAGAAGTCATTAATTTTTTACTCAGACTTTGTTGACATAAAAGTTAAAAACTTAGTGAGATAGGATCTATTTCATTGTGATTGGAGCAGTGCATAGAGTAGCTAATCTAGATTACAGACAATGTCTTTCTGTTGAATTATTAGTTTTAAAAGAAGAAGCTCAAGTATGCTGCTCTTAATAATCTGATTACAAGTGAAAAGTATTGTGGGAAACATGAAGTAGCTCATTGCCTTTCTAAATACGACATCAAGCAAGAGGATGCTCCTTGCAGATAAAGGACCACCTTGTGAATCTCAAAAACTAGCCCTAATTATTGCATATTTTCATGATATAGAGAATGAGACTGTTGTTAATAGGAAGCATGGTTCATATGCGATGTTTGGAAGATGGGGCTAATTGAAACCCATCCTAGCCAGTATTAGTATACAAGTAATCCATAAATCTTCTCTCAATCAGATCACCAATGCCAATAACTCCATGAGAGAACTTGTCCATCTGTATTAAAAGCCTCAAAGTATTCCCTGTTTACAGCATGTTGTTTAGGTTTAAGCCCTAACCCAAACACACCTCTTTTAATCTGATGCAAGAAGTTTGCCAAGTTGTATAGCCTAGTTATTGTCGAATGATTTAAATAGTACACTTCAGAGTTAATATGCTTGCCTGAATATCTGTTTTCTGTTGTACAGACCTAAATGTAAACTTCTTGAGTTAAGCATCCTTTATCCGCGAACTTGTTTTGCTTGGATGATATTTTCTTTTGCATAGTGCTTTGTCAATTAGTCTCTAAATTATCTCTTGAATGGTATTTGGACATGTTTTCCAAATAGAATTTGTTTTGGGTTTCAAGCTGACAAGGCTCTGTCAATTATTCTGCTAAATTATCTCTTGCATGGTATTTGGACATGTTTTTCAAATAGAATCGGTTTTGGGTTTCAAGCTGACGAGCTAGGTGAAAATGCAGAATCATCAGAAATAGTTGGTTGCTTCCACAGAAATTTAATCTTTTTTCCACTTTTCAAATGTCTCTATGATTTATGAATGTTTCCAACTTTTTTCTTGTTTCTCTTGCAGTAATGGAAATCTGATCAAATGCAACCTAAGTATAGTTGATTCAGTGGAACGGTGTTCAGCCATATAATGGTTGCAAAGAATGGGTGTAGAATTTGCTCAGTAACAAAAGGTAAGAGTAATAGATGCACGGTCTTTTCTTTTGGCCAATTTTCAGATGCCTTGTTTATCAAATGTAGCTTTTTCCTCTAGGCTGGGTATTCGTAGCCAGATTGTCATTTGAGAAATGGGACGTCGTGTCCTTGGTTAAGGAAAATGATGAAGTGCAGTATTTTAATAGCTAATCCATTCATTAGACTCATCGAGAGAAGTATCTTCTTGATCTTTATTGTGAATTACTAACATATATGGTTCTTGATCGAGCAATTCTCCAATTTGAGCTCTTTGGTTGCATATGTTTCAAGAGACTGATCTGACCTTAACCTTTTCATGCTTCTAAGATAATTAGTACGCTTTGGCAACTCATTACATACAGATAATATGGCCTTGAAATAATCTGTCTAGGCATTTATATAATTAATTCGATTTCCTTGTCTGTTTTATAGAACTCTGTAACTTGAATGTCATTTCTCATCGCCATCTTCCCATCCTTTTTCATTTATTTGATGTATATGACATTGTGCGGTATATGATTAGTTTAAATATTATAGATAAATACTGAATGCTAATATCTGGATTTCAGCTCCAAAGCCTCACAGGCCATGGGTTACTCAGGCTTCTTATTAGATCCGCGTGCATTGGTTCTTCCTGTTGAACCTCTCATGGCTTTGCACGACTAGGTAAGACCTTTGGATTATGATTGTCGCTTTTCTGAACATCATGGACAACATGTATGGTATTATGATGCAACTCTGTTGCATGTTGAATGATTGTCAGTTACTTGTGCATATAGTAAGTGGGCTGCATGGTGTAACCTTCTATAGTCCTGTTAAAAGGGAATGGCATGAATTATCGCACTGTGGCGATATTTCTTGCTGTGGCAGTAGGATATTATGCTCATGCTAAGATGGAGTATACCTATAGCTATAGATTTCCTTGTATGATAGTAGCCAGTCACAATGAGGACACTATAAAGTCTTCAATATGAAGTTAGACAACATCCTTGCTCTTCATTCCTGATTCTTGGTTTATTCTGATTATTTGTTCATTTTCGTTGTTCCTGTTAGTTAATCTCTTCATTTGACTAAACCTAAGTCAAACTTGCAGTTCAAGGTAGTTCCCATTTTTGAGGTGATCTCATCGTGAAATTACTTCTGAACTATAGTTTTGTGACTCATTGTATTCTACATGTAAAGTACAAATCTGGCTGTGATATCATTGGTGCCGATTCTAGCACAATAAGAAATTCTCCTGTTTGTGTGTGATATAAGAAACAGTTAATTATTTTATCACAAATGTATGTTCAAACGGCCTTTTGAGTATAGAGACTTGTTTGAATATTACTGACGATGTTTTAAATTGTATTTTTCTATAAGATGATGTAGTTAAACATCTAACATTGCATAAAGTAGCTTTAAATGATTCTATGTGTTGGATGCAAATTATGCAATCCCTTAATCAACATAACCAGAACAAGAACATGCATAATCAAGAAGAAAGATTAACGCACCTGTTTTGGGATCCATCGTTCTTGAAGCGGAAGCGGAAACACAATGTTCCACGCGCAAGTCCTTCTTCTCTATTGCCCTCCGTATCACTGGCTCAATGAGGCGGCCCCCCTCACGTTTATCATTAGGTAAACACCCCTTAGGTGAGGATACATGTGAGAATTAGGGTTAGAGGAGAGACTTAGCGCTATTTATAGAGTTTCCAACTAGGCCCCCTCATTACGGGCCAGGCTCAACTCGGCCTACACTAGCCAGCCCCATATTAGACTAATTAAGAAACCTTCTATCTCACCTTAGACCAATCCCCGTAAAACGGTAAATTACAATATCAATTAATGTAGTCCACATTAGGAAAACTTTTACATTCTCCCACTTGGACTATATTAATTAAAATCGTACTGTATGTGCGCACATTGGTCCAGAGATAATTCTTAATAGTCAATCCTATCCCGTAAAGTCTCAAACACCGAATCATGGCGGTAACTGCATGTATACACACAGAGCCTTCCATGGTCACGAGTGTTCTCAACTCTATAGATATGGATCCAATATGGTAGTGTGTCAAATGGACAACATCTCTCATAGAGAGATCCCATTTGTCAGTCACCATTCTCTTACCTTAGGTGTCACAAAAACTTGTGCCACTAGAGAATGTCCATTCTCTTACCTTAAGCGTCACAAAAAACTTGTGCTACTAGAGAATGTCTTTATGGTTCCATGAACCCACATATGTCTTGTCCTTACGGTTAACCATTCTTTATGTATAACAAGACATATGGACAAGGCTAATATCCGGATGCCCCTAGCCTTCACTCAAGGTTTAAGCAATACCTTGAGACTTTTAACTATATATATATATTCAACATAATAACAAACCATTCAAAAATATCTTATTGAATGCAAAAGTTGACATATATATATATATATATATATATATATATATATATATATATATATATATATCAAAATGTTACTAAATTGTAACAAAAACAGATGTAAACACTATTCAAAGAAAAATAAAACAGCTCCCACTAAATAACAACATCCCAAGATGCTCCTAAGCCCATGCTAATGACATGTCGCTCAAATACACATGGACGTAGGCCTTTAGTTAGTGGATCTGCAACCATATCATCTGTAGGAATATAATCTACTGCAACGTGACCATTCTGCACTGATTCCTTTATAGTCAAAAACTTGACCTCCATGTGTTTAGACCCCTTGAGACTTCTGTTGTTATTAATAAACAACACTGCAGAGTTATTATCACAATGCAGCTGTATGGGCCTATCCACAAAATCATAAACTGATAACTCCCTAATGAGGTTCCGGAGCCAAATAGCTTGAGTAGCAGCTATAAAGCATGCTACAAACTCCGCTTGCATGGTAGAAGAAGATATGGACTTATGTTTCTCGCTCTTCCATGATACTGCACCTCCTGCCAACATAAATATGTATCCAGTCGTTGACTTCTTATCATCTTGACAGTCAGCAAAATCTGCATCTGAACACCCTACTAGCTGCAAGTCTGGAACATGTCTGTAAATCAGCATATAATCTCTTGTTCTCTTTAAGTACCTTAAAACCTTCTTGGCAGCAACCCAGTGATCGTGTCCTGGATTTGACTGATATCTACCTAGAAGCCCTGTTGCAAAAGCAATGTCTGGCCTAGTGCAAACTTGAGCATACATAATACTTCCAAGTGCACTAGCATAAGGTACATTCTTCATTTGAGTTTTCTCAAAATCTGAATTAGGGCATTGTGAAAGACTCAATTTATCACCCTTAACAACAGGAGTAATTCCTGATTTGCAATACTACATATTGAATCTTTCTAAAATGCGATCAATATATGCCCTCTGAGACAAACCCAATGAATGGCAAGAGCGATCCCTATGGATCTCAACGCCAAGAACAAAAGACGCCTCACCAAGGTCTTTCATGTCAAAATTTTTCGATAACATCTGCTTTGTCTCATGCAATAAACCAATGTCACTACTAGCAAGCAAGATATCATCCACATAAAGTATGAGAAAAATATATTTCCTCCCACTGACCTTGGTGTATATACACTGATCTACTTTGCTCTCAATAAATCCGAATGAAGTAACAATGCTATGAAACTTTAAATACCATTGTCTAGAAGCTTGTTTAAGGCCATAAATAGACTTTTTCAATTTACAAACAAGCTTACCTGAATCATCTGCTGCAAAACCTTCAGGCTGCACCATGTAAACCTCCTCATTAAGGTCTCCATTTAGAAAAGCAGTCTTAACATCCATCTGGTGTAACTCCATATCAAAATGAGCTACCAGTGCCAATATCACTCTAAAGGAATCTTTAGAAGAAACTGGAGAAAATGTTGCTTCATAATCTATTCCTTCTCTTTGAGTGAAACCCTTAGCTACCAATCTGGCTTTAAATTTTTCAATCTTCCCTTTGGAATCCCTTTTAGTCTTATATACCCATTTGCAGCCAATAGGTTTACAACCTTCAGGCAATTCAACAAGCTCCCAAACACCATTGTGTTTCATAGATTGCATCTCATCTTTCATCGCATCTTGCCACAAATCTGATTGAGGACGTGAGATGGCATCCGTATAAGTCACCGGATCGACAACACAACCAATATCATAATCATGCTCTCCTAGGTAGACAAGATAATCAGGTGGTATAGCCGAACGTCTTTCCCTAGTTGATCTTCTGAGTGGAGCTACTTCATCCTCATTCTGAATTTGAGGAGCTTGTGGAATTTCATCGGGAACTGTCTCAACAGTAGGATCTTGGGCCACATCAGGCTCAATTTGTGGCGCAGGAGGCTCCATAATTGTCTGCACAAGAGGAGACAGTGATCCAGTAATCCCCACCATCCTATTATCTTCAATAGTTCGTGAGCAACTACCATTTTCAGCTACGTCAAATTCCAGAAATTTTGCAGTCTAAGACTCCACAATTCTTGTACCTCCATTAGGGTTATAAAACCGATACCCCTTTGAATGATCTGGGTAAGATACAAAGTAACATTGAGTAGTTTTGGAATCCAACTTACTCAATGTCGGATTGTATAACTTCACCTCTGCAGGACATCCCCAAACTCTAAAGTGATTCAAGCTAGGCTTACGTCCAGTCCATAACTCAAAAGGAGTTAATGGAACCGATTTAGTAGGAACACGATTTAGAATATAAAGGGTTGTTTTCAAGGCTTCACCCCATAGAAAATCAGGTAAATTCGTCCTACTAATCATACTTCTCATCATGTCCATAAGAGTGCGATTCCGCCTTTCAGCCACACCATTTTGTTCAGGACTTCGGGGCATAGTAAACTGACCTATTATCCCAGAATCTTCTAAGTATTTAGCAAACGGCCCTTTAAGTTGTCCAGCATCACTGTGCCTACTAAAATACTCACCACCACGATCGAGATCGACAATCTTTATAACTTTTCCCAATCAAGTTTCTCCACTTCAGTCCGAAAAATCTTGAATTTGTCAAGAGACTCGGACTTTTCTTTAATCAAGTATAAGTATCCATATCGGGAAAAGTCGTCAATAAATGTGATGAAATAAAAATTTCTGCATAAGGTAGCCGTGTACGGTCCACTAATATCGGTGTGAATAACCTCTAACAAGTCAGAACTACGTACATCGGATTTCTTTTTTATCTTAGTCATCTTACCTCTACAACAGTCCACACAAGTCTCTAAATCACTTTTAAGAGTAGGCAAGATATCAGCCTTTATAAGCCTTTCTACTCTTTCTTTGGAGATGTGACCAAGACGTTTATGCCATAATGCATAAGACTGTTCCTTAGGTAGAGGCTTTTTGGAAACAACCTTTTCAGCTGAATAAGCAACGTACATGTCGTTGGGAGATAAGCTCAATCGATACAATCCATTGGATAAATTGCAACACCAAATCTTATTTGAATTATAAAACTAAATTCCGCCTAAAAGAAGGTACGTAAAAAGTGTTTCTCAACATCATCCTAAAACCAGAATCTAAAATCAAAATGACATCTCCCACGAACTCGACGTCAACTCCAATGTTGTTTCCCACAGTGAGCTTTAATTCATCCTGTTTTGGCGTCCTTCTGTTTATGAACCCCTGTATGGTAAACGCAACATGATTAGTTGCACCACTATCTAGCCACCAAGAATTGGTTGGGGTTTCGAATAGATTGGATTCACAAACAAACGCCAAAGAATTATTACCTTTAGGCTTATTCTTAGTTCTCTTAAACAACCAAGCCTTAAAATTATTGCAGTGTTTCTTCACGTGACCTCTCTCCCTACAAAAGTAGCAAAGAACACCATCCTTCTTGGTGAATGCTTTCTTAGGACCCAGAGTGTCAGAAGGACCTGCACCATCAGAATTTCCTTTGTTGTTGGAAGGACCAGCAGCTTCAGAATTGCCTTTGTGGGTATAAATCTTCAACTTCTTACCCTTGTCACTAGCAGAACTAGAAGCATAAAGAGCAATGTTCCCTTTATCTTTCTTCAATTTCTCTTCCTCTGCCACCAACCTTGCAATCAGGTCATTAACAGACCAAGTTTCATCTTGGGAACTATAATTGGTCTTAATAATCCCAAAGTCAGGAGGAAGAGTATTTAGAGCTTGATGGACGATGCAAGCAGTAGGAATTTCAACATTGAGAGCCTGAAGCTTTGTATGCAAATCAACCATCCTCATAACATAATCTCTAACTCCACCAGAACCATCATACTTCATAGTAAAAAGTGTTTGCAGATGTGTCCCTATCTCAGCATTAGGCGACACACGGTTTCTTGCCATCAAAGCTTCCATCATTTGCCTAGCATTGCAGTCTACAGGCAAACCACTTTTCAAGTGTTCCTGAATAGAACGCTTCATGGATAGCAAGCAAATTCTATTGCTCTTTTCCCATGCAGCAAAATTTGCTTTCTGAGCCTCTGTACTCTCGGCAGTCAGATCTGCCGGCCGATCAGCAGTAAGAGCCATATGAACATCTGCCATCTCCATGGCAAACAGAAAATCCTCTCTCCATCTCTTAAAATTCGAACCAGCAAGAACCTCAATAGTGACGGAGTTACCATTTACAGAAAAAGTGACTGAAAAATAAGCAATGTATATAATTAGCATTATGTGAGCATTGTGTAACTTGACGCACAAGTACACATCCAGAGAGTTACATGCAAAATCACATAATCACCTTTGGGCAAAATACATGACAAGCAGTTGTACACTCCCCACATGATAGCGGTTATGAGAATATATTCTAATCTTCGTGAATTCATCACCTTTGGGCATATGAACCACTGGGATCAGTCACTCCTCCACCACATCATCATATATCCCTCCATGAACTAATACATAATCACCCCCTTTGGGAGTATGACTACACAAGAGACCGGAGACATCCCAATCATTATACGAGACCGAAATTTCTCAAACCCAATTAAGTGTGCCACTTTGGCGGTCACAACTCAATTGAATTATTGAAACTCTCATACCGGGGATATAAAATTTACATCTCACATAAACCACACATATGTGATTTTAACTTTAGTGACAAAGGGCGATGAAATCACTAAAATCACATATCATGCTAATTACATTGCTTCATTCATTAATAAAAATAAACTTTATTGTAAATTATTGATGAATAACACTCATAAAGTTCATGTTATAACATACCAAGAACCCAAAGACCTGTATTTCCAAAATTACAGAAAAATACAAGAAAAATACGCAAAAATACACTTAAAAAGTACGTATTTAGGGTTCCATATGCATTTTAACATCCATAAAATCATCAAAAAATTAAAATAAATATACCACGACGTAGGAAATCAGCCTACGAGTTCATCGCCGCCAGCCACGCGCGAAACGGAGCATCCACGCGCCCGCCCACGCCGCCTGAGTGCACGGCGCGTGGAGCCCACGCGCGGGCGTCAAAAGGGCCGGTCAAACCGGTCCGACCTTCCGGTCCAGCCTCCCGGTCCGACCGGTTGACCGGGTCGGGTCGGGTCAACGGGTCGGTCGGGTCCTGGGTCGGGTCGGTCGCCATCCGGGTCGGGTCGGGTCCCACCTATTACGTCGGCGTGACGTCGGTGGGTCGGTTCCCACCGCTGACGTCGCATGACGTGTCCCACCACCGACGTCGGCGGGTCGGTCCCATCGCTGACGTCAGCGGGTCGGGTCGGCTCAATCGGATCGAATCCGAGTCCGGGTCGCTGACGTCAGCGCCCGCGTGCGCCGCACGCGCGAGCAGCGCCCCGCGCGTGGGAGCGCGTGATGGCGCGTGGGCGCGCCTCTTCGACGCCCGGCGGCGCGTGGCTGCGCGTGGGGGCGCGTGGGGCCTCCCCCGGCGACGCGCCGCCCACGGTTTTGCTCGCCTCGTCAAGCCCAGTCCGAATATGTGATTTAATTTTATTTTTACTGTACTTAAAAATCTCGAAAATCACAAAATTAGGGCAAATTACTATGCGTTCAAGTTCTAGGGTTATGGAGGCTCTGATACCAGATGTTGGATGCAAATTATGCAATCCCTTAATCAACATAACCAGAACAAGAATATGCATAATCAAGAAGAAAGATTAACGCACCTGTTTTGGGATCCATCGTTCTTGAAGCGGAAGCGGAAACACAATGTTCCACGCGCAAGTCCTTCTCCTCTATTGCCCTCCGTATCACTGGCTCAATGAGGCGGCCCCCTCACGTTTAGCGTTAGGTAAACGCCCCTTAGGTGAGAATACATGTGAGAATTAGGGTTAGAGGAGAGACTTAGCGCTATTTATAGAATTTCCAGCTAGGTCCCCTCATTACGGGCAAGGCTCAACTCGGCCCACACTAGCCAGCCCCATATTAGACTAATTAAGAAACCTTCTATCTCACCTTAGACCAATCCCCGTAAAACGGTAACCGTTAAACGGTAAATTACAATATCAATTAATGTAGTCCACATTAGGAAAACTTTTACACTATGCACTCTACCTTACAATGCATGTGCCATTTACTACTTTTCCAATCACAGAATTTCCTCAAGAAGCCCGAGAAGAGAAGCTTGATTCTTGTCCATATCAGTTTTTGCCTGGTGGTCATGTGTTCACTGAGAATTGAAGCTACAGTCACATGTTAATTTCATACTTTAACTTAATTATTAGATCATTAAGATAATTTATGGCATGACCCTATGTAGGCACCACTTTTCTGATGCTAATTTTTGTCATCAACATATTCTATAATCTACTTGATTTTTTTTCTTTTTCTTTTTTTTTTTTGAGTTTTTAGAACTTTGAGTTAATTCTAGGCGTGCTATTGATGTGTTTGAGCACCAGAGTTTGGACTATATCTTGTGTGATCCCTAATGATGATAAAAGTGGTATATAATTTGAATGTCATTTGCACTGATTTCTTGGCAAAGAATGCATTGACGGATTTAAGCTTTATGATTGTAGCAATTATGTCGTGAACACTTGAATATATAATATTGTTGAGTCGGTTAATGTGGTGATCCTTGTTGACTTTGCCTAGCATTATTCAAAATGGTGGGAAAATCTCAATGATTTGATATGGTCACGTAATGACCATGATTGGTTTAGATAGTCAAGTGGTGGCTCCAAGATTAAATGGAAGTCTCAATGTTTTGCTCGGTCAAGAGGCAATTTCTTCCCCGAGTGTGCTTTCAATATTGTTCAATCCTCCACAAGAGACCTTTTTTTCTTCCGGTTATAAAATGTTGAATTTTGAGTTCTTTTTAGCTAGCAATGATCATATCATTACTAGCTTGAAACATTTGAAAATACCAAAACATTTGCTTGAAAGACCAATAGCGTAACACTAATAGGAAGATTGTAATTTTCAACCATAATGTGTTCAAAATTTCTATAAAATGTGGGGCTAACATTAATTGCATAATATTTTGTTCCTTGAAAAATGCTCTGTTATAATACTTATGAAATATATTTATTTTATTAAGAATATTATATTGCTCAATCATGGTTATGTGTTATTATTATATAGGGTTAGCATGTCTTAGTTGCGATAGTAAAGTGATTGGCCGAACACTGAAGATCAATATTTTAATAATGACCCGTAATGGATAAGTCTATTAAAATATGCTACATAAATAGGTCATGGTCTTCATTCACCTCCTAATTGCATGCACCTACGGTTTATTCCTCAAGACCATCTAAGGTAGGAGAAAGGGGAAAAAGTCTAGTCCTGAATTTGTATTGCTTTATCCATATTACGTTGGTAATTAGAGAGAATTCCTAACTATCTGTTGTTGCATTCTCTACCTAAAGACAAGTTTCTAAGAAAAGTACATCAAAACTTTCAAAGTTTGTTCGACTGTCTCTTTTGAAATGCTAAATTAAATATGAAGGTCCTAGTTATTTCCGATCGTGGGAGACAAAAGTTCTATCAAGAGATTGCTTCTTAATTTTGTGGCATTTATATTTCCTTACACATATATTGAGTTTGTCATATAGAGTACTTTACAACATCTTGTTACAAAGCGCACCGACGTGGTAATTCGTACGTAATATCTCCTTTGTGAGATGCTTAGCGCTTGACGAATCACAAATGCATTTTAATAGAAAAATAAATAAGTACAAAAACGAAAAGTTAAAAAAAGAAAAAGAAAAGGAAGAGAGAGAGAGAGAGAGAAAAGGACAGTAATAAAGCTCCAGCCCATCCCTTAAGTTCGGCCCTATGCAGCCCAGTCCAACCACGAGCGCAGCCCAGCCCATTTCTTCAGCCCATAACTCGAGCCGATAGGACCCTTAGCTCAACTCGCCGTGGCTGCGCCTCCGCCTCCACCTCCGCCTCCGCCTCCGGCGCAGCTCCTCTCCCACCGCCGGCATGTCTCTGCTACCGCCGATGGCTCCTCTGTTTGGGTTTTCCCCTCTCCGGCAGCCATCGCTGTCACCGCCTCGCCTGTGACAGTCTCGATCTCAATCCGACTACGCTCGCTCCGCGATCCTTCAAGCACCATGCTCCAGCCTCCACTTCTTCCGTCATCTGTCCCTCTCCAGCATTGCTTTGGGCTTCGGCCTCGGGATTGCGCGTACCCGGCGTTGAGTTTCTGAGGGCGATGGCTTGAAGCCGTTTGTGGCCTTCGCTGACTCATTGATGACGCCCACAGCTGAATCAGGTCGTTTTGTATCTGACTAAATTCTAGATATGATTTCAGTTCATTCCTGCTTTGCCCTCGCCGTTGTCCGAGTTCCATTGCGGCTGATTATGCTGTGGAGGAGGAACCGAGTTTGCAAGGAAGGTGTTCGCTGAAATGACTAAGCTGGACTCTGTTTCGAGTAGTACCTGTCCACGATAGAGATAATCGACGACTCCGGCGGTGGTGACCTCAAGCTTTGGACTGGTGATCGAGCGAGAGCTAGTCTCTCCAAGATCGAAGTCCAAAGAAGCTCACGAAATGCGCTTGACGAAGCCACGATCGTGTCCATGGACTCTCTGTATCCCTCTCAAGTCTCAACTCAGCCAGACGAAAGAAAGAATTAACCTTGAGAGTTTGCACCAAAAGCATCCGAATTGGAGATGCTGAAGCAGACATGGTGGCCTCAGGGAAGGTACTTGGGATCGACCGCCGGGTGAGCTCGCGCCGTACCAGCCATAACACCTTGAACTCGAACTTGGGGCTCTCCACCTCCTCCAACCCCAGAATCTGCAATCAGCACAAGAGCAATCCAGGACCCGAAAGAAAGTGACAAACCCGACCGGTGGAGGGAAAGAGAAAGAGAGAAACCCCTTTGTAGAACTCGGCTAGGCGCCGGAAGTCGGGCGATTGTCGTGAGACGTGGCAGGGACACTCCGCCTTTCTTGCCATTTTCTGTTTCTGGTTTGGCGTGGAACGAAGGAGGACTGCCTGAATTAGAGAAAGCTTTGAGGTCGAGAGGGAAACTCTGGCTTTTTTCTTCTTTTGATTCTGGCCGTTGATTTTTAATGCCAAGAATTGACGGAAAATGAGATGTCATTTGGTGTTCATGATTCTTTTAAATGACGACGTGTCCCGACGGCCTCCTCACTGCATTCTTTCAACTTCTCAGCCTCAGGGTTGGGCTTGATCTATTTTCCGTTTCCTGCCCACCTTAAAATGAGCGATGCAATATCATGGTTTGGATTAAAATTACCCTTTTCATCGCATGGATGACAAACACGTTGAGATCTTATTGGAGAATACTTCTTGTCGACGATGAAAGCGAAGAATGACCCGTGACCGCCACCATGACCGACAGCGATCAATAGCAGCGGCATTGGCGACTGGCGGAGCTGACTATCGCCAACCGACAGCCAAGAGAGGCGACCGATAAAGCTATGCTTTTGATAATTTTGTGGTTTTAAGTTACGGTTAACACTCGAATGGAATGTGTCAATTGAATCAAGTTTTAAGCATGCTCTCCTAGAACATGTTTGTATCTTTTCAATATGAGAATATGCCTGTTATTGTGAATAAATTTGTGACCGATGAGAACGTTGTTGGTCTCTGGACGGTCGTGCAAGCGTTTTCGTTAATGAAGATGGGCGAACATCAAGGAGAGATGAAGCCGCCGTCATCTCTATCCCAGACCCTGATGGAGGGGCCCGACCATAAGACCTTTGTTTTCGAGCTTCCTTTCCGTTTTTTATTATTTTTTTTTTTTTTTTGGCCTCTCCTCCTAAACTTTCTTTGCTTTTCGATGGAATTATTGTCTCGTCTTCATTTATGGGACCACCGTCTCGAAGGTCGAGCGGTGCTGCTGCTCCCGCTGCGGATGGTAATTAATTCTCATGGTCTTTCTTTCTTTTTTAAAATATATTTTTGGGTTCTAAAACTGCAAATTTGATTGTTGAATTAGGTCTTACTACTAGAGGTTGTTGGACTATTCTTGTTTCTTCTATGCGGTCAAACTACTCGCAGAGCTGCTTTTGGCACTAGCACGGAGCCCTTTGTAACAGATATTTGCTTTGTACTTTCTGCAACAAAATTTGTCTCCCCTTTTTTGGTTGAGGCAAAGCTTAAAAGTTTGAACTTGAGCCCGTACTGCTGAGGATTTGAGACGCCTTTTAAATATTTGTGGATTAAAACGGACATTGGTGATGCTTTGATCACAAAAGAATGAATTTCCCTTATTTATAGAAAGTCTTTGAAGTGTTCATATGATATGAAATTTTGTGTCAAAAGTACTATAGAATGCACAAAAAACACAACCTTTTTTATGTTGTTGGAACAATCTCCTAAGGGATTTTAGAAAACCTCTTTAGTCACTACTCGATCCATGACTATACATATTTGGAAGTGTGATCATATAAGTTAATGTTTCAAACCAAACAACTATATTCTCACCATTTTTAGGGTATTATTTTTGCCAGTATGTAATGTAGTGAAATCTGTGGCAAAAGACATTCTGACGGTCGCAAGTTGACTTTCTGTCTTTTTTGTTTCCTTTTGCTTTGACTAAGGTAAAAATAACGGGGAAAATCATTGGAACAAATCGTGGAACGATCATCGAATGGTTGAAAGGCATTTTTGAGGACGAATGGTGATTGATGGTCTCCGTCACACGCTAGTCGTGCGAGCGGGGAGGGAAGCAATGGGAAGGAGATCGCCATTTTCATGATATACTCCTACAAACAAAGGAAGGATAGACATCATCGTGTCCTCTATTTTTGTTTTTTTATTTTTTTTTTTATTTTTTTATTTCTTGGTTCGTGATTATACTAATACATTCAACTAAGGGACTAATAAGTATTCCGCTTTCAATGAATCTTGACAGGAATCAAATACATAGTTTTCCCTAGGTTCATATATATTCTTCGACCCTAGACATGACATTTGTGGAAATTGAAGTTATTGTCTTAAGCTTATGGAATTCATTTAAATCCCCCATAAAGGGAGGTACGATTTAATGAGAAAATATTTATTTAATAGTTTCTTATCTGATATTATATTTCCTGACGTTTCCTGGAAAGGATTTTTACCATTTCGATGCCTAATCTACATGGATATTTATAGTGTGATTGACCTGTAGCGTGTTAGAATTTGGATGAATTGTTGACTTCTTCTTCTTGCCTTCTCTCTTCTTCTCTCTCCTTTCTATGTAGAGGCTTGTGTGTCTAAGATGGAGACAAAACTGATTCCTATTTATCTTTATAGTTCCTTAGATTTCTCTAAGATTGGTTGTGAATTTTAAGGCACGTGCAATCTTTTAAGGAGTTCATGGGCTTCTCTTCTGATCGACTTCTAAACTCTCCCTATTCTTTAAATCGTATTCATTTTCTTTTTTGTAATTTTGCAATTGGCAAACCTATTGATATTCAAGAGAGTACATAAATTTACCTCAAACTCGTGACCGGAACTTGAAGGATCCTGATATTACTACTCCAACTAGCTTCTTAAGCTCGCGCGATGCGCCGGACAATTTACAAACTCGCATAATGCAATTTCACAAGCGAATGAAGAATATATATATATATATATATATATATATATATATTTTTTTTGTGTGCATCTCTTGCCTTGCCTCTCTGTACGACCTGAATCGCCATCATTCGGCCTTCGTTAATGCTTTTTTTCCCTTCATATCGTATACCTGTGATCTAATTTGGAGAGAACTAGCGTAGCAGTTTTGCAGCTGCTAAGAATAGCACGACACTAGATATCTTTGTCTTGTACCTGTGATCAACGGGCTTGGGGTTTGCACGTGTTGATCCACTTCCCCGTGTCTGCCTCCAATTTACCCAAAGTTCACTTCTTGGAACTCCATTTACTATCATTGTGGTTATCCACTTGATCATTGGAGGGGGGAGATTATTTTCCTTTGTCAATCTTTCTGGCTTTCTTTCTTCTATTGCATTCAGTTTCGAGAAGTTATCGGTTTAAAGTTTTGACCAGTAGAATTGTGTTTTGCCAAAATAGGATCATTGACGAAATACCTTTCAGCAACAGTTTGATTTTTAACTTTTAATTCGAATCAGGCTTTGTGATAATTCTAATAGGAGATTTGCGTAATAAGGATTACTAATGATAAGGAAAGTGAATTAAGACAATTTAAAGAATAAAGATGAGAAAATCGATAAAATTGAAAACAGGAATTGGATAAAAATTATACACGTGTTATTGGTTGTGGATCCTTTACAATCAATGCCTCTTGGCCTTATATAGGCTTGTACAAAATATAACTGTCATTGTACTGTTATCTTTGAATTACAGATTACAACTCACCCGCTTCATGTCGATGGTCCTTACCTACATGTTCTTATCATAAGCAGTTATAATATTTGCCATATCTTCCGATTTGACTTTTCTCTAATCTTCGCTTACTACTGACCTTTTTTCAACTCCTCCTTGATGACCGTGGGTCTTGTGACATCAATTTGGCATCGGCCATTCACTAATTCGTGATTGTGTTGCCTTAAATGATGACTTTATTGTACAAAGTGATTAGAGATATAACGCCACGTAGAAACTAATTGGATTTGCTTTATTGGACAGAAAGACTAGAGATATAATGTCAAGATGTAACTGCATGGGCTAGTCCCACGCTGTAGAAAGTGTCTAGTGTTTTTATAGGCTGGGCCATGGGCCCATCCTTGACTCTGTTGTTCCTCTATATGCGGTAAATTAGGATGCAATTTTTTTTTTCAAGAAATATGAAAATCCCATTGCTGTGTTAATAACAAGTTATACATAAGTCAAAATAGGAACTTTACTCTCTAATGCAAAAATTAAATGGAGAAAAAAAAAAAAAAAAGAGAAGCAGGAACTGTATTCCCGACATGGGTGAGTTTAACCCTAGCCCTTCAATTTCTTGAAATTGCAATCAAGCCCCGGGTAGGGATAAAAAGTTTATGTATAGATCCGTAAACTCTGCTGCCACAAATTAATAACATTTCTTCAAATGCCAATGTTTTAGGAAATATTAGGAACTTCTAGTAAAAAAAATTCTTAATCAAGACCTATTTTCCTATAGCGATATTGATTCTAGGGTAGATTACTTGGACAAAACCCCGCCTCCCCTCCCCCCCCCCCACCCCCCGCGGGGGAATTTAATCAAAGTTACCTGGAAACCCCCTGCCTTTTGAAAATGCACTCCGACCCTCTAGTTGGAAACCTTTTCGGATTTGATAGATTAAAAAAATTAAGTAGTCACAATCAAGTTCTCAAAATATAGCCGGAATATGAACAATGACATGGAATTCACAAAATTCCACATCGCCATTTACAGAGAAATTCGTTGATACCATGAGTTGTTGGATATGCAATTTGACATGATACTATCCTGTTTGTATGCATCCGACCGTAATTTAAAAGGGACAATATAACTCAGCATGTCAAAAGATGGTAGACAAATTGAAATAGAAACCAGAATAGGATAGGCAACAAAAATTTTCTGAGTTCAACACAGAGTAACATACACTTTCATATTGATTGCTATCTCAAGTCAAATGGCTTTACAACTGTTCACATGCCCGCACAAGCTATCATATAAAATATGTCAACAAAATGCCCAATATCAAAAGCTAGTTTATGGTAAGATTAGGCGCACAAACACTACAAAATGGAGAGTAAAGGCAAGAAAGAGAAATCTAGATACAAGGTTTATCCTAATTTACTTTTAAACTAGGGCTACATCCAGCATATGATTCCATTATAATTAGCTATGAAGCACTAACACTCTCTAAGAGCTTTCATGTCGTGTCGAACACTTCGACACGTGTCCAACACTCTCCGACACTCTCAGACACTTTTCGACACTCAGTCAACACGTGTTGGAAAATTCGACACCTAGTCAACTTTCTCGACACTCTCTAACACTCGAGTCGGAATTCTGACATACGAGTTTCTGATGCATGATTCTGATATCGAGGTCAATTTTAAAAATTCAATAAATTAGAGGTCAAAAATATATATGTGTGCGTGCGTGCGTGCGTGCGTGCGTGTGTGTGTGAAAAAATAAAACACAATAATAAAAATAATAAATGGAGAAAAAGAAGAAAAACCTAGTCTTCTTTTCTCTTTTGACTCCCACTTCCCGTGATACACAATTTACTCCTTCAGTTTTTTTTTTTCTCATCTTCCAACATATCTAACATGCGAGTCCAGAATATGGATCGCTTGTTTTTTCTCCAAGTTTTATGAATTATTGAAATAGAGTTGAATTTGTCAAATTAAAATAATAAATGATATTAATAAATGGCAGATTAATGTTTTTAGTGTATATTCATTCTAAGATTTTTTTAATTACTTATTTATTTATGAATTTGATTCAAATTAATTTGATTGAAATAATCATAAAAATGATAATTTATTATGTATATATAAAAATATATATTTAATATACAACATTCTCAACGTGTCGGAATTCTCTGTTTTTGAGAAACGGCGTGTCGTCGTGTCATGTCGTGTCACGTGTCGGTGTCGATGCTACTTAGATAATTAGTACATCTCACCTCTTTGTTATAACTTTCAATTATATGAGAAAGAGATTATATATAGCATTATAATATGGGTCCAAATTATAAAAGTCCATTGGCGTTGCAGGGGCTTTGCACCCTACAAGCGAGACCTTGTGGCTTCTTATTGATAGGGAGTATGCACCACACCTCAATAGTTTAGGTGTTACTTAGCTTCTTCGAGGGGGTAGTTGTTAATGACGGTGGAATCAGATTTCTGTTTCGTTAGCTTGTTGTTCGTGGGTGTTTGAAGATCGAACTCGGGAATTACTTTTACACTGATCAAAAATTGAATCGCCTCCACCGTGACTTAAACATGAAATATGTTTAAGATTGAATGGAAACTGATAACGCGATTTGTCAGTCATTTTTTTCTAGTGGAACTCATCTAATTATGAAAGGAAAATACAATGCATGACGTGTAACTAGCTAATTCGTGACGGGGGCAAATGTGTACGTATTATTCATGGCTTAAATAAAAGAAAAATGACATGCATTGGTCCTACATTTAGGATAGATGATACCAGAACAAATAATATTCAGGTGTCCGATTTACGGTAAGTTTCACGACACAACATGGATGAGTGCCCATAAGCAATACTATTCAATGCATGTTGCAAATGATCGAGATATGGAGTCGGTTTTATCAAAACCTAATTTTCAAATATTTTTTCATTATTTTCAAAATGCTGGTAGACACCTAATTGTTAGCGAAAGGTTCGACAAAATTTGACTGAGAATTAGTTAAAAATTCAATCCAAGTGTATAATTAGATTGTACTCGCTAACAATTTTCCAATAATATCCAATTTACTAAAGTTGAATGGCCGGTGCTCAAGATATCACAACTTTTAACCATAGTTGCCCAATCATGAGGTGTCAAGAATATTGTGATTTGACCCAATTGATTAATTTCATCTTAAAATTGAGTCACAAGTTTTCTTAAGCCCCAAGAATCCCATCGAGTGGATTTTGAACAACGAGAATATCTTAACTTTCCTCGACAACCACCTATTTGGGTTCATTTTTGGAAATCCAATCTGAGTCTTGAGCTTTATATGAACGAAAAAATGGAGTCCGTAAGACATTGAATGAAAACTCTATGCATGGGTATAGGGGCCAATGGCCCCTTCGCCAAAGATAGGTCGGCATTTCGCAGCGCCCTCTCATTACTAACCAAAGCCTAGGGTGTGCCTACCCTTGCATAGGGCACAAATGGCCTTAGTCATGCTTTCTAGCCTTCTAGGAGGGTTCTACTTAACTTGGAACATTTACATGGGGCTAGTTAATAAATCTTGCCCAAAACAGATCAAACTATCTCTATGAAGCTATGTGATCCTCCTTATACTTAGTAAAAAATATATAACCCCATCTGACTTTTTCACAACATCTCTTTGTGGATTCCAAGGCCTAAAATAATTGGAATTTGAATTAAATCTATTTAGAGCTAGGTCTTCATTTTCAAGTACTTGGATTATTGTCCACTCCATCCACAATGTAATCTTCCTTTAAACGCAAAACATCAAAACTTGGTGATTTCACCTAATCTAAATCTATTCACCTTCTACACTTAGGTCCTTCCAAGTACGTTGATGCATTCATATAATTGAAGTTGTTCTCCATTTATTTGTCCCGTCTAAACACCTCGATGATCCCATATCCCTTGCTTGTTCACCAAAATCTAAAGGTTCTTTCAAGTCTAACAATTTCCACTCAGTATCTTGTTCTCTACATGCGAAATAAGAAAATTCTTCAATAGCAAAAACATCATGGTCTTAACATTATATGCATATAAACTTGCAGATGTAGAGGACAATTCGTCCACGTGCACAAACACACAATACATACATACATACATACATACATACATACATACATATGCATACAAATATATATGTGTGTGTATTTTCAAAATACATAAGGAGTCTTATTAACATAATTTACCTTGAAAAAATGAGTATTTGACCCCGTATTTAAATGGAAAAAACGGAAGTAAGCAAGGGAAATGATGTATATGCACAAACATCATGGTGTTAACATTATGTACATATAAACTTATAGATGTAGAGGATAATTCGTCCACATGCACAAACACACAATACATACATACATGTGTGTATCTTCAAAATACATAAGGAGTCTTATTGACATGATTTACCTTGAAAAATAAGCATTTGACCCCGTATTTAAACGGAAAAATCGGAAGTCAGCAAGGGAAATGATGCGTAAGGGACCTCGGGCCTTACTGAAGGCCATTGGGCCACTGCACACCGTCATTGAGATATTGTACAGGGCCCTCAGTGGGGGCGTGGGCCTGGCGCTGCAAACGCCATGCGCATTTGCTTGTTAGGGGTGCCACCACCTGGAACAAATTTTCCCTTCTTTTTGAGAAATCACTTATTTTATTTTTATATTTGTCCGAACTTTGACCCCTGATTTCTCTTCTGGCCAATTCACCCGTTATTCATGTTCACGGAAAGCTCATGACCTGAATTTATGTCCGATATTTGGAAAAATGTCGGGATTATGAATTTCCGCAAACTTGGTTAAAAGAATGGTCATGGTGAAAGGTCACAATGTATTTCTCATTAAAATTCTGACCAACCTAATTCTCAAGGCATTAGTTGTGACTAAATATACTTGAATTCATCACTTAATATGGGAAATCACAATTTTCTTGACACCCTCAAGATTGGACAGTTGTGGTTAAATGTCATGATAATTGTGATCTAGCCGTTTGATGTGGGCAAATTGGGCGTTGTTGTTCTTGCAAAGCACAACCCAAATACACCAACTGATCATAATTTCGACAAAGTTTTTTTTCAACACTCAAGGCTTTGATGCATTTGAAACCAAGAAATTTTCTATTGGAGCAAGTGCCATCCGAGAATAGATTGCGTGGTCAAAAATTGGTACAAAAATGAGGTGCCTTCAACAATAATTGCACAAAGAGGAGTACTTGTATCCATTGAGAAAAGTTTAACCCTCGCGCAAGGCAAACACTAAAGAATGCAAAAGTAATTAAAGGCCACCATGAGTCCATGACAATGAACTTTTGAGTGTATAATTTTATAGATCTGGCTTGGGGCTAATGCTTTTCCTCACTATTGTTAGCCTAACCTTTTCATCATGACAAAGCTGGAAGTGTTGTCTCCCAGTAGTTTCCTGGTTGTTCACAATCTTCATGACTATCTCAAAGCATCATTCCACTAACTAGTAAAGTAGGCAACTTTTTCCCTCCACTTTGGAAAAATGTTATAAGATTGACTTAAAAGTCGTTACTCTTCTTTCTTTATGGTACTAAGAGAAAAGGTAGATGCCGTGTCTCATGGTGGAGGAAGCCGTGTTAAGTGGGCATTAGGACCGATGATATGCTCAAAACATTCGAACTCAACTTGGATTCGATGACAATATGCATTTTTAGAATTTTCTTTTGATAATTATAGCATACAACGTCGACGTCAAAAAAGATTTATACAAGTGGCCTTGTAGTTACACTACTAACTTAAGAAAGAGGTATTATAATCCTAACATAAATTCTGGATAGGTTGATTTTGTAAAATATTTTATAAACCCACGGTCTCTTTTTCTTTGTTCTCATTTCTTCGTGATAATTAAGATACAAGATTACTTGATTTATACAATGATTTCCAAATATGGTTTTGGGAGGGGCAGAGACCTTGATTGTAGAGGACTTGTCCTGATGCTCGCACACAATTCTTTTGCCAAGAGAATCTATAAGATGGCTTCCATATATGGTTTTGGGAGAGGGGAGAGACGGATTATTGTTGAGGAGTTTGTCTCGAAGTTCTCATGTGATTCTTTTCGCAATAGAGGATAAGTTTTACTCACGGTAATATCAATCAATTGGAACCGGTGATTATAAACAACCTTATCTTGAAGTTCACACGTATGGCTAGAGAGGGTAAGTGTTGCACCCAAGTAATACCATTATCCGGATGAATGAAATAGAGAACGTGTGAGAGGAGATTCGAGCAATGTTAAGGGACTTCAATGCAAGGTGAAGGGTGAGAGTTAAATACATCGATATTGGAGAGACTAAAGCTATAGTTCTTCCTTTGTGATATTAACTATCAAATAATTGGTTTAGGGCATTTTATAGTGAAGAATGAGAAATTTCATGTTAAACATGATGGTGTATTAAAATTAGTGGATGGTGTATCGCCACGTATAAGGAAGAAACAAGTTAGAAGTAGCCCATGTCATAAGGTGACATCCCGATTGTCTTCTAGGCATTCATATTCACATTCTTTATGACTATCCCGCAGCGTCGTTGTACCTCTAACTAGTAAAGCCGGTAACTTTTTCTCTCCACTTTGGAAAAATTTTATAGGCTTGACTTAAAAGTCGTCACTATTGTTTTCTTTTGGTGCTAAGGGAAAAGGAAGATGCCTTGTCTCATGGTCCACTTTGCAAAAATTCCATAGGCTTGACTTAAAAGTCGTCGCTCTTGTTTTCTTTTGGTGCTAAGAGAAAAAAGAAGACACCTTGTTGCCTTGTCTCATGGTCCATTTCGGAAAAAATTTCATAAACTTGATTTAAAAGTTGTCACTCTTGTTTTCTTTTGGTGCTAAGAGAAAAAGAAGATGCCGTCTCATGGTCCACTTTGAAAAAAATTCATAGACTTGACTTAAAAGTCATCACTCTTGTTTTCTTTTGGTGCTAAGAGAAAAAGAAGATGCCTTGTCTCATGGTGAATAAACATTTGCTCAGTGCATAGCGGGACCGATAATACACTCAAAATGTTTGAACTTGACTTGGATTTGACAATGAGGTTGAGAATTTATTCCATGGTTAGGTTTAATTTTTGTGGTGCTCTGCTGTGCAAAGTCCTCTTACACTTCAAAAATGGATCATGAGAATTAGAACTCATTCTTTGCCCACAAGATCATCTACTATGATTGAGGGTTAGGAACAGCGGTAAAAATCTTATCCACTTGCAACATTATGATGATCCCTCTCATTTCACAGATTCATTTAATGAATTTGGTTTACAAAGGATGATTGGATTGTACACATTAAATAAGGTGGCCTTATGCAATATCCATCTTTTCAACATAGGAGATTTAGCATATCAAGATTAGACAAGTGGTATTATTTCCGTCGAATTTTCAAAAGGACAGTTAAGAAGTAGTTGCACGGTTATTTATCTAGAAAAATTATTGAATGAACTTCGTGTATAAACTAAATTGAATTTGAACCATTAAAAATAGTGGACTTCATAAGAATCTCTTAAACTTTTCGGATTCAGATTTAGTTTACCATATATATGTTTTTCATTTAATAATTTCTTACTTATTAGACGCAAGTAACAGCCTCCAAGATTGGACTTTGGTCATGCAAAGCACCTAGGACTTGGAGCGAAAAGAAGATCGAAGACAGAATAATTGCAGTGGGGAAATGCATGCGAAAACAGGCCGAATAATTTCGGTGGTTGGTGAAATGATGCTTTGAAAGCATCTAGCATTTTCTCATGAAAAAAACAAACGATTGTGGATGAGCCATTGCTGGCTCACTAAGTTCATAAATTGGTTGAAACAACACATCCATTTATAAAATATCAACACGTGTCACCTTATGCAAGTCTGATTTTTCTTCTTGCTCATTACATTTATATGATTGAGAATAAAGAATTTAAATATAAACTGGAGTAAAAACTACAAACTGTCAACAATATTTATCACGTAATTCAACATAAGACATTATGTATGCTTAACAATTTAGCTATACCAATTTTTATATCAGTCCACAGTACTTTTATTATTTAAAATTTTAATCTCCAAAAGATTTGAGTTTTGTGATAAAGCAAATATAAACTATTTACACACCACATACAAAGACAACTTTAATGAGATTTTGTTAATCAACATAAAATTTTTTATTATATCTTATACTTTTAATATGCCCAAAGCCTAAAATTTTCACAAAGCTTGAACCCCAGCTTAATTGCTTGATCATGTGCAATATCGGAATACATACTGCTTCCTTTTTAAAGATTGCAAATCCCTCACAGACACTAATATATCAAAGACAAATTCTACAACAAACAGTACAAATACTATAATACATAAGGAGGATGTTGAAATGATTTTTGAGAAATTCGACATGATGGTAAATTCTCTATACCATAATAAGAACTTGGTGTGATTTTAAGTTTTGATATGTAATTTCTATATTTTGATTTTTTGGTATATATCTAGCTATTTGTGAATGATGCAACGAAATGTTTGTCATTACAAGGTTTAACACATACCGAATTTCAGCTCAAAACAAAGTGAGGAACAAATCATGAAATTTAGAAATAGGCATGGAAATTCCAAACTTGTGCTATTTTACACGAACACCTTAGTATTCACACATGGATGGCTTTGGGACTCTGCAAATAAATCACAAGAGTAGGAAACATGGAAATTGGGTCTGATCAAATGAAAAACGAACAGAAAAGGGAAGAAATCAGCAGGCTTTACCATGATGAGGAGATGGCTAAGGGAGAGTTTGTCCTGGGAACAATTTCCGATAAGAAATTATTCTTTTTTATTATGTTCTCGAGAACAATTTTTAAGAATTTTAAGCCGTTTGGTAATTGTTCAAAATTTTATTCCCGGAATAGAGTTGCATTTGATACCATTCTAAAAATTCTTATCCAAATCATTTTTTAATAATTTTTTAATAATTTTGTTACTTTTTTTCTTTTATTTCTCTTCTTCTTCTTCAAGGTCTGCCGGTCACCGACTTTGGGATGACCGACAACCGGCCAAAAGAGGGCCGACGACCTTGCCGAGCATCACGACAGCTTGGCGAGGCCGAGCTCGCCCAATCGTTGGCAGGGCTCTACCTCGCTCGCTCGGCCAGGTGAGGCTTACCGGTGGCTGGGAGAGGCTCGAGCAAGGCCCGTCTAGCCACCGGCGAGCTCGCTGAACCTCACCCAACCGGTCATCAGTGATCGACGGCGGCGGCAGTGGATGGCAACGACAGCGGTGGCATTAGTTTAAGAAGAATAGAGAGGGAAGAAGAACAAGAAAAAAAGAAGAAAAAAGAGAAAAATAGGTTGGCTTGATTCTAGAATTATTCCTAAGAACAAAGAATCAGTTTTTTTTGCTTCTCGATTCTATTTCAAATCTACTTCCGGAAATAAACAAATAGAAATTTGTTATCGGAAACAAAATTTTACCAAATGAATTTCCGTTTTAAATCTATTCCCAAAAACAAAAAAATAGAAATTTTTACTATTTGATCGATTGCCAAACACGTCTTTTTAAGTGTGTGAATTGTGGTCCCCTTGTGTGCGTCGCCAGCTTCGTGTTCCTCCTCAAGATCAATGAATCCTATACCCTTTTGACTCTCCAACTTTTTCTTCCACTCCCCGCTTTCGAATCTTGTCCAATTCTGATTTTCCATTACTTTCCAACTCATACTCTCTTTTTTGGAATCCCTAGCCGCCGAAAGCCATCCCGCGCTTGAAGCTCACGTTCAATTTTACTTTTTCAAAGGGTCCCCATCTCACGTATTTCTCTATTTTCTAAAAAGAATCACCGAATCCTTTTCTTGTTCTGTTTCCGAAGCTCACAGATAGATCTTCCTTAATCAATCACCAAATGAGTCGCGTTCTGCTTTTCCCCGGCCAGCTCACTTAACCGAATCAATCTTTTAATACTCCAGATCGTCTGGTTTGCTCTGTCTTTTGGCCATCAACCGAGGGTCCTCTATGAGTGTTTGATCATGTTGGATATTGTGTAATCCAACTCTCTTGACCGTATTCTGCTCCTTCAAAAATCCTCTTCAAAAACCGGTTGTTTTTTCGTGACAGTCCTATCTCTTGGCGAGCCTCGATTCATCTAATCCTCATCTTGAAGGTCTTTGATCCAAACTTCCATAATTCTTGGAGTCGGGATCCAACTTGTCCGAATCATATCTAATTCCAAAGCGAGAAGTTAGGACCAATTCCCTTATCTCAGAGTTGTGTCCAATAGTCAAGTCCCTGTTTTATTCTATGCAAACAAGCTTTGTTTAATTTGAATGCATTGTGCCTAAACATAAATGTGTGCATTGTCTAAATGCAGAGAAATGTGACAAAAGATGCAAGTGTAGGACTAAGCTAACCAAATGTTTTTGTTTAAGGATCCAATCGCACCGCTATTGACGAACTCAAAATTTAGTTTTCTCATGAAATGAATGAAAAGTAGTCAAACAAAAAATTATGTGTCAATACAAGGTTAGAGGTACAAACTTTGACAAACCAATCTTTTGACATTTGGTGATGAATATTTTGATTATCTGACTATTAGAAAGTATTGTTGTTATTATATGTCGTTTAAGTAGTCGTGTTATATTATTACTTAGTAAAGAAGAAATCATTCAGAGCTGGGGATGCCATTTTGAGGAAACGAGCAATATTTTTCTGATTAGTGAGCCCATGACCAGGTGACAAGAATTCACCACCCTAAAGTTGTTTCTCCACTAATTTTGTTAGCCACGACGAAGCTTGTCTCAATAGGATCGGAATAACACGGTGGTAAAAATTAAGTCCATGTGTTCAACCTATTGCATATATTTTTCCATACTTTAGCACCATGTTTTTCCAAAATTCTACTACTATTAATAGATCTATAAATATTATGTTTTTCTAGGATACTTGATCGTGCTTGTAATTATATTTGCGTTGAGTAGTCATGTGGTAAGTTATTATATAGCAAAACTACTTCTTAGAGGTTAGGGGATGAAATTTCGAGGAAGGCTAGCAAAGTTGCTTTTATGAGTGAGCCTAGGACCTATAGATCAAGGGAATCCACCGCCCTAAAGTTGTTTTATCGGTTTGTACTCTATTATTAATCCCTACTTTTGTCAGCCACAAAGAAGCTTGTGTCACATGGTCGTACGTAGTCTTCACTCTCTGAAGTTCTAATATTATTTTTTATTTTCCTTACCCCAAAACGAAGGAATGCATCTTGGTCCTCCAGTATAAGAATAGATCAACAAGAAGATCAAGCGGCGAATGACCCGATTGAAAACACAGTTTCAAAATTTTTAGCTAATAGTCATTGCCCATTGTTAAACTTTCAAGTCCAATGGCTTCTTCATCGAAATCCAAAAAGATTTACGACGTCTTCTTGAGTTTTAGAGGTGTAGAATTGCGTAAAAATTTCGTCAGCCATCTCTACCAAGCTTTACATCAGATTGGAATATACACTTTCCTAGATAGTGAGGAATTGAAAAAGGGAGACAAAATATTGACGCTTTTGAAAGCAATTGAAGAATCCCACATTGCAATCATCGTTTTCTCTAAGAATTACACTTCCTCAACGTGGTGCTTAAAAGAGATGGCCAAGATTATGGAGTGCAAGGAGCAAAACAACCTCACCGTTCTACCAGTGTTTTACAAAGTGGAGCCAAGAGAAGTGAGAGGTGGGAAAGAGAGTTATGGGAGAGCTCTGACTGAGCATGACTCCAAGTTCGTCAAGGATTCAGAGGAAGTGAAGATATGGAAGAAAGTTTTTTCTAAAGCTGGAAGCTTGTCCGGGTGGCATTTGAATGATGAGTAAGTTGACTAGATTTCATATTTTATATAAGAAATTAAGCTTTACAAGTGACTATAAAGACTGTAAAAAAAAAAAAAAAAAAAATACTGAATCGACATGCACCTAATGTAAGTTTAAAATGTTAAAACTTGGTCGACCCATGGACAAAATGTTAAGTGGTGTTATTGCGCTTACGCCATTACTTTGGAAGGAATAATAAATTTCGTGATGCTTGATTCACGACAATTAGTTTGCATAGGCCGTATAAGGCAATGACATCGTGCTTCGGCGTATTTAATAGTTTTGAAATTTTGACCATCATTCAAAGTCATAAAAAGCTTGATTAGGCATTTAAATAAATCGTACATAACAATTGAAAAAATAAGTATATCATTGTGCATAAATTATAATAACATGAATCACTTGGATGACTAAAAATCGAACCTTGAACTTGTTTTGATTCGTGTGGAGCTCCAAGTTCTAATTCGATTGAGTGTGAATACATTTTTTTTTTTTTTTGGCTGTGTTTATGTGAAAATTTGACGCATTTCTTTGTCATTTGGCTGGTGATTGCTTATTCAAAAACAATGCTACAACTTCTTTTTTCATTTTTGTCAGAAATGAATCAGAGCTTATACAAAGAATTGTGAAGGAAATCTCCACTCGCCTAAACCGAACACCTTTGCATATTGCTAAGCATCCGACCGGGATAGATTCCCAAGTGGTTAAGCTGAAATCGATGTTACATCTTGAATCTGATGATGATGTTGTCATGGTGGGATTATGGGGACAAGGAGGCATAGGGAAATCAACTTTAGCAAGAGCTCTTTACAATGCTATTTTTAGACAATTTGAGGGTTCATGTCTCCTATCAAATGTTCGAGAAGCACAAAATTCCAAGGATTTAATTTCATTGCAAGAAAATCTGCTATTAGAGATTTTATCACTGCAACAAAAATTAGAAGTGTCTAGTGTTGAGAGAGGTATCAATCTAATACAGCACAGACTTTGTCACAAAAAAGTTCTCCTCATCCTCGATGATGTGGATGACTTGTGCCAACTAAATGCTTTGGTAAGAAAAGACAAGTGGTTTGGTAATGGGAGTAGGATCATCGTTACCACAAGAAATATCCATTTGCTAACTTATCTTGGCATAGCTCAAGGCCAAGTGTATAATGTTAGAGAACTTAATCACAGTGAAGCTCGTGAATTGTTTTGTAAGCATGCATTTCCGACACATCAAAAATTAGAAATCGGGAAAGATCTAGTGGATAGTGTTCTAAATTATGCTAAAGGCCTTCCTTTAGCACTTGAGGTGCTAGGTTCCTTCTTATATACTAGAAGAGAAGATGAATGGAAAAGTACACTAAAGAAACTTTCTAGAGTTCCTGACGATAAAATTATTGATGTGCTCAAAATAAGTTATGATGGACTCGACAAAGATCAAAAAGAAATTTTTCTCCATATTGCCAGCTTCTTTAAGGGGTGGGATAATGAGTACATAAAGAAAGTTCTTGAGAGTTGCGATTTTGAGGCAACAATAGAATTAAAAGTTCTCTTCGAGAGGTCATTGATAAGCATTGATGGGGTAAAACTACAAATGCATGACTTGATTCAATCGATGGGTATGGATATTGTGAGACAAGAATGTCACGATTATCCTGGAAGGCGCAGCAGACTATGGCTATATGAAGATGTTGTTAATGTTCTATCAAGTGATATGGTAAGACTTGTGAATACGATCAAAATTCCGTGCCTTAATTTTTACTCTAATTATTGAAAATGCATAATCTGAAATAGTCTTATATTTACAGGGAGATTGTGCTGTAAAAGCCATAGTGTTGGAGTTACCTAAGCCAACAAAGATGTGTATCGGTACTTATGCTTTTACAAAAATGAGAAGTTTGAGATTGCTCATCTTGCGCAACGTGCATAATTCTTCCCAAGGTCCTATATTTCTTCCGGATGAGCTTAGATGGTTTGAATGGCTTGGATGTGGTGACCAGATTCCAAAATTTTCCTCTAGTCCAAAAAAATTAGTGGGACTTAATATGAGCAAAAGCAATATCAGCATCGAGCCAAAACAATTTAAGGTGAGCATTTACCTACATAGACCTTTTTATTATCTACTCCATTTGCATATGTTTGTGTATTATATGTAATATTACACAAAAGGAAGCGGCGTTGCTATTTTTCAGAAACCACTTCTCCATTTTCTTTCAAAATGACCTACTTGCGTTAGAAATATTTTTACGTGCGGCAAAATTGTTATTTACAAAATTAGGCGAACAACTTTATTAGAAATGCTCAATGGATCCATTTTGTTAATAAAATACACAAATACAAAGAAGTTTTCTTACGGATGTGTGGAAAGAGAAAGATATTTGAAGATTTATATTTTTTTATGAAGGTCAGGTCATTAGGAAATCCCAATTTTAATATCAAAATATGTGACAGATAAAAAATTAAATAATCAATTTGACTTATTTGTCCATGTTATAATAGCGGTAGGATAAGCACTTGAAGATATATATATAAAAAAAAAAAAAGATTGAAATTTTTTAAAGTAGGAGTTTATCTTTACTTATGTAATAGTACAAATAAAGTTTACATACTTTCAAAACCTAATATCTTTAACTATCGACATAGATATATTCCAAGGCAGATCAAATCTACCTAGTGAAGAAATTCAACATGCAATTTGTTGTCGGTTGTTTACATATGAACTTTTTTTATTTTACAAACAAAAATTGTATAGTGATTGAAGAAAAGAGAAATAAAAATATGACAAACTACCCGTTGACATGTATGTAGAATTAAAAAACCCAAGTAGCTGGTTTATTGGTAGGACCCATACCAAATGCACATTTTAGACGGTGAGGATTTGTCCAACATCAAAAAAATTAGCTGAGTCGAAGGATTGAATGCAGGGCATTGTTAGTTGCTTAAATCATTTCTTAAGGAGCAGCACTTCTTAGTGGACATAATAGAGTATTTATAAGGAACTTTGCTAGTAATGCGTGCACAACTAAATCAATGTAAGTGATCCAGTGGGGACATTCCACTAGTTTCTTGATAGAAAGTCAGAACCAGATTTTGAGTTGTGTATATGAAAATTTATTTTCTTCCTAATGTTTTTCAAAGTTGGCTTCATTGTCCTTGCATGAATTCAAAAAAAAAAAAAAATTAAAGTTTATTAATCTTTACGCAAGCTCGTTGTGAAAGTATTTAAATCCCCCATTCGTCTAAGATGAATAGTTAAAGCCAAATCTAGCAGAGTCTTCATTTCTATGGTCGCCACATGATACTTCACTTTGTTTATGTGATTGCCATTTGACATCACACGATGAATAGTTTTATCACATGGCCCACATCCATGTCTGCACTCACCATGTGGCACTTTACTATGCTTCTATGGTTGTCATGTGGCATGACTTGTGGCATGGTTTTGTCATGTGGCCTACATTTGCATGCATGCCGCAAGACACCTCACTTGAATTTTGTGATTGCCACATGCATGACACACGACAAAGTTTTATCCCAAACTAATTTTTGTCTGCTAATGGAGGGTAGATTTGGGTGAGGAGTACAAATTTTGGATTTTTCATTAGAAAAACTTAATTTGGGATAAATGTTTCATTATCATACTAATTAAGGGTTTTTGTGAAATGAAAATTAATTAGGGTTAAATGTGCATACTGATTTGGGATTTTTAATGGTATCTATTCTAATTTTTTTAAATAATTGTTAACTCAATTTTTAAAATAATACATAAAATGTAAAATGATGAGAGTTAGCTCTAATTTGCTAATCTATACGTGTGTGTGTGTGTAAGTACTGGTAAAGTTTTCAAGTTTTTAGTAATTTCTCAAAACAATATTTAATTCTCACAAAATTTGTTTATAGTAACTTTGAATGAAAAGTTAATTAATAGGTTAAGACATTTACTTAGAAACCTGAATAGGAGGTTCCGAGTTATATGATCTACCAGAGCTCCTTGCATCCTTCCATATAACGAGTGCAGCAGCCTAAGCATCTGTAATTATGACGTATACACTAGGTCAATATATAGATTATATAACAGTCAATGATATGTAATTATCCCTGAGAAACCCAACCCGCCCCATGTTTTATGTAGCCAATTTTATAATCCTTAATCAAGCTAAGCCCTTACAAATAAATTATGATATTACTAATGATGAATACATAAAACCATGGACAACGTGAATGACGTCATTACCATCATTTCAGGAGTTTGACTCCCCATCTATGCACTACAACTTACATAGGCCTATTTGTAGACTCTGCAGCAGATCACTTCTTCTTTAAATAAACATATTGCTCCATATATCGATGACCTAAAATATAATAATTTCATAGTGTTTATCAAAGTTGGTTTCTCTGTTTTTGCAGGACTTCCAAAATTTGACGTACATTAATTTCAGTCATTGCGAGTCAATGGTTCACATGCCCGACCTTTCGTGCACTCCAAATCTCAAGGAATTGGATTTCAGTGTTTGTAAAAACTTGACAGAAGCCCATGAGTCCATCGCATATCTTGACAAGTTACAGGTGTTGAATTTGAGGGGGTGCTCTAAACTTAGTGTTTTTCCTCATGTGCTCAATTCGAAAGATCTGCAAGAACTCGGATTTTCTTACACGAAATTTGAAAGGTTCCCTGATATTCCACATGAACTCAAAGGCTTTAAAGAGCTTTTTTTATCAAGGACCGCTATTAAAGAACTTCCTACGTCAATAGAAAATCTTGTCAATTTGGAGCGAATGTATATAAGTTCTTGCAATAACTTGAAACATCTTCCTTCTAGCATTTACAAGTTACAAAACCTTGAAAGGTTGGGCATTACGAATTGCCCAAATTTGATTGGGTTTCCCAAGTATGAGGATTCAGCTAATCCGTGTATGACGGCTGGACTTTCAAATTTACGTGAATTACAAATTTGGAAATGTAATCTGCCCGAAGTAGAGTTTCTTGAGAATCTGTCCTGTATGCCTCTCTTGAATGAATTAATTCTGTTAGAGAATAATATTACTACACTTCCTACATCCATCAATAAGCGTGATAGTTTGTCTCAGCTGCATCTTTCAAATTGCCATCAATTACAAAAGATTCTAGAGCTCCCCCCATTTTTGACACATTTTTTTGCGGAGAATTGCGAATCTCTACAAAAAAATGAAGATTTAATCCCAATTCATCATATTGTCCGTGCAAGTTCAACTATTTCGGGTGACTTACTTGAGGTTAGACTCTCTCTCTCTCTCTCTCTCTCTCTCTCTCTCTCTCTCTCTCTCTCTCTCTCTCGTGCACAAACCTACCCATATCGTTATGGAGTGTATGTTGGGTCCGTGGTTCTGCACGTATACGAATGTAACATAGGTGGCTGCCATACTTTTTATGGGAATGATTTCTATTGCATGAGACTTGTGTATTAATGAAAGCAAGGATCAATGGATCTTCTCGTTTGGGTGCTAGTACAAACTCGGATACTTACTTCTAGTCTATCTTTGTAACAGGTTTGGCCAAGTTTCATTCTCCCTCAAGGAGAGATGCCACAGTGGGTCTTTCCTATTGAAGGGGATTCTATATTTTTCATGGTCTCAAAGGACTTGTATGACAAGATTATTGGAGTAGCGTATTGTACCATTCTCAAAAATGATGAAAAGGTTGAGGACGACACATATTCTATTGATTCGTATGTTAATGGAAAAAGGCGGCATAGCGAGGACGGACGTTACGATTTGTTGGATTTGGATCATTTCGCCGTCAAATATTCATGTGAGTTTTGGAAAGAAGTTGATTTTGCTCAATTTGATGGACATTATATACAATTTGGTGTTGGAGTAGGGGGTAGAGTTGTGAAAAAGTGGGGATTGCGAATAATATGTAAGCAACTGGGAGATGATTTAAAGGGTGAGCTTCGAGATAAGCAATTGATAGATCCAGCTTTACTCTATGAGGTCGATCATGGATCAACAAATTTAGCAGTCGAGAGTTCACATGTGCATGAAGATAATTTGAGCGAAGCAAATCTACAAGAGGACTCGCAAGATTGTCAAACGAGTACTGAGGAATATAGTCAAATAGGATCGAAGAGAAAACGTGAGTTTATTCTCCCCCAAGGCAAGCGAATGAAGATGATGCTGACTTCCAATTCGACTGATGGAGATGAGAATGAGATGGATATGATGATAGATTTACTAAAAAGCTTGCATTTGTAGTTGGAATGATCGGGAGACTTGCTAAGGAAGCGATTCGTAGGTGAATGAACTTAGCCGATCTTGATTACAATGCCTTCTTTCTTCCTTGTTCTTCTCGTTCTCTCTTCTCAGAAAAAACTCAGTAACTAGTACCCGCTTTCACCCGTATATTGACACTGAGGTACTTTTTACGTGTCCACTTCATCTAGCGTTGATTTTGCCAGCTCCAACGAGGGAAATGATCAGCCCCGGGCGAGAGCTCAACAAATAGAGAGAGGCTCGACCTCCTTGTCGAACTCAATATCGAGGAGATGAGTTCGACCAAGAAAAGCATGCGGAGGTCGTGGCTGGGTGAGTCACGTGATGAGGCCGACCAAGAAAAGCATGCGGAGGTCGTGGCTGGGTGAGTCACGTGATGAGGCTTTGGGCAAACGGGAAGAAGAAGAAGAAGAAGAAGAAGAAGAAGAAGAAGAAGATCGCAGCGTATTCTTTTACATGTGCCAAAGCATGCAAACATGGAAGACAAAGGCACAAGTAAACTTCCATGGAGTCCGAAGGACCAAGGCATCAGGGACGAAGAGAGACGAGCCCACCCAAGAATGCTCTTTCCGTTAGTTTCATCTATCTTTTCGTTTTTCAATTTTTTTTTTTTTTTTTTTTGACGTTTTTCTTCACTTGCACTTGCACCTTTGCCTCTTGCCACTTTCATTTCTGTGTATTTTCGTTTCAATTTCTTTTTTTCCCTTTCAATGCAATCTCAATTTCTGTACGTCTACTTTTACTCGCACATAGTAAATTTCACTACTCTCAATCCAAGTCCCATCTGTGCACTTTATACTCAAGAATGAAATCATGGAGCGATCTCCGTCATTTTTCCTTCACTCAATAATATTGTAAGCGGTTTCAAATATGACTCCTAAAATATTTTCAAAAAATTTGGATCATAAATTGCTTCGTTATTTCATTTTTTGGTCTTGAATGAAAACTATCAATATCAAATCTTTGATGAAGCAAAAGGAGCCTATCAAAATTGATTTTTCGTCATTGTCCAAGTACCCTTCCATCATGATAGGAAACATAATCTACCTTTGATGATCGTTTGCTTAAAATGAGCAATTACCTTTTCTTATTCTTTTTTTTTTTTGGCTCTAATCCCCTTTAATTAACCCAGTTAATTAATTTTATTCCCAAATAGAATTCTGTAATTCCATCTTCTCTACGTTCATTTTCTTTGATTTTCCCCGTTGTTGGTAAGCTCCTTCATCTTCCATACGACGCCACCAGTGAGCTCTGACGGAATGGAAGATCCCCACCTGCCGACGGAGGTCACGAACGGACGGCGACGGAGACTGGCCAGCGGAGGCGAAGGACTACCACCGCCGACCGAAGCCCTGGAAACTGGTGACGTAGCTTGCTTGGGGTGACCGATTCTCTCCTGAGGTTCGTTCTGGGCTTCGTGCAGCTTTGCTATAGATCAGCTTGCGTGTATTATGGTGATGTAATGCTTGAGCTGGATTTTGAATTCGATTCAGTTGGTGCTGCAGTTGCGCGGGAACTTGAAGAATGTGTCGGTTGAATTTGTTCGAGAGATGCTGAATCAGTGCTTAATCGTGACTTCTGTCTGTGGATGCTCCATAGTGAATTCATAGGTCATCAACGTTACAGGCTGCAAAATGGGCGACAATCTCTGGAAGGTATAGCATTTTTTTCCCGTTGTTTTCATAGGTGGCGATTTATCGAAAGAAGTAGGTGAAGCCTGGGTTCAAAGGAAAAAACAAGCGAGGGAGGGTGAAATAATGGGAAGCAGGGCGTACATGGGTTGGTTCATTCCCCCTTTCAGGCAAAAACACTGGGCAAATCCGGGTGCTGTGTAGGTTGGGATGGAGGGACGGAGGGATGGATTTGGGTGCTTTTGAGGTGTCCAGGAAATGTGGATGTATAGTATGTGCTTATCATCGTACAGATGTGCAGTGGGTGATCAATTTGCCGGGAGAATTGAATTGTGAGAAACTTCAATCACTGGGATAGGGCTCTGTCTCTATGTTTTATGTGGCGCTTGAATAGGCAAAACCATAGAGGAATGAAGAAGATGCAGAGAGATGGCAAGCCACCGGGAAAGGTTGCTGGACAGACGAGTACTTTAAGCACTTCTTGAAGACCAAATGTACTTGGAGTGTGAGAGTAATGTGAACATCGGTTGTGCCCATGTACAACTGGTTAGGTAGTTATTTTCTTTTGCCTTGTGGACTGTGGACATGAAAAATTAATAATCACCAGAAACACAGAGTTTGCATCAGTTATTCAATAGGATAGAGACAAAAGCGCAAGAAGCTGATTGTCGATTCTGAATTCTGAGGCCTTTGCAACAGTTTAGGATTCTCTTTTTATCCTTATGTTGCCACAGCTTTTATCAAGGAAAATGACCAAGAAGCTAAAACTCATGGATGCTTCTTGAATGTTTTAGTGAAACCTGATTAATGTAGTTTCTCAAATTAGTTGTTGTTTTAGCTTTAGTGTTGTTAGAGCCATATCAGTTTTAGTGTTAGGTGGGATTTGCATCTGATTACAGGATGAGTATGTTTTAATAATCATTACTTGGAAATTTGGACCAGTTTATTATACAGGACTTGCAAAATCTTGATCTTTTAGCTACGGGATATGGATTCATTCCATTAGTAGTTGCATATTGATACTGAAATATTTCTACTGCTGGTAACTTGATGTTCATTTTCCCTTGAATTGCCTGTATGCAAGTATGTAAGAAATTTTGACTCTTATACTCATTTTTTTCCTCCTAACAAGTAACAAGACTTATTTGCTTTTTCATATAAGGCAAAGCATGCTTTGTACAGTCTTGAAGTTCAAGTTGGTTAAGAAACTGATTTCAGTAACCAGGTGCATTTCAGATATGTTGCTTTATTTTCTAATTAAGATTATTAGTATTGTCATTCTTAATTGGAAGATGATTTCACATTGAACTTTATCTATATTATAACTTGATTGAACAGAGGTGTGATTGTTGAGGAAGGGTACCTTATTGCGGCAGGAAGAAACAGGATTAACGAGACACAGAAAGTATGTCTATCATTGCTTCTCCACCCCTTTCTATAAATTTTGGCCAACAGAACTTTGTTGTTGTTCTGAATTGATACCCTCACATTATCCACCTGTACTTGTTGTCAATCTTTTTTGTGTTTCCGCCTTAAATATTTCTTTAATATATTATAAAATAGTATATCTGAACAAATCTGTTAAAAAGTGGAATTTTCTATGCATTATTAGGCTGTAAATGGTTTCTTTTCCATTATTCTTTCATAAAATACGACTGCAGCTGACTGTGGCAAGAATCTTGCCTTACTATGTATAATGTTTTGTATTTTTCATTTGCCATTGTGGTCTGTCTGAATTTTGAACCGAGAACAATCAAAGAAAAAGCTTCAATGAGGAGAGGGAGAATAGGGGAATGATATTTATTTTTTTGAATAGAAATAAAGCCATTGCAAGCTACTGGACCAGAATGTTGAGTGCTCATAGATCGTGCTGTATTGCATGCTTGAATATGTTAATTAGTACTTGATCGCCTCAACAGATCATAAATTTATAGATGCTTCTAGTTATGTATGTATTGCTTTACACTACATGAGAGCTAGTTGTTATGGTGGCTTTGCCTCTCTTCATTAAAAAAGCATAGTGAGAGATGCAAAATTCTACAGTTATGGGAGTCAGTTTAGAGATTTTGCAAAATCTCAGGTATAGGGAGGATAACTGCAATTTCACATAAAATTCCAGAGATATAACGCTTGAGTACTATAAATTAGATTGGATACCTAATAGTAAGGAGAATGCTCTTCAAACAATGTCCAGATCTTGACATTGAGGAGCAAAGAGAGTTGTCCATGCTTCATGCATAAGATATTCTCTTAGACTCTTGGCGTTGTGGGTATTTGAAGAAAGACTGAATTTTTCGGATGAGGTGTATCAATGATTCTGTCTTGGAGACAGTGGTTTTTCCAATAGGATTCATGATCTACTGCAGTTGGCATTGACAAAAATCCTGTCCCGAGGTTACAACAATCTTGCTCACTTAGTCTACATACCAAGCTAAGGATGAATGATTCAAGCCTTGAAAGTATAGTCAACATGGAGCAGATACGAAAGAGGCGATTTAAATAGGAAATGGATGAGTTATAGACATGTTGCTATTATTTGCTTTGGTGAACTATTTTTTATTCGCATTACTAATGCTTTCGACATGAAGAGGAAGAAAGCAACAACACTTAGGGATGCACCGATTTAAAGATAAACTATTGGACTCAAACATTAAGCAATTGTAAAAATAAATAAATAAACATGGAGGAGAAAACGTGTTTCATGAAATGCATTTCCTAAATTTATGTTGAAACTACACTAACAGCAACTTTCTCTCTGACAAAGCTCCAAAGTTTTCTTTATTTTTCTCCTTGTGCTTTCCTAGGCAACAAAACATGCAAAGATGGAAGCTCTTGATGTTCTTCTTGAATAATGGTGGAGGACTGGATTTTCATCTGCAGAAAGTTGCAGAGAAGTTTTCAGCATGCTCCCTTGATGTGACATGTGAGCCATGCATAATGTGTGCAGCAGCATTATTGATCATTGGTAAATCCATTTGTCATACTGAAATAAAACTAAACTATCATAAAATGTGTTTATTCAAATATGATTAGATGACTCTTAGCCATTTTTAGGTGTAAAGGATGTATATTATGGCTGTGCAAATGGTAAATTCGGAGGCTGTGGCTCAATACTTTCATGTGCATTCAAGTAGCTCTGAGGCATGCATTAGGTCAGTTTCGGAACTTGCTTTTGTTGCTGATTTCATATCTCCTTAGCCCCACTCTGAAATTGTGACATATGTCAATTGACAACTAAAGCTTACTGGAGGTTTATGACTCCTTATGAAATTGTTGCATATATTTCAAGAAACTGATCTGACCTTAACCTTTTCAGGCTTCTAAGATAATTAGTACACTTTGGCAACTCATTACATACAGAAAATATGGCCTTGAAATACTTTGTCTAGGCAATTATAAAATGAATTTGTTTTCCTTCTCTATTTTATGGAACCCTGTAACTTGAATGTCGTTTCTTTCGCCATTTTCCCATCCTTTTCCATTCATTTGTTGTTTATGACATTGTGCAGTCTATGATTTGTTTAAATATTGTAGATAAATACTGAATGCTAATATTTGGATTTCAGCTCCAAAGCCTCACAGGTCGCGGGTTACTCAGGCTTCTTACTAGATCTGTGTGCTTTGGTTCTTCCTGTTGAATCCTCTCATGGCTTTGCACAACTAGGTAAGACCTTTGGATTATCATTGTTGCTTTTCTGAACATTATGGACATCACGTATGGTATTATGATGCAAATGTTGCATGTCGAATGATTGTCAGTTACTTGTGCATATAATAAGTGGGCTGCATGGTGTGACCTTCTATAGATAGCCTGTTAAAAGGGAATGGGACGGATTATGGCGCTGTGGCAGTAGGATATGACGCTCATGCTAAGATGGAGTATACCTTTAGCTATATATTTCCTTGTATGATAGTGGTCATTCTCAACGAGGACACCATAAAAGTCTTCAATATGAAGTTAGACAACATCCTTGCTCTTCATTCCTGATTCTTGGTTTATTCTGATTTTATTGTTCATTTTTGTTATTCCTGTTAGTTAATCTCTTTATTTGACTATAACCTAAGTCAAAATTGCAGTTTAAGGTAGTTCCCATTCCCGAGGGGAACTCATCAAGAAATTTCTTGTGAACTATAGTTTTGTGACTCTTTATATTCTACATATAAAGCAGAAATCTGGATGAGATATCATTGGTGCTGATTCTAGCATAATAAAATATTCTCCTGTTTGTATGTGATATCAGAAACAATTAATTATTTTATCACAAATGTATGTTCAAATGGCTGTTTTAGTATAGACTCTTGTTTGAATATTACTGACGATGATTAGAATTCTATTTTGTGATAAGATGATGTAGTTAAACATGTAGCATTCCATAAAGTAGCTTTAAATGATTCTATGCGCTCTAACTGACAATGCATGAGCCATTTACTACTTTTCCAATCACAGAATTTCCTCAAGGAGCCTGAGAGAAGAAGCCCGATTCTTGTCCAGATTAGTTTTCGCCTGGATGGTCATGTGTTCACTGAGGATTGCAGCTACAATCACAAGTTCATTTCATGCTTTAACTTAATTATTAGATCGTTAAGATAATTTATGGCACAACCCTATGTAGATATCACTTTCTTTATGCTAATTTTTGCCATTGACGTATTTTGTAATCTGCTTGATTTTTTCTTTGAGGAGTTTTTCGAACTTTGAGCTAATTCTAGGCATGCAATTTATGTGTTTGAGCACCGGTGTTTGGACAACATCATGTGTGATCCCTAATGATGATAAAGTTGTATATAATTTGCATGTGATTCACATGGATTTCCTGGCAAAGAATGCATTGATGGATTTAAGCTTATTGATTGTACCAATTATGTCATAAACCTCTTGAATATATAATATTGTAGAGCCAGTTAATGTGGTGATCATTGCTGACTTTGCCTAGCATAAGAATTGTGGGAAAATCTCAATGCTTTGATTGGTCACATGGTGATCCCGGTTGGTTTAGATGGTCAAGTGGTGGCTTGAAGGGTACATGATAATCTCAATGTTCTGCTCGGTCAAGAGGTAATTGGCAATTGCATTTTCCCTAAGTGTGCTTTTTGTATTGTTCACTCCTCCATCCTCCATGAGAGACCTTTTGTGGTCCAGTTATAAAATGTCCAATTGCAGTTCTTTCTAGCTAGTGCTGAATATATCATAACCCAATCTGTTTAAACATTTGAAAATAGCAAAATATTTGCTTGAAAAACCAGTAGTCTAACATGAAAAAGAAGATTGTAATTTTGACCATAATGCGTTCGAAATTTTTATGAAGTGCGGGCTAACATTAATTGCATAATATTTTGATCCTTGAAAAATGCTCTGTTATAATATTAATAAAATATGTGAGAATATTATATTGCCCAATCATGGTTATATGTTGTCATTTTATAGTGCTTACCATGACCTATTTATGTAGCATATTTTAATAAACTTATCCATTATAGGTCTTCATTAAAATATTGGTCATTTCCCTCCTAATCCCATGCACCTATGGTTTATTCATCAAGGCCGTCTAAGGAAGAAGAAAGGGAAAAAAGCATAGTCCTAAATTTGTATGGCTTTATCCATATTGCTCAATTGAACGATGATAATTGGCTAAATTAGGTGCGTGTGTTTTATTCCCAGGCTAGGTAGTGTAAATTCTAATGTCATTACATGGATACCGTGTATATTATATGGTTTATGGGCGAGTTAGGGAATTTGATTCTTTTGATTGCTCATTTTAGATATTGATATGGGATTTTAGTCACCCATTCTATGAGCAAATCTTCTTGGCAAATTTCATGTTATATCTCGGTCTATGACCCGAAAATTTCAAATATTGAAAGATATGTGAATCAGAAACGATATTTTGCAATTTGACCATTTTGGTTGTTATTTTTGCCAATTAAATTATGGGTTTTGTTACTCATGCAAGGATTCTTATGCTCTGTAAATTTAGTGCCTAATTTAATTTGTGCATCAAGAATTTCTAACTTGAAGATTTCGATATGAACAAGAGAATCGAAAATCATGTGGTGCAATTCAACAATTTTACTTATTACTGCTCAAAATCAATTCATGAGTTTTGCTCTACAATGTACATTGGTCATTTCGCATCTTTATTTTCAAAGAAATCTATTAAAGGCACCTGAATCCTAATAATTGGATGTCGTTAGGTTTTTAGATGCATGAGGACGCTTTGTGATGCTGTTTCCAATCTTAAAAACCATTTAATTGAGTGTAATTTCAAAGTTATTATGCATGTACTAGAGAATGCATTTGACCAGCAATGGAGTTATCACCGGTTTTTTGGTTGTTGGTCTATTTCTCGATAAATCAGAGACTTTATTTCAAATTAAATTATTATATATATTTTTTTAATGTATAATCGAGATAGAGCTTCAGTTATGATAACAGATAACTTCATAATTATGTGGCATTTATATTGCCGTACACGCATGTGAGCTCATCATATAGAGAGCACTTTACAGCATCTTGTTACAAAACGCATCAACGTAGTTATACGTATGTAATAGTAATATCTCCTTTGTGAGATGCTTAGTGCTTGACAAATCAAAACGCATTTTTATAAAATAAATACAAAAATGAAAAGTTAGAAAAAGAAAATAAAAATATGAGAGAGAGAGAGAGAGAGACAGAAAAGACAAATAATAGAGCTCCAGCCCATCCCTTAATTTCGGCCCCATCCAGTCCGGTCCGACCACGAGGGCAGCCCAGCCCAGCCCATTGCATCAACCCATAACTCGAGCCGATAGGACCCTTAGCTAAACTCGCCGTGGCTGCGCCTCCGCTTCCGCCTCCGGCGCAGCTCCTCTCCCACCGCCGGCATGTCTCTGCTGCCGTCGATGGCTCCTCTGTCGGCAGCCATCACTATCACCGCCTCGCCTGTGACAGTCTCGATCTCAATCCGACTACGCTCGCTCCGCGATCCTTCAAGCACCATGCTCCAGCCTCCTCTTCTTCCGTCATCTGCCCCTCTCCAGCATTGCTTTGGGCTTCGGCCTCGGGATTGCGCGTACCCAGCGTTGAGTTTCTGCGGGCGATGGCTTGAAGCCGTTTGTGGCCTTTGCTGGCTCATTGATGACGCCCACAGCTGAATCAGGTCGTTTTGTATCCGATTACATTGTAGATATGACTTCAGTTCATTCCTGCTTTGCCCTCGCTGTTGTCCGAGTTCTATTCCGGTTTATTACGCTGTGGAGGAGGAACCGAGTTTGCAAGGAAGGTGTTCGCTGAAATGACTAAGATGGACTCTGTTTCGAGGAGTACCTGTCCACGATAGAGATAATCGACGACTCCGGCGGTAGTGACCTCAAGCTTTGGACTGGTGATCGAGCGAGAGCTAGTCTCTCCAAGATCGAAGTCCAAAGAAGCTCGCGAAATGCGCTCGACGAAGCCACGTTCGTGTCCATGGACTCTCTCTATCTCTCTCAAGTCTCAACTCAACCAGACCAAAAGAAGGAATTAACCTCGAAAGAGTTCGTACGAAAGGATCGGAACTGGAGATGGTGAAGCAGACATGGAGGGCTCAGGGAAGGTGCTTGGGATCGACTGCCGGGTGAGCTCACGCCGCCCTTCTTGCCATTTTGCGATTCTGGTTTGGCGAGGAGTGAAGGACTGGCTGAATTAGAGAGAAGCTTTGAGGTCGAGAGGGAAACTCTGGCTTCTTTCTTCTTTTGATTCTGGCTATTGATTTTTAATGTCAAAAAATTGACGAAAAATTGAAACGTCGTTTGGTGTTTATGATTCTTTTAAACGACACCGTGTCCCGACGGCCTCCTCAGTTCATTCTTCCTTCCGACTTCTCAGCCTCAGGGTTGGGCTTTGATTCATTGTCCATATCCTGCCCCATCTTAAAATGAGTGATGCAATATCATGCTTTAGATTAAAATTTCCTTTTTCAACGCATGGATGACAAACACATCATGATCTCATTGGAGAATACTTCTCATCAATTATGAAAAGCGGCGAACGACTAGTGACCGTGACTGTGACCGGCGACAATTGACAGCGGTAGCGGCATTGGCGATCGGTAGTGCTCACTACCGGCAACTGACAGCCAAGAAAGGGAGGCGGCCGATCGAGTTGTGCTTTTGATAGTTTTGTAGTTATAAGCTATGGTTAACACACAAATGAAATGTATCAATTAAAACAAGTTTTAAGCACGCTAGCTTAGAACATGCCTGTATATTTTCAATATAAGAATATGCCTGTTGTTGTGAATAAATTTGTGACCGATGAGAACGTCCGTTGGTCTCTAGACGATCATGCAAGCGTTTTTGTTAAAGAAGATGAGCGAACATCAAGGAGAGACGAAACTGCCATCTCTACCCCAAATATTGATGGAGGGGCCGACCATAAGGCCTTTGTTTTCGAACTTTCTTCCCCTTTTTTTCTAATTTCCCTTTGTTTTGTTTTGGCCACTCCTAAATTTTCTTCGCTCTTCAGTGGAATTATTACTGACCAAAAAAAAAAAAAAATGGAATTATTGTCTCGTCTTCATTTATAGGACCACCATTTCGAAGCTTGAGTTGTGCTATTGCTCTTGTTCTTTTATGTAAAAAAAAAAAAAAATTACGAAAAATCATAAACTGATATATATATATATATATATGCAAATTTATCAAAAACTAATTTTTTACCACAAAAAATTGTAAAATTATATACTTGTGACAAATTTACCATTCGTAAGTTTCCATTGAATTTTATCGTCAAATTACTAAGTTGGATGACACGTGGCAATTGATAGATATATCGGTTTGAGATTTTACTTCCTTTTGTTATAGGTGTACCGGTTGGTGGTTTTTAAGTGGTATTAAATAGTAGGCACATTTATCGCAAATATGTTATTTTGGAACTTTTTGTAGTTAAAAAAATAGTTTAGGTTAAATTTGTCATGAATGTAAGAATTTAGTATTATTAATTATCAAAAAAAAAAAAAAATAGTTTGGGGTAAAAATTTATTGATTTACCGGTTTGGGGTTTTTTGTGGTACTAACTATTTTTTTTTTTTAATTTTTTAAATTTTTTTTTTTTTGGTCCTAAAGCGCAAATTTGGTTGTTAAATTAGCTCTTACTACTGGAGGTTGGACTATTCTTTTTTTTCTTTTATGTGGTTGAACTACTCACGGTGGTGCTTTCGGCACCAACAGGGAGCCCTTGGTAACGGATAATTTTTTTTTTTTTTTTTTTTTTTGGACGAAAGTACCGTTCGTATTCATAATCAACGAGAAGTAGAGTCAGCATTTACAGCATCCATAGATAGGATGTCAAGGAGTACAGGAGGAGGTTGAGATAACCAGTTGAGGGCCAGTGCAGTGGTGCTATGGGCCTTTGCGGCCCAGTCCGCGGCCCGGTTCGCATCTCTGAAGCAGTGTTGGAGGGTTAGGTTTGAGAAGCTGGACAGTAGCTGCCGCGCCTCCTCCACGAGTGGCCGAAGTTCCCACACCGGTGAACGACCACACCGCACAGCAGCAAGGAGGGGAAGGCAGTCTGATTCAACCTCGATCAAGGAATGATGGAGCCCTCGTCGCAACATATGGTGAAGTGTACTGGTGAGTGCAGTAAACTCTGTTTCCAGGGCTGATGTCGCGCGAAAACTGCAAGAGAAGCCGTCTAAGAGTCGCCCTTCATGGTCTCTGCAGACACAGGCCATCATCCCCTCAGTGCCGCCCGGTTTAAAGGCGCCATCAACATTATATTTGAGGGTGCCGAGGGCTGGAGGTCGCCACAGGTGTTTGGGATGTTGGAGGGGAAGACCGGATCTCGTGCGGGTAACAGCAAGGGAGGTGAAATCCCTGGTCTGCTCAACAGCCATTTGAATGACTCGTCCCGGATGTGGTTGCTGATCGCGGAAAACAAAGTCATTCCGCATTCGCCAAATTTGCCAGAGAGTGTGAACCGTGAGTTCCAACCCAGGTAGGTGCTTAGGAGTAGCCGCTCGGGCACTAATCCATTGATCAATCCTTTGGATTTGCATTGGGGAAACTGGGATGTTTAACTTCTGGTTTTGCCAGACAGCGTGAGTCCATCCGCAATGAAAGAACAAGTGTTCTATGGTCTCCGGACACTGTTGTCTACACAATGGGCACCAAGGATCTGAGACAATGCGCCGATGAAACAAATTAGCCTTCGTCGCAATGGCGTTCTGACAAAGAGCCCAGGTAAACACTCTGATCTTCGGCGCCGTTTGCATCGACCAAATCCGACGCCATAAAGTTTTAGGATTCTGATATGAGGATGATGCTGTATGACTAGTGTGAGTTCTGGCTTGCTGAATGAGCTTGTGGTAGCAGCTTCTGACCGTGTATTCGCCATCTTTTGTTCCTGTCCAAATGATGCAATCTACTATGGGAATATGTCTAATTGGTAGATTCAAGACCTGGGCTGTAATATCTTCACCTAATAGAGGGAGGATGTGAGATTGTTTCCAGGTGCGGTCAGTCGGATCAATAAGATCCGCCACCAACAATGGATCATCTTTGTTAGTCGGTCCATATAGAGTGCCAATAGGTAACCAACGGTCGCCCCGAATTCTGATATTGTGGCCATCACCCACTGACCAGCATAGATGAGGACCAATAGCATTTCTCCCCATTAAGAGACTTTTCCATCCCCAAGAGGCCCGAGCCGTGGGAGGAACAGATAGGAAAGTTTGCCGGGGGAAGTAAAGACCTTTAAAGAGTTGACTCCATAAGGCCAAGGGCTGTTGCAATAATCGCCAAGCCTGTTTGCCAAGCATAGCTTCATTAAAAGCTATCAAATCCCGAAAGCCTAGGCCGCCGTCATCTTTACCCATTTTCAACAGATCCCATTTCCGCCAGTGAATACCCTTCCTGTGTTGGTCATTCTGCCACCAGAATCTAGCAATGCTTTGCTCGAGCGACTTGCAAATCGACAAAGGAATCTTAAAAATAGACATTGCATAATGTGGTAGGGCTTGCACAACCGATTTAAGAAGTACTTCCTTACCGCCTTTGGAGAGTAACTTACCCTTCCAGCCTTCCAATTTGGCATGAACACGCGCTGTAATCCAAGAGAACATTTCCCGCTTAGAGCGACCCCAATCAGATGGTAATCCCAGATATTTGCCACACCTTGTCAGGACTGGTACCCTTAGCTCACCCGACAGATTACTTTGCAAGGTAGAGGGACAGTAATTACTGAACATAATGCCGAGGATTTGAGACACCTTTTAAATATTTGTTTGTAAAGCCAAAGGATTAAAACGGATATGTGTGATACTTTAATCACAAAAGAATGAATTTTGGTTATTTTTTTTTATAGTCTCTGAAGTGTTTGTATGGTAAGAAATTTTGCATAGAAAATACTATAAAATGCACAAAAGCACGACTTTTTTTTTGGCTGGTTGAGCAATCCCTGAAGAGAACATAGAAAACCCCGTTAGTCACTTCTCAATCTATGCCGCGAGAATTTCAAATATTGAAAGACATGTAAACTGGAAATGATATTTTGCAATTTGACCTTTTTGGTTGTTATTTTGACAATTAAATTATGGGTTTCGTTAACCATGCAACAATTCTTATACACTATAACTTCTGTGCCCTAATTTAATTTGTGCATAAAAAACTTTTGACTTGAAGATTTCGATATGAATAATAGAACCAAAAATCATTTGGTGCAATTCACTAATTTTACTTGTTAAACTCAAAATTAGTTCTCTAGTTTTGTTCTATAACATATATCAGTTCTACTATGTGAATTTCATGTCATGATATTTAAGTGGGTCGCAAAAATTTCGATCTAGAAGTTTCATAAATTTTCTGAATAATTACCTTATAACCAGGTAAACGAGCTTCAAATTAAATGTTGATTTCTTATGACAATTCCAAATAGGCGTCATTATCATGCTACCCACAGCAATTTCGGTCATTTTGCATCTTCAATTTTATTGAAATCCACTCAAGGCACCCGAATCCTAATAATTGGATCATTGTTAGTTTTTTAGATAAATGAGTAAGCTTCGTGACACTAGCTTTTCGGTTGCTGGTCTATCTCTTGATAAATCAGAGACTTTATTTGGAATTAAAGCTTTCAATTAAGATTTTAGGTTTTTAATGTATAATAAAATCGAGATAGAGCTTCAATATGCTAAAATGATCAAATTTGTTGCGTTCTAATGCCAGACCTGGAACGAATCAAGAGCGGGTTGCGAGTTGGTCAAGCTACCCAGCCAAAGGTTGAAGAACACTGTACGTGTATACGTATCAATCGATTCTTATCGAAATCGCCCACAGTTGGTGTATTGGATTTCTTTGTAGTACAAGATGTGCCATTGTATTGGTAATAGAGAGAATTCCTAGCTGTCTATTGTTGCATTCTCTACCTAAAGACGAGCATGTAAAATAAAAAAAAGAATAACAAAACTCTCGTAGTTTTGCTCGATTGTCTCTTTTGAAATGCTAAATTAAATATAAAGGTCATAATTAGTTTTGATCATAGGAGACGGAAGTTTTATAAAGAGATTGCTTTTTAATTTTATGGCATTTAGATTGCCATACACGTATGTTGAGTTTATCAAATAAAGTAACATCTTGTTACAAAGTGCACCAACTTAGCGATACGTATATTATATCTCCTTCATGAGATGCATAGCGCTGGACAAATCAAGAATGCGTTATTATAGAAAACTAAATAAATACAAAAATGAAAAGCTAAAAAAAGAAAAGGAAAAGAAGAGAGACTGGTAAGAAAATAATAAAGCTCCAGCCCATCCCTTAAGTTCGGTCATATGCAGCCCGGTCCAACCACAAGCACAGCCCAGCCCATTCCATCAGCCCATGACTCGAGCCGGCTGGACACTCGCCGTCGCTGCGCCTCCGCCTCCATCTCCGGCGCAGCTCCACTCCTTCCGCCGGCATGTCTCTACTACCGTGATGGCTCCTCCATTTGGGTTTTCCCCTCTCTCCAGCGACCATCGCTATCACCGCCTCGCCTGTGATGGTCTCGATCTTGATCTGACTACGTTCGCTTCGCGATCCTTCAAGCACCATGCTCCAGCCTCCTCTTCTTCCGTCATCTGTCCCTCTCCAGCATTGCTTTGGGCTTCGGCCTCGGGATTGCGCATACCCGACGTCGAGTTTCTGAGGGCGATGGCTTGAAGCCGTTCATGGCCTTTGTTGACTCATTGATGACGCCCACAGCTGAATCAGTTCGTTTTGTATCCGATATGATTTCAGTTCATTCCTGCTTCGCCCTCGCTGTTTTCCGAGTTCCATTGCGGTTGATTACTCTGTGGAGGAGGAATCGAGTTTGCTAGGAAGGTGTTCGATGAAATGCCTAAGCTGGACTCTGTTTCGAGGAGTACCCGTTCACGATAGAGATAATCGGCCACTCCGGCGGTGGTGACCCCAAGCTTTGGGCTGGTGATCGAGCGAGAGCATGTCTCTTGAAGATCGAAGTCCAAAGAAGCTCACGAAATGCGCCCGAGAAAGCCACGATCGTGTCCATGGACTCTTTGTATCTCTCTCAAGTCTCAACTCAACCAGACAAAGGAAAGAATTAACCTTGAGAGTTTGCACGAAAGGATCCGAATTGGAGATGGTGAAGCAGACATGGTGGCCTCAGGGAAGGTACTGGGGATCGACCGCCGGATGAGCTCGAGCCGTACCGGCCATATCACCTTGAACTCGAACTCGGGGCTCTCCATGTCCTCCAAACCCAGAATCTGCAATCAGCAAAATAACAATTCAGGACCCGAAAGAAAGTGACAAACCTGACCGGCCGGGGGGAAAGAGAGAGAGACCTCTTTGTAGAACTCGGTGAAGCGGCAGAACTCTTTGGCTTTTTTCTTCTTGTTCTTGTAGCTGTTGATTTTTAATGCCAAAAAATTGACGGAAAGTGGAATGCCGTTGGGCGTTTATTATTCTTTTAAGCTACGACGTTTCCCGACGGCCTCCTCACCGCATTCCTTCCTTCGACTTCCCAACCCTAGGGTTGGGCTTGATCCATCCATTGTCCATATCTTGCCCCATCTTAAAATGAGTGATCCAGTATCAGGGTTTAGTTTAAAATTTCTTTTTTCGTTGCATGGATGACAAACACGTGAACTCATTGGAGAATACTTCTCATCGACAATGAAAAGCACTAAACGACTAGTGATCGCAACAGTGACCGACAGTGATCGACGATAGTGGCATTAGCAACTGGGGCGCCCACTACCGATGATCGACTACAAAGAAAGGTGGCCAATAGAGTTGTGTTTTTGATAGTTTTGTAATTATAAATTACGGTTAACAATCGAACAAAATGTATCAATTGAATCAAATTTTAAGCATGCCTACTTAGATTATGTTTGTATCTTTTTAATGTGAGAATATGCTTGTTATTGTGGATAAATTTGTGACCGATGAGGTAGTCATTTGGCTGCGGAGAATGGACTTTTGCGGTTCACGAGCGTCCGTTGGTCTTCGAACGGTCCTGCAAGCATTTTCATTGAGTGAAGATGGGCGAACATCAACGAGAGATGAAGCTGCCATTTCTATCACAGATATTGATGGAGGGGGCCGACCATAAGACACGTTTCTGGACTTCCTTTCCGTCTTTTCTTATTTTCCTGTTTTTTTTTTTTTTTTTTTTTTTGCCTCTCCTCCTAAATTTTCTTTGCTTTTCAATGGGATTATTGTCAACTTTTGTACGACTCCGCCACCCTTCCATCTCTAAGGGGAGGTTGGGTTCAAATCCCACTTTCTCGAGGGGATTGGGGTGGGGACGATTTCATTTCGGGAGTGGGTTTCGACTCCCACGCCTGCGAGGCGGGCGAGAAAATCGAGAGTTAGTGTTAGGCTAGAATTAGTGTAGGACCAGACCAAAAAAAAATGGGATTATTGTCTCCTTTTCGTTTACGGGACCACCAAGCTCGATTTGTGCTAATGCTCCTGTTGTGAATAGTAATTAATTCTCATGGTTTTTATTTTCCTTTTTTGATTTAATAGTACAAAAAATCTCAAACCGATATATACGTGAAAATTTACTTAAAACTAATTTTTTGACCACAAAAAATCTTAAAATTATACACCTGTCACAAATTTATCACTAATAGTTTTTGTTGAATTTTAAAATTACTGAGTTGACATGTAATAGTTGATAACCTCTATTTGTCACATGTGTATCAATTTATAATTTTCGTAGTATTAATATAATTTAACAAAAACTAGAGGGTAAACTTATCACAAATGTACAAATTTAATGTTTTTACTAATAAAAAATTAGTTTGGAGTAAATTTATCATAAAAGTATCAGTTTATGATTTTAAGTGATAAAAAAATTAGTTTAAAGTAAATTTTACATATGTTTATCAATTTGGGGTTTTTGTGATACTAAATTTTTTTTTAAAATAATTTTTGGGTCCTAAAACTGCAAATTTGGTTGTCAAACTTTGACAACCGGAGGTTGGACTATTCTTTTTTTCTTTTATGTGGTGAAACTACTCGCCGTGGTGCTTTTGGCCCCAACGAGGAGCCCTCGGTAACGGATATTTGCTTTGTATTTTCTGCAACAAAATTTGTCTGCCCTTTTTCGGTTAAGTCAAAACTTAAAAGTAAGAACTTGAGCCCGTACTGCTGACAATTTGAGACACCTTTTAAATATTTGTTTATAAAGCCAAAGGATTAAAATGGATATTGGCGATACTTTAATCACAAAAAGAATGATTTAAAGTCTTTGAAGTGTTTATATGGTATGAAATTTTGCGTAGAAAATACTATGAAATGCACCAAGGTACAACCTTTTTTTATGCCAGTGGAACAGTTCCTCAAGGGATCACAGAAAACCTCTGTAGTCATTGATCAATCCAAACGTGATTGACCTGTAGCGGTGTTAGAATTTGGAGGATTTGTTGACTCTTTCTTCTTGCATTCTCTCCTTTCTATGTAGAGGCTTGTATGTCTAAGACGTAGATAGAATTGATTCAGTTTTAAGGCACTTAACGATCTTTTAGGGAGTTCATGGGCTTCTCTTCCGATCAACTTCAAAACTCTCCGTATTCCTCAAATCGTATTCATTTTCTATTTTGTAATTTTGCAATTGTCAAACCTATTCATATTCAAGAGAGTACATGAGTTCACCTCATACTCGTGACCTGAACTTGAAGGATCCAAATATTACTAGTCCGACTAGCTTCTTAAGCTCGTGCGATGCATCGAATAATTTACAAACTCGCTTAAGGCATTTTCACAAGTAAAAGAAAGATTTTCTTAATTAAAAACTTCGAAGTCTCCAAGATATTTGGACTTGGTGTGGGGCCTCGCCGCCCAACGGAACCCTGCCTCAAACGAACGATCCTTCCCCATGAGAAACTCTAGGAGGGGAAAATTGCGAGGAATGAGGCCGAGCAGGGTTGGGGAAATATGTCTTAGTTAATCCGGAGATGAGTATCGATCATACTTAGATGTCTATCTGGTTGGTATTTGATTTTTGAGTTTTGGTTTTGCTTTTAGGTTAGATTACCAAAAGTTTGTGCGATGTGAGTTCACTTTGGTGTCAAATTTGCTTGAAAGCTAATGAATGTGAAGTGAAATCTAAGAACCTATGGTGATTAGGTGGATGAGGATTGCACGGCTCAACTCTTCTGTGGACTGGATGCTTTTTAAGCTGTGCTTGTCAAGAGCAAAATGAAATTGATAGGGAAAATGGCGCGTCAATTCAAATGAAGACCAACTTGAATCAAATCTTTTTGTTTTTTTACTTTTGTGCCTTGCCTCATTATATGACTATGTGAGATTTTGATTAGACCACTACCAATATTCTAAAAGCTTAAGTTTTTGGATTGAATTTTCTAACATGGTTTCAAAGTTAGGAGGTCATGAGTTCAAATTTTCTAGGCCTCTATTTGCCTCGGTTAAGACCAAAGGTTAGCTTACACATGAGGAGGAGCGTTACAATATTTAAATAATAAACTATGTCTTCATCTAATAAATAAAGTTTTGGGTTAGATTTTTTAATGACCTGAATCGCCATTGGTTGGCCTTTGTTAATGCCCTTTTTTTTTCCTTCTTGTCGTATACCTATGATTAAATTTGGAGAGTACTAGCTTTGCAACGTTGCAGCTGGTAAAAATAGCATTACACTTGATGAATTTATCTTATCCTTGTGGAAGCGAATCCTCCACCTTAGGACTGATTTTCGATTATCTTTTCTCTGGAAATTAGGAGATGGCTGCTTTGTTTCCTTTGGTTCGACCACTGGCACCCGAGAGGCCCCTTGACTTGATGTTTTCTGACTCTTTCATTTACAGATCTGGCCTTCCTAGGCATGCGGCGATGGCTGATTTTTTTTCACCTGTAGGTCAGACCATGCGAGAAGTTTTATAGTCTTGGGAACATCCCTTCCCTTTCTAGTGCAGGCTCCGGATCGTGTTACTTGGTAAGGAAACACGTCCAGTTTATTCTTGGTTGCTTCGGCTTGGCACCTCATCAGAAAAAAGAAGCCTCATGTCATTTGGGCTTCATTGATCTGGAATAATGCTATAGCTCTAAGATATCAGTTCATTCTTTGGCTTATACCAGGAATCGTCTTCCTACGCAGGCCTTACTCTTATTGCATGGCAGGATTGGGGATGCGGTATGCCCCTTTGCAAAGCAACTCCGAATTCTATTGATCATCTGTTTTTTCGTTGTAGCATTACAGCTAGTTGTGCCTTCTCTTGGGCCGCCAGATGCAATCTCCCTTGGAGGAATGGGACTTGGGCTGATAACCTTTGCTGGGCTATAAAGTTCCTATCTGGTAAGGACTTCTATCACTCTATCGCCCGGTTCTCTTTTGGGGCTATTTGTCACCTTATTTGGAAATATAGGAATGTAATTATCTTTAGGAACTATACCTTCACACTTCCGGCCATGAAGAATTACCTTATTAAAGTGGTTAAGGATAAGGCTTTAACCTTCTCGAATGTTGAAGATATCCCAAGAAATAGGAGACTTCAATGTTGCTGGGGGATAGATCCCTGCATCTTCTTTTCTATTCCAGCGCATCCGTAGTGTTTCCAGATTGGAGTGGTGGTGCAGGAGGGTTCGCTGCTGTGCTTTGCGTTCCTGATGTTTTAGTGTTGGCCTTGATTCCTACCGGTTGTCTCGTCCTTTCCGTTTGGGCGATGATGTTTTGTTTGGTTTTGGCTTGGGTTGCCATTGTTTGGCCGACTGGTCGCCCTCTTTTGTTTGGTCCGTCTTTTGGATGTGGCCGTAGTTGTACGGCTTAATTGTGTTTTGTGCCTTGTTGGCTTTCCTTTTTTTTCTTCTTTCGGCACCGTTCCACTCATTGTGCCTCTGTTTCATTATGAGTGTATGTTTTGGTGCCGTTTTTGTTGTAAATGTTGGTTTTAGCTTAATATGATTACCTTCACCAAAAAAAAAAAAAAAAAAAAAGAAGGGCTTGGGGTCTGCACGTGTTGATCCACTTCCCCCGTGTCTCTCTCTAACTTGCCCAAAGTTCACTTCTTAGAACTCCATTGACTGTCACCGTGGTTCTCACTTGTTCATTGGACGAAGGAGACTGATTTTCCTTTGTCAATCTTTCTGGCTTTCTTTCTTCTGTTTTAGTTGTTTTGAGGAGAGCTGGGTTTACAAGTTTTCACTAGTAGTCTCATGTTTCCCTGAAATAAAATCGTCGACAAAATACCTTCTCACAAAAGTTTAATCGTTAATTTTCAATATGAATTGGGCTTTGTGGCAGTTTGATAGGAACTAATTTGCATAATTAAGGATTACCGATGATAACAAAGGCAAATCTAAAAAATTTAAAGAATAAAGAACAGCAAATTGATAAAACTGGAAATTGGAAATTGGATAAAAATTGTACAAGTGCTTGAACAAAATTTAACTATCATTGTAAAGTTATCTTTGAATTAACAAATTACAACTAACCCGGCTTCATCTCGATCATCCTTAATTACTCATTCTTATCACAAGTAGTTATAATCTCTAGCATATCTTCCAATTTGATTTTTCCACGGTCTTTGCTTACTACTAACCATTTGTTATTACACGACCATCACAGCCTGCTCTTCATTTGATGACCATAGGTCTCGTGACATTAATTTGGCATTGGCTATTCACCGATTCGTGATTGCATCGTTTGGTTGCTCCATTGACGACTAACGTCAACACTTTGTCGACCCCATGGCTCAATATATTTCTAGGAGTCAACACCTTAGAAGCTGTTGACATTAGAGTCAGCTTATGTAGCACCGACACGGACACGCGACACGCGATACGACACGACACAACACGCCGACACTTCATTTCTTAAAAATAGAAAATTTCAACACGTTCCGACACGTTATATATTAAATATATTTTTATAAATAAATACATAAATAAATAATAATAAAAATAGCCTAGAATTAATTTACATGAAAAATATTAAATAATATCATTCATTATTTTAATTTGTTACAATAATACATAAAACTTAGAGGAAAAAAACATTGTTTAAAGAAAATGCTGAAATGATATTTTTAAATTTATTTATTTATCATATATAGCATTTTTTTATTACTTCTTTCATAGTAAAAGACTTTTAAAAAAACTAAAACAATTTTAAAAAAAAGAAAACTGAAAAAAAAAAAAAATTTGACCCGTGCGTGTATATTTATAGCAATTTTATTACTTATTTTATTACTTCTTTTGTGTATATTTATATTTTGACCCCTCAAATATTAGAAATTTTTAAAATTGACCCCGTGCGTGTCGGAATCGCGTGTCGGAATTCTGGACTCGCGTGTCGGAGAGAGTTGACCACGTGTCGGATTTTTCGACACTCGTTGACCGCGTGTCGAAGCGTGTCGGGACGTGTTGGAACGTGTTGGACACGTGTCGGAGTGTCAGACACGACACGAAGGCTTCCGGAGAGTGTCCGTGCTACATAGGAGTCAACTGTTCTGTATCAAAGAAATTTAAAAAAGAAAAAGAAAAAAAGAGAGGTAAAAAATGTGGGCCAGTTTCGTAATTTCAGCCCATTGAAGTAGCCTAATAAATGGAAAGCACAGTAATGCGATCCGATAGTTTCGCCAATTTGATCCACATCTTTCGTTTTCCTTTCGTTACTCAATGGGGCTGGCCACCCACCAAATGTTCCTTTTTTTTTTCTTTCCTTTTCTAAGTCTGTCAGGGTCCATATAGATTTTCTTTCGGGTTGGTCGGGCCATTATCAAGTAAAATACAGCCGACCCTACATTTTTTCTATTGTTTCAATCTCCAGAGAGCTGAGTCACAAAAAAAAGACATCTGGTTTGATAGCATCCAGCTTTGGCATGGACAATTTATTCAGGAGAGAGAGAGAGATTTGCACTTGTTCCATGGTTCATGGAGTTGTGGTAGTAATGAAGCCCAGGGGTCGCTGAAACGGACCATGGGATCTTCCTTTATCTCTCGTGAACTCCAAGAAACCTTGGCAAAAATGTTAATACCTAAATTTTGACAATCTATTTAGTTATTTGTTGCATAAAAAAATTAGAGATCGTCATCAACCCTTAAATAAGAACATTAGTTAAATTTACCTATATCTATTAGGAAGCATTTTCATTTAGCAAATAAGCCTGCATATATTTGCATTTAAATAGGATCGATCAATTTAAATGAATGATTTTGAACTTGATTAGATTAATTGGACCGAGTCCCTAAGAGCATGAAATTTTGGCCAAGACCATGGATGCTAGAGAGTCAAAAATTGCATAATTAAAATGTCAAATTGGAAAATTCATTTAGGGAAAATTCCAAAAATGGACCCAAAGTACCTTCTTTTTCTCAAATAAGGTAGAAGTTGACCTTGTTTCAAATAAGGACCAAGTGCGCTTCATTTTCTCAAATAAAGGCCTAAAGTGGATGTTATTTCAAATGAGGACCTAAAGTGGTTATGTTTATTTCAAATAAGAATGCTGCTGGTATGCCATTTCAAATAAGGACCCGTCTTTCCAACGATCAAAAGTATTTTCGTCATTGGTCATTTTTCCCTTTTTCTTTATTTTTTCCCTTTTTTTTTTTTTTTTTTTTTTGCTAGTTCTTCTTCCTCTTTGCCGATGGCCAACCAGCCACTGGCAATGCCCACAAAGAGCTGGGTGAGGGATGGCCTCACCTGGATATGGCGACCCTCGCCTAGGGGCCATCCGCGAGGTCGGCCCTCATCGGGCCTGGGTGAGGGTCACCACGCTTAAGCGAGGTCGTCCCTCAATTGTGGCTAGTGTGGGTGGCCCTCGCCAGCGAGGGCGACCCTCGCTTAACCCTCTGTGGGCATCACTGGTGGCCGATCGACCACCGGCGAAGAGGAAGAAGAAGAACTAGAAAAAAAAAAAAAAAAGGAAAGGAAAAAATAAGGTGAAATGCAAAATGACAAAAATGCCCTTGATCGGTCAAAAAATTTAGCCAATCGGCAATTGGTGAGGTCGGGTCCTTATTTGAAGCAACCAAAGCCACTTCAAGCCCTTATTTGAAACAACTAAGGCCACTTTAGGTCCTTATTTGAAACAAAGTCCACTTTGGGCCCTTATTTGAGAAAACAATAATACTTCGGGTCTTTTTTTGAAATTTTCCCTTTAATTTATGAAAAGCAAACTTGGGGAACAATTAATCTCGATATTATCAAAATTCAAATCTTAGAGGATAATTGAGCAAATTGATGTGATATTATCACAATAAGTGAATAGAAGAGTTTCCCATTTTTAAGATAGAGTATATCCTCTAAACTTCGAATTATTAGCAAAACAAGGATATCTCTTACTCATGAAAGAAATCCTAATTGTCAGCCTACATAAAATCTATTATGTTCCTTGTCGGATTATTTTAGAATTCGAATTGGAATGTGAAGACTGACTTGCAGAAGAGTGTGAATCCAAGCAGTGAAAATTCGTTCCTTGTTGGATTATTCAAGCTTGAAAGTAGGCTCGAAGGGCCCGATCTCACCGTCAAAATTCAGGCGCGCCTTCACTTCTTCAACGGAGTATCATTGAAGCCAAGGCCGCCGAGGCTATCTCCGCACGACCTCCTCCATCCCGACGACGCTGTGGCGGCTCCAGTCACGGCTGCACTGCGTCTCACCTCCGTCTCCATGCTGCACCACTTGCACCATCTGAATCGCACCGACGCAGATAACCACAACGCTGGTTCCTGCAATCTTTGCACGCTCAAATCAACCCAAGGAGCATGAGCCACCGCGAATCAGCCCCACCACTATTCTGCCGCACGTAACCACGACGCTGATGAACCTTCCAACTAGTTCTCTCGAGTTTCTCGGTGCTTTCTTGCAGGTTTACGGGTGGCTTTGTCCAGGACCAGCAACAGAAATCACCAGCGTTCCTACAGTCCAGCATCTTGTTACCGCAGCCGATCAAGCCTCTGGTGAGGCCGACATCTCCGTCGCTCCTGATAAGCCCTTGCGATGCTCTTTCCCGTCCGTGATTTTCAACACTAGAGCTTCCTTCACTGGCGTCTCACATATTGAAGAAATAAAGTTGAAAAACGACCAAGGCTGAGGAAACCCGAATGTGATCTTCAAAACACCTTATTGAAGGCTATTGGGCTGCTACACAGCGTCATAGGGATATTGTACAGGGCCCTTGGCCTGCTGCTGCCTGTTGCTTAGCAGACTTGGGCCTCTAGGTAGTAAAGAACTAGCGCATAAAATTTCCCTTTCTTTTGTTGAAAAAACACTTCTTTTATTTATATATTTGTCTGAACTTTGACCCTCTTCAGTTTAATTCCCCCGATATTTACATTTATTGAAAGTTCATGACCTGAATTTTTGGAAAGTTCTGTCCGATTTTTTAAAAAGCGTTAAGATTGTGGATTTCTGCAAAATTTAATTATCTTTTCAAATGAAAAGATGTAGAATTTTGAGTCCCCAATTAATTACGTAATCTGATTCCACAGCCAACAAATAAGACCTAAGTAGAATTTATCTATTATGCATTTATTTTTTTATGCTTTTCCTTACTATTGTTGGCCTAACTCTTTCATTGAAGCTAGCCTGCTATTAAAAAAAATTAAAAGAACTCTTGCTCCGGGCCTCACCCTTGCATTAGTGGGTCGGGCTTTTGTAAGTGAGACAAATCCTCCAACCTAGCCCATTTGTTCTTCGAGCCTCGCAGGACCGATAGAGTTAGCAAACCGGGTTGGGTTTCTATGACTCAACTTAAGACCGTATTATCAAAATGGGTTAACTCGAATGTGACCCCAAAAATAGTCATTTTAAAAAATTGACCTTTAATATATCATTATTAAATGGGCAGACTGAACATATCTCATGTAAAGCGACATAGTGAATGAGTCAAATTTTGTCAATTCCTGAAAGACAACAAGCAACAATAACAGTTTCTTTTTAAGATGTAATTTAACTTCTGTGGGTTTACTCATGAAATGATGATCTTATTAAGTTAGCGTTATTATTTAAATGCAATCCAATAATATAGAAAAAAAAAGCAATAAAATTACGAGCTTAATTTTTTTCTTGGCTTAATTTATGGAAGAATTCGATGTTCATATTGGATTGCATAGAAATAGTTTGAGTATAAAATTTTACCAAAATATAACAATGGCTGGTGTTAATATTCGTTCGTGCTATTAGTTATTAGTCGAAGAAGAACTCTATTAATAAAGAACTCATTTTTACGTGAAAAGCACACATGTAAATGTTTTTAAAGAAATTTCAGTCTCCCACAAATTTTTTGAACTTACAGAGAGATGCTCATAATTTTTTGGTCCCTATTATATTCGGGCAAAAGTAATAAAATGAATTTATTTAATATATTTTCTTTAGTCAATTGATGATGTAATATGTCAAAATCATTAATGCTCATATTATCATAATTTCATTTCATATTCATAGAGATAAATATGATTCTCTTGTGATTTCTCACTGAGTAACACAGATTAGAAACAAAATTCAGTTATTAGATACGATTTTTCTGTAAAGTATTGTAACTCAAACAGTCCTTCATTATATTTAACTCTTCTTGTTTATATTGATGTATAACCATGATAACATCATCTCGCAATTCTATTGTCATAACCCCAATCTTTTATATGTGGTTTTAAGGAACATGATGATATATGCACGTTCATATTCCGAGCCGCACAATTTTTGTCTTGTATATTACTGACAAATGATAAGAATAGGTGAGGGAAAATAAATTATAAGTATTTGAAGTTTTGTTTGTTTTATAATTAGGCATCTAAACTTCTTTTTTATTCAATCAAGCACTTCAAATTTTCAAATTTGGCTCAAACTCAAACCTCCATTAGATAAATTATCATGTTATGTAATTATGATAACATAATTCGCTTACTTCAGCCAAGTTGATGATGTAACTCCTTTGCTAGAGAGAGAGAGAGAAGAGAGACAAAGTGTGTGTTTCGGTTTAGATGATCTCGGTCATTCATTAAGTGTCGAAATCAGAGAAAAACGATCACTTAAGTGCCTTTGATGAAAAATTCCAACTAAAGAAATTATGTGGCTTTTATAATTAAAAATTTTATCTGATGTGGCATTTTTTGGCACTGAAGTAATTACTTATTCATTAAGATGGACACTGAAATGATCACTTTTTAACAACAATTGGCACTAAAGTGATTATTTTTTTCATAATGACTGGCTTTGAAGTGGTCACTTCATAACTTGTTATACGACGTAGTTTAGGGTTTTTTTTTTTAGCATTGAATTAATCACTTTTTGATTAAGGTTAGCATTGAAATGATCACTGTCAACAACAATTGGTATTGAAGTAATCATTTTATTACAACATTGGCACTAAAGTGATCACTTTTTTAACTTACTATACAACGTTTAGAGATTATATGTTGACTGGACACGCTAGCAAGCGATGTAGGATCGAGAAATTAATAAATTATTGTCACATGAGATTTCCAACTACTAAGATCAGAGTTGGCACTTAAGTGATCGTTTTCTTTTCTTTAAAAAGTGGCACTTAAGTGAGCTAATGAAAAGTTGTAATACTATAGTGAGTGTCATACACAGCTTAAGAGACTTCTGCTGCACTTCTTCATTATGTCTCTATTGATGTAGTATCATTTTAAGAGGCAATATCAGATGCCAACATGGATAGTTAATTGTTATTTACAAAAAACAAATGAACAAAAAATATTTATATTGTATACAAAATGTTTAGATATAAATTGTTGTCAATAATGAAAATATTTTTATTATAATTATTTTAATCATTTCAAGTGGTCATTTCTAGAAAAATGTTCTTCAAATCATTCATTTTCCACAAAACAAATGGAACATCAAATTTTTAATATGCGTTCAAATGGGATTATATATTGGTCATTGCACTTAGTTTTTGCTACTGTGATAATTGCACACATAACAAATAATATAATTTGGAAAAAAAAAAAACTGAATGCATAGAGCATTATTCTATGTTTTTGCTCAAAAGGATCGAGATACTCCATCTAAAGCAAATTAGGGAAAAAAAATTCATTCTGGCATAAAACCTTTCACAGACACCTCGTGACGAAGTTGGAAGAGTCATCTTCAGGTCATCTCCTAGTCGTTCACATTCTTCATGAGTATCTCGAAATGTCGTTCCACTAACTAGTAAAGCTGGAAACTTTTTCCCTCCACTTTGGGAAAATTTCATGGGCTTAACTTAAAAGTCGTCACTCTTTTTTTCTTTCGGTGCTAAAGAGAAAAAGAAGATGCCTTGTCTCATAGTGAAAAGAGCCTTGTTCAGTATGCAGCAGGATTGACAGTACACTCAAAACGTTTGAACTTGACTTCTATTTGTTAGTTGTATGCATTTTTAGCATTTTCTTCTTACAATTATAGCATAAATTGTCATTATAAATTTTTTTTTACACAAGTAGCCCTATAGTTACACTACTAACTTAAGAACAAGAGGTATTATAATCCTAACATCAATTGTGGATTGGTCGATTATGTAAAAAATTTTATAAACTCGTTTTCTCTTTTTCCTTGTTCTCATTTCTTCGTGATAATTAGAGATGACTTGGTTTATACAATGATTTCCAAATGTGGTTTTGGGAGGGGGAGAGACCTGTGATAATAGAGGACTTGTCCAAAGGCTCGCACACGATTCTTTTGCGAGAGAATGGCTCCCATGTAAGGTTTTGGAAGGGGCGATAAACCGATGATTGTAGAGGAGGAGCTTGTCCTAAGCTTCTCTTGCAATTCTTTTCGCAAGAGAGGATAAGTGTTACTCATGGTGATACCAATTATTCGGAACCAGTGATTATAGAGGACCTTGTCTTGAGGTTCACATGTTATTCTTTTAGCTAGAGAAGGTAATTGTTGCACACGAGTAATACCATTGTCCAGATGAATGAATTAAGAGATTTTAATGCAAGATAATCGGTAAGAGTTTGATACATTAGTATTGGAGAGATTAAAGCTAGTTCTTCTGTTGTAAAATGAATTATCAAATAGTTAATTTAGGGTAGGATGAGAAATTTCCTATTAAACATGATGGCGTATTAAAATCGGCAGATGGTGTATCACCATATGTAAGGAGAAAACAAGTTAAAGGTAAGTAGCCCATGTCATAAGGGCATAAGTTGACATTACGCACAATAAGAAGGGGCTGAAGAGGTCAGACCATTCTTAATGTGCCTTACTCAAAGTGTGCTAAGTTAAAACTCTCTAAATCACCTCAAATTATGGTACCACTATCACAATTCCTTAGTTTTTTTTTTGGTCCAATCACAATTCCATAGTTGAGACGATGCCTTCTGGTTTAACTTTAGACTGCCACTTTATTTATTTATTTATTTTTGTTGCCACTTTGCTTATCTAGAAAATTATGTTTGGCATTAAGATCCACTACTTCTTTCCTTAGATTTTTAATCTACATTCAAATGGTATTTTATTGATCATTGCACTTAGTATAATTATCATATTAGCAACTGTTGTTGTGACAATTGCACACATAACAAATAATAGATATGAATAAAAACTAAATGCATAAAGTTTTATTCGAAGTGATTGCTCAAGAGGATAAGGACAATCCACCTAAGGAAAATTAGGGAAAAAACAAATTAATTCTAGCATAAAACCTTTCACGGACACCTTGTAACAAAGCTGGAAGCGTTATCTCATGGTCATCTCCTAGTGGTTCACATTCTTCATGACTAATCTCAAAGCGTCATTCCTCTTACTAGAAAAGCTAGAAACTTTTTCCTCCACTCTGGAAAAATTTCATAGACTTGACTTAAAGTCGTCGCTCTTCTTCTTTCGGTGCTAAAGAGAAAAGAAGATGCCTTGTCTCATGGTGAAGAAAAGTCCTATTCAGTGTGTGGTGGGACTGATAGTACATACATGTCTTTTTCTCCCAAGCTCTAACATTGGTGCTCTTTGCACCGACACACTCTCTCTAAAAGAAAAATTAAGACACCCAAAATGTTCCAACTTGACTTGGATTTTATTGACAAGAAATTTAAGGTGGAGAATTTATAATGAGAATTTATAGTCTTCCACGGATTAAGTTTAACTTTTGTGGTACTCCTAGAGCAAATTCCCCTTATAAGTGAGATCATGGGAACTAGTTATCATTTTCAGCCACAAGATCATTATTTATAATCAAGTGATTAAGGACATGGATTAACATGTGATCTGCTTGCACCATTATAATCATCCCCCTCATTCCAAGAATTTTATTTAATGAATCTGGTTTACCAAGAATGATTGGATCAAACACATTAAATAAAATTAAGTGGAATCCATCCATCAACACATAAAATTAAGTGGATTGAGATTAGATAAGTGGTATTATTTCCTTCGAATTGTCAAAAGGACAGTTCGTACGCATTAAAAAGTAGTGACACGATTATCTATCTAGAAAAACTATTGAGTCAACTTAGTGAATAAACTAAATTGAATTTGAACCATTAAAAATAATGAACTCCGTACTAATCTCTTCAACTTTTATATTATGATTTAGTTTACAATATATATATATTTTCCATTTAACAATTTCTTACTTATTAGATGCAAATAACTGCCTCCAAGTTTGACTTTTGGTCGTGGAAAGTACCTCGGACTTGGAGTGAAGAAGATTGAAGACTGAATAATTGCAATAGGGAAATGCATGTGGAAATAGACAGAAATAAATCAAACTTACATAATAATAAAAATACCTTTGGAATTGGTCATCACACAGAAAATAACTGTTGTAGTAATTGATGTTGTGACAATTACGCACATAATTATTGATAGAATTTTAAAAGAACTGAATGCATGTGTATTCTAAGTTGTTGCTCAAAAGGATTAGGACAATCAACATGGTCGTCTGATGGTTGTTCACATTCTTCATGGCTATTTCGAAGCATGGTTTCTCTAACTAATAAAGCTGGAAACTTTTTCCTCTCACTTTGGAAAAATTTTGTAAGTTTGACTTAAAAGTCATCACTCTTCTTTTCTTTCAGTGCTAAGGAGAAAAGAAGATAAATTAAACTTAGTGAATAAGCCAAATTCAACTTTAACCATTGAACATAGTAGGCTCCAGCTTTCCGAGCTAAAATCACTTTCCAACAACTGCTCAAGTATAGAACAATTGCGACATGCACAAATAGAGAGACTATAAGTGTTCCCAAAACACGACATGATGATTCTTTCATAATATTTTTCTTTAGAGGAAATTCAAAAGTTCATGGCACTTGATATTGAATAATTGGTTTTGATGACATCTAATATTTTCTCAGAAAAAAAAACAAAATAATTGTGCATGAGCTGTTGCTGGCTCATTTGTTTGATAGACCGATTGAAATTGCATATCCATTAATAAAGTATCAATACAGATCAATTTATGTCAGTTTGATTTATCTTATTACCCATTACATCTCTACAATTGAGAATGGATAATTTAAATATAAACGGAAAAGAAAACTATAGATTGTCAACAATGTTGATCTGCATAATTCAACATAAGACAGTATGTATGATTAGCTATTTAATATTAATATTTTCTATATAAGTTTACAGTATTTTTCTTATTTGGAATTTCAATCTCCAAAAGATGTTAGTTACGTGATAAAACAAACGTGAACTGTTTATACACCACATGTAGAGACAACTCTATTTTTAATTTAAACCAATACATTTTTTTTTATCATGTAGTATATTTTTAATATGCTCGAAGCCTTTAATTTCACAATGCTGGAACATCAACTTGATTGCTTGATCATTAGTAATATGGGAATACGTACTGCTTCCTTTTTTAAATCTGCAAACCCCTCATAGATATTAATATATGAAAGACAAATATTGTGACAAAGAGTATTAATACTATAATACATAAGGAAGATGTTGAAATAATCTTTGAAAATTATAATATGATCGTAAATTTTCTATACCATAATAAGAACTTAATGTGATTTTAATTTTTTATATGTAATTTCTATGTTTTGATTTTTCAATATATAATCTAGATAATTGTGAATGATGCAACGAGAAGTTTATTATTAAAAGTTAACATATAATTTTACCATAGTTATCCTTCATGTATTTTGTCATCTAAATGCTTACTAAAATGATTTGCAAAAGATTAGTGCCAATCGGAGAGGACGGGCTAGAGGACGATTCCAGTCCTCGCGCTCCTCCCTTTGGGCGAGCTCTACAGGCTTGAGAGGAAATAGGGGCACTCAAAACAGCCTCCTCTTTTCTGATTCGAAAAGGTGATCCTTCTCTGAAAGCCCCTCTGTCTCTTCATTAGAGTTGTTTGTCGATCTGTGCAATAATTGACTTCTGTGGACTAGCAGTGATCTATACTAGTCACTACTTTTTTTCAACCACAAAGAAGATTGTGTCATCAGAAATCCATCGGTGGACTGGTCTTCGGTGTGTAAAAAGTCCATGTGTTCGCACCTTTAGATGTCCTGGTCCATCCTGGAGCACCACCATTTACCAAAGTACCAAAGTAAGTCATGCATCTTTGTAATCTAGCATAGAACAGAATCAACAAGAAGGTGAACGAAGTGCCTAGTAAAACACTGTACTAATTCTTAAGCTAGTATTCATTGCTGATTGTTGAAGTCCATTGGTACATTAAATAACAAATTATCTAACGTTGCATGATTAATCAACAATTTAATAACAAATTCAGCATCAAACAAAGGGAACTTGTGTCATTGTGACAATCCAAATAATGCCGTGTTATGTGGTCCTAAGAGAAAATAAGTCCTTGTGTTCATACCTATTTGAAATCTGGGTCCATACTTAAGCATCATGATTTTTCAAAGTTATAATATTATTAATAATGCTGTGGTATATGAGCTTGAGTGAAAATTACTCCAGGTGTTCATACCCATTAGGTATCTTTATTTACCTTCAAGAACCATGATTTACCAAAGTTCTAATATTATTAATAGATCTAATATCATTTTATGCTGATATACTTAATTGTGCTTATAATTAATCTCCTTTCATTAGTCATTTGTTAAGTAATTATGCAGTGTAAAAAAACTACTTGGGGGTTGGGTGCCCTTTCGAGGAAGCCCGCAAATTTTTTTCTTTTTATTAATTGTAAGTGAGCCTATGACAAAAGCTAAACTATTGACACGAAACACTTCAATTACAAAAAGAAAAACGCAAGCTAGACGGATCAATGCCGTTTCCTCAAAGCTGGTATGCGGTCTTCATCGAAATTAAGTCCCACGTGTTCATACATATTGCATATTTTGGTCCATACTCAACCACCATATTTTCCGAAGTTCTACCATTATTAATAGATCAAATATTATTTGGTGGTCATATGTTAAATTATTATATAGCAAGGAAAAAACTACTTTTGGGAGGTTGGGATGACATTTCAAGGAAGCCAACAAAGTTGTTTTTTTGAGTAAGCCCATGGCCGGGATCACGGGAATCCACCGTCCTAAAGTTGTTTGTCAGTTTGTTCAATAATTGAGTCCACTAGGACTAGTACTAATCAACACCATTCACTTCTTCTGTCGGCCACAACGAAGCTTTTGTCACTCTAGAAAATGTCTAGTTTTTTCAAAAGCAGGGGCATGGGGCCATCCTTGATTCCATTGTTCCTCTAGATGCGGAAAATTAGGATGCATATTTTTTTTCCTAGATATATGAAAATCCATTGCTCTGTGTAGTAGCAAGTTGAACGAAAGTCAGAACAGGAACTCTATTTACTAACTTGAAAATAAATGGGGAAAAAAAAGAGGAACTATGTTCCCTACATGGGCGAGTTTACTCCTAGCCCCCAAACGTCCTGAAATTGTAATTAAGGTCCGAGTAGGGATGACAAGTTTTACCTATAGAGCTCAGCACCCCTAAATTCTTTAAATTTCAAAATTAGCTAGAAGAAATAAATTAACAAATTGTCAAAAGATTTAGAACTAAATTGGGAAATCATTAAAAGATTTAGGATCAAATTGGCACAATTGAAAATTTTAAAGTTTAGAACTAAATTGGTACAATTAGTAGGTTTAAGATTGAATTGACACAAATACAATAGATTTAGAACTTTCTTAGTAATTCTTTTAGTATTCTTCAGCTTCTTCATGGGTTTTAGTCGTTATTGACAGTGGAATCAGATTTTTCCTTCATCAGCTTCTTTGTGGGGGTTTGAAGATTGAACTCTGTAATCACTTCTAGACCGATCGAAGTTTGAATTGCACTCAACCGCGACTTGAACGTGAAAGAAGGTGTTTAAGATTGAATCAAAACTGAGAATGCCACTTGTCAATCAATTTTTGGAGTGGAACTCGTCTGATCATGAAAGAAAAACCCTAAAGCTATAGTTTTGCAGTGCACAAGCATGAAACTTTGGATCATAGCCTCATCGTGTCCGTGATCAATCTTTAGAATAAGGAATCTAAAATCCTTCAATTAGCCACGTCTTGTCTAATTCAATGTACATGAAAACCAAAACTTAAAGCACATGACATAATCACTGTAGCGTGTCCCTCGCATATTCTTCAAAAGAAATATAATTTTGAGAGTGAAAGTCTGAAAATATCGCCCAAACTCTAGGAGACGGTGGCCACTTTGACCCACATTCTTAAATTGTTTTACGAGTTGACATCCATCGTTTTGTCAGGTTGATTGCGAACAAAATACTCAGCCAGACTATAAAGCGATAATCAAAAGTTTAAGGCTTGAGGATGTGGTTAAGCACAAGAAAAGGTTAGCATATTCCACATCGCTCTTTCAGTACTACATTCCTTGGTCAAATCCTCATATCATGAGATTTCTTAAAGTAAATACATATATAGTTCTCTTTTAATGTTTCGAAGATTAAGAAGCTTTGGTACTCACCCTCGGGTGAAATTGCCGCATGATGGAGGCGAATAAGGGCTCGACTGATCATGATAAGTGATTTGTGCTTTATTTTTATTTTATTTTATTTTATTGGTGAAATTGCCGCATGATGGAGGCGAATAAGGGCTCGACTGATCATGATGAGTGATTTGTGCTTTATTTTTATTTTTATTTTATTTTATTTTTAAAAAGGGAAGAGAAGAAGAAGAAGAAGAAAGATGCTGTAAATGAGTCCAACGCATCAAACAAATGTGGATAAATCCATATCAAAGCAGCAAGCAAAAAGAGGCTTGAATCGGATGCCATGTCAAATAAACGAAAGGTCATATTTGAAGACGGTGTTTGAATGTCGATCCAACATATGGAACTCAAAAAACAAAGACGAATTCAGGCCAATCAGAGCAATGTGCATGTTCCATTGCGTACGATTCAAATAACAACATTGAATTCAATCATAGTGGCGTGCATGTGCACGGGCTAGTCGTTTTTGATCGATCAAGCACCGTGCGGCCTTAGGACTTTCAATCCCAAGTCAGCCTTTTCACGCATACACACAAACACAAGGGTCGGTTGCACAAAGAGGCGAGTGTATTATTTACGAACGAGCTGAGCTCAATGAGGGGGAGGGACCCCTATTTATACAAGTTCGGGTCTTTCCCCAACCGTTGATCATCCCTCCAATCCAACAGTGGAGTTTGAATCTTGTCAAGTCTACATATCAGGCCACTCAATGGTTGCAGGCATTGGAAAAACCCATGGGCGCATGTCAGAAGCAAGATCAGGGTCAGCATGGGCGAGCATGGGCACCTGACACGGAGTAGGTGAACAATTGCATATCGACCAAGGGACTGGCTGAACATTGATCATGGGTCGGTCACTGGTTGTGCACCGGCATTTGCTCATATTGCACGGGGACAAATTGTGCACGATTCACGGCTGGTAATTCCACTATGTTAGGTGAGGGTTGCTCTTGCCCGATCTAGCGAGGTTTGTCCTCGCTGGATCTAGTGACGACTGTCCTCACTCAATCCAGGGGAGGGCCACCCTCACCCGCCTAGGCGAGGACAACCCTTGCCTGACGCTGGCAAGGGCAACCCTTACCCTCACCTGGGCCAAATCTGCAAGGAATGCCCTTGTTGGAGTCGGGTGAGGGCCACCATCCCCTAGGCGGGTGAGGGAAGCCCTCACCTAAGTCAGGCTTCCCTCCCTGACTACGGCAAAGGGAAGAGGGAAGAAGAAAAGAAAGAAAAGAAAAATGAAAAAAAAAAAATTGTCAATCATAGAGCTTGGGGTAAATATATCACAGTTGGCAAAATTTGGGGTTTTTTGTGTCACATAAAAAAGTTTTGGGTAAATTTATCTTATTGGGTAAAGTTTGGGATTTTCTATGGCTTTTTCCCAATGATTTTTGAGAAATTCGATATGATGGTAAATTTTCTATACCATAATAAGAACTTAGTGTGATTTTAAGTTGTGATATTCAATTTCTATGTTTTGAATTTTTGGCACATATCTAATTGTGAGTGATGCAACGAAATGTTTATTATTACAAGGTTTAACACATAGTAAATTTCAGCACAAAACAAAGTGAGAAACGAATCATGAAATCTAGAAACAAGCATGGAAATTCCAAACTCGTGCTATTTTATATGAACACCTTAGTTTCACACATGGATGGCTTTGGGACTTTGCAAATAAATCACAAGAGTAGGAAACATGGAATTCGGTTCTGATCAAATGAAAACACGAACGGAAAAGAGCAGAAATCAGCAAGCTTTACCATGATGAGGAGATGGTCGATTGTGTGAATTGTGGTCCCCTTCTGTGCGTCGATCTCTTCCTGTTCGTCCTCAAGATCACTAAATCCTACACCTTTTTAACTCTCCAGCTTTTTCTCCCACTCCCCGCTTTCGAATCTTGTCTGATTCTGATTTTCTATTAATTCCAACTCACACTCTCTCTTTTTTGGAATCCACGGCCACCGAAAGCCATCCCGCGCTTGAAGCTCACGATCAATTTTACTTTTTCAAAGGGTCCCCATCTCACGCATTTCTCTATTTTCTAAAAAGAATCACCGAATCCTTTTCTTGTTCCGTCTCCAAAGCTCACAGACAGATCTTCCTTAATCAATCACCAAATGACTCACTTTCTGTTTTTCCCCGGCCAGTTCACTTGACCGAATCAATCTTTTAATACTCCGGATCATCTGGTTTGCTCTGTCTTCTGGCCATCAACCGAGGGTCCTCTATGAGTGTTTGACCATGTTGGATATTGTGTGATCCAACTCTCTTGACCGTATTTCGCTCCTTCCATAATCCTCTTCAAAAATCGTTGTTTGTTCGTGACAGTCCTATATCTTGGCGACGCTCAATTCATCTAAACCTCATCTTAAAGATCTTTGCTCCAAACTTCCCTAATTCTTGGAGTCGGGATCTAACTTGTCCAAATCATATCTAACTCCACAGCGAGGAGTTAGGACGAATTCCCCTATCTCGGAGTTGTGTCCAATCACGCTATCATGAAATTGAAGCTAACTCCCGTGATTTTGGAGTTTTGAATTCTAGTTAATCTCGCATGTCGAGCCATCCATCGGGCCAATTAAAATGAAGATGTCCGTAGTCAAGCCCCTGTTTTATTCTATGCAAACAAGCTTTGTTTAATTTGAATGCATTGTGCCTAAACAAAAATGTGTATATTGTCTCAATGCAGAGAAATGTGACAAACGATGCAAGTGTAGGACTAACCTAAGCAAATGTTTTTGTTTAAGGATCCAATCGCATTGCTATTGATGGACTTGACTTTTAGTTTTCTCATGAAATGAATGAAAAGTTTCCAAACAAAAATTTATGTGTCAATATAGGGTTAGAGGTACAAACTTTGACAAATTGATCTTTTGACATTTGGTGATGAATACTGTGATTATCTTACTATTAGAAAGTATTCTTGTTATTATATGTCGTTTAAGTAGTCCTGACATATTATTACTTATTCAAGAAGAAATCACTCATTTGACTAAAAAGAAGAAGAAGAAGAAATCACTCAAAGTTGGGGACGCCATTTCAAGGAAGCGAGCAATATTTTTCTGATTAGTGAGCCTATGACCAGTTGACAAAAAATTAATCACCCCAAAGTTATTTCCTCAGTAATTTTGTCAGCCACGAAGAAGCTTGTGTCAATAAGAGAATCGGAATAATGTGATGGTAAAAATTAAGTCCATGTGTTCATACCTATTACATATATTGTCCCATAATTTAGCACCATGTTTTTCCAAAATTCTACTATTATTAATAGATCTATAATATTATTTTTTTCTAGGATACTTGATTGTGCTTGTTATTAAATATGCCTTCAGTTGTCATGTGATAAATTATTATATAGCAAAAATACTTCTTAAAGGTTGGGGGACGAAGTTTCGAGGAAGGCCAGCAAAGTTGTTTTTATGAGTGAGCCTAGGACCCATGGATCACAAGAATCCGTCACCCTAAAGTTGTTTGTCTGTTTGTGCTACATTATTAATCTCTACTTTTGTCGGCCACGAAGAAGCTTGTGTCACATGGTCGCACATGGTCTTCATTTTTTGAAGTTCTAATATTATTTTTTTATTTTCCTTACCCCAAAAAGAAGGAATGCGTCTTGGTCCTCCAGTATAAGAATAGATCAACAAGAAGATCAAGTGGTGAATGACCTGCTTGAAAACACAGTTTCAAATTTTTAGCTAATAGTCATTGCCGATTGTTAAACTCCCACGTCCAATGGCTTCTTCATCGAAATCCAAAAAGATTTACGATGTCTTCTTGAGTTTTAGGGGTGCAGAATTGCGTAACAATTTCGTCAGCCATCTCCACCAAGCTTTACATCGGATTGGAATATACACTTTCCTGGATAGTGAGGAATTGAAAAAGGGAGACGAAATATCGATGCTTATGAAAGCAATTGAAGAATCCCGCATTGCAATCATCGTTTTCTCTAAGAATTACGCTTCCTCAACGTGGTGCTTAAAAGAGGTGACCAAGATTATGGAGTGCAAGGAGCAAAACAACCTCACCGTTCTACCAGTGTTTTACAAAGTGGAGCCAAGAGAAGTGAGAGGTGGGAAAGAGAGTTATGAGAGAGCTCTGACCGAGCATGAGTCCAAGTTCGGGGAGGATTCGGAGGAAGTGAAGATATGGAAGAAAGTTCTTTCTGAAGCTGGGAGCTTGTCTGGGTGGCATTTGAATGATGAGTAAGTTGACTGGAGTTCATATTTTATATAAGAAATTAAGCTTTACAAGTGAGTATAAAGATTGTTTGTATTTCTTTTCTTTTGGTTACCAAAAAAAAAAAAAAAAAAAAAAGATTGTTTGTAAAATAAATAAATAAATACTGAATCGACATGCACCTAATGTAAGTTTAAAATGTTAAAACTTGGTTGACCCACGGACAAAATGTTAAGTAGTGTTATTGCGCTTACGCCATTACTTTGGAAGGAATAAGAAAGTTCATGATGCTTGATTCACGACATATAGTTTGCATAGGCTGTATAAGGCAATGACATTGTGCTTCGGCGTATTTAATAGTTTTGAAATTTTGACCATCACACAAAGTCATAAAAAGCTTGATTAGGCATTTAAATAAATCACAAACAATCGAAAAAAATAACATTTAACATGAGTCACTCGGATGACTAAAAATCGAACCTTGAACTTGTTTTGATTCATGTGGAGCTCCGAGTTCTAATTCGATTGAGTGTGAATACATTTTTTTTTTTTTGGCTGTGATTATGTGAAAATTTGACACATTTCTTTGTCATTTGACTGGTGATTGCTTATTCAAAAACAATGCTACAACTTCTTCTTTTTTTCATTTTTGTCAGAAATGAATCAGAGCTTATACAAAGAATTGTGAAGGAAATCTCCACTCGCCTAAACCAAACACCTTTACATGTTGCTAAGCATCCGACTGGGATAGATTCCCAAGTGGATAAGCTGATATTGATGTTACATCTTGAATCTAATGATGATGTTGTCATGGTGGGATTATGGGGACAAGGAGGCATAGGGAAATCAACTCTAGCAAGAGCTCTTTACAATGCTATTTTTAGACAATTTGAGGGTTCATGTCTCCTAGCAAATGTTCGAGAAGCACAAAATTCCAAGCATTTAATTTCATTGCAAGAAACTCTGCTATTAGAGATTTTATCACTACAACAAAAATTAGAGGTGTCCAGTGTTGAGAGAGGTATCAATCTAATACAGCACAGACTTTGTCACAAAAAGGTTCTCCTCATCCTTGATGATGTGGATGACTTGTGCCAACTTAATGCTTTGGCAGGAAAAGACAAGTGGTTTGGTAATGGGAGTAGGATCATTGTTACTACAAGAGATAACCATTTGCTAACTTATCTTGGAATAGATCAAGATCATGTGTACGAAGTTAGAGAACTAAATAACAATGATGCTCATGAGTTGTTTAGTAAGCATGCTTTTCCAACACACCAAAACTTTAGAATTAGGACAGATCTAGTGGATAGTGTTCTAAATCATGCTAAAGGCCTTCCTTTAGCACTTGAGGTGCTAGGTTCCTTCCTATGTGGTAGAAGAGAATATGAATGGGAAAGTGCACTGGATGATATTTCTACGGCTCCTAAGAAAGGCATCAATGATGTGCTCAAAATAAGTTACAATGGACTAGAGCAAAAAGTGAAAGAGATCTTTCTCCATATTGCCTGCCTCTTTAAGGGGTGGAATAGTGAGTATGTAAAGAAAGTTCTCAACAGTTGCGATCTTAAGGCAGTAATAGGATTACAAATTCTCATGGAGAGGTCTCTGATAAAAATTGAGTCAAGGAACATACAAATGCATGACTTGATTCAATTGATGGGTATGGATATTGTGAACCAAGAAAGTGCTGATCCTGGGAGACGCAGCAGATTATGGCAGTATGATGATGTTGTTGATGTTTTGTCAAGTGACATGGTAAGACTAGCAAACACCATCAAAATTCTGCTCCTTATCTTTTGGGCTCTAATTATTGAACATGAATAACCTAAATAGTCTTGTATATGCAGGAAAATTTTGCTGTAAAAGCCATATTATTGAAGCCACCTGAGCCAACAGAGATGTGTACCAGTCCTGATGCTTTTATAAAAATGAGAAGGCTGAGATTGCTCATCTTGTGCAATATTCATGATTCTTTCCAAGGTCCTATACGTCTCCCTAATGGGCTTACATGGTTTGAGTGGACTGGATGTGCTTGTCAAATTCCAGAATTTTCCTCCGGTCCAAAGAAATTAGTAGGACTTAAAATGAGTGAAGGCAATATCACAGGAGTCGTAAAACAATTTAAGGTGAGAATTTACCTACATAGACTTTTTTATTATCTGCTTCATTTGTATATGTATATGCTATTATATGTACTACTACACTAAAGGAAGGGGTGTTCCTATGTTTTAGAAACCACTTCTCTAATTTCTTTCAAAATGACGCTAACTTCTTGCTTTACAAATATTTTTACGTGCAGCAAAATTGGCATTTGAAAAATTAAGCAAACAACTTTATTAGTAATCTCAATGGAAACATGTTAATAAAATACGCAATACAAAGAAGCTTTATACAAATACGTGGAAAGAGAAAGATATTTCAAGATTTGAAATTTATTTATAAAGGTCATTGCATCATTATAGAATTCAAATTTTAATATTGAAAAACGTGAGAGATAAAAAATAATATAATCAATTTCACGTACCTGTCCGTGTTATAATATCGTAGAATAAGCAAGTGAGGATAATTGATAGAAGGAATATAAAAGAAGAAAAAGATAGAAATCTTTTAAAGTGGAGATCATCTTTACCTTATCTAATATCTCTAACAATCGACATATATATTTCAAAATCAGATCAAACCTACCTAGTTAAGATATTCAATATGTAATTTGATGTCGGTTGTTTACATATAAACTTTTTATTCGACAGAAAACTTGTATAATGATCAAACAAAAAGGAAACAAAAAAATGACTAACCTACCCGTTGGCATACATGTAGAAGTAAAAACACTCGAGGACTAACAGGCTGAGTGGTAGGCCACGTAGTCACCAAGTGATACAACATTATCCAATGCATATACCTAATCAGTGGGGATATATCCGGCATCAATAAATTTAGCTCAGTCAAATGTTCAAATGCATCATTCTATAAAACCAGGCATTGTTAATTGCTTAAATAATTTCTTAAGGAGTAGCACTTCCAAGTGGATGATAGAGTATTTATAAGGAACTTTGCTAGTAATGTGTGTAATGTGTGCACAACTAAATTGATATGAGTGGTCCAGTAGGGCCATAGCACTAGTTTCTTAACAGAAAATCAGAGCTAGATTTTGAATTAAGTATGTGAAATTTTTAATTTTTGAATGTTTATCAAAGATGGCTTCATTGTCTTTGCCTGACTTCAATTTTTTTTTTTCAAAGTTTATTAATTTTTACACAATTACATTGTGATAGTGTTTACGTACTCCATTCATCTATGATAGACAATTAAAGCCGGAACTAGTAGTCTTCATTCTCATGCTCGCCACGTGGCACTTCACTTTGCTTTTGTGATTGTCACATCACATGACGTGTGGAATAGTTTTGTCATGTGGTTTGCATCTGGACTTGCCATGTGGCACTTCACCATGCTTCTATGATTGTCACAAGGCATGATGCATGTCATAATTTTGTCATGTGGCGCTCATTTGCATGCTCGTGACATGATACTTCACTTGAATTTTGTGATTGTTACATGCATGACACATGGCAGAGGTTTGTCCCAAACTAATTTTCATTTGGTAATGGATGGTAGCTATGGGTGAGGAGTACCAATTTAGGATTCTTTTGTTAAAAGAAAATTAGTTTGAGATAACTGTGTCATAATGGTACCAGTTTAGGATTTTTATGATATGAAATTTAATTGAGAGTAAATCTATGTATAGATTTGGGATTTTCAATGATATTAATTCTATTTTTTTTTTTTTATAATTGTCTACACAATTTTAAATGTGAAATTCTTTATGCTGTGTACCTATATATTATCTAATTCTTTCACGTGGTGTATATACAATATATATATATAAGCTAAAAGAGTGAGTAGAAGTTAAACCAACAAAGTTCAATATGCGCACAATTATTTCTATACACGCAAGTACAATTGTTATAGATTATGTAAATGAGCGATAAATTTAATTATGAGTATTGTCACGTAAAATATATGTACTCTTTTTAGGGTGGATAAAGACACTTGAGGTGCCCCCTCCTAGTATGTTCTCTAAGGAAAAAAAATCATACTAAACGTAGTTTTAATCTCAAAGCTGCCTTTAGTTGTATAGACATTTTCACCGCATATGATAAGATTGGGAAATATAGAATAGGATTTCGAATATTCCATATATTCCCTGACAAGTTTTTGGATATATAAAATATGAATATAAATATATCATCCAAATGATTGCTTGGTGTGCAAGGACAAAATTGAATAACCATAGAATATTACAAAGATTTTTTAGATTTTGGAAAAAAAAAAGGATAACAGTTTCTCATGTAACAGTTTCTAAACAGGTCGCTTTGGTAAATAAGGATATCTTATTTTCTATATCTATACTGGCGTAACTCTTTACTGCATTTCCTAGTCTGGGCATAAGAAAGAATTGTTCCGAAATAATTTATGAAAGAACTCGACAAGTGATGAACCTACATAGGTCAAATGGCACGGACTTAACCAGCTCAAGGGCTAGCAGGGTCTTCAAACGGCTTTTAAGTAATCGAGTCTTTACGCTATGATTCTAGATTATTTTAAAAAGGGGGGACTAGACATGTGTGATATAATTAGAGGAACTGTGACGAGTAATTTAAAAAGAAAAGGGGAAGACCCAATGGAGAGAGAGAGAGAGAGAGAGAGAGAGAGAGAGAGAGAGAGAGAGAGAGAGAGAGAGTCTATATTATTGGAGAATGTAAAAAAAATTTACGTTGTGTGCCTATATATTATTCAACTCTTGTCTAAAATATAAAATGATAAGTTATCTCTGATTTGCTAAAGTGATGATGGAAACCAAATTGCTGGGTATAGCTTAGTCATGCGTATGCCATGTGACACCACTTCATGCAAGCTTTACTGAAATATATACATGCTTTTATATATATCAGAGATTTGTAATTACTGGTAAAGTTTGAAAGTGTTGAGTCAATTCTCAATACAACATATAATTTACAAGAAAAAAATGAAAAGTTAATTTATAGATTAATAAATTTTATTTGGATTGTGCAAAAAAAGAAATTACTTAGTAACCTAAATAGTAGGTTTCAAGTTGTATGATCTACTGACGCTCCTTGCTTCCTTCCACAAGAAAAGTTTTGTGGCCCTAGGATATGTAATTATGAGATATCCACCCGGCCAATATATATTATATAACAGTCAAGGATATGTAATCATGACACATCCTTTCCCTATGAAACCATGCGTCCCCATGTGTTGTATAGCCAATTTTATAGCCCCTACAAAAAAAACATGATATTATTAATCATCAATATTATAAAACTAGGGACAGTGTGAATGACATTTGATATTGAATTACCATCATTTTGCAAGTTTGACTCTCCAGTCCATGCACATGGGGACTCTGCGGCAAATCACCTTTATATTAAATCAACAAATCACTCAATATGTACAGTCGACAACCTAAAATATAATAAGTTTTTGAAAGATCAATAACAGATATGCTTTAGTGGCAAGGAATCCCACGGTTTATATTTAAGGAAGTGACGTCATCATACGAGCACCCCTTTTGTGTTCCTTTCAGAATGTTTGTCCAAAGTTGTTTCCATTGTTTTTGCAGGACTTCCAAAATATGAAGTACATTAATTTCAGTTACTGCAAGTCGTTGGTTCGCATGCCCGACCTCTCGTGTACTCCAAATCTCAAGGAATTGGATCTCCATAATTGCAAAGACTTGGTGGAAGCTCACAAGTCCATCGCATATCACAACAAGTTACAAGTGTTGAATTTGAAGGGGTGCTCTGAACTTAGTGTTTTTCCAAATGAGCTCCAGTCAAAAAATCTTCGAGTTCTCAATCTTGAAAATTGCACAAAGTTTGAAAGGTTCCCTGATATTCCACATAAACTCGAAGCCCTAAAAGAGCTTTTTTTTTGAAAGAACCCCTATTAAAGGACTTCCTGCATCAATAGAAAATCTTGTCTCTTTGAAGTGTATGAATTTAAATCATTGCAAGAACTTGATGAGCCTTCCGTCTAGCATTTACACATTACAAAACCTTGAAGACTTGGCTCTTGATTTTTGCACAAATTTAATCGGGTTTCCAAAGTACGAGGATTCAACTAATCCTTGCATGACGACCAACTTTCAAATTTACTTGGTTAAACCTTTCGGGATGTAATTTGTCCGAAGTAGACTTTCTTGAGAATCTTTCATGTTCTCCATTCTTGAAATCATTAGTTCTGTCGGGGAACAATCTTACCAGCCTTCCTACATCCATCAATAAACGCCATCATTTGTTAATTTTGCTCGTTGAAAATTGCCATCAATTACAGGAGATTCCCGAGCTTCCACCATTTTTGTATGCTTTTCGGGCGGATAATTGTGGATCTTTGCAAAATTATGGAGATTTAACTTCAATTCACGATTCTGTTCGCAGAGAGTTGACCATGGCTGATATTTCTTCATATGACAAGGTTAGATTCTCACTCTCATGCATACATGTGCACACGCACACATGCATATCGATGTGGACTATACACGGGATTCAATGCGTGGTTGGATATTGCAATAATAGAAAATGCAAGATTGGAGGCTTAAGAAAATCAAACAAATATAAAGTGGTTCCACATGTGTATGCATGTAATGGAGTTGGCTACCGTCTTTTAGGGGAATGATTTCTATCACATGAGGCTTGTATACTAATGCAAGCAAGGATCAATGGATCTCTACTCATTTATAGAGTTCTGATTCCAAGTGGAACTCCATAGGATTACTTACTAAATTCAAATTGAATTTTTCTATTTGGGTACTAATAACAAATTTGGGTACTTTCTAATGATTTATCTTTATTTCAGTCTTTGAACTCCTTTATTATTCTTCCTCAAGAAGAGATGCCAGAGTGGGTTCACCCTATTGAAAAGGAGTCCATATCTTTCATGGCTTCAAAAGACTTGTATGACAAGTTTTTTCGAATTGCAATTTGTTTCACTCTCAACAAGCATTATTTCGAGGACGTAGGGGGAATCTCATATCATTTTGTTGCCGATGTTAATGGCCAAAAGCAGGAAAGTCATGAGTACCATAGTGAATCATTGGAGTTGGATCATATCCACCTTCTTTATCTCACACCGTCAGAGTTGTGGGGAGTAGTCGATTTCGGTCAAATTGACGGAAGTCATGTAAAATTTGGCCTCACAGTATCCGGTAAATACATGAAAAAGTGTGGATGTCGAATATTTTGCAAGCAACTAGAGGACAATCTAAAAGTTATGCTTCAAGATAATCGGCTAATCGATCCAGCTTTACTCTACGAGATTGATCATGAATCAACATATTCAGGGGTCTGACAGTTTATTTACGTATGAAGATGGTTCCATAGAAACACTTCCAAGATTATCGAAGGAGAATTGCGAAATATCGTCTGTCAGCACCGAGGAGAAACCATGCTCCATTATACTCAGAGCAAGCGAATCAAGACTGTTGACTGCCAGTTTGACCAATGGAGCAGAGAACGATCGAGAAACTTGCTTAAGAAGCAACTCGTTGGTAAGCGAGCTCCCTCATTTTATTTTTAATTTCTTTTTGGCTCTTCTCGTTCTCTTCTCTGTCTCTTTTCTTTGTTTTGCTAAATCCTCATTTTCTCCACCGACGCCACTTTCAGCATCGCGACTGATCATCATCTTCCGTCCGACGCCATCGAGCTCTGGTGAATTCAAGATCGCCACCTGTCAACGGAAGTGACGAACAGAAGAAGTACGTCTTCCTGAAACAGAGTCCCTAGCGAATCGACGGCGATAGCGGCAGAGACTGGCGAGCGGAGGCGACGGACTACCACCGCCGACCGAAGCCATGGAAACTGATGAAGCAGCAGCTTGGGGTGAACGATTCTATCCTGAGGTTCTAGGCTTCATGCAGATTGCTATAGATCAGCTCGATTTTGAATTCGATTTGTGCGGTGCTGCAATTGCGCGGGAACTCGAAGAATGCGTCCGTGGATTTGTTCGAGAGATGTTGAATAAGGTGTTCCTTCGTAAGTTTGGTCTGTGGATGCTTGGTAGTGAATTCACTGGCAATTGACGTTACACGCTGCAAAATCAGCAACAATCCCAGTAGGAGGTATAGCTTTTCTTTCTTACTTTATTTTGATAAGTGGCAATTTATTCAAAGAAGTAGGTGAAGTCTAGGTTCAATGGAAAAACAAGCGAGGGAGAGTGAAACAATGGGAAGTAGCTTGTTCGAGGTTCAGTTCAATCCGCTTTTCAGGTGAAAACTGAGCCAATCCGGGTGCTATAGGTTGGGACCCCCTTGTGCAAAACCAGGCATTGCTACGGACAACCGGCCACAGCGGGGTTGGGGTTGGGGTCAGGGTTGGGGGGTGCTTTTGAGGTGTCTAGGAAATGTTGATGTGTAACATGAACAATTCCTACAGATGTGCAGCAGGCGAAAGGTTTTCTAGGAATATTGAATCGTGAGAAACTTCGATTGCTAGGATAGGGCTCTGTCTCTATGTTTTATGCGGCGCTTGAAGAGGCAAAACCTTTCTGGAAAGAAGAAGATGCAGTGAGATGGCAAGCCACCAGGAAAGGTTGCTAGACGGTCGAGTCCTTTTACCACTTGTTGACTTTGGCATTTGCGGAGAATTGAAATCCAAATTTACTTGGAGCATGAGAGTAATATGGACATCAGTTGCACCCATGGATAACTGGTTAGGTGGTTTTTTTTTTCTCCCTGTGGACTGTGGGTATGAAAAAGAAACAAAATCATAAGCAGCACAGAGTTTACATAAGTTATTCAGTAGAATAGAGACAAAAGCACAGGAAGCTGATTATCAATTCTGATTTCTAAGGCCTTTGCAACCGTTTAACGTTCTCCTTTTATGGTTATGTGCCATAGCACTTATGGAGGAAATTGACCTAGAAGCTAAAGGTCCTGGAAGCTTCTTGAATGTTAGTGAAACCTGATTAATGAATGATAAGCTTTTGAGGTACCAAAGATAGGACACACTGGAATGAGCAACGTGTAGTTTCTCAAATTAGTTGTTGTTTATGTTTTAGAGCCATATCGGTTCAACAGTTAGATGGGATTCGCATCTGAATTACAGGATGAGAATGTGGTAATAACCATTACTTGGACTTGCAAGATCTTGATCATATAGCTATGAGGCATGCATTCATTCCATCCGTAGCTACGAGACATGCTGAATATTGCTACTGGTAGCAACTTAATGCTGATTTCCTCTTGAATTGCCTGTATGCATGAGTGCATACATGAGAGAATTTCTGACTCTTATCCCCATGTTTTCTTCTTCTAACAAGTAACAGGACCTATTTACTTTTCTTACGAAAGGCAAAGCTTGCTTTGGACAGCCTTGAAGTTACAGTTGGATAAGAAAATGATTTTCAGTAACTAGGTGATTTCAGATATGTTACCTTATTTTCTAATTAAGATTATTAGTATTTTAGTCTAAATTAGTGAATGGTTTTGCAGTCTACTTTACTTATTTATAATATATTTTGATTGATCAGCTATGCGATTTTTGAGGATGGGAGTGTTATTGCGACAGGAACAAACCGGACTTATAAGCCATGAAATGTATGTGTTTGTCATTGCTTCTCCACCCCCTTGTATGAATTTTGGTCAACAGTACATTGTTAGTGTTCTGAATTGATACCCTTCAACTATACACTCGTAGATTATCGTTAATCATTTTATGTTTCTCCCTTAGTCGTTTCTTTAATAGATCATACAGTAGAATATCTAAACAAACCTGTTAATAGTGGAATTTTCCATGCATAATTAGGTTGTGAAAGGTTTTTTTTTTTTTCTTTTTGCATGACTCTTTCATAAAATATGACTATGGCCAACAATAGCAATGTGCTTGCTTTATTATGCTCAATGTGTTGCATTTTTCATTTACCATTGTGCTCTGTCTAGAGCCATATTATGGTATTTATTTGCTTTTGTGAAGTTCCTGACACTGTTCTCTTAGGATGTATTTAGCTAACTTTGGTATTTTTTTCTTTGGTATAAAAATGCATTGTGAGCATCGTATTGCCTTTTAAGATGTAAGAACCAATTCTTTAAGCACATTTCATCATACAATGGTCACATGTACACAAATAGTTTAAGCCTTGTTTCTGGTAGAGATCATCTCCTATCTAACAGTCCATTGCTGCATTTATTTATAGATTTAAGGTGACAATACACTACTATAAATGATATGGTGGACGGTAATGAATAACTGATACGAAAAATATTTGGCGCTTTTAGTATCTTGTGGAGCCTACTGGAAGAATGAAGGAACCTTGTTACAAGGTATATATAAAAATACTATTAGAAAAGGTGGAGGTGGCTAATCCAGTGAGAAGCCTCTTTTTCCATGCGAGATTCTAAGCCGCTTCAAGCGAGCAAAACCTGTTGAGTTCATGTAGTATCTTCTTTAATCAATCTTATAGATACTCTCAATCAGTTAATCTGAAGGATAAAACATTTCTCATGAAATGGATTTCCTATATTTATGTTAACCTACATTGTGAGAAACCTTCTTGTTGACAAAGCTTCTAAATTTGATATGCTTGCTTTGTTTTTCTCCTTGCGCTTTCATAGACAACAAGACATGCAGAGATGGAAGCTCTTTATGTCTTTCAGGAACAGTGGCAGAGGACTGGATATTCAGCTACAGAAGTTGCAGAGAAGTTATCAGCATTGCTCCCTTTATGTGACATGTGAACCATGCATATTTGTGCAGCAACATTATCAATCATTGGTACATCTGTTGGTCATACTGAAATAGAACTAAACTTTTCTAAGTTGGTTTATTCATAAATGATTAGATTTCTCTTACCCCTTTCAGGTATAAGGGAAGTATATTATGGCTGTGCAAATGATAAATTTGGAGGCTGTGGCTCAATACTGGCGTTGCATTCAAGTAGCTCCAAGGCATGCATTTTTGAACTTGCTTTTGTTGCTGATTTCGTATCTACTTAGCTCCACTTTGCAATTGTGACAGAGGATGATTGACAACTAAAGCTTACTAGAGGTCTTCCTTATGTTGATCACTGATGGATGTGATTTTGTAGCGATTCTGTTGTCACTATTTAAATATTGCAACATTTAACCTTTAGAGATAATTTGCTTGCATGAATCTATTTCCTGGAGTACAGACATTTTTTAAAATTGATAATCTTAGGAATGAAATGTAAACTTCTTAAACAAAGCATATTCTCCTATCAGCAAACTGTTTTTGCTTAGATAGTAGTTCCTTTTGCAAAGTGCTTCATCAATTAGTCTACTAAATTGTCTCTCATGTTATATATGGACATGTTTTACAATTGGAATCTATTCTAGGTTTCAAGCTAAGGAACTAGGCAAAAATGCAGAACATCAGGAATATTTGCTGATTTCAGTAGAAATTTCATCTATGTTCCCCCCATTCAAGTGTGCCTAATTGATGAATATTTCCAACTTTTTTCTTGTTTCTCTTTCTTTAATGGTAAAGGTTTCAAATTTTGTGGAGGGATAATGGCATTAAGCTATTTATCTTTGGTGAGATTTTATGAATGAGGAAACCATAACGGTATGAACAGCGATCAACCACTTTAACCAGCTGAATTGTTTGTTCGAAAGAAAGTTGTAAAACTGGAGTTAGCACCGACTTACGTTAAATATCCTAAGGGAAATGATAGTTCCCTTTTCAATGGACCTATAGTGAAATACAATTTTTAAGAGGCTTTTATGAGCATAATAGAGTTATTCTGCTTTTTAAACCAAAGTTTACTTTATCAATCATTGAAGTTGATGCAACCTTCATACTTTTAAAATCTAATACTACAGTCTCTTAGCCCTCATCCCCTTTCATATCAATTGAGAGGAAATTAGGAAGCCTCTTTGTGTTTCTACTTTTCAATCATTTCTTTCAACAAGCTAGATAAAGTACTGTAGCTGGGGCTTTGTGTGATTGCAGATCTTGCTAAACAACTCTCTCTCTCTCTCTCTCTCTCTCTCTCTCTCTCTCTCTCACACACACACACACACACACACACTTACTAGTCCCTATGCACCTCATTTACTGCGGTAAAGATATCGTGTTGTATCCTTGGTTTGGAGAATTATCTGCACATCACAGGTAAATAATGCCAGCCCGGTGGAATGTTTTATGATGAGAAAGGGTTAATGAAATTGCAAGTATGGAACTAGTGTGTCATTGGTTAGATAAGAACCCATTCACAAGTTTTTTTTGGCAAGGTGCTCATTTTGTGATGGCGGGTACGTTTTTCCATACTGACACTAAGTGTAGTTGCTTGAGTGGAGTGATTTTCAGCCATGTAATAGTTGCCATGAACAGGAGTAGAATTTGCCCAGTAGACACAAAAGAGTTTCAAATGGCTAGCAATTGTTTTGGCCAATTTTCAGATGGCCTGTTTATCTAATATAGCTTTCCTCTAGATTGGGTATTATTAGGTTGCCATTTGAGAAATGGGATGTCATGTCCTTGGTTAAGGAATAAGACGAAATGCAGTATGTTAGTAGTTGATAATCCGTTAATTAGACTTGTTGAGAAAAATATCTTCTTCCTTGATCCCTATCATGAATTACTAAACATATATGGTTCTTGGTCGAGCAATTCTCCAATTTGAGCTCTTCGGTTGCAAATATTTCAAGAGACTGGTCAAACCATAACCTTTTAATGCTTCTGAGATCATTAGAAAGCTTTGGAAACTCATTACATACAGAAAAGATGGTGTTGAAATAATTTGTCTATGCAATGATAAAAATGAATTTGGTTTTTCTCTGTTCTAAGAACCCTGTAACATGAATGTCATTTCTGTTTGCCATTTTTCCCCTCCTTTCCCATTCATTTGCTGTTTATAACGTTGTGGAATCTATTTTTTGTTTGAGTACTAAAAATATATGCTGATTCCTAGTATTTTGATTTCATCTCCAAAGCCACACAGGCCATGGGTTGCTCAGGCTTCTCATTTAATTTCTGTGCGTTGATTCTTCCAGTTGAATCCTCTCATGCCTTTTGTCACAACCCCAATTTTCGGATTTGCCACCTAAAACTAGGTTGATGGACTACTAAGCCTTTGAGCTTTCCTCTCCCAAGCCCATACCAAATCGCGACTTTAGGGTTTTAACCCCGCAAAAGATTATTATCTAGGAGTCGCCACTAATCAGTTTATGGTAGGTTGATTAGACACCTAAGTAAAATAACATGATGATTATTTTACTCCTACGAACAAGAGATTTTGGGTACGGAGACTTGGTTACACTAGACTATCCTAAATAGTCTTTCTACTTCCATTTCTTTTTAATTTTAAGAAAATGTTTGGCAATTGAATTGATTTTAATTGAAACTTTCCTAACACGCTGTGAGGTGATCATACACGCGCGCATACCACCAATTTAACACATCAAGAAAGCAATTAAATAATGCAAAAATATACCTTAAAGCAACAAAAGATCTCGCAATGTTAAATCGGAATTCACATCAACAATCCTAGATATGATTCTTAATTAACAAGCAAACAATTTTTTTTTGTTTTCACTTTATTTAATGAAAATCATGACTTATGCAAATAGTCTAAAATGACATGACTTAAACTTTATGACATGAAGAAATGCGACAATTAAATGCAATTCAAATGATCTAATTATAATGATATGCAATGCGATGCAATGACATACCAAATTATTTAAACTAAAATGACATGCCTCATGCAACTTAATATGCCAGTTATATGTCACGTGACATTTATTAAATGACTTAATCTAATGACATGAAAGTTCTAATTAAATGAACTTAATGAAAACTAAATGACGTGCATTTGATGCTTTTATTTTTAAAAATGCAATCTATCCTAAAAATTTAAACTAACTTATGCAAAGACAAATTTTGTATTTTCTTTCATGAAATTCAAATGCAAAAATGATCTAGCTAGATTGAAATTCTATCTAATTTAAAATAAGGATTAAGTCATATTAAATCCTAATTTAAATTGAGACATTATCTCAACCTAACATGCAATCTATTTAATATGCAACGACGTGCGGAGATGCCCTAATTCTACATGACATATGCATGATATTTTTTATTTATTTCGAAATTAGCACTAACACATAGTTAAACATGCAATTTAAATAAAAACTAACAACCTAAATGAATGCATTTTTTGTTTTTATATTTTCTAAATTCGAAATAAAATCCCTGTTCTAGATATGCAAAATATCAAGAAATATTCTAGAATCAATTGAAATCCTAATTCAAATATCTTTTTGATTTTTTTCTTAGTGATTTTCTAAAACAAACATTAAATCTAACGAGCAAGATATTCAACAAAATAAAGGATTAAAATAAACGAAAAAATAACCCGTTATCTCACAAGGGTCAAATTAACGAATATTTTTAACCCCGAACATCACGACAATCAAAATAATTAAAAATCTAATCCGAAATCTTACGGATCAAATTAATAATTAAATTAATTCAACAATTGATATACCATAAACAAAACCCAAGAGTTAATACAATTAAAAAAATGACCAAATCTTACGGGTTAAATTAATAATTAAATTAAACCTTAGGGACAAATCTTATAGGTAATGCCTAGAAGAACTAATCAACTAAAACTCACCTCACAAAATTCAACTTAAACACTAATAATAAAATTAACTAAAAGTAAAGTAAAATAACATAAAATAATAAAAAATAAAAATAAAAGAAAGAACAACCTAAGGAAAATAGGGGGCAGCCCATTCGTGGGTCAATCCGGCCGGAGGGTCACCGGCGGCAGAGCTCCGGCGAGGAAGAGGGTGGTGCGGCGGTCGGAGTGGGTCACGGCCTGCGCGTCAGGCTTCGTGCGGGAGCGATGGGTCACGGGCGGAGGACTCCGGCGCGGGCAGGAGGCTTCGGGATCTCTGACGAGCGGACGTCGGTCGCTCGGGCGGAGACGAAGGCGGATCGGAGTGGGTCACGGGCTGTGTGTCGCACGTCAGGGGGCGGATCGCGGAGCAAGGGGAGTCGGACACCGAGCGGTCGCGGACGGAGGTGCTGCAGGGGCGTCGGGCACCGGGCGTAGGCGGAGGCGGTGGGCGTGACGGCTCTCGGAGCAGCTCGGGCGGCGATTGTGGCTCGGGCCGGCTGGATCGTGGTGAGCTTCGGCTTCCCGGACGGCAACTGGCGCGGCAGAGGTTCGGATCGCAGCAGGCGGAGTCGGACACCGGGCGGTAGCTGGCGGAGCGGGGCTTAGGCGGAGGCTGATGCTCGACCAGATCACTGCTGGCTGAGGCACGGCGCAGGAGGAGATGGCAGACGGAGGCTGGTGCTCGCGGCTGCTGGCGTCGGGCCGTGGTAGAGCAAGAGGCGGAGCGGCGAGGCAGGGGGCGACTCCGGAGGGGCGCGGAGCAGTGGCGTCTGCGCGGGGCTCAGGCGCGGCGGGCTTCGGGCACCGGTGGTGGCGCGGGCGTCGCGCGGTGGAGCGGGGTTCGAACGCGGCGGGCTTCGGCGTCGATCGGGAGGCAAGTTGCTGAAGAAGAAGAACAGTAAAAGCTTTTTTTTTCTTTTACTTTTTACTTTTCCATTTCCTCTCCCCCCTCTGCAGCCGCACACCCTCCTCCCCTTTACTGTTGCTGCTGTCCTTTTCTGTCTTCTACTTTTTGCTTTTTGCCCCACTTCACACGCACGGATGGCTTCTCACTTTTCTCCCTTGTGTTGTTTTTGTTCCTTTTTCCTGTTTTTGAACGAAGAGAGACCCAAAAATCCGAACCAAGAAGCCGCCTAAATTGATCGTACGAGACCCCTTTTATAAGTCAAAAAATTGTATCTTCGGGATATATTTCATTTCTAATTTTGCTTGAACACGATACCCCTAAATATATCACTGAAATATTTTTTTGAATATTCCATCAAGAAAATTCCCTTTTTGTGCAAAAGTGCATCTCCTAATGTATATTACCTAAATATGTGAACAATCTTAACGGAATATAATGATTTTTTTATTTTTATTTAGCAAAATCAACCCCAAAATTTTAGGTGTCAACACCTTTGCACAAGTAGGTAAGACCTTTCAGCTTATGATTCCTCACTTTTCTAGACATCATGTATAGATTTATGATGCACCTTTGCTGTGTGTTGAATGATTCTCAGTTGTACATATAACAGTTGGGCTGCATTGTGTGACCTTTTGATATTATAGCCTGTTAACAATGAAATGGCATTAATTAGCGTGCTGTGGCATTGTTTCTTGCTTTGGCAGTATGACTGACGCTCATGTTAAGATTGAGTAAACTTATGGCTAGCATTCTATTTTGTGGTGAGAGGATGTGGTTAAATATCTAGCATTCCATAAAGTGGCTTTAAAGATTCTGTGCACTCTGGCTGACAATGTGTGTGCCATTTACTGCTTTCGAATCACAGAATTTCCTCAAGATGCCTGAGAGAAGAAGCTTGATTCTTGTCCAGATCAATTTTTGCCCGGGTGGTCATGTGTTCATTGAGGATTGCACCTACAATCACAAGTTCATTCCATGCTTTAACTCGATTATTAGATCATTAAGATAACTTACGGCAGAACCCTGTGTAGACATCACTTTTCTTATGCTAATTTTTGTCATTGGCATATTTTGTAATCTACTTGATTCTTTCTTCTTTGTGTTTTTCAAACTTTGAGTTAATTCTAGGCATGTTGTTGATGAGCATTGGAGTTCAGACTGTACCACGTGTGATACCTAATGATGATAAATGGTAAATAATTTGCATGTGATTCAAATGGATTTCCTAGCAAAGAATGCATTGACTGGATTTAAGTTTCCTGATTGTACCAATTTCATCTTAAATACTTGAATTTATGATATTGTAAAGTCAACTAAGATGGTGATCATTGTTGACTTTGCCTAGCATATAACTGTGAGCAAATCTCAATGGTTTGATTGGTCATGTGGTGACCATGATCGGTTTAGATAGGCATGTTGTTGATGAGCATCGGAGTTCAGACTGTACCACGTGTGATACCTAATGATGATAAATGGTAAATAATTTGCATGGGATTCAAATGGATTTCCTAGCAAAGAATGCATTGACTGGATTTAAGTTTCCCGATTGTACCAATTTCATCTTAAATACTTGAATTTATGATATTGTAAAGTCAACTAAGATGGTGATCATTGTTGACTTTGCCTAGCATATAACTGTGAGCAAATCTCAATGGTTTGATTGGTCATGTGGTGACCATGATTGGTTTAGATAGTCACTTGTGCCTCCAAGAGTACGTGAAAATCGCAATGTTTTTCTCGGTCAAGAGGCAATTGGCAATTGCTTCTTCCCTGGGTGTGCTTTTTGTATTGTTCATTCCTGCACGAGAGACCTTTTTTCTTCCTGTCATGTAATATCAAATTTTGAGTTAAGACCGATTCTCCCAATCTATTAATACATTTAAAATATACCAAAACATTTGTTTGAAAGATATTCTCAAACGAATAGGAAGATGGTAGTTTTAGAATGTGATAGAAATTTTTTATAAAATGCGAGCTAACATTGACTGGAGAATATTTTAGTTTGTCAAAAATACATTATAACTTTTATAAAATGTACGAGAATGTTATATTGCCCTATGTGATCATATGATATAAGGCTTAGCATATCTCGATTATAATAATAATGCGATCGGCCGATCAGTGAAGACCATCATTTTAACAATGATCTATAATTGGTGGTCTATTAAAATATGCTACATAAATAGGCTATGGTTTTCGTTCCCCACCTAATTCCATGCATCTATGATTTATCCATCAAGACCGTCTTAGGAAAAAGAGAGTAAAGCCTAGTCCTGAATTTGTATGGCTTTATCTATATTGCTCAATGCAAAAACGATAATTGGCTAATCAAGTATATGTTTTTTATTCTAAGGCTAGGTATTGAAAATTCTATACACGAGTTTTGTATCATTGAATTTCTTACATGTGGTATAAGAGCAGCTATATATGGGTTCATAATTCACATGAATTTCTCGATGTAATTAATTCACGATTTACAAGCGAGTTGGGGAATTCAATTCTTTTGGTTCCTTATTTTGTATATTGATACGGGATTTTAGTTACCCATTTCATGGTAAATAACATGTTTCTTATTTTATATATCAATCTCCTATACTAAAATATTGCATTAAGGTAATTAACATGTTTCTTATTTTTCTCTCCGAAAATCCATTCTAATCAATGTCTGTTCAAAGGGAATTTTTTTAGTCGACAAACTATTGTTATGACTTAATTAAGCATGTCAAAAGGTTTAATTCGATTAGTGAATCCAAATCAAGAACTTAAATTGTAAGGTAATCAAAGGGAACTACATCAACACGTACGTGGTGCCCGCTAGAAATCCTATATTCGAGTGATGCGAAACATTAATTTAATAAAATTATAAAAAGAGCTTGAATTGATTATATTGAATTGTGATACTATCGGGAAGTTTGAAGTTAAGGATGTTATGTTGTACTCCTCTCCCATTGTCCGCGAGTTCATAATATCAATTTTTTTTTGGAATTATAAGTTTGAGCTTGAATTGATTATATATAGTAAATCTTCACTAATATCACCTAAATGGCCTCATATCTTTTCAATTTTAATTTTATTTGACCAAGCTTTATTCAAAACATGCATGTTCGATGGCCGAGCAGTTTTTTCATGGATGGTCAAGGCTAGGACTATTTGGTGCACACTTACCATGCTCATGGATCGTTTGAGACGAACCCAAGTTCACAACACACTTTAAGAAAATGGCGGGCAACTTTGATAAAACGGCCTCACTTCAATAGGCTAATTAGGATTTTCCGACTTTTACTTCTATACAGAAATGTGATACCCATACAATCAGTGTTTGTATAGAAGTGTGTTGATATTAGAATGACTCTTTGACTATAAATTTGTCAGGGGAATTTTGTGACATCGAACTTGGTTTTTCCGTTTCATCATTGCGTAGGCTTTAATACATCTATTGTTGTGCACAGACTTGGTTTTGTCCCTTTGGGATTGTATGAACTTTTGATATGACTATTAGCTTAGATCATCCATCACTCGATAATACTTGACCAACCAGTTCTATAATATGCACTTGATATGCACTTGATCAGGTCAAGTTAGATATGAGTCTAATATATTTGCTTATTTACCCATTTAAACCATTTAGGGTTATAGTTAAAAATAAAATCGTAATTCAAAAGTATTACGAATCTCTAACCCTTCAAACTATGATTCTTAAATTTCCTACATTTTCCAAACTTGAATTAGAATCTTTGCAATCTTTGGAAGTTAAATCTTTCTTGTTTAAAAAAAAAAAACTTAAAATAGAAAAGAAAACCATTACGAAACCAATAGCCAAGTATCAAAAGAGTTCCTTCTTTTAAATTGAAAAGGAAAAAAAAACATGTAGCAAGAGAAAAGGAAAAAAATGAAAAAAAGGAAGGGGAAAAAAGAGAGAGAGAATGGCCTTCTCTTCCAATCATGTATTTAGCATGTATTTTATTTGAGGTTGTTAATCGCTGAACGTATTGTACTTTAAAATTAATTACATATATTTGTTTCATCATGGAGTTAATTTATGCATTGTGATCTTGAAGATAATTTAAGGAACATAGAAGCATATGCTTGAGCCATGGTAACATGCATCCATCTTGAGTGTTCTTAGAATCCTTATACCCGTTTTGCTGGAATTTCTCCAGCAACAAAAAAATCTTTCACCAAAAATCGCACTTCGACTTTTAATTGAAAGGAAAGCAGGTCCCTGCATCAAATCCCAACAAGAAAATCACAAGCAATTAAGAACCAACAACTCACAACTTTATACAGAACGGGTTCGCATAGACTTGACCTGCACCAGAATTTAATCGACGACATGATTCAAAAAATACAAACTCGATGTGGTAACTAGATGTCAACAAATTATGCTGGAATTTAATCGATCACACAATACCTAAAATAGAAATACGTGCTGAAATTTAATCAACGACGTGAATATGAAAATTACAACTAAGAAAGTATAGTACAGGAGAGGAAAGTAGCCGTCACCTTCCTTTATTTCCAAGAGTCTTGTATCCCCGCCTCCATGATCTCCTGACTTTCAGATAATTATCCCCTTTTAAGATGCCTACTCCTCACTTTATGATCTTGTCTCGAAAGTAGCCGCCGTTCCCTCCAAAAACAACATGCTCACTTCAATGTTTAACTGCTTTGTCGATTGTGAATCCTGCAATTGCGCTTTAACGCTTCTCTGTCGAAGACCTATCAGTCGATCTAATGTCTCAACTCGACTTAGTTACCATATTCCTATGCTTTTCAAGCCTATGAAGAATTCTAATGGTGTGTTGCTCTTTATTCATCATTATTTATGGTGGTATTTATAACTTGGTTTTTCGTTATCGTATATTGACAACTCAAAATGTGCCATCAATGTGAGTCAGTGTCGATCACCAAATATTAACTCCTGCAGTCACCAACAATATATCTCGTACGTGATAATATTAACTTGTTTTCCACATGGCTGCTTGTGCTCATGTGTCAAGCGCGTGCTTGTTTGTATCCATGACTTGATTATTTTTTATGTAAACAATACACAACCATCTTCGAGGTCTGATGAAAGCTACTCATAAGAAAAGGTATCATTAGGACATGTATCTATCTTTATATTTAAGAATACGTGTCAAAAAATTTGTAATTGGTTTTTATTATTATCTTTTCGGGGGTGCATCCGTGTTTTCTCCAATGCGGCTCTTACTCATTGACAACCTGATATTAAAACACTACTTTCAAATAATATAGTCTCATCAATTTCGTTTATAACTTAGGACGAAGAAATCTATGATTAGTGTTTGAACACAGGTCTCTATTCATTTGCTATCGAAATTCTTTCCTAACAGTTGGAACTTCGTCATTGGAAGCTTTGTCGATAGTGTTCTCATCTATCAAGGCATATCTGCCATCCCATAGGCTTCTATCATGCATAATTAGCTCAAGGCCTTGCTTTCAAAACTAGTTAGGAAGTCACTGCATAGTCCCTCGATCATATCACTACATCATTTATTTAATAGCAAAGCATTTACTATCCAAGGGACCTAAGATATCAAGAGCCAAATAATTGATTTTGCCATAACAATCATGATTCGGTAGGGAAATAGTCCACGTGATTCTTGTTCCATCCGTTAGGTGCAGTGCACCCTCCTAATTGACAATTGCCGACGCCAGTGTTTAGGTTTTAAGTGAAGGCGAATTTCCTTCTTTTTTTTTTATTTATTTATAGTGAAACGCAAATAATTTTTCTTTAATGTTTTGAGGGGATATCAAGAGGGCCTCCGGTTTGACTTAAAAGCCAGGCATACGTACACAATAATTGGAAAAAACCTAGGAAACTCACAAATCATATTAGATTGTTTTTTTTTTTGGTCGGTAGTCATATTAGATCAAATGTATATTGTATACGATAATGGAGGATGAGCTGAGGAATTTTATTAATTAAAAAAAAAAAGATAATACGGATGAATAGAAGGGTGAGGCGACGGAAGCAAAACCTCAAAGGAGGTTCTAGAAGATGGTGCGTAGCTGGAGACGAGAGATTCTCTGTAACGGCATGGGAGGAGCACGTCACTTCACTGAGAGATTAACGGATTTCGGTTCAACAAGATAAAAGAGAAACGGGTGAGGGAGTTGAAGACGATCGAGCGTAATTTTACTTCACAATTTTGTTGACCACCAGATGTTTGGTAATATGGCTCTAAGTCGCAGACGCTGAATAGATCGCGATTTTGTTCGAACTGAAGATGCGCAGACACAGACCCATCTTTTTCTTAGCGCATTCATTCGATTCGGGTTATGTTTCATCATCTTCAAGATTGATTCGGAACGTGTACTGTTCTGTCCGTCTCTTCTTTGTATTTGGCATGTTTCTTTGCTGCGTTCGATGACAATGGCCACTGACGAGAGGGATCGGCGTTCAAACAGTAGATATATGTTTGTGTACTGGACCTGCAAGATCTTGATCTTCTAGCTGCAAGATATGGATTCATTCCTTTAGTAGCTGCATATTGATACTGAAATATTTCTACTGTTGGCAACTTGATGCTGATTTCTTCCTTAGTTTCCTATTGTCCTCATAATTTTTTCTCCTAACAAGTAATGAGACCTATTTGCCTCTTTTGTATAATGCACTGCGTTGAAGTTCCGGTCATGTAAGAATCTGGTTTTGGTAACTAGGTGCATTTCAGATATGTTGTTTATTTTCTATTAAGATGATTAGTATTTCAGTCTTCATGAGTGAATGATCTCAAATTTATTTATGTTATAGTTTGATTGAACAGCTGTGTGATTGTTGAGGATGCGAACATCATTCCGGCAGGAAGAAACCGGTGTAGTGAGACATGAAATGTATGTTTATCATTGCCATGATTAGCCTGTCAGGTGTTCGTTAAAATTGCCCAGGAAAATTGTGTTCAACATCTCACCGGATAAACATCTTTTGCGAATGTATACTAGAGATGACAATGGTATATTAGAGATGATGTAGAGAGGACCTTAAACAAGCACAGAAGAACAGATTCTGTACCTGCACTTGTCCTGCTTTATTCCTGGTCTGAACTCAATTGAGGAGACGGCTTGTCAGGCTGTGGACCTCTTGAGTCCATGATGGAATTTTGTACTGGTGTGTGGTGAGGTACTGCTTGGTTGGTGCATCAATTAGACTCCATCGAAACTCGATCTTCCCATATGGGCAGTTTATGCTAGTTTTCTCTAAAGAATTCTGTTGTCTCCTAGTGAACATGCATGCTCCAAAACTATCCTTTTTTTACCTGGTCATCTGTCAAAACACTTGGGTATGGATAGTGCTCCATACTTTTTTTGGAAAATGACTTCCACCTTTAAAATTAGGAAGTCATTTTCCTTATTTTTAAACTTGGTACTTTCCGGTTGACTGAAGTCATTTTTCTTTGACCAGCTTATTTTCCCACACCAAACACTTAAAAATGGAAATAGAAATTTTCTGGCAAAATATTTTCCTTCAAACAAATAGAGCCTAAGTCAAAATTGAGTTTCATCTTTCCAAACTGCCTTTGATCATAGTAGAAATATAATTGTTCTTTAAGGACCACATACTTTATAAATAAATACTCATTTGCATCTATGCATAACCATGAAATTATGCACGCGTGCAACCCCTTTAATCTTTTTTTTCTTTTCATTAATTCCCCTCAAACCAGGTTAACTATATATATCCTAAAGTAAATTTCTGTAATTCTTTCTTCTATCATTCTTTTTCTTTGTTTTTATTCTTTCTCTCCACCTTCTTTCTTTAATAACTTCTAAGCTCCTTCCTTATCTTCACCGTAGGCAAACTTTGAACCCCATCAACGCCACTTTCAATATCTCGATTGCTCATCTTTCATCTGACACCAGCGAGCCTAGACGAGTGGAAGATTGCCACCTGCCAATGGGGAGGGCGAACAGAAGAAGTTCTTCGTAAAACAGCCTAGCAAACTGAAGGTGATGGAGACTGGCGAGGGGAGACAACGGACTACCACCACAGACCGAAGCCATGGAAACTGATAACATAGCTTTGGGTAAACGATTCTCTCCTGAGGTTTTGGGTTTTACGCAGCTTGCTATAGATCAGGTAACGCCTGGCACGGCTGAATTGTATTAAGTTGATGTAATACTTGAGCTGAAGTTTGAGTCCAATTCCTTTGGTGCCATAATTGTGTGGGAACTTGAAGAATGTATAGTTAAATTGGACAAGAGACGTTGAATAAGTTTTTCTTTGTGAGTGTTGTTTGTGGATGCTTGGTAGTGCATCCATTCGTAATCAACATTACATGCTCCAAAATCAGCAACATTGCCTATAAAGTATAGGTTTTCTTTCTCTCTTTTCATAGGTGGTAATTTATTGAAATAAGTAGGTGAAGCCTAGGTTTAAAGGAAAAACAAGCAATGCAAAGTGCAACAAAGGGAAGTTGGGTGTACATGGGATGGTTCAGTCCCCTTTTCAGGCAAAAAACAGAGCCAATCCAGGTGCTGTAGGTTGGGAGGGAGGGAGGGATGGATTTGGGTGCTTTTGAGGTGTTTAGGATTTGTGGATGTGTAGTAGGTGCCCATCATAAAGATGTGCAGCGGGTGATATGTTTGCCAGGACAATTAACTTGTTAGAAGCTTTGATCACTGGGATATGATTGTGCTAGGTTTCATAACGCTTTTGAAGAGGCAAAACCAGAGAGGAATGAAGAAGATGCGATGAGATGGCAAGCCACCAGGAAAGGTGTTTGCTTGACAGTTGAATCCTTATCAGTTTGGGGTAAATTTGTCAAAAGTGTTTCGGTTTGGGGTTTTTGGTGAAAAAAAAAAAAAAAAGTAGTTTTGAATAAATTTATTATAAATGTACCAGTTTTTTTTTTTTTTTTGGTTGGTCCTATTCTATTCCTACTTTAACGCTCACTCTCAGACTTTTGCCCTGCCTCCTTCCAGGGCGTGGAAGTCGAAACCCACTCCTGAAACTATATCGTCCCCACCCCAACCCCCTGAGAAGGTGGGGATTCGAACCCCCTACCTCCGCCTTCCATGTTGGAAGGGTGGCCACTAAAGCAAACCCCAGTGGTTAAATGTGCCAATTTGAAGTTTTTCAAAATATTATCCCTAAAATATCCTTTTTTTTTTCTTTTTTCTAGTTCAGTTAACCGAACCGAACAGAAAATTGTCCATCTTCTTAATTTATAATTTATACAATCTCTCACATTTTTCACTAAATCTCTTTTTTAGTATTTCAAAAAAAAATAAATCGAAAAACTAAAATGAACCAGACTTGGTTCAATTCAAAGCTAATGCATACTCAAATAGTGTGGTTCGATTTGCGTTTCATGAAGACATTGAAGTGTAATTTCAAAGGCTCAATATGATTAAGCATGTCATAAGATGTTAAACAAATTGAAATAGAAAGTAGAATAGTATGACAACGATTAGATAAAAAGAAATAAAAATTACATGAACACTGTTAGAGAATATATCAGATTTCTTCATGGGGTTTAATCGATATTAACAGTGGAATCAGGTTTGGCAAAAGAATTTCCAAGTTAGACACAAAAAATTAACATCCATCATCAGCTTCTTCGTGGGGGTTTGGTTTTTGAAGTCGGGGTATCACCCCTAGACCAGTAGGGACCAAACCGCGAGCTCGACCGCGACTTGAGCATGAAAGAAGATGTCTAAGTTAGGGCTTACATACTTGACATCGAACGATGAACGATGATGTTAAGAAAAGCAAAAATGCAAAATCATTTTTTTAAGCACGAGAATACGTTGGACCCTGTTTTCATGTCTCTTCCCCGATATGTGGAGTTTTATCAAGTCAATTTTCATGATTCAACTACAATTTTTATTAAATTAATCCAGATTACTCAATTTTGACTAATTTTTTTTTACCTAAGGATCGACAAAGGGCAGAGCGCACATTGAAAATGCAAGGAGTGTCCGAGTTTTTTTTTTTTTTTTTTTTCAATTGAGGGGGTGTCCAAGTAATTTACCCTTGATTCTAATAGCAAAATATTAGGTAAAGCCAACGATTTTTTTTCCCAAGTTGAGATATAGCAAACTTTCGCGTACTTGGAAACCTTGTATTTTCGGTGATAACTGCTACTCATTACGAAGCTCACTCTCTAATAGAATAATTCTAATTTATGTCTCAGTCTTGAAGAATTAAGAGCTAATATCATGTTTAAATATTGCTGATAACTACATTATTATTTCTTAAAATAAGTTTGTTGAGTATTTTTTAATATTTATTTCGTATCAGAAAGCATGTTTGGCCTCCCAACACACGTGCCCTATTAGTCTCTAAATTAGTTTACACTTTTCAGAACAAGAAATTAAAATAATGACAGAAGATCTTGATCACTTTAATGTAAGGAATGACTATGCACTACAGTAGATCTCTAGTAAAATAATTATTCAAAAAGTTATGAATCTATTGTACAACAGTCAATTCAATTTTAAATTGCGCAATTTAATCAATTTAATTCTGAACTTTTTAACAACTTTATTGACAATGAATAGTTAAGCAAAGAGAAGAGTTAAAAGCTACGGTCCTTTCAAGGTACCACTACTTCATTTGCCATGTTTAGAGTGGAAATACTATCATTAGTAGTAATGAAATTTGCAAGTTGGGGACTTGAGGCCCCCATAAAAGGAGCATTTTGGCAGATTGAAGTAAAACTACACGTTAATGCGTGCCTTGCACATATTCTAAAAAACATATTATCAAATAAGATAAAATTAACTTCTACTAAATTGCGAAAGTGATTTAGACAAATTAAGAATCATTTCTCACATATATTGCAAGTTTTAGTATAAAATCTTAGGCCCAATTCCCTTAAAAGCACAAACTTTCAAGCAATTTATAATTTTAATATAAAAGAACACTTCTTAAAGTTAAACCAAAGCCTTGATCTATATACTAAAAGGTTTGTCAATGCTAATTGCGAGTTCGAAACTGATAATGCTATTTATCAGTTAAATTTTTTTATAGTGAAACTCGTCTAATTATGAAAAAAAAAAAAAAAAATACAATAGCTATACCTTTGCACTACCATAAGCATCAGACTGTGGATTATGGCCTCATCGTGAATATCTAGCATAAAGTAATTGAAATCATTCAATTAGTCAGGCCTCCTTTGATGACCTGGCAATTTCAATGTACATAGAACCAAAATATTCATAAAACGTATGAAATGATCACTATAGCGTGTCCCTCGTAGATTTTTGGGAAAAAATGTTCACATTTTGAGAGTAGAAATCCGATCGTTCTTCCTTTCATAGGTAGTAAGCCACGGTGATCCGGATTCTTAAATTGTTGTAAGAGTTGCCACCAATCATTATTTAGATTGACCGCAAATAGAAAAGTCATCTAGAGTATAAAGTGATAATAAAAAATTTAAGGTCCAATCCATGGGCTTGATTATATGCCGGAAAGGGTTAGCAACTTCCACGTCATTATTTCGATACCACATTTTTATGTATCTATACAACGAATTCAGTTCCATCAAAAAAGCATTCAATAAATCCAATGCATACAATTCCAATAACAAAAGTGAATTCAATTATAATAACGTGCATTAATCCAATGCATATAGTTTTAACCAAAAAAAAGAAGAAGAGTTGAGTCTAATCAAAATATCTAATTGAACATACATATTCTAATAGGTGCAAAATGGCATGCAAATTAAATCACAAGGAAGAATCTAGTACGTATCCAAACATCGAAGGCATAATCCATGGCATAAAATGTAAGTTCGGATGAATAAATAATCTCAATTTGATACGTGTTCACGATGTACAACATGCAACTAACTAATTTGGCAATACGTGTAGACGTGTATGCATTATTCATGACTTAAATAAAGGCGAAATGACATGCGTTGGTCTTATTGCAACCATTGCCATGTGGCGGTCACGAGGGCTAGTGGCTCTTAGCTAGTGACTGGCTGGTTGGTGCTTGGCCATCCCCTAAGTGCTAGCAAAGGCCTAGAGTGCGCCTAGCTCGGCACGGGGTCCAAATGTCCTTGGTTAAGACTTTTTTAGCCTTTTAAGAGTTGCTCTTGCCTCAAACCTAATTAATCAACCTTATTCCAAATAGATCAGATTTCTTCTACAAACTTGCTTGACACTCCTACTCAGTCAAAAATGGCAAACCTCGTCTAACTTTTCCACAGAGTCTCTCTAAGAATTCCAAGGCCTGAAAAAGTTGGCTACAAAGCTCCAATTCGAATGTGAATCAAATCAATTTAGAGCTTATTGTTTTTTTTTTTTATCTGGTACATTGGGTACTGTTCATTCTGTTCGTGGTGTGATCTTCATCTGTAGTGTGGTCCATCCAAACTTGGCGGTTCCAAGTAATCTCAATTTGTTCACCATCTACATTTAGACCCTTCTGAGCATATTGGTGTATTCATGTTATCAAAGTTGTTCTCCTACTATTTAGTCTGTCCAGGCACCTTGATGATCCCATCTCACTTGTTCACCAAAATCCAAAGATTCTTTCAAATCTAACACTTTTCACTTAGTATCCTTTTCTCCTGCATTCAGAGCAAGAAAGTCCTTCATGTTGTAAACATCATTTGCATCCGCACACACAAATAAACTTATTTGCTCCCATAGAATGTTTCGTCCCCTTATTTACATGGAAAAATCGAAAGCGCAAGGGACCTCGGGCCTTACTCAAGGCGATTGGGCAATTGCAGAGCATCATAGAGATATTGCACAGGGCCCTCGACTCATTCATTAGCAGACTTGGGACTCTAGGTAGTAAAGAACTAGCGCGGGGCAGAGGCTTGGGCTGCAAGTGCCATGTGATACGCTCTTATTAAGCGGGCCACCACCTGGCACCACTTTTCCCTTTCTTTGAAGAATCATTTATTTCAATTATATATTTGTCCAAACTTTGACCTCTTGTTTCTCTTTCATACAATTAACTCGATATCCATGTCCGCAGAAAGCTCATGACTTAAATTTTCCTAAAATTTTCTCCGTTTTCTAGAAAAGTCTTGCTGTTATGACTACAAAGCATCACCTCATTCTGGTCTTATTTGAAGAACAACATTTTTTTCTTATATAATTACGATTTCTTTTCATTACTAATAAGATTGAATCAAATAAAGTGCTTGTGAATAAAATAAGAGCTAATTGAATGCTCATGAACTAAGTAAATTTATATGCCTGACCAGAACGGTAAAAAGATCTAATCTTTTTTGGTGGATGAAGACGCAGGTAAAAGGCCAACATTACGGAAAATGAAGATCAGAGTACTTCCAAAAACCGCAAATAAAAAACTACCCACATACTGAATTTAATGGAAAAGCAAATCTAACGCAACGGAAACGTGATGTGTGAAGCAAAATCATGCAGACACACAACAACGTCACTCCGGGGTACTTCAAGGGGCTGAACATGGATGAAACACAATCAGTCCAATACCATCATGCGAAGGGAACAATTAGGCAACATAATTCCTCCCTTGGCAAGTTCATACAAAGGAGATTAAGACATAGCGAATTTCACATCAAAAATAGTACGAGAAACGAATCGTACACCTTTTGACTCTCAGGCTTTTTGTTCCACTCACTACTTTCTAATCATGTCTGATTCTAATTTTCCCTTACTTTTTTACTCTTGGTCAAAAATCTCCCTTGTGAATTCCCCAGCCACCGAAAGCCATCCCTCCTTGAATCTCACGATCGGTTTTACTTTTTTAAATAGTCCCCATCTCTCGTATTTCTCTCTTTTCACAAAAGAACCACCGAATGCTTTCCTGTTTTCCCCCTCTTATCTCCCCCCTGTCCAGCTCACTTGACCGAATCAATCTTTTGAAACTCCAGATGGCCTTGTTTGCTGTCTTTTGGCCATCAGACGAGGGTCCCTCTATGAGTGTTTGACTATGTTGGATTTTGTGTAATCCAAATTTCTTGACCGTATTTTGCTCCTTCAAAAATACCCTTCAAAAACCAGTTTTATCTTTTGTCCCGTAACAGTCCACTCTCTTGGTCGGGCTGGACTCATCTAATCCTCAACTTGAAATTTTTTTATCGAAACTTCCACAATTTTTGGGATCGTGATCCATCTTGTCCGAATGATATCTAACTCCACAGCAAGGAGTTACGACCAATTTAGTGCTGTCATGAAATTGAGGCTAACTACCATGATTTTGGAGATGTAAATGCCAGTTCATCTGGTACGTCGAGCTGTCCATCGGGTTGATTAAAATGAAGAAGTTCATAGTCGAGCCCCTATTTTATTCGACGCAAGCAAGCTTTGTTTAGTTCAAATGCATTGTGTCAAACATAAATGGGTCTATTATCTAAATAGAAACTATAATAAAAGATGCGAGCGTTGGACTAAATTAAGCAAATGTTTTTGTTTAAGGATCCCATCCCACTGCTATTGACAAACTTGATTCTTATTTTTTTATCATGAATGAAATGTCTTCAAGAAAAAATCTAGTCGTGAGGTTGGAGGTATAAACTATGAAAAACTGACTCTTTTAACATTTGGTGAGGAACGTTGTGATTATTTGACTATTAGAATGCTATGTTGTCATATGTATTATATTTCATTTGAGTAGCCCGGTGTTAACCTAAGTAGCACGACACGCGACACGACACGACACGTCAACACGTTATTTCTAAAAATAGAGAATTCCGACACGTTGAGACATGTTGTATATTAAATAAATATTTTTATTTTTAATTAATTTGATTCAAATTCATAAATAAATAATTAATTAAAAAAATATCCTACAATGAATTTACACTAATAATAGTAATAAATCAATTCATTAGAAATTCGAAAGATATATTCATAATTAATGCGAAACATGTTTTTAACTTTAACAAAAGTTATTGATGAAACTAATGACTAATAAGAAATTAGAATCAATTTATTTAAATAAATCCATGATTTTCTACAATGACCAAAATTTATCATTATTCAAAATTCAGTACTTTATTTTTCGAAAATATTTTTTAACTTCATTTATTTAATTTTCCGATAAAAAAAAAAAAAGTCCCCACTGAGGTTCACCCCCTTCTTTCCCTCGTCCATTTCTCTCCACCCCAAATTTATTTCACTTTTTTTTTCCCTCCCCCACCACCTGACAAACAGGCTGTCACTTCCCCTCCCTCCAAACTTAAAAGTCACGCCATCAGTCCCCCTTTTTTATTACTTTTGAGTTTTCTTATCAAAAACCCTAGCCACCCTCATTTTCCTCCTTCTTCTCGCTGCTCGCCGCACGACCCCTTCCTCTCCTCTTCCTCTCAATCCTTCTCCTCCTCCTCCTCGCCACACGACCCCCTTCCTCTCCTCTTCCTCTTCCTTCTTCTCCTCCTCCTCCTCCTCCTTGTCGCCGATCCATTGCAACAGTGGCAGCCCTCGCCTCAGTTTCTGCTCTCTCTGGCTGTCTCTCGCCGTCGCGGTGGTCAGTTGCGTGGCTTCATCTCGCCAGCAAGAGTTTGCTTTCTCTCTATTCGGCTCTTTCTCTAGCCATCTCTTGCCGTCACTCGCGGCCTCGTCTCTGCTCCCTTACCCTCCCTCACCTCCACCCTCTATCGTCTTCCGAGCACATGTGTCGAAATGTGTCGAGAAAAGTTGACCACGTGTTGGAAAATCTGACACGTGTTGACCATGTGTCCGTGTCGTGTTCGACATGTGTCGAGTCCGACGGTGTCCAAGCGTGTCGACATGTCCGACACGAAAGCACGGGCAATGTGTCCGTGCTTCATAGGTGTTAACTACTACTCTGTAGAAAAGAAACCACTCAAAGGTTGGGGTTGCTATTTTGAGGAAGTCAGCAAAGTTTTCTTGAGTAGTGAGCCTACGACGAGATGCCAAGAATCCACTTTCCCAAAGTTTTTTCTCCACTACTTTTGTTGGCCACGAAGAAGCCTGTGTCAATCATAGAATCAAAATAAAGCCATGGTGAAAATAAGTCCACGTGTTCACGCTTATGACATACGTTTGTCCATCGACGTGTTCACACCTACCCAGAAAAAAATCATGCTTCTTTGTGCCAGTATAAAAATAAATCAATAAGAAGATCTAATGGTGAGCGACTACTTGAAAACACTACCAAATCTTAGGCTAATAGTCATTGCTGATTGTTAAACTCAAGAATCTAATGGCTTCTTCAACGACACCCAATGGGATTTATGATGTCTTTCTAAGTTTCAGAGGTACAGATCTGCGCAATAACTTCATTGGTCATCTCTACAAAGCTTTAGATCAGAACGGAGTATTCACTTTCATTGATAGTGAGGAACTGAGGAAGGGAGATCAAATATCACAAGCGCTTATGAAGGCCATTGAAGAGTCATGCATTGCAATCATCGTTTTCTCGGACGATTATGCTTCCTCACGGTGGTGCTTGGAAGAGCTAGCGAAGATTATGGAGTGCAAGGAGCAAAATGACTTGATTGTTCTACCAGTGTTTTACAAAGTAGACCCCAGAGAAGTTAGAGGGGGCAGAGAGAGTTATGGGAGAGCTCTGGGCAAGCATGAGTTCAAGTTTGGAAAGGATTCGAAGGAAGTGAAGAGATGGAAGAAAGCTCTTTTCGATGCTGGTAACTTGTCTAGGTGGCATCTAGGTGATGGGTAAGTTGAGTGGAATTCATATTTTGTGAAAGAAACTAATCTTTTTTACATGTAAATATAGAGATTGTTTGTTAAAAAAATAAAAATAAATTAATTGACACACAGGCAACTGTAAGTCTAAATCTTAGAACTTGATGGACCAATGGGCAAAATGTTAAATGTTGTTATTGCACTTGCCCCATTTCTTTGGGAGGCGTAAGAAAGTTCGCAATGCCATATACGGATAATTAGTGTGTACAAGCCATGTAAGGGAATGACAACATGCTTTGGGTATTTAATAGTTTTCCAATCGAAATTTTAACCACCGTTCGAAATCATAAATAACTCTTTTTTATCAAGCATGTAGATAAATCACATATAATATCAAAAGTTAAAGTAAGTAAATGGTCATGCATTGTAAGATTTTGGTGAGACCACGACCAATTGTTCTAAAAATTTAAATTGTTAGATGAAGGTGTAGTTTGTTATTTAAATATTCTAACACTTCCCCTCACACTTCGTCTAGTGTTTTGCCTAGTATCAAGTATGGAAATTTAATTGGGGAGACAAATGAGACGTGTAAATATTTGAACTTAGGACCTCCAATTATGATACCATGTAAAATTTTGGTAGAACCACGACCAACTATACTAAAAACTTAATTTGTTAGATTAGTGCGTAGTTTATTATTTAAATATTTTAATACGCATAAGCCAAAATTACATTAATCACTTGGATGACTAAAAGTTGAAGCTTGAACTTGTTTTAATTGGCATGGAGTTCTACTTGGTGGGAATACATTTTGTTTTTGCTGTGATCATGCGAAATTGAGATGCACTACTTTGTCAATTGGCTAGTGATTGCTCGTGATTTGCTTATTGCCAAAATAATGCTACAATTTCTTTTTCCATTTTTGGTAGAGATGAGTCAGAGCTTATACAAAGGATTGTAAAGGAGATCTCCATTCACCTAGACCGAACACCTTTGCATGTTGCTAAGCATCCAGTTGGGATAGATTCTCGAGTGGTTAAGCTGAAATCGATGTTAAACCTTGAGTCTAATGATGACCCTGTCATGTTGGGATTATGGGGACAAGGAGGCATTGGGAAGACAACTTTAGCAAGAGCTCTATACAATGCTATTTTTAGACAATTTGAGAGTTCATGTCTTTTGGCAAATGTTCGAGAAGCTTCCAAAGATTCTAGGGATTTAGTTCAATTGCAAGAAAAATTACTATCCGAGATTTTATCACTACGAAAAAGATTAGTAGTGTCCAATGTTGATAGAGGTATTAATCTAATACAGCATAGACTTCGTCACAAGAAAGTTCTCCTTATCCTTGATGATGTGGATGACTTGCGTCAATTAAATGCTTTGGCAGAAGAAGGCAAGTAGTTTGGTAATGGAAGTAGGATCATTGTTACCACAAGAGATAAACATTTGCTAACTTGTCATGGGATTGATCAAGATCATGTGTTCGAGGTTGAAGCACTTGATGACAATGAAGCTCGCAAATTGCTTAGCAGTCATGCTTTTCCGACACACCAAAAATTAGAAATCAGGACATATCCGGTGGATAGGGTTCTAAATTATGCTAAAGGCCTTCCGTTAGCACTTGAGGTGCTGGGTTCCTTCTTATGTGGTAGAAAAGAAGATGTATGGGAAAGTACGCTACAAAAACTTTCTAGGATTCCCAACAAAACCATTAATGATGTGCTCAAAATAAGTTATGATGGACTAGAGGAAAATGAGAAAGAGATTTTTCTCCACATTGCCTGCTTCTTTAAGGGAAAGGATAGCAACTACATAAAGAAAGTTCTTGATAGTTGCGATTTTCAGACAACTGTAGGATTTCAAATTCTCATTGAGAGGTCCTTGATAAGCATTGAAAACAGACCACTACAAATGCATGACTTGATTCAAGCAATGGGTATAGATATTGTGAACCAAGAATGTTGAGATGAACCCATGAGACGAAGTAGACTATGGCTTTATGATGATATTCTCAATGTTTTATCAAGCGACATGGTAAGACTTGTAAATACAATTAAATCTTTTGCTCCTTATCTTTGACTCTAATTATTAAACATGCATAACCTAAAGTGTCTCGTATGCAGGGAGATTGTATTGTAAAAGCCATAGTGCTGGAGCCACTTGAGCCGATAGACATATGTATTGATCCTAATGCTTTTACAAAAATGAGAAGGTTGAGATTGCTCATTTTGCGCAATATGCATAATTCTTCCCAAGATCCTGTATGTATTCCCAATTGGCTAAGATGGTTTGAATGTCTTGGTGCTTCGTGGATTCCAGAATTTTCCTCTGGTCCAAAGAAATTAGTGGGACTTAATATGAGCGAAGGCAATATCACAGGAGTTGTAAAACGATTTAAGGTGAGCATTTACCTGCATAGACCTTTTTATTATCTACCTCTTTTGTATATGTATATACGTATTATATGGGTTAGTACACAAAAGGAAGTAGTGTTCCCATGTTTTAGGAACCACTTGTCTATTTTCTTTCAAAATGGCCCTAACAACTTGTGTTAGAAATATTTTTACGTGCAGCAAAATTGGCATTTGAAAAATTATGCGAACAACTTTATTAGAATTACTCAGTGGAAACAATTTTTGTTAATAAAATACACAATACAAAGAAGTTTTATACATATATGTGAAAAGCGAAAGATATTTCAAGATTTGAAGTTCTTTTATGAAGGTCATTGCATCATTAGAAAAATTCGACTTTTCATATTGAAATATGTGAGTGATAAAAAATAAAATAATCAATTTCACATATCTATCCATGGTATAATATTTTTAAAATAAGTAATTGAGGATAATTAATGGAAGGAATATAAAGAAAAAAAAAGGGATTGAAATCTTTTAGAGTAGGATATCATCTTTACCATTTACAATAGTATAGATAAAGCTAACATATTTTCTAACCCTGAAATTTCTAACTATCGAAAATAGATATATTTCAAAATAAGATCAAATCTACCTAGTGGAGAAATTCAAAATGCAATTTGCTGTCGGTTGTTTACATATGAACTTTTTTATTTTACAAAAAAATTGTATAGTGATCAAATAAAAAGGAAATAAAAATATGACGAACCTACCCGTTTTTTTTTTTGGTCAGTGTATATATATATATATATATATATATATATATATATATATACACACAATAGCTGGTTGACTGGCAGACCATGTAGTCATCAAGTGATAGAATTGTTCAATGCACATACCTGACAACATGGATTGGTCCAGCATTGATAAAATTAGCTCAGTCGAAGGTTTGAATGCACCATTATGTAAAACAAAGCATTGTTAAATCATTTCTTAAGGAGCAGCACTTCTAAGTGGATATAATAGAGTATTTTGTGAGGAGCTTTGCCACTAATGAGTGTAATGTGTGCATAACTAAATCGATGTAAATGATTCAGTAGGGGCATACTGCTAGTTTCTCAATAGAAAGCCAAAGCTAGGTTTTAAATTGAGTTTATGAAATTATTATTGTTATCTTTCCAATGTTTTTCAAAGTTGTCTTCATTATCTTTGCATGACTTAATAAAATTTTAAGTTTATTTATTTTACGCAAATACATTAAGATAGTATTTGTATCCCCATTCAATTATGAAATGTAGTTAAAGCCAAAACTAGTAGAGTCTTCACTCATATGCTTGCCACATGGCACCTCACATTACTTTTGTGATTGCCGCATGACATGATATGTGGAATAGTTTTGTCATGTGGCCAGCATCCACACTTGCCACGTGGCACTTCACTATATGCTTCTACGGTAGTCACATGGCATGACACGTGGCATTGTTTTTGTCATGTGGCCCACATTCGCATTTTCACTACATGACACTTCATTTGAATTTTGCAATTGCCACCTGTATGACACACGGCACAATTTTATCCCAAACTAATTTTCATTTGGTAATGGAAGGTGGATTTGGGTTAGGAGTACTAGTTTGAGATTTTTCTTTTTTTTTTTGCCCATAGTAGTACTAGTTTAGGATTTTTACGAAAGAAAAATTAATCTAGAGTAATTCTATGTATTGGTTTGGGATTTTTAATGGTATTAGGTCTAATTTTTTTAATAGTTGTCTAACACAATTTTATTTAATAATTTTTTAATGGTTTCTAGTTGCCTGATCTACCGAAGCTCCTTGCTTCCTTCCACATGAAGTGTTATGGCCTACATATACACCAATTCAATATAGATTATGTAATAGTCAAGGATATGTAATTATGACATATCCTTTCCCTAAGAAAACCAATGCCCCCCATGTGTTGTGTAGTCAATTTTACAATCGTCAATCAAGCCAAGCCCCTACATATTAATTATGATATTATTAATGATGAATATTATAAAACTATGGATAACGTGAATGACATCCAATATTGAATTACCGTCATTTCCCCAATTTGAGCAAATGATTGACTCCCCCGTCTATGTACAACAACTAGGATAGGCCTATTTATGGACTTTGCAGTAGATTACCTCTACATTAAATAAACAGATTGCTCAAAATTTATGATTGACAACCTAAAATATAATAATTTCTTGAAAGATCAATACTGGATATGCTTCAGTAGCAACCTATTCTCAAACAAGAATTTCACGGTTTAGATTTAAGGAAGCAACATCATCATACAAATAGCCCTTTTTAATCCCTTTAGAATGTTTACCAAAAGTTGTTTTTGCTGCTTTTGCAGGACTTCCAAAATTTGAAGTACATTACTTTCAGTTACTGTGAGTCATTGGTTCGTATGCCCGACATTCAATGTACTCCTAATCTTGAGCAATTGAATCTCGCGTATTGCAAAAACTTGGTAGAGGCCCACGAGTCCATTGCATATCATGACAAGTTACAAGTGTTGAATTTATGTGAGTGTCCTGAACTTAGTGTTTTTCCAAATGTGCTCAAGTCAAAAAACCTCCAAGCTCTCCACCTAGAAAATTGCACAAAATTTGAAAGGTTCCCTGATATTCCTCATAAACTCGAAGGCCTGAAACAACTTCATTTACAGGGGACCGCTATTAAAGAACTTCCTCCATCAATAGAAAATCTTGTCTCTTTGGAGATTATGTATATATATCATTGCAAAAACCTAGTAACTCTTCCATCTAGCATTTACAAGTTACAAAACCTTTCAAACTTGCAAGTCAACTCTTGCACAAATTTAATTGAGTTTCCAAAGTACGAGGATTTAGCTGATCACTACATGAAGACCGGACTTTCAAATTTACGTTGGTTGGACCTTTGCGGATGTAATTTGTCCGAAGTAAAGTTTCTTGAGAATCTTTCCTGTTTTCCCTTCTTGGAAACTTTATTGCTCGGGGGAAATAATATAACTATCCTTCCTACATCCATCAATAAGCGTCATCATTTGCTCCATCTGAGTGTTGGAGAAAGCCATCAATTACAAGAGATTCCTGAGCTTCCACCATTTTTAAATTGTCTTTTGGCGGATGGTTGCGAATCTATTCAAAATGCTGGAGATTTAACTTCATTTCATGATTTTGTCCGTAGAGGGGTGACCATGCCTGATATTTCCCCACTTTACCCGGTTAGTCTCTCTCTCTCTCTCTCTCTCATATGCACATCGATGTGGAGTATATGCTGGATTCAATGTGTGCTTATATATTGCAGTAGCAGAAAATGCAAGTGGAGGCTTAAGAAAAGAAAACGAATAGGAAGTGAGATCAAACTTTTTACTAGGATTGCGCATTCGCACAAGAGAAATTATATATACAAAAAAAAAAAAGAATTTTTTTCATATCAATGTGGTATTCCAGAGTTTTTTTAGTACCCAACTAATCTCCACTAAATGGGACAATCTCTCCTCTGGCCAAGCCCGCTAACACGGGGTAATTATTGAGGACGTGCAGGTTCATGTTCCTGGGAGTCGCATAAAGAAAATGTGCCAGTTTGTTGATTTGAAATGAGGCCTTGATCGAGGAGGATAAACATGTTCACTACTTATGAAACCTCTTTAGGTTTAAAGACATATCAATACAGTAATGCAAAGTTAAATAGAATAGTATGCCATGGCTTTATCGTGTGTCGCACAATCATTGGCTCTGTTTTCCTTCCTCAACATGTATTTTGTTCAAAAAAATATAAGAAGTGTTAGTCAAATACATAACATATTTGTTCTCTACGACTATAACTTAAAAAATTCATTTCTACAGTTATACACAAACTTTGCCATTTACTATTTTTTTTTACCACTAACTATTAATTAAAAATCCAATAAAGTTAGGAAACATAGCGGCATAATTAACTTACGTAGCAATTAATCATTTATAATAAGGTAATTCACATAATAAATTTAGTTATTACGTAGCCAAGAAAAACTTTATTAATTAATCATTTTAAATTGCGCATTTATTGATAAGGCTAGAGCACATGGAATACACATAATTTCAAATGGAGTACCGTAAATCAGTTATCTTGTGGATGGTGTAAAATGAAAACCAATACATTACAAAAGTTAACCAAGAAAGAGAAATGTCCCACCGTATAGTCTATATCTTAGCGTAAATAATCAGTATATGGCGTTGATTTGAGACAAACAATACCAAGAACCAAGAACGAGGAATATTGCATATATGTCATTGGCTTGAATAATCAGTGGATGCCAATTCATTGTAATGGAGGTGGCTACTGTACTTTTATGGGAATGATTTCTATCACATGAGACTTGTATATTAATGAAGCAAGGACTATTTGGATCTCTACTTATTTATAGAGCGTTCAAAGTGAAATTTACTAGGATTACTTACTAAATTGAAATTGAATTTTCTATTTGGGTGATGATAATAGACTCGGTACTTTCTAATCGTCTACTCTTATAACAGAGTCCTCTTCGTTACCCTCATTACCTAATTACTCTCCCTAGAGGAGAGATGCCAAAGTGGGTCCTTCCCATTGAAGGGGATTCCGTATCTTTCATGGCTTCAAAGGAATTGTATGACAAGTTTCTTGGATTTGCTCTCTATGTTGCTCTTGGTAATGATGAACAAAAAAAGGGACAGCCTTTTGAGCTTGTACCATGTGTTAATGGCGAATGTCGGAATTATTGGGTACCACATTACAATACCTTTTTGTCGAATTCAAACCGTATCTGGCTTCAATATTTCACACCATCTCAGCTGTGGGGAGTAGTTGATTTTGGTCAAATTGACAGGAGTTATGTACAATTTAGCCTAACCATATCAAGTGGAATTGTGAAAAAATGGGGATTCCGAATAATATGCGTGCAATTAGAGGATGATTTAAAGGTTGTGCTTCGAGATGATCAGCTAATGGATCCAGCGTTACTCTACGAGGTTGTTTTCGAATCAACAGATTCAGAAGCCAAGATTTCACTTATGCATGAAGATAGTTCGATCGAAACAGATCTACAGAAGGACTTGCAAGATTGTCAAATATGTGCCGAGGAAAAAAGTCAAATAGTACCAAAGAGAAATCATAAGCCTATTGTCCCTCAAGGCATGCAAACCAAGACTATGTTGGCTTCCAATTCGATTGGCAGAGATGAGAATGGTAGTGTTGGCTTGCAGCTTTTGTTGTTAGAATGATCAAAACATGCTAAAGAAGCAATTCGTAGGTATGTGAACTCAGCTGATGTTTTTAGTTTTTCTCTCCCCATCTTCTTCCTTTGGGTTTTAAACCCAAGTATAAAATGTCTTTCCTTTTTTTTTTTTTTTTTTTTTTTGGTTGCTAAATCCTCTATTCTCCGCCATCGGCAAACTGCGAACCCCACCAACGCTACTTTCAGCATCATCACTGCTCATCTTCCATCCGACACCACCAAGCTTTGACCAATGTAAGATCGCCACCTACCAACGGAGGCAACAAACAGGAGTATTTAGCCTTCTTGGAACAGAGTCCATAGCAAACTGATGGCGATGAAGACTGGCGATTTGAGGCGACAATTCTCTGCAGGGTTCTGGGCTTCTTGCACCTTACTATAGATGAGGTAATGCATGACACATCCTAATTGTATTAGTTGATGTAAAACTTGAGATTTTGAAATTGATTCTATGATGCTACAATTGCCTGGGAACTCGAAGTATGTGTCGCTGAATTTGTTCGAGAGAAGTTGAATAAGTGTTTCTTCGTAAGTTTAGTCTGTAGATGCTTCGTGGTGAATCCATTGGTAATTACCGTTACACGATGCAAAATTAGCAAAAATCCTTAGAAGGTATAGCTTTTCTTTCTTTTTTTCTTTCATAGGTGGCAATTTATTGTAAGAAGTAAGTGAGGTCTAGGTTTAAAGTAAAAATAAGCGAGGACAAGTGAAATAATGGGAAGTTGGCTGCACACGGGTTGGTTCTGTCCCCCTTTCAGACAAAAAACTGAGCCAATCTGGGTGCTATATGTTGAGAACTCCCTAACGCAAAATCAGGCATTGCGGACAACTAGCAATACGGAAGAGAGAGAGAGTGGGAGGGAGGAAGGGAGGTAGGGAGAGGGAGGGTGGTATACCTCTCAGTGGGTGATAGATTTGCCAGGAAGATTGAATTGTGAGAAAATTCAATTACTGGGTTAGGAGTCTGAAAGGACTCTGTCGCTAAGTTCTGTGAGGCACTTGAAGAGGCAAAACCATACAGGAATGAAGAAGTGAGACAGCAAGCCACCAGGAAAGGTTGCTTGACAGTCAAGTCCTTTTGCCACTTGTTGACTTTGGCAACTAGGGTTGATTGAAAACCAAATTTACATGGAGTGTGAGAGTAATACGAACCTCGGTTGTGCTCATTGATAACTGGTTAGGTGGTTATTTTCTTTCGCCCCGTGGACTGTGGATATGAAAAAGAAAAACAGAACGAGAAACACAGAGTTTGCATGAGTTATTCAGTAGAATAGAGACAAAAGGAGCCATATCTGTTTAGCAGTTAGGTGTGATTTGCATCTGAATTACAGGATGAGTTTGTGGTGACAATCATTGTTGGGAAGTTTGTAACCTGTATAATATACAGTATCTGCAAGATCTTGATCATAATTATGGGACATGCGTTCATTTCATTAGTAGCCTCACATTGATAATGAAATGTTCCTTGCAACTTGCTCATTTTCTTTAAATTGCCTGTATGCAGGGACGCATGCATGAGAGAATTTCTGACTCTTATCATCATTTTTTTTTGTCCTAACAAGTAACGAGGCCAATTTGCTTTTCTTATACAAGGCAAAGCTTGCGTTGGACAGCCTTGAAGTTCCACTAGAGTGAGATGATGGCTTTCAGTCACTAGGTGCATTTCATATATGTTACTTTATTTTCTAAATAAGATCCTTATTATTTCAGTCTTAATTAGTGAATGATTTCAGATTGTACTCTTTGACTAAACAGCTGTGTTATTGTTGAGGATGGAAATGTTATTGCGGTAGGAAGAAACAAGACTAGGGAGACACAAAATGTATGTTTATCATTGCTTCACCAGCCCCTCAAATAAATTTTGGCCAACAGAACCTTGTTATTGTACTGAATAAATACCCTTGAATTATCCACTCGAAGTTTCTTGTTGATCATTTTATATTTCTCCCTTGATATTTCTTTAATAGATGATAAAATATTATATCTGATCAAATCTGTTAGTATGTGGAATTTTCAATTCACTTTCAGCCGTAAATGGTTTTGTTCCCATTAAAATTCATAAAAAAATGGCTATGGCTCACGATAACAATAATCTTGCTTTATTATGCATGATGTTTTACGTTTTTCATTTGCCATTGTGCTCTGTTTGGAGCCATATTACGGTCTTGATCTGCTATTGTGAAGTTACTAACATTGATCTCTTAGGCCGTATGTTAGCTAGATTTTTGGTATACTTAAATGGTATAAAAATGCATTGTAACCATTGTAATTCCTTTTAAGATGTAAGAACCTGTTCCTTGGGCTTATTTCATCATAACAGGACCTTATTTACACATATAGTTTAAGCCTAGATTCTGGCAGAGATCATCGTTTATCTAATAGTCTATTTCTGCAATCATTCAGGCATGTGGTGACAGTACGCTACAGGGGTATGTGTAATAATACCATTAGAAAAGGTGGATGTGGCTTATCCAATAAGAAGCCTCTTTTTCTATGTGGGATTCCCAGCAACTTCAAGCAAGCAAAACTTGTTAACTTCATGTGATGTGTGCCTCGATCAATCTTATTTTTACTCTCAATCGGTTAACTTGAAGAGAAAGACTTCTTCCTTGAAATGCATCTCTTAATTATGTTGAAAATACACTAAGAGCAACTATCTCCCTGACAAAGGTCCTAAGTTTGATTTGCTTGCTTTGTTTTTCTCCTTGGGCTTTCATGGGCAACAAGACATGCAAATGGAAGCACTTTATGTTCTTCTTTAACAGTGGCAGAGGATTGGATTTTTGCAGAAGTTGCAAAGGAGTTTTCAGCATGCTCCCTTTATGTGACATGTGAACCATGCATAATGTGTGCTACAGCATTATCAATCATAGGTATATCTGTTGATCATATTGACATAAAACTAGACTTTCCTAAACCATGTTCATTCATGAATGATTAGGTGAATCTTGCCTTTTTTTTCAGATATAAAGGAAGTATGTCATGGCTGTGCAAACGACAAATTTGATGGCTGTGGCTCAATACAATCATTATTCAAGTAGCTCTGAGGCATGCATTATGTCAATTTCTCAACTTGCTCTTGTTGCCGATTTTGTATCTACAAAGATCCACTTTGAAATTGAGAAATATGACAATTGACAGCTATTGTTTACTGGAGGTTTATGATTCCTAAGGTTGATTACCGATGGGTGAGGTTTCCTAGTGATTTTGGTTGTTGTCGTGCTTTGAGTACTCCAACACATAACCATGAAAATTAATGGAGGTTAATGAAAATTGTTGGAGAAAACTCATTTGATGTTTTGAAGTTGACAAAACTTATACAAAGTCTATTTTGAAGAATTCCAGACTTTTGTGTCAAAGTCTGAAAACTCCCAGACTTTATGTCAAAGTTTGAAGACTCCTAGACTTTGTGTCAAAGTCTGCTCACTCTGACAAATTCCAGATTGAACGAAAGTGAAGGATGAAGACTTTTCCAGATAAGGGATTATCTATCTTTCTTCAAGGGTTTGATTCACATAGATTATATATGGTATTCTGGTAGGAAATATCACCTACGAGATTGAATATCCTTATTGGAATTAATTTAGATACATCAAATCTTTTTGGAGGGCAAGTAAATTTGGAAAAAATCTACTTATGGAAATCAAGATCCTAATTGTATGGGCGAACATGATTGACGGGCTTTCATCACAATCTTCAAACGGTTCGAGATCTTCTTGATTGATTATGTCCAACGGGTTGATTGGAAGAATTCCTTTGGAAAGTGCCAACAGTGGAGAAGGCATGAAGGAGTATTTAAGGAAGACTCTCCAATTATTCGAAAGAGTGCATGAAAGAGAAATTCCAAAGTCTGAAGCTTCCCATTTCCTTGTTACTTCTTACTCTAAGCTCAAAGATGTACTCAAAAGAGAAAGACTTATAGTGTGACTTCGTGAGAAAGCAGTAGAGACTGTCACGCCCCAATCCTCGAGCGCGTGCCCATCCCGGCTTGGTCGATTAAATAGCGACGTCCCAGGATGCATCGCCGACCCATTCATTTTAATACACATGTGGAAACATATAATATAATCCCCGAACAATAACACAATGGTATATAAAAGTAGGGCCATAAATTTTCAAACTAAAAACCTAACCACACTTATATATACAAAGCAAACCATATTGTATATATTACAATCTTAAATATAAAGGCCGGGTCTCACACAAAACTAGTTTATAAAACAGAGTCTATAAACAAGGGTGGGGTTTCCAATCAACTACGGGTTCTTGTCTTCCCCGTCATCTCCTTCCACACTCCAGCTGGAGCTACAGCAGAATACACCGGAGATTATGGATCTTCAAGATCGGGGTCCACCGGGTCTACCACCGAACCACCTGGAGGGTCTGCAGTGCCCTTTCCAAAAGCAGCCTCCATCACATACAGAGGTATCTCAGATTCCGGTATGGGGCCCTCTCTCGGTCCATTACGATACATGCGATACCATGCCCTGTATTGATGGGGCACCTTTTTGGGCAAACCCGTATCAACCCAGATTATGGATTTCACCAGTTCGTACTCCAGTCCCTCGAGGTGCCCATGAATCGGAACGTGGTACTTCTGTTCTGTGATCTTCTTAGGTTGTCCAAAATGCTCGGGAGGAGCGGCCATTTATGGACCTGAAATGTTATCCCACAATGGGGTGAGACGACGTCTCAGCAAGTTCAACCCCCTAAAACTTGACTAGGAAGAAAATACGCCCTGAGGGTTGCCTAGGCACAATCACAAGTCGGAGGACTTACCTTAACCTCAATTTTCTTCCTGCAAGTCGGCACAATTTATAATTCATCGAATCACATCAATGAATCAATCCATCACATTGGATCGAATCATCGATCAATTGACTCAGTCGATTTCATGTCATCCAGACCATTCCCATAAAATCCGGTCACTGGCTATCCCGATCTAATTTTTGGAAAATAATTAATTAAATAATTACGGAAATTAATTAATAAATGCCAATAAATAGAACTTAGGCCCGTAAAGCCTAATTAAAAGCTTAGACGGGTCCGAAAAATTTCCAAACCACTCTAGATAAATACTAGAGCTTGTCTAGGCCGTAATTGCACTAAACTATCCACCTAACATGCATCAATAATTAATATATTCATTAATCCATTCTAACTAACCACCTAATTCTAGCTTAGTCTAAACTAATCAACCATTAAACGTCATTAACTTACTAAGCGAGGATTAGTGAGTTAAACTCACTTGTTTAACGATCTGCTCGGATCAAAACAACGGCGAGGCGGAGAGGCTCAAGACACTCCAAAGCGGGATCGCCTTTTGAGGTCCGGAAAGACTTGAAAACGGGTCCAAGAAGAATCGAGAGACCCACCGGTTTCAACCTCGCTTCTCGGGTCGGTCTTGGCTGAGAAAGGTGGCTCGGTTAGCTGGTTGAGTTGGAAACAGCCCAGGCGAGGCAGTAGGGTTGCAGCAGCTCTTCACGGTGGCAGGCGGGCGTCCCAACAGCTCCGGCGATGGTGGGGTTGTTGCGAATAGCTCAGGGGACCTCCTGGGCACACGGCGGAGATGGGATGGTAGCCAAGGACGGTGGCTAGGGACGGTGGAGACGCGTGCGGGGCTGGCGCGGTTCGCAAGTGGCTGCGAGGGCACGACGGTGGCGAGCTGTGGTCTAGCGAGGCTGCGGGCTTGCTGGTTGGTGTTTTTGGGTTGAAGGAAGCTTCAAGCAGCTACAAGGGGAAGGAGGGTCGACGGAATGGGGGAGGAAGAAGGAGGGAACCAGTTTTGGGCTTGAGGGGGCCACAAATCTCTCTCTTATCTTCTTGTCTCCCTTGATCTTGGTCCACCACAACCCAGCTGAATCCCTCAGCCATTTTCAGCCCAAAATGCCCTTTCTAGAAGGCTTGAAATGGTCCACAAGTCATGGGTAAAGGGGGGCTACGAATTTGCCTTGGTTTCCTTCCAATTGGACTTCAATTACTCTTTGAATCCAATCGATCCGGCCTCTATAAATTCAACCAACATATCATTGATCAAATTGACATTTTTCCTCACCAATTGATCCCACTTGCATCCCAATTTCGCGATAAAAAATGGCCTTCTGAATTTTTTGGACAAAAATGACCATACCTCAACTTTTTCCCAAAAAGTCTCGGTTTGCAGAAAAATCTTTGGAGGTTGAGTTGACATTCCTAAAATGACTCGTGACATGTCAGAACTTTCAATTTCTGAAATCATATTCAAATTCATGGTTAATTTCAATTCGACGCGATTTTAGTGTGACCTAGGCTACCAAGTAGCTTTTAGAAATTTTTAGTGCAAGTGACCCGTGGTCGATTTTCTTCGAGCCACAATGAACCCACTCGACACATTGACGACTCTCGGTTGTCGTGAAAATCTCGAGGTTTCAAATACAAACACGGGATACCAAAACGACAGAAAAATTAATCTAGTGCCGACCGACAAGAATTTTGTAAGTTAGTGGTATCACCCACGTTTAGCCACACATCTCAATCGAATAGACCTATTTCTGATCCCCGATCGATTTTTAACTGTGTCGTAATGACCTCTAAAGATGAGTACGGTCAAGAAACCGATTCCTGATCGAATTCTCAAATCTATCGCATTAAAATTCCTTAATGGCTTTCCCAGATAGTCTAGTTATCTCGAGAGTGATCAGCTCTAAGAACAGCCTTATAAGCGCGTCGATGAAAGGCCCGATTAATTTAATTGAAAGCAGAACTGAAAAATCCAGGATGTCACAAAAACCCTTGTTGGTTGTCCGAACGTTGGATTCGTATATCCCAACACATAAAAACAAATTATAATCCGAGATTATCATCCGAAGAATTCAAGACCATGTCAAAGACCAACTTGGACTTTTCTTATACACCTCATCCAATACGAAGGTCCACATCTTCCGATCGGGTCAGGTTCAATATACTAACTCAAACTCAAGATATAATTATAAAGTATGTGAGACAAAATAGAATAACCAATTTGACGTATCCGTCCATGAGTGTAATATTTGTAAAATAAGTAATTGAGTATAATTGAAGGAAAGAATTAAAAAAAAAATGAAATCCCTTAAAAGCAGCTTTATGTACTAAATAATAATATAGATGAAGTTCAAACACTTTTTTAATCCAATGTCTCTAACAATCGACATGGTTATATTTCAAAATCAAATCAAATCTGCCCAGTGAAGAATGCAAATGTGCTAGCGTAAGCTACGTGACTCCATTCTAATTGTGTCGATTTTTTACACATAACCCTTTTTTTTAGTAGAAAATTTATATGAGAAAATATAAAGGAAACTAAAATATAAAGAACGAATCCGTTGATATTGTATATAAAAGTGAAAACACCCAAGCAGTAGGGAGCTGAGTGGCCAATCTGCTTGATTTGAATGTGGTAAATCAGATATCCTAATGACAACATCTCCTACCGAAACTAAACTTAAGAGGCTAATTAGTTGCAAGTGATGGAGCGTTACCCAATGTAACATACCTGAACAATAGGATTTGTCCTGCATCGATAGAATTAGCTTTGTCAAAGGTTTGAATGCATTGTGCTGTAAAACTAGGCATTATTAATTACTTAAGTTAGTTCTTAAGGAGCAGCATTTATAATCAAACATAATAAAATATTTATTAGAAGCTTTGCCAATATTGTTTTAATGCGTTTACAAATAATGGGATCTAGTAGTGGCATACCGCTAGTTTCTTAATCAAAAGTCAGAGCTAGATATTGAATTGTATATGTAAATTCTTTTTCTTCATAATTTTTTTCTAAGTTGCTTTCATTTTCTTTGCATAACTTCAAAGAAATTTAAAATTTTATTCATTTTTGAAAACTTTCATTGTGATAGAATATAGTATTGACATTAAGCTATTACATATAGTCTAAATCAAAATTAAAAAAAAATGTTCACTCCGATGCTAATCACATGACATTAACTTTGCTTCTCTAATTGGAACATGGCATGACGTGTGGCTTAATTTTGTCACATGACACGCATTCGCATGGTTGCCGCATGGCACTTCACTTCACTCTTTTTATTACCACGTGGCGTGACATATGGCATAGTTTTACCACATGGCCTACATCCAACCAATATCCAATAGCTTTTTGATTTATCATCTCTAAATTTCAATCTCTTACAATATATACGTACATATTTGTAATTACTAGTAACGTTTCTAATTGTTTACTAATTCCTCAATATAATATGTAATTCTCAAAAAATCAAATTATAGTACCTTTCAATGAAATGTTGGTTTCATTGTTTTTGCAGGACTTCCAACAATTGAAGTACGTTAATTTCAGTAACTGCGAATCATTGGTTCATATGCCTGACCTTTCTTGTACACCAAATCTTGAGGAATTGGTTCTCTGTGATTGCAAAAATTTGGTAGAAGCCCATGAGTCTATTGCATATCACGACAAGTTGCAGTTGTTGAATTTAAGGGGGTGCATAAAAATTGACAATTTCCCTAATATTCCACATCAACCTAAAGGCTTGAAAAAGCTTTGTTTACAAGGGACCACTATCAAAGAACTTCCTGTATCAATAGAAAATCTTGTCTCTTTGAAAATAATGGATTTAAGTAATTGCAAGAACTTGGTAAGTCTTCCATCTAGCATTTACAAGTTACAAAACATTGAACTCTTGGAACTTGCATATTGTACCAATCTAATGAGATTTCCAAAATATGAGGATTCAGCTGATCTGCACATGAATAGTGGACTTTCAAATTTACTCTATTTATCTCTTGGGGAATGTAATTTATGCGGAATTGAATTTCTCGAGAATCCTTCATGTTTTCCCTTCTTGCAAGAATTACTTCTGGGGGAAAGCCATGCTGCTAGCCTTCCCACATCTATTCGTGAATGTGATCATTTGACCGTACATGCAATTTCATATTGCCAAGAATTACAAGAAATACTTGGGCTTCCACCATTTTTGAAGATTCTTTCAGCTAATAATTGCAAATCTCTACAAAAAACTGGAGATGTATTTTCATCTGCTTTTGTCCGTAGAGTGTTGACCGCGACTGACCTTCCCTCTCTTGACCAGGTTAGACTCTCTCTCTCTCTCTCTCTCTCTCTCTCTCTCTCTCTCAATGGCTCAAGAATGCTTGATGTGTTATCTTCTTGTATATTGCAATAGTAGTAAATGCAAAAGCTCAAGAAAAGCAAACAAATATAAGGTGTTTGCATGTAATAAAGCTAGCCACATACTTTTACAGGAATGATTTCTATCACATGAGAGTTGTATGTTAATGCAAGCAAGGGTCAATGAATCTCTACTCATTTAGAGAGCTATAGAAGTGGAATTCACTAGGATTAATCACTAAACTCAAAATGAATTCTTTTATTTGAGTACTATTGATAACAAACTTCGGTACTTTCTAATGGTCTATCTTTATAGCAGACGCATTCTGATTACACAATTTGGTTCCTTGGAGAAGAGATGCCAGAGTGGGTCCTCCCTATTGAAGAGAGATCCATATCATTCATGGCTTTAGAGGACTTGTATGATAAGTTTCTTATAGTCACTCTTTGTGCCGTTTTCAATAATGATGATCATGCAAAGTATTCGATATTTAAGATTTTACCACATGTGAATGGTGAAATGAGAGATTGCAAAGGAGGACGACACTTCTTGGTAATGGATTCGGATCAAATCTTGCTTTGGTTTTTCACACCATATGATCTGTGGGGAGAAGTCAATTTTGGTCAAATTGATACGAATTATGTACACTTTAGCCTTACAATATCAATTGCAAAGGTGAAAAAGTGGGGATTCCGAATAATATGCAAGCCACTTGAAGATGATTTAAAGATTGGGATTCAAGACAATTGGCTAATCGATCTAGCTTTACTCCGTGAGGTTGTTCTTGAACTAACAGATTTAGAAGTTGAGAGTCCACTTATGCACAAAGATAATTTGACTGAAACAAATCTACAAAAAGACTTGCAAGATTGTCAAAGGAGGAGTGAGGAACAGAGTCAAATAGTATCAAAAGGAAATCCTAAGCTTATTCTCCCTCATGGCATGCAAACCAAGAATATGATGACTTCCAATTCGACCAGCAGAGATGAGCATGCTAGCGTTGGCTTGCAACTTTTATTGTTAGAATGATTGAAACTTGTCAAGCAAGCAATTCGTAAGTAAATGAACTCCCTAACCTTGATTACAATGCATTCTTTTTTATTTTGTTCTTCTCGTTTTCTTTTCTCAAAAAAACTTATAACCCGTTGTTAGTACCCACTTTTACCCATATATTAACATTGAGGTACTTGATGTGTCCATTTTAATTGGCATTAACTTTGCCAGTTGCAACGATGGAAATAATCAACCCCATGGAGAGGAGGTCGCCCTACTTCTCGACTTAATAGTGAGAAAATGAGTTCGACCAAGAAAGCATGCAAAGGTTGTGGCTGGAGATTTACATGAGGAGGAGGCTCGGGCGAATAATTTCATGCGTGTAGTGTCATGCCCCGATCCTCCAGCACGCGCACATCCCTTACCTTGGTCTATTTTAAAAGCGATATCACAGGACTACGTATCGCCGACCCTTTCTTTTGAATGCACAAGCGGAAGCATATATTAAATCCCTAGACAATAAAACATTAGGATAGAACAGTAGGATTAAATTTTAAACCTTAAAAAAACATCCACACTTATATACATTGCAAACCAGTGCACGTATATACAAGGTGAACTATTAATTTAAATTCAAGTCAAGCCAGTTTAAAAACAAGGTCTACAAGTAGGGGTGATTCCACAAACTACATATCCTCGTCCTCCTCTTCATCATCCTCGACACTCCAACTGGAGCCTTCAGCAGACTGCACCGGACTTTCGAGATCTTCAAAATCCAAGTCTACTACATCTAGGGACGTGAAATGGTTATTCAATAACCAATGAGACAACGTCTCAGCAAGTTCTTCCCCCTAAGACCCGATTAGTAAACTAATACACCTTAGGGCTGCCTATGCACAACACAAGTCAGAGGACTTACCTTGGCCTTAGTCCTAACCTGCAAATCAGTACAGTTCAATAGGCACCCAAATAATCACAAAAGATCGAAACATCGATCGAATCGACTTCGTCGATTACATGTCAAACGGACCTTCATCAATCATTTCCATTCAATCAATCAATTCACAACATCGGATCAAAGCAATGATCAATCGACCTAGTCGATTATATAACAAACAGATCAACTCTAGGTCATTCCCAGACATCAATCACATGTACTCTCTCGGGCGTCTTTTTCGCCAACTGCCATACCATCACTGATCACGTGCATTCTTTAAGGTGCCGTTTTCGCTAGTGATATCCCAATCATCGAATCACGTATCATTTCTAGGGCGTCATTTTCGCCAATGACATACCGATCACCGACACCGTGTATTCTTTAAGGCGCCATTTTCACCAGTGATACCCTCGATCACCGAACCATGTGTCCTTTCTAGGGCGCCGATTTCGCCAAGGTGACATCGGCAATAGACAACATCGTAGTTCTTTAAGGCGTCGTTTTCACCAGTGACATTTCCTTAATCACCGAACCACGTTTTATCTATAAGTCATTCACGTGCGTTCTTTAAGGTGCCGTTTTCGCTAGTGATACTTCCAATCACCGAATCATGTGTGTCCAATAATATCGTACCTAATTGGTCTCAACCAATAATATTCTCAGTTAGCTCTCACAAATCTCTCTACTATATAGCCCATCAACGTAACTGGCACTATATACACATACTCGGCCATCTACCAATCAAATATTCAATAATAAACAATTTAGGACAAATCCTCCAATTTCACAATTTAAATCAATTCCATATAAATTGAAGCTCAATTAAATAAACGGACTGCACCACGACAATCAGCACAAAATTCTGGTCACCGATTATCTCGGTTGAATTTCCGGAAAAAAATTAATTAAATAATTAATTTCGAAAATAAATAAATAAATACTAAAAATCCAATTTAGCCCATAATGCCAAATTGGAGGCCGAGACGGGAAAATTACCGAGACTCGTTCAATAAATAACATGGCATACTTACTTGCTAATGTCTATTTCTAACCACCTAACATGCATCATTAAGTCTCTAATTTAATTTATCTAAACTAATCTAACCATCTAATTGCATTTAATTAAATCTAACCAACCCATCATTAAGAAACTAAGAAAAGATAATGGAAGAAACTCACTTTCTAAGAAAGAAAGCACTGGAATTCTGCGATGACAACGCAACGGCCAGTGAAATTCGCTTCGATGAACTCGGGACCCGGCCAGCAAACCTCGTGCCCCACAAAAATTCTGGACTTTAACTTGGGCTTGGACCTGCTGAAAACAATTGCAAACCAGGCTGAGTTGGGCTGAAATGGCTAAACTGAATGGGCCTCACTGAACTCACGGGCTAGACACGAAAACCCAAAGGACCTTCTGGTCTTGCTTGGAGAAGCTGGGCTGAACAAGACTGAACCGGGCCTATCTGGTTGCAGGCTTCAAGATGCGTGCTTCGGTGGGCTAGGCTGCTCAATTGATGGGCTGGACTTTGACTTCAAATGGGTTGAATGAACAGCAACCGCGAGGAAACAGCTTCGGTGGATTGAGCTGAATTGCGGACGCTGTGGCCTTATGTCGGTGAGCTGCTTTGGTGGCGAAGGGCAGACGATCCAGGACTGAGTTGCCTTGGTGGATTCACGACTGGGCTGCTCAAATTCACAGGCAAGAGGAGACTGAAACTACTGGGCCTCGGCGAGCTGCTGTACTTCGCTGGATTGAAGAAGTTGGGCAGCATCTTCGGTCGAGCAGCTGGATCAACGAAAGTGGAGCAGGCTTCAGTCAACAGGATGGGTTCACTGGCATAAGTGGGACGCATGGCTGCTCCGCTGGGATCTTCGACCGTGGAAGCTGAACGAGAAGACACGAGTGTGCTGGCAGAGATGGGATGAGGATTCGGTGAGACAGCGTGGTCTTCTATGGGGCTTCACGGCGTTAGGTTGACCGAGCTTGGAGGAGACTCGGACGTGTGGTGCAGCTGCAAGGGTCTCTGTTGGCGTTGTAGGGTTTCTTCAACGCTTTAGCAACTTGGGTCTTCGTGGAGTGGGTTGGCGAAACAGCTGTAAGGACGTCAAAGAGAGGTCAACAGGGGGCTTCGGTGGGTTGCTAATGTTGACCGTGTATTGCCGAATGAAGACTAGAAGCAGGGAGCAGGCGGTAGTGGATGGTAGGCTTCGGTGGGCTATCTTCGAAGAGTGACAAAAGAATGGAGATGAAAGAAACGGACCAGAAGCATAGAGAGAGAGGAAGCTACGAGCGGTCTTCGAACTCCAGGGGTAATGAATGTGAAAGCTAGCGGAGAGAGGGAAAGACAGTCACGGATGGGGGGCCCAAGGTCAGAAATTTTATCTCTTCCATTAACCCAATGTCCCCCATTACTTTCCACAAGTATTTCCCACCATAAGCCAATTTGAATGAAATGTTGCACCCCCCTTACTCTAGCTCCGAATTTGACAAATTGGAGTTTCAATTCCTCCAACAACTTCCCCAATTGAGGTCCAAATTTAACAAAGGAAAAACCCTTAAAATTCTATGTAAGTCCCTGGTACTCAAAGGTTCGGTTTAAAAGTCCCAATTTCCCTCGACTTAGCCCATCTGAATTTCCGTAAATTTCCCGCGACGTCTGGATCGATTTTCCGTAAAAATCCCAGAATCTCCAAAAAATCTTCTAAGACTGAGTCGACGTTTCTAGAATTTATTGTGACATGACAGAAACTTCAATTTCTGAAATCGGACTTGAATTCACGGTTAATTTCCATTCGACACGTTTTTAGCGTTACCTAAGCTACCAGGTAAACTTTCAGGCATATTTAGTGCAAATGACCCATGGTCAATTTTCTTGGAGCCACAATGAACCCACTCGACTCATTGGCGACTCTCGATTCTCGTGAAAATCCTAAGGATCCAAATACGGACACAGGGTACCAAAACGATAAGAAAATCAGTATAGTGCCAGTCGACAAGGATTTTCCAATTCAGTGGTGTGACTCACGATTGGCCACACATCTCTGTCGAACTAGCCTATCTCTAATCTCAAATTGATTTTATACTGTGCCGCCATGGCCTTTAAAGATAGACACAATCGAGAAGCCGATTCCTAATCGAATTCTCAAGTCTATTTGCCTTAAAATCCTTATTGGTTTCCCTAGATAGCCTGGTTATCTCGAGAGTGATCAGCTCTGAGAACAGCCCTATGGGCGCGTCAAAGAAATGCCCGATTTACTCAGTAGAAAACAGAATTGAAAATTCGATATGTCACATGTAGAGCACATTTCTTGCGAAGAAGTCAAACAAGGGCAAGATCACAAGCTCTTACCTGTGGCAAAGCATGCAAACGTGGAATGTGGTCGGGATGGAGGATGATCTGGTTAGAACATGAAGGGATTCCAACACATGTAAAAGAAGTGGGAAGTGATCGAGTAGTTTATCAACGTGGGATGGGCATTTGATGCTAGCCGAGGAAAATTGAAAGAGAAGGCACGAACAACTTCCATTCCATGGAGTATAAAGGACCAAGGCATCAAAGGAGAGAGACGAGCGCGCAAACAAGAATACCTTCTCCATGAGTTTTATCTATCTTTGTTTTCCTTTTTTTTTTCTCTTCTTTACTAGCACCTTCAGTTCTTGCCACTTTCACTTCCTTGTATTTTTGTTCAAAATTTATTTCTTTTCTATGTATCTCAATTCCTATGCATCTACTTTTATTTGCACTTAGTGTCACGCCCCGATCCTCGAGCGCGTGCCCATCCCTCAGTGGTCGATTAAAATTGCGACTTCCCAGGACGAGTCGCCGACGCTTTTTATTTTATTGCACATGCAGAAGCGAATAAACAAATCCCCTGACAGTAACCATCTCGAGATAGAAAAGCAGGACAACAAATTCACCAATAAAACATGCTTTTATAAACATACTAAGTCATGTACAAAAGTCTATAACCAAAAGACTTCAAAAGACCGACTCTCAAAAGAAGCTATTCTATTTGACCTACACCTCGGATCCCCTCAGCTCGGCTCCAGATCCTCCGCTCTATGGCCCTGAAAAGAATTGAGCCCACGACGGGGTGAGATATAAATCTCAGCGAGTTCACGCTCTACACCCCAATTAGGAGGGTAATATGCCTAGGGTGTCCTAACCACACAATCACACAACCATAGAGACTTACCTCGTCTCAGATCCTCCCTGCAGGTCAACACAATTCATATCATAGACAGCCATGAAAACATGAGCAGCAAATAAGCTCATCAACTGGAAAGCCACACTCAAATTTCAACAAGCACAAGGGTCTTGATTATAGGGCCAAATTATGACACGTCACATACCGTGTCACACAATTTTGTCCCATAACCCGACACATTCAACTTAATTAATCATGCGTTCCAATTGATTATTACTACCCGCACAGACAGTTTTACCCGACACACATTGATCCTCTAAAATGAATTGTGACATGACAGAACTTCCAATTTCTGAAATCGGGTTCAATTTCACGGTTAATTTCAATCCGGTGCAATCTTAGTGCGTCCTAACCTATTGGGTAGCTTTCAGGAATTTTTCGTGCAATTGACCCGTGGTCAATCATTTTCGAGCCACACGTACATCTTCGACACATTGGTGACTCTCAGTGGTTGTGAAAATCTCGAGGTTTCAAATACGGACACAAGGTACCCAAAACTCGAGGTCTACTGCCGATCGACGAGAATTTTGCAATCAGGTGGAATCACCCGCACTTTGATCACACATCTCAATCGAACCGACCTATCTCCGATCTCTGATCGGTTTTTAATTGTGCCGTAATGACCCTTGCAGATTAGCACGGTCGAGCAGTTGATTTCTGGTCGAATTCTTAAGTCTATTGCATTAAAATCCCTTAATAGCTTTACTTGATAGGTCAGTTATCTTATCAGTGGCCATCTCAGAGAAAAGTACTATAAACGCGTTGATGAAAAGCCCAACTTATCCAATCGAAATCAAAACCTGAAATTCAGAATGTCACAACTCTTCCCTTTTATAAAAATTTCGTCCTCGAAATTTAAACCTTTACCAATCCTTAAACAAAAAGGTGGGGGTATCGTCGTCTCATCGAATCTCACTTTCCTCGGTCGCTTCTTCAGTCCCGCGGTGTTGTCAGACCACTTTGACCATGGGGACTATCTTAGTATAGAATTTGTTCTTTCCGATCCATAATCTGAACAGGGCTTTCCACATACGACGCTCTGTCGTCCACGTCGAACTCTTTGAAATTCAACACGCGGGTCGAGTCAGGCTCATACGTCCTCAACACCGATACGTGAAAGACATCATGCACTTGTGCTAATCTCGGCGGTAATGCAAGACAATACGCTAGGATCCCGATTCTTTCTAGAATCTAAAAAGGGACCTACGTACCTCGATTTCAGCTTTCCCTTCTTGTCGAAGTGTGAAGTATCCCTCATTGGTGGCAGTGAAGTATCCCTCATTGATGGCACCTTCAGAAAGATGTAATCACCAACTTGGAATTCCGGCCTTCGACGCTTAACAAGACAACTTTTCTGGCAAGTCTAAGCTGTCTTTAATCTGTCTCTGATCATGGCAACTACAATCACCGACTGCTGAACTGACTCTGGGCCTGTGATCTTTCTTCATCTAACTTCCTTCCCACAGCTGAAATTCTGTACACTCTACCATGCAATGCTTCCATAGGAACCATATGAAAGCTATGCTGAAACTGGGAACCTTGGTTCTAGATCAGATATAAATTCATCAATGGTACTCTATATAGACGAACTATCTGATGCACATACAACTCTACGTGTCTATCTAAGTCCAGATCCTTTCATACTACCAAGAAGTGAGCCGACTTCGTTAGTCTGTCGACCACAACCTCAAATGGAATCATTACTCTTCTGACTCTTTGGTAATCCTATCACCATGTTCCATCGTGATATACTTCCATTCCCACTCGGGACTCTCGAGTGATTATAAAAGTCCTCCTAGCTTGCATTACTGAACTTCCACTTACTAGCACATCTGACACCTGCAACCAGTCCAACGATATTCATCTTTATATCGGTCTACCAATCGAATTGACGCCGATTCTAACCTACTTTGTACTGTCTGGTCAAATACTACAACTGCTATAATGAATTCCTGACAAGATCTCCTCCTTAAGCTTCGTACCGTCTGACACCTATCCTTACCCATGAAACTTCAGCGTTCCACCTTCAAAAATTTGAAGGTCAATCTTTCTCTCATCGGTATCCTCTAGCAGGATTTTCTGAACATCTGAATTTGTCAATTAAAGCATCATGATTCTAACCTAAACCTTTAGCTCAATTCTAAGGGTGGCCATAAAATTCGAAAGGTGGCCTACCTCAAATTAAAAATCGAATCTCGAACTTTCTCTAGTAAGGTCCATTCTTTATCTAGCATACGCGCAACTGAAGAATCCTGACTCAGCGCATCTATCACTTAAATCGCCTTTTCAGGGTGATACAAAATATTACAATCACAGTCCTTCCGAAGTTCTAATTCACCACGCTGTTTCATATTCAACTCCTTATGAGAGAATAAAGACTTGAGACTTTGATGGTCAGTGAAGATCTGGAATCTTTCTCCACACAAATAATGTCTCCAAATCTTTAGAGCAAAAATTATTGCTGCGAGTTCTAAGTCATGCGTCAGGTAATTCAGCTCATGAGGTCTCAACTGACGAGACGCGTATGCAACGACTCTGCCATGCTGCATTAACACGCAACCCATTCCTCTAAACAATGCATCAATATAGATCTTGTATCTTCCAAGACCAAATGGAATGGTCAGCACAGGTGCGGTAGTCAGCTTCTGCTTAAGCTCATGGAAACTACGATCGCACTTGTCTGTCTATACGAACTTCTCTTCCTTCTTCATTAGTCGAGTCGACGACGACGCTAATGCTGAAAATCCTTCTAAACCTTATGTAGTAACCTACCAAACCCAAGAAACTTCTGATCTCTGTTACTGTCGTTGATCTCGGCCAGTTGATCACTGATTTAATCTTGGCGGGGTCCACGGAGATTCCTTCGCCTGAAATCACGTGACCTAGGAATGCCACACGATTCGACCAAAACTAGCACTTACTGAATTTAGCGTACAATCCATGATTTCGCAGAGTCTGAAGTACTGTCCTCAACTGTCTTTCGTGCTCCTCAACTGTCGTATCCACGACAGTTGCTAAATAACATTGGCAACCTCCGTCTAACAAATGGGTTGCCTCAAGCGACGAGATTAAAGGGATCGAGGGTCCTCCTCGACTTCTAATAAATTCAAACTTTCATCTATCAACGAGTCAAACTGTATTATATTACGACAACAATTCATTACAACAAAAAGCTCCTCGAGCCAAACCTTTTTATATATGATATCAAAGTTATACATATGCAAAATCATCAAATACAACTCTAGTCAGCGATTCTCCTTTCTATGACTTCATTACAATAACTGAGGTTCTATAAGCTTAATCAAAATTCTGCTGCGCCACTCTGATAAAATTATCCCAAAAACATTCTTCCATTGATCGATGCGTGGCTCGGTTCTTTCCTATCCCCATCGCCATCCTAGTGGCGTCCTATCTACGATAATGGTGCCTCTGCTCCCGTGATAGCGTACGTCCTTCCTTGAGTTGGAGGTCTGTTCAGTTCACCCTGTGGTGTAATCTGAGGTGCAAACCCCCTATTCTGACCCATCGGTGGCGGCGGCGGTAACTATTATGGTCTCCTCTGTCTTCTAGGACAGTTTCTAGCTATGTGACCATGCTGGCCACACTCAAAACAAGTACCCGGCCTAGAATGGCATGGGGCTGAATCGTGTCGTCTTCCGCAAGAACGAACACTCCATTTTAGCTCGATGTTGACTTTCCTATTCCACCAATTCTGTTAGGTGGAACATGGAACCTTCCTCCAGTCACAGGTTTCTTCTCGAACCGAATTTCGTCCCTATTCGAATTAAACCTTGAACCAAACGCAGCAGTCTATTCACTTAGGTCCCTCTCAATCAACTGAGCCCGACCATAAACCTCGTTGTAATCCTTCAGGTCAAGTGGCACTACTGGACTCCTCAGCTCAGGTCGGAGGCCGTCCCTAAACCTCATCGTTTTTTCCTCGGGATCCTCAAACAATCTAGGGGCGTACTACGATAACTCGGTGAACTTCGCCTCGTACTAGTCCACAATCATTAGACGTTGATGAAGTTGTAAAAATTCCGCCATCTTCAGTTGCTTGGCACAGTTGGAGAAATACTTGCCATTGAACACTCCAACGAAGACGTTCCACACCGGAACCACGCCTTCTGGAAATACACCTTCTCTGGTGGCCCTCCACTAAGTACTGGCAATCCCCTGTAGCTGATATACTGTAAGGACGACATTTTCTTACTCAGTGCACCTCAGCAATGCAAAAGCTTTCTCCAATTCTTGGATCCAGAGGGTTGCAGCCTCAGGATCTCCTGTTCCTATGAGCTTTGGCGGTTGCAACTTCAGGAACTGCTCAACGAGCTTATGAATTGGTCTCTTGGCAACCACGTTCCCTAGTGGAACCTCAATAGGTGCAACAGCGGCTGCGACAATAGCGGCGGCTTGATTCTGGGCCTGCTGCCCCATCAAAACTCCCATCGTCTGAAGCGCCTACATGATCCCTTCGAATCTGGGATCACCAGGGGCTGCTACCCCAACACCAACCGACGGAACCGGCGGCGGTGCTACTCCATTAGCGCTGGCCTCAGCATGCGCCCTACCATGACCACCTCGATTACCGACCCTAGCCGGCGTGCTACCTCGAGTAATTGGACCCATGGTCCTCTTTCTAGGAGTCCTCTCCTGATCACTCATCTACAGGATCCTTATAGATACCTAGGGGTGTGCAAAATACCCGGGAACCGCCCGGACCACCCGGAACCGGACCGGAACCTCCCGGAACCGGCGGTTCTTGAGGGAACCGGTCCGGTTCCCGGTTCCAATTTTTGGGAACCGGTGGGAACCAGTCCGGTTCCCGGTTCCGTGGGCGGATCCGCCCGCCCGCCCACCCGGACCGGACCGAACCTTTTTAATATTAAAAAAAAATACTAAAAGAAACCCCGCTGTCCGCCCCGCTCGGCTTATCCATTCAAGCTTAGCCCAAAGTCTTCAAAGGGTTCAAGGACTTCACCACCAACGAAATGGAAGACCCTTAATGGTATTCGGACTCTCTCTCCTAATTGCATTCGTGCTTGGGCCCCAAAACTTTACTTGAAGGATAAAAACAATTTCCTCAAGAACAAAAGAGATTTTGTAGTTGATTACAGAGATTTGAGAAAGACAAAATGGGAATTTGTAGTCCGGTTTAGTTTTGGAAATTGCTTGCATCATGGCCTCGCTCCCTATGTGGGGATGACCTCGAAATTCCGAGCGTAGTAACAGCAAGTATGTGTGCCTTACCCGCAGGCGACAGTCCCCTTGTTATAGCTCGTGGCAGGTTCTCTGGGATCTTTCCCAATTCAAGCGAGTTCGCCGTGGACATGGCAACAACCTCGAGCATGGGCGATGTGGTATTGTACCGCGATCTCGCAGCTCACAAAGGATGGTCTAGGGATATGCCAACCCGACATCGGGCTCGACAATACAACCAACATAGCAATGGTGTTCCCGAAAGGAGAGAAGACCTACACCGTGAACGGACAAGATTTGAAGGGCTGGTTCGCCGTGGATTACATGTCCGATGAGCTTTTCAACAATGTCACATGTAAGTGTTTATTTAGTATCAATGCGATATTTAAGAACACCAAGAGTTACCAATAGAGGAGGGTGAATTGAAGATGGAAAAGAAGACAACATGAATATCACTACTATAATAGGATCACCAGCCACCCCGTGTTCTACCTTGCCTTTCCCATGCGCTTGCTTAGCACCATCGGTAATGGCAGATATAACATGACTTCAGAAATTTAAGTTGGCACTTCACTCATGTAGATTCAAAATTTCATGTCAAAATCGGTTCCATGGATCCACCCGGGAACCGGACCGACCGGCGGTTCGGTTCCTGGTGGATCCATGCAATAAACGGGTGGATCCCGGTTCCAATTTTTTGGAACCGGTCCTTAGCGGGCGGTTCCCGGTTCTAGGTCGGGAACCGCCCGCCTTACCATGCACACCCCTATAGATACCTGTTTTCCAATTCCAATATCATATTAGAATTTGAGTGATCCACACCAAACAATTTATCACTCAATTATCAAACACATGCACCAGCATAAGAAAAGCTCATCCTACTAACTATCCCATGACCCCTCGCACCTTATCACTCCATACACAAACCTGCTCTGATACCACTTAAACATGGTTGTCACGCTCCGATCCTCGAGCGCGTGCCCATCCCTCACTGATCAATAAATATTTGCGACTTCCCAAGACGAGTTGCCGACCCTTTCATTTTAATGCACATGCGGAAGCGAAACAAATACCCTTGACAACAAACAGCACTGGATAGGAAAGCAAGGCAACATTTCACAACAGCACATTCTTATAAACAATGGGGTTTAGGTACAAAACGAGTCTAGTCAAAAGCCTACAAAAGATCGGCTCTCAAAAAGGAGCTGTCCTATGACATACTAGTCGAACACATACGCCGATCCTTTGGACTCCACCTCCACAGACTCCGGGGCTTCGGTCTTCCACGACCACCATCTAAGGACCTGAAAATGGTTATACAATAACCAATGAGATAATGTCTCAGTAAGTCCACCCCCTAAACCCCTATTAGGAAGGAAATACACCCAAGGGTGGCCTAGCCACACACGACAGAGGACTTACCTTGCCTCAATTCCTTCCTGCACGTAAGCACAATTCATATCTCATATACGTGCAATCATCACTCAACAATTGGAACGCATCATACTATATCTCAATTAATCACTCCAACAACTCAAATCATCAAAACAAATCGAATCATCGGTCAATCGACCCAGTCGATTCCATGTCATCAAGACCATCACACGGTCATTCCCATTTATTCATTCCATCTCATAATTACGACAACACTCAAGCACGGCCTACTAAATGTTTAGCGGTAAATCACGGCCCAAAGGGCACAACCTAGATTATGTGGCAATCACAGCCCGATGGGCACAACCTCTATCAGGTGGTAATCACGGCCTCATGGGCACAACCTCTATCAGGTGGTAATCACGGCCTCATGGGCACAACCTATTCCAAGTTAGGCGGTTTTCTAGCTTAGCCAGATGTCATACACAATTGCTTACAATTCACAATCAATACACAATTTCACAACCCAATCATCAATTGTACAATCCAGCCATCAATTGCATAATCTAACCAATTCACAATTATCACACAATTGTACAAAACCTCACTCAATTGATCAATCCAGCAATCAATTGCACATTCTAGCCATACCATAGTGATCAGCTCGAAATTCTATTGAGCGGCTCTCCGACATAATTTACGGAAAATATTAATTAATTTATAATTAAATAAATTCCAAAAATTAATTTAATTTAAATATTAAATAATTCAATTAAATAATATTTAATTTAAATAAATAATATAATAAAATTAATTAATTAATTAAAAGTCTAATCATGATTAACACTAATTTAATCGCATAATTAGACTAATTAATCCATCAACTAAACTAATCTTTCATCTAATCTAATCATCATTTAATTAAACTAATCTAACCACCTAAACATACTTAGCATAATCTAAACACCCCTTAAGCATCATTAACTCCCTAAGCGGAGATTAGTGAGTAAACTCACCGGTTTAGCATTCCGACGAGTCCACGGCGACGGCGACGTGGAGGCGAGCGACAATCCTCCTAGCAGCGACACCAAGCGATGTCGGGAAGGCCTCGAAAACAGGCCACAAAGTCCCAAAGCCTTGCTGGTTTCTGCTTTTGTTCGAGGCTAAACTGCAGAGAGAGAAACAATGGCTGCAACGGCAAAAATGGGCTAATCGAAGCTCCGGCGAGCGGGTGGTCAGCAACCGATGGCTCCCAGGGGTCAAGGGGGACTTGATGGAGATTGGGATGGGTGAAACTTGGGTCGAAATGGGGGAGAAAACGGAAGAAAACGCGAAACAGTTCACTCTAGGCGGACTCCAAGCAGTCAGGCGACTAGTGGCTTGTTGCCAGCGGACGGGACGGTCGACGGCTCCATTCGGCGAGCGGCGAGGTGTTCCGGTACAATCTGGATGTGTTGGTCACGGTGGTGGGTGGAGCGTGAGCTAATTCGCATGGGAAGACAACTTTCAACATAGAGGAGGAAAGAGGTCCGGGGCTTGGGCGGGTGTGCGACTGGCTAGGGGTTGTTGTGCTCAGTTCCTCTGGTATTTTGGGAGCTTCAAATGGTCTCTAATGGATAAAGAAGGGAGAAAGAGGAAGAAGAAGGTGGCTGCTAAAGAGGGTCCACCAAATGGCCTCTAAAGTCTTCAACCTTAGTCTCATTCACTCATTGCTTGCCCCCACCACTTCAGTCCTATCCTCAACCCTTTCTCTCTCTTCAATCTTCCTCAAGAAGCTTCCCATGTGTCCCAAAAAGTTGCACCCCACCATGGCCTACGAATTTTGTACCTTTGCCCATCAATTTCATTCAATTCCACTTCAATTCCATCCAATTGAAGGCCAAACAAATCAGCCATAGTGTCCACACTTAAACCATGATTTTTCCTCATCAATTGAACCAACTTAATGGCCATGGGTGCACTCAAAAACGGTCCCTCGAACTTTCCCGATCCAATTTCGCCAATTCTTGATTTTTCGCCGAAAATCTTAGTTTGAAGAAAAATCTTCAGGAGGTGAGTCGACATTCCTAAAATGAATTGTGACATGACAGAACTTCCAATTTCTGAAATCGGGTTCAATTTCGAAGTTAATTTCAATCTGGCGCGATCTTAGCACGTCCTAACTTATTGCATAGCTTTTAGGAATTTTTCATGCAAATGACCTGTGGTCGATCATTTTCGAGCCACACATATATCTTCGACACATTGGTGACCCTCGGTGATTGCGAAAATCTCGAGGTTTCAAATACGGACACAGGGTACCCAAAACGACAGAAAATCGGTCTAGTGCCGATCGACAAAAATTTTGCAATCAGGTGGAATCACCCACACTTTGATCACACATCTCAATCGAACCGACCTATCTTCGGTCTCTGATCGATTTTTAATTGTGTTGTAATGACCCTTGCAGATTAGCACGGTCGAGCAATCGATTTATGGTCGAATTCTCAAGTCTATTGCATTAAAAGCCCTTAACAGCTTTACCTGATAGGTCAGTTATCTCATGAGTGGCCATCTCAAAGAAAAGCACTATAGGCGCGTCGATGAAAAGCCCAACTTATCCAATCGAAATCAAAACCTGAAATTCGGGATGTCACAATGTAGTTTCAAGTGAACGATTCTCTCCTGAGGTTCTGGGCTTCATGCAACTTGCTATATAGATCAAGTAACGCTCGGCACATCCGACTTTTATTAAGTTAATTTAATACTTGAGGTGGATTTTGAATTTGAGTCGGTTGGTGCTGCAATTGCGCAGGAACTTAAAGGACTTGTCGTTGAATTTGTTCGAGAGACGCCAAATCGGTGTTTCTCTGTAAGTTTTGTTTGTGGATGCTTGATAGTGAATTCATAGGTCATCGACGTTAGACGCTGCAAAATCAAGGACAATCTCTAGAAGATATAGAAAAGTTTCATGGGTGGCAATTTATTGAAAGAAGTAGATGAAGTCTAGGTTCAAAGGAAAAACAAGCGGGTGAAATTGTAGGTTGAGAGGGAGGGAGGGAAAAACTGGATTTGGGTGTTTTTGAGGTGTCTAGGAAATGTGGATGTGTAGTATGTACTTATCATACAAATGTGCAACAGTGATAGGTTTGCCAAGAGGATTGAATTCTGAGAAACTCTGGGATAGGCCTTTGTCTCTATGTTTTTTGAGGTGCTTGAAGAGGCAAAACAATAGAGGAATGAAGAAGATGCAGTGAGATGGCAAGCCACCAGGAAAGGTTGCTTGACAGTCGAGTCCTTTAACCACTTCTTGACTCTGGCAACTACAAAATGGAAAAACAAATTTACTTGGGAGTGTGAGAGTAATATGAACATCAATTGTGCCATGTATAACTGGTTAGGTGGTTATTTTCTTTTGCCCTGTGGACTGTGGATATGAAAAAGAAATAATCACCAGAAACACGGAGTTTACATAAGTTATTCAGTAGAATAGAGACAAAAGCACAAGAAGCTGATTGTTGATTCTAAAATCTGAGGCCTTAGCAGCAGTATTAAATTCTCTTCTTATCCTTATGTGCTATAGCTTTTATGAAGGAAAATGACCCAGAAGCTAAAACTGTTAGATGCTACTTGAATGTTTGAGTTAAACCTGATTAATGAAGGATAAACTTCTGACATACCAATATAAGACACATTAGGAATGAGTTTATTATGTAGTTTCTCAAATTAGTTGCAATTTTTGCTTTGATGTTGTTAGGGCCATATCAGTTTCTTGAAGTGTCAGGCGGGATTTGCATATGAATAACAGGATGAAGACTATTTGTATGTAAGGCAAAGCTTGCTTTGTACAGCCTTATCATTACTTTTCAGTAAGTTTTCAGATATGAACAAAAAATATTATACAGGACTTGATGAGATCTTTATCTTATAGCTAGAACAGAGTGTATGATCCGAATGTTTGTTTATCATTGCTTCTCCACCCCTTTTATAAATTTTGGACAGCACTTTGCTGTTGTTCTGAATTGATACCATCACATTATCCACTCATAGTTATTGTTAATCTTTTTTGTGTTTCTACTTTAAACATTTCTTTAATATGTGATAAAATAGTACATCTGAACAAATCTGTTAAAAGGTGGAATTTTCTATGCATTATTAGGCTCTTAATGGTTTTGTTCCCATTATTCTTTCATAAAGTATGACTATGGCTAACAATAGCAAGAATCTTGCTTTACTCTGTACAATGTTTCACATTTCTCATTTGCTATTGTTCTCTGTCTTGAATTTCAACCGAGAATAATCAAAGAAAAAGCTTTAATCAGGAGAGAGAGAATAGACGAATGACATTTATTTTTTTGGATTGAAATAAAGCTGTTGCAAGCTTCTGGACCAGAATGTTGGCCGCTCATTGATTGTGCTGAATTGCATGCTTGAAAATGTTAACGTGTTCTTGATGGCCTCAACGGATTATAAATTTATAGATTATTCTGGATACTATTTCTTGCTTTGCATTACATGAGAGCGAGTTGTTATGGTGGCTTCACCTCTCTTGATTAAAAAGGTGTTGTGAGAGATGCAAAATTCTAAAGTTATGGGAAGTCGAGTCAAGAGACTTTGCAAAATCTCAAGTATGGGGAGTTTAACTGCAATTTCACATAAAATTTCGAAGAATATAACGACTTGAGTACTAGAAATTAGATTGGATACCTAAAGGAGAATAGTCCAGAGACATTGAGCAAAGAGAGTTGTCCATGCTTCATGCATAAGATCCTCTCTTAGATTCTCGGTGTTGTGGGTATTTGAAGATAGATAAGAAATTTCTGGATAAGGTGTATCGATGATTCTGTCTTACAGAAAGTGATTTTCCCAATAGGATTCATGATCTAACGCAGTTGGCTTTGACAAAATCCTGTCCCTAGGGTACATTGTACACTCTTGCTCCCTCACTTAGTCTGCATACCGAGCAAAGGATGAACCATCAAGCCTTAAAAGTATAGTCAACATGGAGCAAATACGAAAGAGGCGATTTGAAGAGGAAATGACAAGTTATATTGTGTTGTCATTATTTGCTTTTGTTAACTATTTTTTATTTGCTTACAAATGCTCTCAACTCTAAGAGGAAGAAGAAAATGGCATGCACCGATTTAAAGATAAACCTATTGGACTCAAACGTTAAGCAAGAGTAAAAATAAATAAATAAATGTGAAGGAGAAAACATGTTTCATGAAATGCATTTCCTAAATTTATGTTGAAACTACACTAAAAGCAACTTTTTCTATGACAAATTTCCAAAGTTTTATATGCTTTCTTTATTTTTCTCCTTGTCTTTTTCCTAGGCAACAAGACATGCAGAGATGGAAACTCTTGATATTCTTCTTGAGCAGTGGCAGTGGGCTGGATTTTCATCTGCAGAAGTTGCTGAGAAGTTTTCAGCATGCTCCCTTTATGTGTGTGAACCATAATGTGTGCAGTAGCACCATCAATCATTGGTACATTTGTTGGTCATACTGAAATAAAACGAAACTTTTGTAAAATTTGTTTTTCAAATATGATTAGATGACTCTTTGGCATTTTCAGGTATAAAGGAAGTATATTATGGCTGTCCAAATGATAAATTTGGAGGCTGTGGGTCAATAATGTCGTTGTGTTCAAGTCGCTCCGAGGCATGCATTAGGTCAGTTTCTGAACTTGTTTTTGTTGCCGATTTCATATCTACTTGCCCCACTTTGAAATAGTGACATGTCAATTGACAAGTAAAGCTTACTAGAGGTTTATATGACTCCTTATGTTGATTAATGATGGATATGGTTTCATAGTAATTCTGTTTGTTGCCACACTTTGAATATTGCGACACATAACCATGAAATGAAATGGAGGTTTATGGAACTAATTTTCCACCTTTTCTGTTCTTTTCCAAGTCTAAATCTAAGAAACTCAAGTTTCCAGAAGTGTCAAGAAGTTAAGTTAATATTATTTCTTTCTTTCCCTTTTTGTTTCCTTTTATTTTTAAATCAATGTGACTTGTTAGACATTTCCTTTTTTTTTTTTTTTTTATTTATTTATTTATTTTTATTTTTTTTTTGCCCTAAAAATTTACTTTTCTAGGAAGTACTACAAGTTAAGGTAACCTTAGTTTTTTCTTTCCTTTTCCCATTCCCCCTGTTTCTTCATTTCTTCTTCCTTGTGTTTTTTTCACTCTAGCGAGATTCTTTGATGTCTTTAATGTTTTTAAAACGGTAAATATAACATCTTCAAAGAATTATGATTTTTAACTATGAGGAATTTATGCTTTCTGATATGCCTTGGGCAATGTACTCAATAAAGAAATCTCTTTTCTTATTCAGTAGTTGCAATTGTCTTGAGGGCATGTGCTTGCTAAATTGTGGTGTATGGCATGTGTTTCCAGTATTTAGCAAGCATAGCTTCTTCAAAGAAATATGATATTTTAACTGAGGAATTTCTGATATGCCATGGGCAATGTACTCAATAAAGAAATCTCTTTTCTTGTTTATTAGTTGCAATTGTCTCTTCTTGCATACATGAGGGCATGTGCTTCCTAAATTGTGGTGTATGGCCTGTGTTTCCAGTATGATTTTTCATCTGTCTGATGCTGCCATGATCTGACATTTCATGTTTCCTAAGCTTGTTCAGAACTCATCAATTGTTTACTCAGACTTTTTTGACATAAAATTTAAAAACTTAGTGAAATAGGATCTGTTTCATTGTGATTGGAGCAGTGCAAAGGCTAGCTAATCTAGATTACAGACAATTTATTTCTGTTGAATTATTAGTTTTAAATGAAGAAGCTCAATATGCTGCTCTTAATAATCTGATTATAAGTCAAAAGTATTGTGGGAAACATGAAGTAGCTCATTGCCTTTCTGAATACGACATCAAGCAAGAGGATGCTCTTGCAGATAAAGGACCACCTTGCTCAATTTCCACCTTGTGAAGCTCAAAAACTAGCCCTAATTATTGCATTTTTTCATGATAGAGAGAATGAGACTGTTGTTAACGGTGAGCATGGTTCATATGTGATGTTTGGAAGATGTAGCTGATTGAAACCCATCCTAGCCAGTATTAGTATACAAGTCATCTATAAATCTTCTCTCAATCGGATCACCAGTGCCAATAACTCTGAGAGAACTTGCCCATCCTTATTAAAAGCCTTTAAAGTATGCACTGTTTCCAGCATGTTGTTTGATCTCCAAGGACATTAGGTTTAGGCCATAGCTAACCCAAAACCTCTTTTAATCTGATGCAAGAAGTTTGCCAAGGTGTATAGCCTAGTTACTGTCAATTGATTTAAATGGTACACTTTAGATAAATTGCTTGCCTGAATATCTGTTTTCTGCAGTTCAGACATAAATGTTAACTTCCTAAGTTATATCCTTTATCCGTGAACTTGTTTTTGCTTGGATGATATTTTTCCTAGTGTTTGTCAATTAGTCTGCTTTATCTCTTGAATTATTTTTGTTTTCCAAATAGACCTTCTTTTGCAAAGTGAGGCTTTGTCAATTAGTCTGCTAAATTATCTCTTGCATGGTATTTGGACATGTTTTTCAAATAGAATCTGTTTTGGGTTTCAAGCTGATGAGCTAGGTGAAAATGCAGAATCATCAGAAATAGTTGGTTGCTTCCACAGAAATTTAATTTTTTTTTCCCTTTTCAAATTTCTCTGTGATTTATGAATGTTTCCAACTTTTTTCTTGTTTCTCTTGCGGTAATGGAAATTCTAGATCAAATGCACCCAAATATAGTTGACTTTAGTGGAATGGTGTTCGGCCATATAACGGTTGCAAAGAATGAGTGTAGAATTTGCTTAGTAACAAAAGGTAAGAGTAATAGATGCCCAGTCTTTTCTTTTGGCCAATTTTCAGATGCCTTGTTTATCAAATGTGGCTTTTTCCTCTAGACTGGGTATTCTTAGCCAGATTGTCATTTGAGAAATGGGACGTTATGTCCTTGGTTAAGGAAAAAGATGAAGTGCAGTATCTTAATAGCTAATCCATTCATTAGACTCATTGAGAGAAGTATCTTCTTGATCCTTATTGTGAATTACTAACATATATGGTTCTTGGTCGAGCAATTCTCCAATTTGAGCTCTTTAGTTGCATATATTTCAAGAGACTGATCTGACCTTAACCTTTTCATGCTTCTAAGATAATTAGTATGTTTTGCAACTCATTACATAGAGAAATATGGCCTTCAAATAATTTGTCTGGGCAATTATAAGATAAATTTGATTTCCTTCTCTGTTCTATAAAGCCCCGTAACTTGAATGTCACTTCTCTTCGCCATTTTCCCCTCCGTTTCCATTCATTTGCTCTTTATGACATTGTGTAGTATATGATTTGTTTAAATATTATAGATAAGTACTGAATGCTAATATTTGGATTTCAGCTCCAAAGCCTCATAGGTCATGGGTTACTCAGGCTTCTTATTAGATCTGTGTGCATTGGTTCTTCCTGTTGAACCTCTCATGGCTTTGCACAACTAGGTAAGACCTTTGAATTATGATTGTCACTTTTCTGAACATCATGGACAACATGTATGGTATTATGATGCAACTCTGTTGCATGTTAAATGATTGTCAGTTACTTGTGCATATAGTAAGTGGGCTGCATGGTGTAACCTTCTATAGTCCTGTTGAAAGGGAATGGCATGAATTATGGCGCTGTGGCGATGTTTCTTGCTGTGGCAGTAGGATATGATGCTCATGCTAAGATAGAGTATACCTATAGCTATAGATTTCCTTGTATGATAGTAGCCAGTCACAACAAGGACACTATAAAAGTCTTCAATATGAAGTTAGACAACACCCTTGCTCTTCATTCCTGATTCTTGGTTTATTCTGATTATATTGTTCATTTTCGTTATTCCTGCTAGTTAATCTCTTCATTTGACTATAACCTAAGTCAAACTTGCAGTTCAAGGTAGTTCCCATTTTTGAGGTGATCTTGTTGTGAAATTACTTTTGAACTATAGTTTTGTGGCTCTTTGTATTCTACATGTAAAGCACAAATCTGGATGTGATATCATTGGTGCCGATTCTAGCACAATAAGATATTCTCCTGTTTGTGTGTGATATAAGAAACAGTTAATTATTTTATCACAAATGTATGTTCAAACGACCTTTGAGTATAGAGACTTGTTTGAATATTATTGGCGATGTTTAAAATTGTATGTATTTGATAAGATGATGTCTAACATTGCATAAAGTAGCTTTAAATGATTCTATGCACTCTGCCTTACAATGCATGTGCCATTTACTACTTTTCCGATCACAGAATTTCCTCAAGAAGCTCGAGAGGAGAAGCTTGATTCTTGTCCGGATCAGTTTTTGAATGGTGGTCATGTGTTCACTGAGAATTGAAGCTACAGTCACATGTTAATTTCATACTTTAACTTAATTATTAGACCATTAAGATAATTTACGGCATGACCCTATAAAGGCACCACTTTTCTGATGCTAATTTTTGTCATCAACATATTCCGTAATCTACTTGATTTTTTTTTTCATTTTTTGAGTTTTTAGAACTTTGAGTTAATTCTAGCCGTGCTATTGATGTGTTTGAGCACCAAAGTTCGAACTATATCTTGTGTGATCCCTAATGATGATAAAAGTGGTATATAATTTGAATGTCATTTGCACGGATTTCCTGGCAAAGAATGCATTGATGGATTTAAGCTTTATGATTGTAGCAATTATCTTGTGAACACTTGAATATGTAATATTGTTGAGTCGGTTAATGTGGTGATCCTTGTTGACTTTGCCTAGCATTATATAAAATTGTGGGAAAATCTCAGTGATTTGATATGGTCACATAATGACCATGATTGGTTTAGATAGTCAAGCGGTGGCTCCAAGATTAAATGAAAGTCTCAATGTTTTGCTCGGTCAAGAGGCAATTTCTTCCCCGAATGTGCTTTCAATATTGTTCAATCCTCCATGAGAGATCTTTTTTCTTGTGGTTATAAAATGTTGAATTTTGAGTTCTTTTTAGCTAGTAATGATATTCATTACTAGCTTGAAACATTTGAAAATACCAAAACATTTGCTTGAAAGACCAATAGTGTAACACTAATAGGAAGATTGTAATTTTCGACCATAATGTGTTCAAAATTTCTATAAAAAGTGGGCTAACATTAATTGCATAATATTTTGGTCCTTGAAAAATGCTCTGTTATAATATTTATAAATATATTGAGAATATTATATTGCTCAATCATGATTATGTGTTATTATTTTATAGGGTTAGCATGTCTTAGTTGCAATAATAAAGTGATTGGTCTGAACAGTGAAGATCAATATTTTAATAATGACTTGTAATGGATAAGTCTATTAAAATATGCTACATAAATAGGTCATGGTCTTCATTCACCTCCTAATTGCATGCACCAATGGTTTATTCCTCAAGACCATCTAAGGTAGGAGAAAGGGGAAAAGGCCTAGTCCTAAATTTGTATGGCTTTATCCATATTACATTGGTAATTAGAGAGAATTCCTAGCTGTCGATTGTTGCATTCTCTACCTAAAGACAAGTTTCTAAGAAAAGTACATCAAAACTTTCAAAGTTTGTTTGACTGTCTCTTTTGAAATACTAGATTAAAAATGAAGGTCCATGAGAGACAAAAGTTTTATGAAGAGATTGCTTCTTAATTTTGTGGCATTTATATTTCCTTACACATATATTGAGTTTGTCATATAGAGTACTTTACAACATCTTGTTACAAAGCGCACCAACGTGGTTATACGTACGTAATATCTCCTTTGTGAGATGCTTAGCGCTTGACGAATCACAAATGCATTTTAATAGAAAAATAAATAAGTACAAAAAACGAAAAGTTTAAAAAAAAAAAAAAAAGGAAGAGTGAGAGAAAGGACAATAATAAAGCTCCAGCCCATCCCTTAAGTTTGGCTCTATGCAGCCCGGTCCAACCACGAGCGCAGCCCAGCCCATTGCTTCAGCCCATAACTCGAGCCGATAGGACCCTTAGCTCAACTCGCCGTGGTTGCGCCTCCGCCTCCGCCACCGCCTCCGGCGCAGCTCCTCTCCCACCGCCGGCATGTCTCTGCTACCGCCAATGGCTCCTCTGTTTGGGTTTTCCCCTCTCCAGCAGCCATCACTATCACCGCCTCGCCTGTGACAGTCTCGATCTCAATCCGACTACGCTCGCTTCGCGATCCTTCAAGCACCATGCTCCAGCCTCCTCTTCTTCCGTCATCTGCCCCTCTCTAGCATTGCTTTGGGCTTCAGCATCAGGATTGCGCGTACCCGGCGTTGAGTTTCTGAGGGCGATGGCTTGAAGCCGTTTGTGGCCTTCGCTGACTCATTGATGACGCCCACAGCTGAATCAGGTCATTTTGCATCTGACTGAATTCTAGATATGATTTCAGTTCATTCCTGCTTTGCCCTCGCTGTTGTCCGAGTTCTATTGCGGTTGATTATGCTGTGGAGGAGGAACCGAGTTTGCAAGGAAGGTGTTCGCTGAAATGACTACGCTGGACTCTGTTTCGAGGAGTACCTGTCCACGATAGAGATAATCGACGACTCCGGCGGTGGTGACCTCAAGCTTTGGACTGGTGATCGAGCGAGAGCTAGTGTCTCCAAGATCGAAGTCCAGAGAAGCTCGCGAAATGCGCTCGACGAAGCCACATTCGTGTCCATGGACTCTCTCTATCTCTCTCAAGTCTCAACTCAACCAGACCAAAAGAAGGAATTAACCTCGAAAGAGTTTGTACGAAAGGATCGGAACTAGAGATGGTGAGGCAGACATGGTGGGCTCAGGGAAGGTACTTGGGATCGACCGCCGGGTGAGCTCACGCCGTACCGGCCATATCACCTTGAGCTCGAACTTGGGGCTCTCCACCTCCTCCAACGCCAGAATCCGCAATCAGCGCAAGCGCCGGAAGCCGGAGGATTCTCGCGAGACGTGGCAGAGACACGCCGCCTTTCTTGCCATTTTTCGATTCTGGTTTGGCGAGGAGTGAAGGAGGACTGGCTGAATTAGAATTTAGAGAGAAGCTTTGAGGTCGAGAGGGAAGCTCTGGCTTCTTTCTTCGTTTGATTCTGGCTATTGATTTTTAATGTCAAAAAATTGACGAAAAATTGAAACGTCGTTTGGTGTTTATGATTCTTTTAAACGACGAAGTGTCCCGACGGCCTCCTCAGTTCATTCTTTCTTTCGACTTCTCAGCCTCAGGGTTGGGCTTTGATTCATTGTCCATGTGCTGCCCCATCTTAAAATGAGTGATGCAATATCATGGTTTAGATTAAAATTTCCTTTTTCATTGCATAGATAAAAACACGTCGTGATCTTATTGGAGAATACTTCTCATCAAAGATGAAAAGCAGAGAACGACTGACCGCGCTATGACCGGCAACGATAGATGGCGGTAGCGGCATTGGTGACTAGCAATAACTGACAGCCAAGAAAGGGAGGTGGCCGATCGAGGTGTGCTTTTTGATAGTTTTGTAGTTATAAGCTACGGTTAACACACAAATAGAATGTATCAATTAAATCAAGTTTTAAGCATGCTCGCTTAGAACATGCTTGTATATTTTTAATATGGGAATATGCCTGTTGTTGTGAATAAATTTGTGACTAATGAGAACGTTCGTTGGTCTCTGGACGGTCACGAAAGCGTTTTTTTTTAAAGAAGATGAGCGAACATCAAGGAGAGATGAAGCTGCCATCTCTATCCCAGATATTGATGGAGTGGCCGACCATAAGGCCTTTGTTTTCGAACTTCCTTCCCCTTTTTTCTAATTTTCCTTTGTTTTGTTTTGGCCACTCCTAAATTTTCTTCGCTTTTCAATGGAATTATTGTCTCGTCTTCATTTATAGGACCACCATTTCGAAGCTTGAGTTGTGCTGTTGCTCCCGTTGCGGATAGTAATTAATTCTTATGGTTTTTTCTTATCTTTTTTGTAAAAAAAATTATGAAAAATCATAAACTAATATACATATGCAAATTTATCCAAAACTAATTTTTTGACCACAAAAAATTGTAAAATTATAGGCCTGTGACAAATTTACCATTCGTAGGTTTTCGTTAAATTTTACGGTCAAATTACTAAGTTGGATGACACATTGCAATTGATAGGTATACCAGTTTGATGTTCTATTCTCCATTTGTCATAAATGTACCAGTTGGTGGTTTTTCATGGTATTAAATAGAAGGTAAATTTATCACAAATATATTATTTTGGAATTTTTGGTAGTTAAAAAATTAATTTATGGTAAATTTGTCATAAATATAAGAATTTAGTATTATTGATTATCAAAATATTAGTTTGGGGTAAAAATTTACTGGTTTATCGTTTAGGGTTTTTTGTTGTACTAACTATTCTTTTTTAAAAGAATTTTTTTGGTCCTAAAACTGCAAATTTGGTTGTTAAATTAGCCCTTACTATTGGAGGTTGGACCATTCTTTTTTTCTTTTATGTGATTGAACTACTCACGGCGGTGCTTTTGGCACCAACAGGGAGCCCTTGGTAACGGATAATTGCTTTGTACTTTTTGCAACAAATTTGTCTCACTTTTTTTTTTAAGGCAAAGCTTATAAGTTAGAACTTGAGCCCGTAATGCCGAGAATTTAAGACACCTTTTAAATATTTGTTTGTAAAGCCAAAGGATTAAAACGGATATTGGTGATACTTTAATCACAAAAAAGAATGAATTTCGGTCTTTTTTTTTTATATATATAGTCTTTGAAGTGTTTGTATGGTATGGAATTTTGCGTAGAAAATACTAAAAAATGCACAAAAGCACGACTTTTTTTTTGGGCTGGTGGAACAATCCCTGAAGAGATCATAGAAAACCTCGTTAGTCACTTCTCAGTCTATGCCGTGAGAATTTCAAATATTGAAAGACTTGTGAACTAGAAAAGATATTTTTCAATTTGACCTTTTTGGTTGTTATTTTGACAATTAAATTATGGGTTTCATTAACCATGCAACAATTCTTATACGCTATAAATTATGTGCCCTAATTTAATTTGTGCATCAAGAACTTCCGACTTGAAGATTTCGATATAAATAAGAGAAACGAAAATCATTTGGTGCAATTCACTAATTTTACTTATTAAAGCTCAAAATCAGTTCTCGAATTTTGTTCTACAACATATATCAGTTCTACCATGTGAATTTCATGTCATGATATTTAACTGGGTCACGAAAATTTCGATCCAAAAGTTTCATAAATTTTCTAAATAATTACCTTATAACCAGGTAAACGAGCTTCAAATTAGATGTTGATTTCTCATGATAAGTCCAAATAGGCTTCATTATCATGCTACCCACAGCAATTTCGGTCATTTTGCATCTTTAATTTTAAATGAGATCCACTCAAGGCACCCGAATCCTAATAATTGGATCATTGTTAGTTTTTTAGATGCACGAGTAAGCTTTGTGACACTGTTTCTTGAACCTAAAGGTTATTTAATTGATTGTAATTTCAAAGTCATTATGCATTTACTTAAGAATGCATTTGACCGGCTGTGGAATTATTCACTAGCTTTTCGGTTGTTGGTCTATCTCTTGATAAATCAGAGACTTTATTTGGAATTAAAGCTTTCAATTAAGATTTTAGGTTTTTAATGTATAATAAAAAATCGAGATAGAGCTTCAATATGCTAAAAGGATCAAATTTGTTGCATTCTAATGCCAGACCTGGAACGAATCAAGAGCGCCTCCGCCTCCATCTCCGGCGCAGCTCCTCTCCCTCCGCCGGCAGGTCTCTGCTACCGTTGATGGCTCCTCCGTTTGGGTTTTCCCCTCTCCAGCGACCATCGCTATCACCGCCTCGCCTGTGATGGTCTCGATCTTGAACTGACTACGTTCGCTTCACGATCCTTCAAGCACCATGCTCCAGCCTCCTCTTCTTCCGTCATCTGTCCCTCTCCAGCATTGCTTTGGGCTTTGGTCTCGGGATTGCGTACCGGCGTCGAGTTTCTGAGGGCGATGGCTTGAAGCCGTTCGTGGCCTTTGCTGACTCATTGATGACGCCCACAGCTGAATCAGTTCGTTTTGTATACGATTACATCGTAGATATGATTTCAGTTCATTCCTGCTTTGCCCTCGCTGTTTTCCGCGTTCCATTGCCGTTGATTACGCCGTGGAGGAGGAACCGAGTTTGCAAGGAAGCTGTTCGTTGAAATGACTAAGCTGGACTCCGTTTCGAGGAGTACCCGTTAACGATAGAGATAATCGACGACTCCGGCGGTGGTGACCTCAAGCTTTGGGCTGGTGATCGAGCGAGAGCAAGTCTCTCGAAGATTGAAGTCCACAGAAGCTCGCGAAATGCGCCCGACAAAGCCACGATCGTGTCCATGGACTCTTTGTTTCTCTCTCAAGTCTCAACTCAACCAGACAAAGGAAAGGATTAACCTTGAGAGTTTGCACGAAAGGATCCGAATTGGAGATGGTGAAGCAGACATGGTGGGCTCAGGGAAGGTACTTGGGATCGACCGCCGGGTGAGCTCACGCCGTACCGGCCATATCACCTTGAACTCGAACTCGGGGCTCTCCATGTCCTCCAAACCCAGAATCTGCAATCAGCAAAATAGTAATTCAGGACCCGAAAGAAAGTGACAGACCCGACCGGCGGGGGGGAAAGAGAGAGAGAGACCTCTTTGTAGAACTCGGTGAAGCGGCAGAAGTCGGAGGATTCTCGCGAGACGTGGCAGAGACATGCCGCCTTTCTTGCCATTTTTCGATTCTGGTTTGGTGAGGAGTGAAGAAGGACTGCCTGAATTAGAGAGAAGCTTTGAGGTAGAGAGGGAAACTCTTTGGCTTTTTTCTTCTTGTTCTTCTAGCTGTTGATTTTTAATGCCAAAAAATTGACGGAAAGTGGAATGTCGTTGGGCGTTTATGATTCTTTTAAGCGACGACGTTTCCGGACGGCCTCCTCACTGCATTCCTTCCTTCGACTTCTCAGCCATAGGGTTGGGCTTGATCCATCCATTGTCCATATCCTGCCTCATCTTAAAATGAGTGATCCAATATCATGGTTTAGTTTAAAATTTCCTTTTTCATTGCATGGATGACAAACACATGAACTCATTGGAGAATACTTCTCATTGACAATGAAAAGCACTAAACGACTAGTAATCACAACCATGACCGGCAGTGATCGACGATAGTGGCATTAGCAACTAGGGCGCCCACTACCGACGATTGACAACTAAGAAAGGTGGCCAATAGAGTTGTGTTTTTGATAATTTTGTAATTATAAATTACGGTTAACACTCGAACGAAATGTATGAATTGAATCAAATTTTAAGCACGCTTGCTTAGATTATGTTTGTATCTTTTTAATGTGAGAATATGCTAGTTATCGTGGATAAATTTGTGACCGATGAGCTAGTCATTTGGCTGCGGAGAATGAACTTTTGCGGTTCACGAGCGTCCGTTGGTCTCCGCGGTCCTGCAAGCATTTTCGTTGAGAGAAGATGAGGCGAACATCAACGAGAGATGAAGCTGCCATTTCTATCACAGATATTGATGGAGGGGGCCGACCATAAGACATGTTTCCGAACTTCCTTTCCGTCTTTTCTTATTTTCCTTTTTTTTTTTTTTTTTTTTTTTTTTTTTTTTTTTTTTGCCTCTCCTCCTAAATTTTCTTTGCTTTTCAATGGGATTATTGTCTCCTCTTCGTTTACGGGACCACCAAGCTCGATTCGTGCTGCTGCTCCTGTTGTGAATAGTAATTAATTCTCATGGTTTTTATTTTTATTTTTTGGTTTAATATTACAAAAAATCTTAAATTAATATACTTGTGAAAATTTACTTAAAACTAATTTTTTGACCATAAAAAATCTTAAAAGTATACACTTGTCACAAATTTATCACTATTAGTTTTCGTTAAATTTTAAAATTACCGAGTTGACATGTAACGGTTGATAACCTCTGTTTCTCACATGTGTATTTTCGTAGTAGTAATTTAATTTAACGGAAACTAAAGGGTAAACTTATCACAAATGTATTAATTTAATGTTTTACTAATAAAAAATTAGTTTGGAGTAAATTTATCATAAAGGTATCAGTTTAGGATTTTTAGTAATAAAAAAAAGTTTGAAGTAAATTTTACATAGGTTTATCAATTTGGGGTTTTTTGTGATACTAATCCTTTTTTTTTTAAATAATTTTTTGGGTCCTAAAACTGCAAATTTGGTTGTCAAACTAGCTCTGACTACTGGAGGTTGGACTATTCTGTTTTTTCTTTTATGTGGTGAAACTACTCGCCGTGGTGCTTTTGGCCCTAACGGGGAGCCCTCGGGTAACGGATATTTGCTTTGTATTTTCTGCAACAAAATTTGTCTGCCCTTTTTTGGTTAAGTCAAAAGTTAAAAGCAAGAACTTGAACCCGTACTGCTGACGATTTGAGACACCTTTTAAATATTTGTTTATAAAGCCAAAGGATTAAAATGGATATTGGCCATACTTTAATCACAAAAAGAATGATTTAAAGTCTTTGAAGTGTTCATATGGTATGAAATTTTGCGTAGAAAATACTATGAAATGCACCAAAGTACAACCTTTTTTTATGCCAGTGGAACGGTTCCCGAAGGGATCACAGAAAACCTCTGCAGTCACTGATCAATCCACAACTACTCAACTTCCGAAGTGTGATTGACCTGTAGCGGTGTTAGAATTTGGAGGATTTGTTGACTCTTTCTTCTTGCCTTCTCTCCTTTCTATGTAGAGGCTTGTATGTCTAAGACGTAGATAGAATTGATTCCTAGTTTTAAGGCACTTACGATCTTTTAAGGAGTTCATGGGCTTCTCTTCCCATCAACTTCAAAACTCTCCGTATTCCTCAAATCGTATTCATTTTCTTTTTTGTAATTTTGCAATTGTCAAGCCTATTCATATTCAAGAGAGTACATAAGTTCACCTCATACTTGTGACCTGAACTTGAAAGATCCGAATATTACTAGTCCGACTAGCTTCTTAAGCTCCTGCGATGCATCGAATAATTTACAAACTCACTTAAGGCATTTTCACAAGTAAAAGAAAGATTTTCTTAATTAAAAACTTCGAAGTCTTTAAGATATTTGGACTTGGTGTGGGCCCTCGCCGCCCAATGGAACCCTGCCTCAAACGAACGATCCTTCCCCATGAGAAACTCTAGGAGGGGAAAATTGTGAGGGATGAGGCCGAGCAGGGTTGGGGAAATATGTCTTACTTGATCCGGAGAGGAGTGTCGATCATACTTAGACATCTATCTAGTTGGTATTTGATTTTTGAGTTTTGGTTTTGCTTTTAGGTTAGATTACCAAAAGTTTGTGCGATGTGAGTTCACTTTGGTGCCAAATTTGCTTGAAAGCTAATGAACGTGAAAGTGAAATCTAAGAACCTATGGTGATTAGGTGGATGAGGATGCACGGCTCAACTCTTCTGTGGACTGGATGCCTTTTAAGCTGTGCTTGTCAAGAGCAAAATGAAATTGATGGGGAAAATAGCACGTCAATTCAAACGAAAACCAACTTGAATCAAATCTTTTTGTTTTTTTTACTTTTGTGCCTTGCCTCTCTATACGACTATGTGAGATTTTGATTGGAGCACTGCCAATATTCTAAAAGCTTAAGTTTTTGGATTGAATTTTCTAACATGGTTTCAAAGTTAGGAGGTCATGAGTTCAAATTTTCTAGGCCTCTATTTGCCTCGGTTAATGTGACAGCCCAAGGGAAGGGGAAAGGGTCCTCTCTAGTCCTACATCGTTTAGGGGGAGTCAAAGGTCAACTAATCGCAATACGACGCGTTTTAAAATCGTGATGATAACTCCCGACCGCGTGTGGGGCCACAACGGGGCGTGCTCCTATGAGGAAAAGGAAGAGTGTTACAATATTTAAATAATAAACTATGTCTTCATCTAATAAGTTAAATTTTTGGTTAGATTTTTTAATGACCTGAATCGCCATTGGTCGGCCTTTGTTAATGCCCTTTTTTTCCCTTCTTGTCGTATACCTGTGATCAAATTTGGAGAGTACTAGCTTTGCAGCGTTGTGGCTGGTAAAAATAGCATTACACTTGATGAATTTATCCTATCCTTGTGATCAATGGGCTTGGGGTCTGCACGTGTTGGTCCACTTCCCCCGTGTCTCCCTCTGACTTGCCCAAAGTTCACTTCTTAGAACTCCATTGACTGTCACCGTGGTTCTCACTTGTTCATTGGACGAAGGAGACTGATTTTCCTTTGTCAATCTTTCTGGCTTTCTTTCTTCTATTTTAGTTGTTTTGAGGAGAGCTGGGTTTACAAGTTTTCACTAGTAGTTTTTCCCCGAAATAAAATCGTTGACAAAATACCTTCTCGCAAAAGTTTAATCTTTAATTTTCAATATGAATTGGGCTTTGTGGCAGTTTGATAGGAACTAATTTGCATAATTAAGGATTACCGATGATAACAAAGGCAAATCTAAAGAATTTAAAGAATAAAGAACAGCAAATCAATAAAACTGGAAATTGGAATTGGATAAAAATTGTACAAGTGCTTGTACAAAATTCAACTATCATTGTCTAAAGTTATCTTCGAATTAACAAATTACAACTAACCGGCTTCATCTCAATCATCCTTAATTACTCATTCTTATCACAAGTAGTTATAATCTCTACCACATCTTCCAATTTGACTTTTCTACGGTCTTTGCTTACTACTAACCATTTGTTATTACACGACCATAACAACCTGCTCTTCATTTGATGACCATGGGTCTCGTGACATTAATTTGGCATCGGCTATTCACTGATTCCTGATCGCATCGTTTGGTTGCTCCATTGACGAGTAACGTCGACACTTTGTCGACCCACCATGACTCAGTATATTTTTGGGAGTCAACACCTTAGAAGCTGTTGACATTGGAGTCAGCCTTCTGTATCAAAGAAATTTTAAAAAAAAAAAAAAAAAAAAGGGTCAAAAGTGTGGGCCAGTTTCGTAATTTCAGCCCATTGAAGTAGCCTACTAGATGGAAAGCACAATAATGTGATCCGATAGTTTCGCCAATTTGATCCACATCTTTCCTTTTCCTTTTGTTATTCAATGAGGCTGGCCAACCATCAGATGTTCTTTTTTTTTTCTTTCCTTTTCTAAGTCTGTCAGGGTCCATATAGATTTTCTTTCGGGTTGGTCGGGCCATTATCAAGTAAAATACAGCCGACCCTACATTGTTTCTAGTGTTTCAATCTCCAGAGAGCTGAGTCACAAAAAAAAAAAGACATCTGGTTTGCTACCATCCAGCTTTGGCATGGACAATTTATTCAGGAGAGAGAGAGAGATTTGCACTTGTTCTATGGTTCATGGAGCTGTGGTAGTAATGAAGCCCAACGGTCGCTGAAACGGACCATGGGAGCTTCCTTTATCTCTCGCAAACTCCAAGAAATATTGGCAAAAATGTCAATACCTAAATTTGGACAATCTATTTAGTTATTTGTTGCATAAAAAATTAGAGACCGTCATCAACCCTTAAATAAAAACATTAGTTAAATTTACCTATATATATATCAGGAAGCATTTTCATTTAGTAGTAATAAGCCTGCATATATTTGCATTTAAATAGGACTAGCGGCAGATCAATTTAAATGAATGATTTTGAACTTGATTAGATTAATTGGACCGAGTCCCTAAGAGCATGAAATTTTGGCCAATACCATGGATGCTAGAGAGTCAAAAATTGCATAATTAAAATGTCAAATTGGAAAATTAATTTATGAAAAGCAAACTTGGGGAACAATTAATCTCGATATTATCAAAATTCAAATCTTAGAGGATAATTGAGCAAATTGATGTGATATTATCACAATAAGAGAAGAGAAGAGAATAGTTTCCTATTTTTAAGATAGAGTATATCCTATAAACTTCGAATTATTAGGAAACAAAAATATCTATTACTCTTGAAAGAAATCCTAATTGTCAGCCTATATAAAATCTATTATGTTCCTTGTCGGATTATTTTAGAATTCGAATTGGGTGTGAAGACTGACTTGCAGAAGAGCGTGAATCCAAGCAGTGAAAATTCGTTCCTTGTTGGATTATTCAAGCTTGAAAGTAGGCTCGAAGGGCCCGATCTCACCGTCAAAATTAAGGCGCGCCTTCACTTCTTCAACGGAGTGTCATTGAAGCCAAGGCCGCCGAGGCTTTCTCCGCACGACCTCCTCCATCCCGACGATGCTGTGTTGGCTCCAGTCGCCGCTGCACTGCGTCTCGCCTCCGTCTCCATGCTGCACCACTTGCACCATCTGAACCGCACCGACGCAATACCCAGCCGGTCTTTGCACGGACACCGGTTCCTGCAATCTTTGCACTCTCAAATCAACCCGAGGAGTGCCGAGCCACCGTGAATCAGGCCCACCACTAGTCCGCCACGCATACCCACAACGCTGGTGAACCTTCCAACTAGTTCTCTTGAGTTTCTCGGTGCTTTCTGGAGGTTTACCGTTGCCATTGTCCACGACCAGCAACGAAATCACCAGCTCCTACAGTCCAACATCTTGTCACCGCGGCCAGTCAAGCCTCCAGTGAAGCCGGCATCTCCGTCGATCCTGATAAGCCCGTGCGATGCTCTCTTCCGTCCGTGATTTTCAACACTGGAGCTTCCTTCACTGGCATCTCACATATTGAAGAAATAAAGTCGAAAAAGACCAAAGCTGAGGAAAACCGAATGTGATCTTCAAAATACAAAAGGAGTCTTTGCAACATAATTTACCTTATTGAAGGCCATTGGGCTGCTACTCAGCGTCATAGGGATATTGTATAGGGCCCTCGGCCTGGTGCTGCTGACTTGGGCCTCTAGGTAGTAAAGAACTAGCGCGCAAGATTTCCTTTTCTTTTTCTTTTTTTCGGTTGAAAAATCACTTATTTTATTTATATATTTGTCTGAACTTTGACTCCTCATTTCTCTTCAGTTTAATTCACCCGATATTTACATTTATTGAAAGTTCATGACCTGAATTTTTGGAAAGTTAAAAGCGTCAAGATTGTGATTTTTGAAAATTTAATTATCTTTTCAAATGAAAAAATGTAGAATTTTTAATCCCCAAAATTACGTAATCTTTTCCAAAGAAAAAATTTAAAAATAAGACCTAAGTAGAATTTATCTATTATGCATTTATTTTTTTATGCTTTTCCTTACTATTGTTGGCCTAACTCTTTCATTGAAGCTAGCCTGCTATTAAAAAAAATTAAAATAACTCTTGCACCGGGCCTCACCCTTGCATCAGTGGGTCGGGCTTTTGCAAGTGAGACAAATCCTCCAACCTAGCCCATTTGTTCTTCGAGCCTCGCAGGACCGATGAGTTAGTAAACCGGGTTGGGTTCCTATGACTCAACTTAAGACCGTATTATTAAAATGGGTTAGCTCGAATGCGACCCCAAAAATAGTTGTTTTAAAAAATTGAACTTTAATATATCATTATTAAATGGGCAGACTGAACATATCTCATGTAAAGTGACGTAGTGAATGGGTCAAATTTTGTCAATTCCTGAAAGACAACAAGCAACAACAACAGTTTTTTTTAGATGTAATTTAACTTCTGTGGGTTTACCCATGAAATGATGTTCTTATTAAGTTGGCGTTATTATTTAAATGCAATCCAATAATATAGGCAAAAAGCAAAAAAAATTACAAGTTTAATTTTTTCTTGGCTTAATTTATGGAAGAATTCGATGTTCATATTAGATTGCATAGAAATAGTTTGAGTATAAAATTTTACCAAAATATAACAATGGCTAGTGTCAATATTCGTTCATGCTATTAGTTATTAGTCGAGGAAGAACTCTATTAATAAAGTACTCATTTTTACGTGAAATACACACATGTAAATGTTTTTAAAGAAATTTCAGTCTCCCACACATTTTTTGAACTTACAGAGAGATGCTCATAATTTTTTGGTCCCTATTATATTCGGGTAAAAGTAATAAAATGAATTTATTTAATATCTTTTCTTTAGTCAATTGATGATGTACTATGTCAAAATCATTAATGCTCAAATTATCATTATTTTATTTCATATTCATAGAGATAAATATGATTCTCTTGTGATTTCTCATTGAATAACACATATTAGAAACAAAATTCAGTTATTGGATACGATTTTTCTATAAATTATTGTAACTCAAATAGTCCTACATTATGTTTAACTCTTCTTGTTTATATTGATGTATAACCATGATAACATCATCTCGCAATTCTATTGTCATAACCCCAATCTTTTATACGTGGTTTTAAGGAACATGATGATATATGCACGTTCGTATTCCGAGCCGCACAATTTTTGTCTTGTATATTACTAAAAAATGATAAGGATAGGTGAGGGTCAATAAATTATAAGTATTTGAAGTTTTGTTTGTTTTATAATTAGGCATCTAAACTTCTTTTTTATTCAAGCAAGCACTTCAAATTTTCGAATTTGGCTCAAACTCAAACCTCCATTAGATAAATTATCATGCTATGTAATTATGATAACATAATTCGCTTACTTCAGCCGAGTTGATGATGTAACTCTTTTGCTAAGCAAAAATTATACTTTCTTGATTTAGATGTTCAATCATGAGGAGAGAGAGAGAGAAGAGACAAAGTGTGTGTGTGTGTTTCGATTTAGATGATCTTAGTCATTCATTATGGGAAGAAGTATATCATAAGTGTCTTAACTTGTATATGCGCTCATTTTAGTACTAGAACTTTTTGTTAGCTCACTTAAGTGTCAAAATCGGAGAAAAACAATTACTTAAGTGCCTCTAGTGAAAAATTCCAACTAAAGAAATTATTTGGCTTTTAGAATTAAATTTTTTATCTAATGTGGTATTTTTTGGCACTGAAGTAATTGCTTATTCATTAAGATTGACATTGAAGTGATTATTTTTTTGTAATGACTGGCATTAAAGTGATCACTTATTAACTTGCCATATGACGTAGTTTAGGGTTTTTTTAGCACTAAATTAACCACTTTTTTTTATTAAGATTAGCACTAAAATGATCACTTTTAACAACAATTGGTATTGAAGTAATCATTTTTTTTTACAACATTGGCACTAAAGTGATCACTTTTTTAATTACTACAAGACTTCATTTAGAGATTATATGTTGTCTGGACACACCAGCAAGCCACGTGGGATTGAGAATTAATAAAATATTATCACGTCAAATTTCCAACTACTCATATTAGAGTTGGCACTTAAGTGATCGCTTTCTTTTCTTTAAAAAGTGGCACTTAAGTGAGCTAATGAAAAGTTGTGGTACTAAAGTGAACGTCGTACACAACTTAAGATACTTCCGGTGTACTTCTTCCTTCATTATGTCTCTATTGATGTGGTATCATTTTAAGAGGCCATATCAGATGCTAACATGGATAGATAATTGTTATTTACAAAAACAAATGAACAAAAATATTTATATTGTATACGAAATGTTAGATATAAATTGTTGTTAATAATGAAAATATTTTTTATTATAATTATTTTAATCAATACAAGTGGTCGTTTCTAGAAAATGTTCTTCAAATCGCTCATTTTTCACAAAGCAAATGGAACATCAAATTTTTAATATGCGTTCAAATGGGATTATAATTTGGAAAAAATGGTCATTGCACTTAGTTATCGTTGCTGTGATAAATTGCACACATAACAAATAATATAATTTGGAAAAAAAAAAAAAAACAGAATGCATAGAGCATTATTCTATGTTTTTGCTCAAAAGGATCGGGACACTCTATCTAAAGCAAATTAGGGGAAAAAAAATTCATTATGGCATAAAACCTTTCATAGACACCTTGTGACGAAGTTGGAAGCGTCATCTCCAGGTCATCTCCTAATCATTCACATTCTTCATGACTATCATTCCACTAACTAGTAAAGCTGGAAACTTTTTCCCTCCACTTTAGAAAAATTTTATGGGCTTGATTTACAAGTCATCACTCTTTTTTTCTTTCGGTGCTAAAGAGAAAAAGAAGATGCCTTGTCTCATGGTGAAAAGAGTCTTGTTCAGCAGCATGATTGACAGTACACTCAAAACGTTTGAACTTGACTTGAATTTGTCGGTAGTATGCATTTTTAGGATTTTCTTCTTATAATTATAGCATAAATTGTCAGCCAAATTTTTTTTTTTTTACACAAGTAGCCCTATAGTTACACTATTAACTTAAGAAAAAGAGGTATTATAATCCTAACATCAATTGTGGATTGTTCGATTATGTAAAAAATTTTATGAACTCGTTTTCTCTTTTTCCTTGTTCTCATTTCTTCGTGATAGTTAGAGATGACTTGGTTTATACAATGATTTCCAAATGTGGTTTTGGGAGGGGGAGAGACTTGTGATAATAGAGGACTTGTCCAGAGGCTCGCACGCAATTCTTTTGCGAGAGAATTTATATGGCTTCCATGTAAGGTTTTGGAAGGGGCGATAAATCGATGATTGTAGAGGAGGAGCTTGTCCTGAGCTTCTCCTGCAATTCTTTTCGCAAGAGAGGATAAGTGTTACTCACGGTGATACCAATTATCCGGAACCAGTGATTATAGAGGACCTTGTCTTGAAGTTCACATGTTATTCTTTTAGCTATAGAAGGTAATTGTTGCGCACGAGTAATACCATTGTCCGGATGAATGAAGTAAAGACCGCGTGAGTGGAGATTCGAGGCAATGTTAAGAGATTTGGATGCAAGATAATCGGTAAGAGTTTGATACATTAGTATTGGAGAGATTAAAGCTAGTTCTTCTATTGTAAAATGAATTATCAAATAATTAATTCAAGGAGGATGAGAAATTTTCGTTAACAATGATGGCGTATTAAAATCAGCGGATGATGTATCACCATATGTACGATAAGTAGCCCATGTCATAAGGGCATAAGTTGACATTACGCACAATAAGAAAATGTTAGGGGCTGAAGAGGTTAGACCGTTCTTAATGTGCCTCACTCAAAGTGTGCTAAGTTAAAACTCTCTAAATCACCTCAAATTATGTTACCTCTATCACAATTTAATAGTTTTTTTTTGGTCCAATCACAATTCCATAGTTGAGACGATGCCTTCTGGTTAAACTTTAGATTGCCACTTTATTTATTTATTTATTTTTGTTGCCACTTTGCTTATCTAGAAAATTACGTTTGGCATTAAGATCCACTACTTTTTTCTTTAGATTTTTAATCTCTTTCAAATGGTATTTTATTGATCATTGCACTTAGTACAACTATCATATTAGCAACTGTTGTTGTGACAATAGCATACATAACAAATAATAGATATGAATAAAAACTGAATGCATAAAGTTTTATTCGAAGTTATTGCTCAAAAGGATCAAGACAATCCACCTAAAGAAAATTAGGAAAAAAACAAATTCATTCTAGCATAAAACCTTTCACGGACACCTCGTAACAAAGTTGGAAGCATTGTCTCATGGTCATCTCCTGATCGTTCACATTCTTCATGACTAATCTCAAAGCGTCGTTCCTCTTACTAGAAAAGCTAGAAACTTTTTCCTCCACTTTGGAAAAATTTCATAGACTTGACTTAAAGTTGTCGCTCTTCTTCTTTCGGTGCTAAAGGTAAATGATGTCTTGTCTCATGGGCTTTTCTTTCGGTGCTAAAGAGAGAAGAAGATGCCTTGTCTTGTGGTGAAGAAAAGTCTTATTCAATGTGCGGTGGGACCGATAGTACATACATGTCTTTTTTCTCCCAAGCTCTAACATTGGTGCTCTTTGTCACCGGTACACTTTCTCTAAAAGAAAAATTAAGACACCCAAAATGTTCCAACTTGACTTGGATTTTATTGACAAGAAATTTAAGGTGGAGAATTTATAATGAGAATTTATAGTCTTCCACGGATTAAGTTCAACTTTTGTGGTACTCCTAGAGCAAATTCCCCTTATAAATGAGATCGTGGGAACCAGTTATCATTTTCAGCCACAAGATCATTATTTATTACAATCAAGTGATTAGGGACATGGGTTAACATATGATCTACTTCCGACAAAAAAAAAAATATGATCTGCTTGCACCATTATGATCATCCCCCTCATTCCAAGAATTTTATTTAATGAATATGGTTTACCAAGAATGATTGGATCAAACACATTAAATAAGGTGAGTCTTATGTGAAATCCATCCCTTCAACACATGAAATTAAGTGGATTGACATTAGATAAGTGGTATTATTTCCTTTGAATTGTCAAAAGGATAGTTCGCATGCATTAAAAAGTAGTGACACTGTTATCTATCTAGGAAAACTATTGAGTCAACTTAGTGAATAAACTAAATTGAATTTGAACCATTAAAAATAATGAACTCCGTACCAATCTCTTCAACTTTTATATTATGATTTAGTTTACAATATATATATATATATATATATATATATATTTTCCAATTAACAATTTCTTACTTATTAGATGCAAATGACTGCCTCCAAGTAGGTTACCAAAAAAAAAAAAAAAATGACTACCTCCAAGTTTGACTTTTGGTCGTGGAAAGCACCTCGGGCTCAAAGTGAAGAAGATCGAAGACTGAATTATTGCAATAGGGAAATGCACGTGGAAATAGACAAAAATAAATCAAACTTACATAATAATAAAAATACCTTTGAAATTGGTCATCACACTTAAAATAACTGTTTTAGTAATTGATGCTGTGACAATTATACACATAATAATTAATAGAATTTTAAAAGAACTGAATGCATGTGTATTCTAAGTTGTTGATCAAAAGGATCAGGACAATCAACATGGTCATCTCATGGTTGTTCACATTCTTCGTGGCTATTTCGAAGCATGATTTCTCTAACTAATAAAGCTGGAAACTTTTTCCTCTCATTTTGGAAAAATTTCATAGGCTTGACTTAAAAGTCATCACTCTTCTTTTCTTTCAGTGCTAAGGAGAAAAGAAGATAAATTAAACTTAGTGAATAAGCTAAATTCAACTTGAACCATTGAACATAGTAGACTCCAACTTTCGGAGCTAAAATCACTTTCCAACAACTGCTCAAGTTTGGCAACCATTGTGTCGATGATCCAAGACATTTTGTTAGTGGCATATATCACCAACATATAAGTCGAGTAGCACTATTATTGAGAAATTATAAATTATAATTAATCAAGATCCTTAGCCATATTAAAGAGATAGAACAATTGCAACATGCCCAAACAGAGAGACTGTAAGTGTTCCCAAAACACAACATGATGATTCTTTCATAATATTTTTCTTTAGAGGAAATTCAAAAGTTCATAGCACTTGATATTGAATAATTAGTTTTGATGACATCTAATATTTTCTCACAAAAAACAAACAAAACAATTGTGCATGAACTGTTGCCGGCTTATTTGTTTGATAGACCGATTGAAACTGTATATCCATTAATAAAGTATCAATACGGATCAATTTATGTTAGTTTGATATATCTTATTACCCATTACATCTCTACGATTGAGAATGGAGAATTTAAATATAAACGGAAGAAAAACTATAGTTTGTCAACAATGTTGATCTGCATAATTCAACGTAAGACAGTATGTATGATTAGCTATTTAATATTAATATTTTCTATATAAGTTTACAGTATTTTTCTTATTTGGAATTTCAATCTCCAAAAGATGTTAGTTATGTGATAAAGCAAACGTGAACTATTTATACACCACCTGTAGAGACAACTCTATTTTTAATTTAAACCAATACATTTTTTTTATCATGTAGTATATTTTTAATATGCTCGAAGCCTTTAATTTCAAAATGCTTGAACATCAACTTGATTGCTTGATCATCAGTAATATGGGAATACATACTGCTTCCTTTTTTAAGTCTACAAATCCCTCATAGATATTAATAGATGAAAGACAAATATTGTGACAAAGAGTATAAATACTATAATACATAAGGAAGATGTTAAAATGATCTTTGAAAATTATAATATGAGATCGTAAATTTTCTATACCATAATAAGTAGAACTTAGCGTGATGTTAATTTTTATGTGTAATTTCTATGTTTTGATTTTTAAATATATAATCTAGATAATTGTGAATGATGCAACGAGAAGTTTATTACTAAAAGTTAGCATATAATTTTACCATAGTTATCCTTAATGTATTTTGTCATCTAAATGCTTACTAAAATGATTTGCAAAAGACTAGTGCCAACCGGAGAGGACAGGCTAAAGAATCATTCTAGTCCTCGCGCTCCTCTCTTTGGGCGACCACTGCAGGCTCCAGAGGAAATAGGGGCATTCAAATCAGCCTCCCCTTTTCTGACTCGAAATTGGCCTCTGTCTCTTCATTAAAGGTGTTTGTCGGTTTGTGCAATAATTGAGTTATGCGGACTAGCAGTGATCTATACTAGTCACTACTTTTTTTCTGCCACAAAGGGCTTGTTTGTCAACACTTCTTGTTTCTGTTTATAAACAAAATTTCTATTTTTTTGTTCTTGGAACAAAAAAAGAACAAAAACACATTTTATTTGTGTTTTTGTTCCAAATATATTTTTGTTCCCGGAACACTTTTGGAACGTAAAAAAAATATGTTTTTTGAAAAATTTAAGAACAGATTTTTCTCTCCTCTCTTTTTCTTCTTTTTTTTTCTTCTTTTCTTTTCTTTTTTTTTTGGCCGGTCACCGGCGACCTCCGAGGGTCGGCGACCTCGCCGGCGAGGCCGAGCGTCGCCGACCCTTGGCAAGGCTCGGCCTCGCCTTGGCCGGGCGAGCTCGGGCTCGCCCGATCCGGCGAGCCCGAGCTCGCCCGCCACCGGTGAGGCTCGGCCGGCCGGGCCACCTCCAGGCCGGCGTGCTCGCCCGGCCTTGCCCCAAGCCGGGCGAGCTCGGGCTCGCCGGGGCCGGCGAGCCTTGCTGTGGCTGGGCGAGGCCGCCGCCCTCGTCGGCCGGTCGCCGGCCATGGCCGAGGCCGGCGACCGGCCAAAAGAAGAAAAAAAAAAAAAAAAAAAAAAAAGAAAAAAATAAAGAAAATAAAAATAAAAATATTAAAAAATTAAAAGAAACAAAAAAGAATACAAATTTACCAAACGTGTTTTGTTCATTTTTTATTTCCGAACAAGTTTACCAAACGCGTTTTTGTTCAAAAATTGTTCCCCGGAACAGAAACACTTTTTTCTATTTCTGTTCCCCGAAACAATTTTTAAACAGAAATGTTACCAAACGCACCCAAAGAAGCTTGTATCAATCAGAAATCCATCAGTGGACCGGTCTTCGGCAAAATAATGTCCACGTGTTCACACCCTTAGATGTCTTGGTCCATCCTAGAGAACCACCATTTACCAAAGTACCAAAGTCAGTCATGCATCTTTGTAATCTAGCATAAGAACAGAATCAACAAGAAGGTGAACGAAGTGCCTAGCAAAACACTGTACTAATTCTTAAGCCAGTATTCATTGCTAATTGTTGAAGTCCATCGGTACATTAAATAACAAATTATCTAACGTTGCATGATTAATCAACAATTTAATAACAAATTCAGCATCAAACAAAGGAACTTGTGTCATTGTGACAATCCAAATAATGCCGTGTTATGTGGTCCTAAGAGAAAATAAGTCCTTGTGTTCATACCTATTTGAAATCTGGGTCCATACTTAAGCATCATGATTTTTCAAAGTTATAATATTATTAATAATGCTGTGGTATATGAGCTTGAGTGAAAATTACTCCAGGTGTTCATACCCATTAGGTATCTTTATTTACCTTCAAGAACCATGATTTACCAAAGTTCTAATATTATTAATAGTTCTAATATCATTTTATGCTGATATACTTAATTGTGCTTATAATTAATCTCCTTTCATTAGTCATTTGTTAAGTAATTATGCAGTGTAAAAAAACTACTTGGGGGTTGGGTGCCCTTTCGAGGAAGCCCGCAAATTTTTTTCTTTTTATTAATTGTAAGTGAGCCTATGACAAAAGCTAAACTATTGACACGAAACACTTCAATTACAAAAAGAAAAACGCAAGCTAGACGGATCAATGCCGTTTCCTCAAAGCTGGTATGCGGTCTTCATCGAAATTAAGTCCCACGTGTTCATACATATTGCATATTTTGGTCCATACTCAACCACCATGTTTCCGAAGTTCTACCATTATTAGTAGATCAAATATTATTTGGTGGTCATATGTTAAATTATTATATAGCAAGGAAAAAACTACTTTTCGGAGGTTGGGATGACATTTCGACAAAGCCAATAAAGTTGTTTTTTTTAGCAAGCCCATAGCCGGGATCACGAGAATCCACCATCCTAAAGTCATTTGTCGGTTTGTTCAATAATCGAGTCCACTAGGACTAGTACTAATCAACACCATTCACTACTTCTGTCGGCCACAAAGAAGCTTTTGTCACTCTAGAAAATGTCTAGTTTTTTTATAAGCAGGGGCATGGGGCCATCCTTGATTCCGTTGTTCCTCTAGATGCGGAAAATTAGGATGCAGATTTTTTTCCTAGATATATGAAAATCCATTGCTCCGTGTAGTAACAAGTTGAACGAAAGTCAGAACAGGAACTCTATTTACTAACTTGAAAATAAGGGGGCAAAAAAAAAGAGGAACTATGTTCCCTACATGGGCGAGTTTACTCCTAGCCCCCGAACGTCCTGAAATTGCAATTAAGGTCCGAGTAGGGATAACAAGATTTACCTATAATTCTTTAAATTTCAAAATTAGCTAGAAAAAATAAATTAACAAATTGTCAAAAGATTTAGGACTAAAATGGGAAATCATTAAAAGATTTAGGATCAAATTGGCACAATTGAAAATTTTAAAGTTTAGAACTAAATTGGTACAATTAGTAGGTTTAAGATTGAATTGGCACAAATACAATATATTTAGAACTTTTTTAGTAATTCTTTTAGTATTCTTCGGCTTATTCATGGGTTTTAGTCGTTATTGACAGTGGAATCAGATTTTTCCTTCGCCAGCTTCTCTGTGGGGGTTTGAAGATAGAACTCTGTAATCACTTCTAGACTGATCGAAGTTTGAATTGCACTCAATCTTGACTTGAACGTGAAAGAAGGTGTTTAAGATTGAATCAAAACTGATAATGCCACTTGTCAATCAATTTTTGGAGTGGAACTCGTCTGATCATGAAAGAAAAACCCTAAAGCTATAGTTTTGCAGTGCACAAGCATCAAACTTTGGATCATAGCCTCATCGTGTACGTGATCAATCTTTAGCATAAGGAATCTAAAATCCTTCAATTAGCCACGTCTTTTATGTACATGAAAACCAAAACTTATAGGACATGACATAATCACTGTAGCGTGTCCCTCGCAGATTCTTCAAAAGAAATATAATTTTGAGAGTGAGAGTCTGAAAATATCGCCCAACTCTAGGAGACGGTGGCCACTTTGACCCACATTCTTAAATTGTTTTACGAGTTGACATCCATCGTTTTGTCAGGTTGATTGCGAACAAAATACTCAGCCAGACTATAAAGCGATAATCAAAAGTTTAAGGCTTGAGGATGTGGTTAAGCACAAGAAAAAGTTAGCATATTCCACATCTTTCTTTCAGTACTACATTCCTTGGTTAAATCCTCATATCATGAGATTTCTTAAAGTAAATACATATATAGTTCTCTTTTAATGTTTCGAAGACTAAAAAGCTTTGGTACTCACCCTCAGGTGAAATTGCCGCATGATGGAGGCGAATAAGGGCTCGACTGATCATGATGAGTGATTTGTGCTTTATTTTTATTTTATTTTATTTTATTTTATTTTTAAAAAGGGAAGAAGAAGAAGAAGAAGAAGAAAGATGCTGTAAATGAGTCCAACGCATCAAACAAATGTGGATGAATCCATATCAAAGCAGCAAGCAAAAAGGGGCTTGAATCGGATGCCATGTCAAATAAACGAAAGGTCATATTTGAAGACGGTGTTTGAATGTCGATCCAACATATGCAACTCAAAAAACAAAGACGAATTCAGGCCAATCAGAGCAACGTGCATGTTCCATTGCGTACGATTCAAATAACAACATTGAATTCAATCATAGTGGCGTGCATGTGTCACGGGCTAGTTGTTTTTGATCGATCAAGCACCATGCGGCCTTAGGACTTTCGATCCCAAGTCAGCCTTTTCACGCACACGCACGGACACAAGGGTCGGCTGCACAAAGAGGCGAGTGTATTACTTACAAACGAGCTGAGCTCGATGAGGGGGAGGGACCCCTATTTATACAAGTTTGGGTCTTTTCCCAGCCGTTGATCATCCCTCCGATCCAACGGTGGAATTTGAATCCTATCAAGTCTACATATCAAGCCACTCAATGGCCACTCAATGGCTGCAGGCATTGGAAAAACCCATGGGCACATGTCAAAAGCAAGATAAGGGTCAGCATGGGCGAGCATTGCCACCTGACACGGAGTAGGTGAACAACTGCAGGTCGCCCAAGGGACTAGCCGAACATTGATCATGGATCGGTCACTGATTGTGCATGGGCATTTGCTTGTATCGCGTGGGGACGGATCGTGCACGGTTCACGGCTGGTAATTCTAGTATGTTAGGTGAGGGTTGCCCTTGCCCGATCTGGCGAGGTTTGTCCTCGCTGGATCTAGTGACGACTGTCCTTGCCCGATCCAGGGGAGGGCCACCCTCACCCGCCTAGGCGAGGACAACCTTTGCCTAATGCCGGCGAGGGCAACCCCTACCCTCACCTGGGCCAGATCTGCGAGGAATGCCCTCGTTGGCATCGGGTGAGGGCCACCCTCCCCTAGGCGGGTGAGGGAAGCCCTCACCTGAGTCCGGCTTCCCTCCTTGACTACGGCGGAGGGAAGAGGGAAGAAGAAAAGAAAGAAAAGAAAAATGAAAAAAAAAAAAAATCGTCAGCCATAGAGCTTGGGGTAAATATATCACGGTTGGCAAAATTTGGGGTTTTTTGTATCACATAAAAAAGTTTAGGGTAAATTTATCACATTGGGTAAAGTTTAGGATTTTTTGGGGCTTTTTCCCAATGATTTTTGAGAAATTCGATATGATGGTAAATTTTCTATACCATAATAAGAACTTAGTGTGATTTTAAGTTGTGATATGCAATTTATATGTTTTGATTTTTCGGTACATATCTAGCTAATTTTGAGTGATGCAATGAAATGTTTATTATTACAAGGTTTAACACATAGTGAATTTCAGCACAAAACAAAGTGAGAAACGAATCATGGAATCTAGAAACAAGCATGGAAATTCCAAACTCATGCTATTTTACACGAACATCTTAGTTTCACACATGGATGGCTTTGGGACTTTGCAAATAAATTACAAGAGTAGGAAACATGGAATTCGGTTCTGATCAAATGAAAACACGAACGGAAAAGGGCAGAAATCAACAAGCTTTACCATGATGAGGAGATGGCCGAGTGGTGTGGTCCCCTTCTGTGCGACGCTCTCTTCCTATTCGTCCTCAAGATCACTGAATCCTACACCTTTTTAACTCTCCAGCTTTTTCTCCCACTCCCCACTTTTGAATCTTGTCTGATTCTGATTTTCTATTAATTTCCAACTCACACTCTCTCTTTTTTGGAATCCACGGCCACCGAAAGCCATCCCGCGCTTGAAGCTCACGATCAATTTTACTTTTTCAAAGGGTCCCCATCTCACGCATTTCTCTATTTTCTAAAAAGAATCACGGAATCCTTTTCTCGTTCCGTCTCCAAAGCTCACAGACAGATCTTCCTTAATCAATCACCAAATGACTCGCTTTCTGTTTTTCCCCGGCCAGTTCACTTGACTGAATCAATCTTTTAATACTCCGGATCATCTGGTTTGCTCTGTCTTCTGGCCATCAACCGAGGGTCCTCTATGAGTGTTTGACCATGTTGGATATTGTGTGATCCAACTCTCTTGACCGTATTTCGCTCCTTCCAAAATCCTCTTCAAAAATCGTTGTTTGTTCGTGACAGTCCTATATCTTGGCGACGCTCAATTCATATAATCCTCATCTTAAAGATCTTTGCTCCAAACTTCCCTAATTCTTGGAGTCGGGATCCAACTTGTCCAAATCATATCTAACTCCACAGCGAGGAGTTAGGACGAATTCCCCTATCTCGGAGTTGTGTCCAATCACGCTATCATGAAATTGAAGCTAACTCCCGTGATTTTGGAGTTTTGAATTCTAGTTAATCTCGCATGTCGAGCCATCCATCGGGCCAATTAAAATGAAGATGTTCGTAGTCAAGCCCCTGTTTTATTCTATGCAAACAAGCTTTGTTTAATTTGAATACATTGTGCCTAAACAAAAATGTGTATATTGTCTCAATGCAGAGAATGTGACAAACGATGCAAGTGTAGGACTACCTAAGCAAATGTTTTTGTTTAAGGATCCAATCGCATCGCTATTGACGGACTTGACTTTTAGTTTTTTCATGAAATGAATGAAAAGTTTCCAAACAAAAATTTATGTGTCAATATAGGGTTAGAGGTACAAACTTTGACAAATTGATCTTTTGACATTTGGTGATGAATATTGTGATTATCTTACTATTAGAAAGTATTCTTGTTATTAAATGTCGTTTAAGTAGTCCTGACATATTATTACTTATTCAAGAAGAAATCACTCATTTGACTAAAAAGAAGAAGAAGAAGAAGAAATCACTCAAAGTTGGGGACGCCATTTCAAGGAAGCGAGCAATATTTTTCTGATTAGTGAGCCTATGACCAGTTGACAAAAAATTAATCACCCCAAAGTTATTTCCTCAGTAATTTTGTCAGCCACGAAGAAGCTTGTGTCAATAAGAGAATCGGAATAATGTGATGGTAAAAATTCAGTCCATGTGTTCATACCTATTACATATATTGTTCCATAATTTAGCACCATGTTTTTCCAAAATTCTACTATTATTAATAGATCTATTATATTATTTTTTCTAGGATACTTGATTGTGCTTGTTATTAAATATGCCTTGAGTTGTCATGTGATAAATTATTATATAGCAAAAATACTTCTTAAAGGTTGGGGGACGAAGTTTCGAGGAAGGCCAGCAAAGTTGTTTTTATGAGTGAGCCTAGGACCCATGGATCACAAGAATCCGTCACCCTAAAGTTGTTTGTCTGTTTGTGTTGCATTATTAATCTCTACTTTTGTCGGCCACGAAGAAGCTTGTGTCACATGATCACACGTGGTCTTCATTTTTTGAAGTTCTAATATTATTTTTTTATTTTCCTTACCCCAAAAAGAAGGAATGCGTCTTGGTCCTCCAGTATAAGAATAGATCTACAAGAAGATCAAGTGGTGAATGACCTGCTTGAAAACACAGTTTCAAAATTTTAGCTAATAGTCATTGCCGATTGTTAAACTCCCATGTCCAATGGCTTCTTCATCGAAATCCAAAAAGATTTACGATGTCTTCTTGAGTTTTAGGGGTGCAGAATTGCGTAACAATTTCGTCAGCCATCTCCACCAAGCTTTACATCGGATTGGAATATACACTTTCCTGGATAGTGAGGAATTGAAAAAGGGAGACGAAATATTGATGCTTATGAAAGCAATTGAAGAATCCCGCATTGCAATCATCGTTTTCTCTAAGAATTACGCTTCCTCAACTTGGTGCTTAAAAGAGGTGGCCAAGATTATGGAGTGCAAGAAGCAAAACAACCTCACCGTTCTACCAGTATTTTACAAAGTGGAGCCAAGAGAAGTGCGAGGTGGGAGAGAGAGTTATGGGAGAGCTCTGTTTGAGCATGAGTCCAAGTTCGGCAAGGATTCGGAGGAAGTGAAGATATGGAAGAAAGTTCTTTCTGAAGCTAGGAGCTTGTCCGGGTGGCATTTGAATGATGAGTAAGTTGACTGGAGTTCATATTTTATATAAGAAATTAAGCTTTACAAGTGAGTATAAAGATTGTTTGTAAAATAAATAAATAAATACTGAATCGACATGCACCTAATGTAAGTTTAAAATGTTAAAACTTGGTCGACCCATGGATAAAATGTTAAGTGGTGTTATTGTGCTTACGCCATTACTTTGGAACGAATAAGAAAGTTCGTGATGCTTGAGACGACAATTAGTTTGCATGGGCCGTAAGGGCAATGACATCGTGCTTCGGCGTATTTAATAGTTTTGAAATTTTTACCATCATTCAAAGTCATAAAAAGCTCGATTAAGCATTTAAATAAATCCCACATAACAATCGAAAAAATAAGTAAATCGGTGTGCATAATTTATAACAAAATGAATCACTTGGATGACTAAAAATTGAACCTAGAACTTGTTTTGATTTGTGTGGAGCTCCGAGTTCTAATTCGATTGAGTGTGAATGCATTTTTTATTTTATTTTTTTTGCTGTGATTATGTGAAAATTTGACGCATTTCTTTGTCATTTGGCTGGCGATTGCTTATTCAAAAATAATGCTACAACTTCTTTTTTCATTTTTGTTAGAAATGAATCAGAGCTTATACAAAGAATTGTGAAGGAAATCTCCACTCGCCTAAACCGAACACCTTTGCATGTTGCTAAGCATCCGACTGGGATAGATTCCCAAGTGGTTAAGCTGAAATTGATGCTACATCTTGAATCTGATGATGATGTTGTCATGGTGGGATTATGGGGACAAGGAGGCATAGGGAAATCAACTTTAGCAAGAGCTCTTTACAATGCTATTTTTAGACAATTTGAGGGTTCATGTCTCCTAGCAAATGTTCGAGAAGCACAAAATTCCAAGGATGTAATTTCATTGCAAGAAACTCTGCTATTAGAGATTTTATCACTACAACAAAAATTAGAAGTGTCCAGTGTTGAGAGAGGTATCAATCTAATACAGCACAAGCTTTGTCACAAAAAAGTTCTCCTCATCCTTGATGATGTGAATAATTTGTGCCAATTACATGCTTTAGTAGGAGAAGGTAAGTGGTTTGGTAATGGGAGTAGGATCATTGTTACTACAAGAGATAATCATTTGCTAACTTATCTCGGAATAGATCAAGATCATGTGTATGAAGTTAGAGAACTAAATAACAATGATGCTCGTGAGTTGTTTAGTAAGCATGCTTTTCCGACACACCAAAACTTTAGAATTAGGACATATCTAGTGGATAGTGTTCTAAATCATGCTAAAGGCCTTCCTTTAGCACTTGAGGTGCTAGGTTCCTTCTTACGTGGCAGAAGAGAATATGAATGGGAAAGTGCACTGGATGATATTTCTACGACTCCTAAGAAAGAAATCAATGATCTGCTTAAAATAAGTTACGATGGATTAGAGCCAAGAGTGAAAGAGATCTTTCTCCACATTGCCTGCTTCTTCAAGGGGTGGGATAGTGAGTATGTAAAGAAAGTTCTTGACAGTTGCAATCTTAAGGCAGTAATAGGATTAAACATTCTCATGGAGAGGTCTTTGATAAGAAGTGAGTATGGGAAATTACAAATGCATGACTTGATTCAATTGATGGGTATGGATATTGTGAACCAAGAAAGTGATGATCCTAGGAGACGTAGCAGACTATGGCAGCAAGATGATGTTGTCGATGTTCTATCAAGCGACATGGTAAGACTAGCAAACACCATCAAATTATGCTCCTTATCTTTTTTGGCTCTAATTACTAATCACAAATAACCTAAATAGTCTTGTATATACAGGATAATTGTGCTGTCAAAGCCATAGTTTTCAAGCCACCTAAGCCAATAGAGATGTGTATCAATCCTGATGCTTTTACAAAAATGAGAAGGTTGAGATTGCTCATCTTGCACAACGTTCATGATTCTTTCCAAGGTCCTATATGTCTTCCTAATGAGCTTAGATGGGTTGAGTGGACTGGATGTGCTCACCAAATTCCAGAATTTTCCTCCGGTCCAAAGAAATTAGTGGGACTTAATATAAGCAAAGGCGATATCACAGGAGTTGTAAAACAATTTAAGGTGAGAATTTACCTACATAGACCTTTTTATTATCTACTTCATTTGCATATGTATATGCTATTATATTTACTAGTACACTAAAGGAAGGGGTGTTCCTATGTTTTAGAAACCATCTCTCTGATTTCTTTCAAAATGACATTAACTTCTTGCTTTACAAATATTTTTACGTGCAGAAAAATTGGCATTTGAAAAATTAAGCAAGCAACTGTATTAGAAATACTCAATGGAAAGATGTTAATAAAAACACAATACAAAGAAGCTTCTATAGATACATGTAAAGAGTTCAAGATTTGAAATTTATTTGTAAAGGTCATCGCATCATTAGAAAATTCAAATTTTAATACTGAAAAATGTGCGAGATAAAAACATTAATATAATCAATTTCACGTATATATGCGTGTTGTAATATCTGTAAAATAAGTAAGTGAGGATTGATGGAAGGAATATAAAAGAAAAAAAGATTGCAATCTTTTAAAGTTGGATATCATCTTTACCTTATATAATATCTTTAAACATCAACATAGATATATTTCAAAATCAAATGATATCTACCTAGCGAAGATATTCAAAATGCAATTTTCAGTCGATTGTTTACATATGAACTTTTTTTAATGACGGAAAGCTTGTATAGTGATCGAACAAAAGGGAAACAAAAAAATGACTAACCTACCCATTGACATATATGTAGAAGTAAAAACACTCAAGGATTAATAGTTTTGAGTGGTAGGCCACGTAGTCATCAAGTGATACAGCATTATTTAATGCATATACCCAAACGACGGGGATTTGTCCAGCATCAATAATTTCAGCTCAGTCGAATGTTCGAATGCATCATTCTATAAAACCAGGCATTTTTAATTGCTTAAATCATTTCTAAGGAACAGCACTTCCAAGTGGACATAATAGAGTATTTATTAGGAACTTTGCCAATAATGTGTGCACAATTAGATCAATATGAGTGATCCGGTAGGGCTATACAACTAGTTTTTTAATAGAAAGTCAGAGCCAGATTTTGAATTGAGTATATGCAATTTTTATTTTCTTTCGAATGTTTTTCAAAGATGGCTTCAGTTCTTTGCATGACTTCAATTTTTTTAAAAGTTTATTAATTTTCATCACAATTACATTGTAATAGTATTTATATCCTTGATTCATATATGATATATAGCCAAAGTCACAATAAGCAAAGTCTTCATTCTTATGCTCGCCATGTGACGCTTTGCTTTGCTTTTGTCATTGTCACATGGCATGACACATGGAATAGTCTTGTCACGTGGCCTGTATCCACACTCGCCACGTGGCACTTGACTATGCTTCCATGATTGTCACATGGCATGACACATGGCATACTTTTTCATATGGCTCCCATTCATATGCTCATCACATGACACTTCACTTAATTTTTGTGATTGCCACATGCATGACACACCACACAGTGTCATCTCAAACTAATTTTTGTCCGCTAGTCGATGGCAGATTTGGATTAGGAGTACTAGATTGAGATTCTTTTGTTAGAAGAAAATTAGTTTAGGGTGACTATGTCATAGTCGTACCAATTTAGGACTTTTGTGAAATGAAAATTAATTTAGAGTAAATCTGCATACTAATTTAGGATTTTTCATGGTATTAGTTTTAATTTTTTTTTAATAATTGTATAACAGAATTTTATTTTTGAATTTTTTTATATTGTGCACCTTTATATTATTCTGTTCTTTCAAATAATATCTAAAATGTAAACATATATGAGTTATCATTGATAAAGCCTAGTCATGCGCGTGCCATGCGACACCACTTTGTGCAAGCTTTGCCCCAAATATATATTTTAGTACTTACTGGTCAAGTTTGGAAGTGTTTAGTAATATATAAATGCAACATATAATTTATAAGAAATCAACTTATAGTAACTTTAAATGAAAAGTCAATTAATAGGCTAGAAAATTTACTCAGAAATCTTATAGTAGGTTTTGAGTTGCCTAGTCTACTGAAGCTCCTTGCTTCCTTCCGCATGAGGAGTGTTGTGGCCTCAACATATGTAATTATGACATATTCACCTAGTCAATATTGATCATATTACGTGAAGGATATGTAATTGTGACATATCCTTTCCTTGAGAAACCCAATCTCCCCCAAATGCTGCAAAGCCAAATTTGAAAACCTCAATCAAGCTAAGCCCCTAAAAATAAATTATTATATTATTAATGATCAATATATAAAACTATGGACAACGTGAATGACTTCCAATATTGTTTTACCATCATTTCATGAGTTTGACTCCCCCTCTATGTACAACAACTAGCGTATGCCTATTCGTGGACTCTGTAGCAGATCACCTCTACATTAAATAAACAAATTGCCCAATATTTATGATTGATGGGGTAATATATAATAATTTCTTGAAAGATCAATACTAGATATGCTTCAGTAGCGACCTATTCTCAAATGGGAATCCCATGGTTTAAATGTAAGGAAGCAACATCATCATTCAAACACCCCTTTTTGTTCCTTTTAGAATGTTTATCACAAGTTGTTTTCGTTGAATTTGCAGGATTTCCAAAATTTGAAGTACGTTACTTTCAGTTATTGTGAGTGGCTGGTTCGTATTCCTGACCTTTCATATACTCCAAATCTTGAGGAATTGGATTTTCATAATTGCAAAAACTTGGTAGAAGCCCACGAGTCCCTTGCATATCTTGACAAGTTACAAGTGTTAAATTTCTCGGGGTGCTCTGAACTTAGTGCTTTTCCAAATGAGCTCAAGTCAAAAAATATTAAAACTCTCAAATTTGAAAATTGCACAAAGTTTGAAAGGTTCCCTGATATTCCACATAAACTCGAAGCCCTAGATTCGCTTGGGTTACAAGGGACTGCTATTAAAGAACTGCCCGCATCAATAGAAAATCTTGTCTCTTTGAAGGGAATGTT